>JAGPOW010002742.1:26237182-26251687 GCA_030014935.1 Caiman crocodilus | reverse complement strand
GCCGCCGCCGCCGCCTGCGCGAGCGGCCCCGGCCCTGCCCGCAGCCCTGCCCGGCTCCGGGCTCGTCCCCGCGGCTCCTGCCCCGCGTTGCCCGGCGGAGACGGAGCCCCGGGGAGCGCGGTTGTTCTCGCCGGGCGGCAGAGCCGCTCCCCTCTTCCACCGCCTTGTTGTTGCTGTTATTATTGCCTTCCCCCGCTCCTTCGCCCGGTTCCTCTGACTTCTGCCGAGCGCTCGGCCGCCCCGGGACGCCCGGCGCCTCGCTCCTACCTGCCTTCCCCTCATACCTGCACTTTCGGGCCGTGCTCGCAGCTTGCTCTGCCTGTCCATAACAGGAGCCGCTTTCCGAGGCGTTCATCGTGCAGAGCTGTTGCGTTTACTTTCCTCACCAAAGACGGTTTTTTAGAAAGCGTTTCAGCATCTCGGAGATTTTCACAGCTACTGGCGTTGCCTCCTCTATTAGTGCTGCCTCTCTCTTTTGAGGATTTTTCTCCACAGAATTTGTCCAAGTGCCACTTTTCCCCAGGACACTTTCTGCCAGCAATGATCAACACAAAGAAACTTCAGGCCCAATTTCTGCCCTCCATCTAAATAAAGCAGCAGCAGTGATAAGTACAAATAGAAAAGTAGCAATATTTTTGTTTCATGCTTGTTCATTTTTTTTAAATACTTTTTTGTAGCTCTGCATCCTAAAAGAGCCATTAGCTGAAGATTTTCCATAAGTAATTATTTAAGGAGCCAATTAATACCAGACAGATCTCAGTGGGCAGGTCTGTAGAAAAGGAAGTTTGCAGAGATCTCCTCAAAGAGGGAAGCACTAAATAGAAAAGGCAGGCACCTTGGCCAGTTTTCTGATCTCTTTCTTGCTTTTCTCCAAACTTAGATCGGATCTTGCTCACCCCCACCTTTGTATCCTGCTGCTCCCCAGCAGGTGGGACTTTTGACACTGTTTTTCTCGGTCTCTCCATATCTTGTTTGCTGGTTTAGCGGTCGGGGGGTTGCTACCTGTGTCTAGGCCACCCTGTCATCTCCGGGGAAGATTTTGTCTTGAAACTGTGTCTGGGCAGACAGTTTAAGAGCAAAAGCCAATTGTGGTCTGGCATCTAGAGGAAGAACTACCGTAGCGCGTAGAGCCGCCGACAGTGTTCATGCAAAACATTTGTAGAAACAAATGCTGGTGCTTTAACCCACAGGTCAGGATTTCAACAACCGGCGCAGAGAACTTACACTTATTAAATGTCTTCGCAAGGGGTTTTCAGGTCAGGGAATGACTGAAGGCTTTTGTTCCTTCAGTTTTCCTCATGGCAATAAAGTTGAAATGTAGCAGCCCTTCAAAATGAAGTTTCTCATAGAAGTTGTAACCACAGGTCTTAACTTTTCATCACTTAAATGTGGAACAGAACCATTGCAAATGCGGGTCAAGGCAGGAGGGGACACATGTGGTGCGTATCAGGGATCAGTGTAAATCAGAAAGGTGTAGTAACAGGGATTTCCTGCCTGGAAGCCAAGGTTTCTTGTTTGTTCCTAAGATCTCTGTGCGAGCCCCGCGGCCGGCACTCGGTAACTCTCATTTAATCAGAGAGGATCTTTTGTGCTGTGCTGTGCTGTGCTGCACTGAGGACTTTGCCGGAGGGATCCAGCTCTCCAAAATGAAATCCTGATGCCACCTCGCCGTGCCCTGGCAGCCACGTTATCCTCGGGCTCGGCGGTTGTCCCGGGGAGACTTGCGGCAGGGGTACCCGGAGAGGCCCCCCGGAACGATGGCTCCGTGGTGTCGGGCGCTGAACCGCACGTCGCGGGGAGGGCTTCTGCTCTGCGGGGCCTGTGGTCTACCCGGACCTCGTGGCTGACGGGGGAGGTGGTGTGGGGGTGGGATGGGGGTTGCAAAAGTCACCCTACTGACCCCTTCCCCCCCAGTTAAGTGGGTTTTTCTGCTTTTTTTGTGTCTGAGCTTAGACAGTGGGTTTGTCTGGGCTGGTTTGCAGAGGGCTGGTCCTGCCTCAGGTAGGGGTTGGACTAGATGTGACCTGCGGAGCTCCCTTCCAGCCCCGCGTCTCTGATTCTGTGGTTCTGTGATTTTGAGAGGACGGTGTCTGGTGTTTAACGTGGGTTACTGAGGCTGAGGCGGGATGATGGGGAAAAGCAGGAGAAGACACTGGAAGGGAGTTGGGGTGCTACTGCAAGGAAGGCAGCATGGGACTCTGCAGCACAGCCCTTGTGAAGGGTTGTACATCTACGTATAAGAATATATGTACACAAGTATAAGAATATACATCTATGCCCAAGGCATCCCAAGAGCCCAGCCCAGACTCGTCTCTGGGACCCATCTTGGGGGAGCCCGCCTGGCAGCTGGGTGTTTATGGCGTTGTGGCAAGCACTGGCCGAGCCGCAGCACTAACTTGCATTTTCCGGAGGGAGGGCACGTGGACTTGTCTGCAATGCATCGACCAGCTTTTCCATTGAACCCTGTGGTGGGTATTTTGGGTCTGGGAGTTGAGATCCCGTTGTAACAGGACTCAACAAAATATGGGATGAGTCCCTCGCTGTGGAGCCGGGGCTGTGTGCAAGTGGAAGTTCTTGCTTTGAGTACAGGGCAGAAGCGGGGCTGAGCGAATGTGGCTCGATCCCCCAGCAGCACGGACTGTTGTTTGGCTATGCACGTGGAATCACGGCGTTCTCCCCCGGGATGGGCCCTTAGGCGTTCAGTGCGACGAATAAACAGATGATCTTCACGTGCCTGTGTGGAGCCAGCCTTGCCCCGGGGAGCTGCAGTCAGTGGCCAGGTGGGGACGTGGCACTACCCAGGCAGGCAGAACGAGGTCCTGAGGCCTGGAGGGCCGCTCGTTCAGGCACGTGCACATCTGCGGGTCCAGAGGCTTGCGTGTTGCTTTAATTCAAGGCACTCGCGTTTGTAGGCAAGGCTGCCGGAGGGCTTGAGGAGTGACGGGGACAAGGTGCAGGCTCATCAGGCAGAAATATCTGCGAGGAAGTGGTTAATGAAACAGTGGGAGAAAGGGATGAAATGTCCCTCAGGGCCACGTCACTGGTGGAAGGGGCTGAGAGAGCGGTGCGTTGGATTCGCGTGCGGTGGACCTTGGGCCTCTTCTGCTTCTGTTCTCCCGGTCTGGGATGCAGGGCCCTGGGGACCGGCTCCCAAACGCCCCTCACTGTGGGCTGGAGCGACTAGAACGGACGGGCTTTTCCGCCTCGGCCAGGAAGGGACGGGTTGATGAGGAGTCCTTGCGAAATTGTTTTGTTGCATCGCTGGTGAGGATGCAGCTGTAGTAGCGCATATACATATACATGTACACATAACCTATAGTAGACTAAACAGCACTTTGTGCCTCCTCCTGGCACCTGTGTGTGCACATTTCTATCTGGTTTTTAAGCCTGCATAGAAATGCCCGTTGTGCAGCCTGCAGCAGTCTTTGCTGTTGCTGGTGCAGCTCTTTTCTCGACTGTCCGTGCTAAGCATCCGTGAAGCATAGAGGACAGAAGCCACCTCTGCATGCCCTAAAATCACTTGGGGGCAGTGTGCTTCCCTGTCTCTAGGGCTCAGCTCTAAAAGATTGCGGTGTGCTGAAGTGCAGCTTCAAAGTCTCCGTCTGGCGGCATATTTTCTTTTAAATTTGAAAAAAAGGTGCAATTTCTGGGTTAATAGACCCAGGCACTGACTGTGAGGGCTAACACAACCGAGAAAGTCTTTAAATGTGTAGCCCATTAAACTTTACTGTGGGCTAGTCGGTGCTTATTTATAAAACAATGAGCAAAGGAGCCCAGGCAGCGAAGGAGGTGAGTCATGGAAAGGAGGAGCCTCAACCCCCTCGTTCCCTGGGGTGGATGCAGGCCAGCTTGCTGCCACCTTGCCTTTTTTCAATTAAATTAACAAAGCCTGGATTTATTGTTCCTGAAACATCCTGAACTGGCTGGAGCCCTCTCTGCGCACAACAGAGATGGCCCACGGAGAGGCCCTGACTCGAGAGGCTGCCCTGCTTCGGAGGACTCCCGCTGGGAGTCCTGTCCTCATGGCTGTCCACTCTTTGGCACCTTGTCCAGGGCCACAAAATGCATGGGTGTGTTTTGCGACACGGACACCTGTTTTTTGGGAAGCGGAGCCCCAAATAATTGTCAGATGGCAGTGCCAGGGTGGATTTGAGCTAGCAGACATAGTGGCTGGAAAATGCAGAGGGGGAATGAACGTCAGACAAAAGCCAGAAGCAAGTTCTGGGAAATTTTCACAGCTTTTGCCTTCCTCCATTTTCCCAGTGCGGAGAGGAAGGGCCACGTATCTCCGTGCCAAGTTCCACACGTAGCTCGTCCGGGCAGAGTCCTCTAGCAGACAGTGCTCGGACGGAGAGAGACCCGGATCGGAGGTTCATTGCCGTCTCCTAGTCTGAGCGCGGTGTGTTGAGGTACAGGTGCTTGCCCACTGTGACGAGGGAGGGTCTGAACACCTAAGACGCGGCAGGAAAGTAGACTATTTGTGTGTGAACCATGTCCACGAGCCCGAGGAAGGCATTGCACTGGCTTGTGCAGATGTTAAGTGCTTTGCAGCCGTTCCCTTAAGATGCCTGCCTGTACTTCCGAACCGTGACCAGAAACAGCACCAGCTCTCTTGGTCTTGGCCCTCTCCTGACTAGGAAGTGCTAATTGCAAGGAGTTATGCAATGCCATGCTCCACCGAGGCAAGGACAAAGCTGCTGCTTGGTCCTTTGCGCTTGCGAGTTGCTGAGCTCCCAGGTGCACGGACCTGCTCTGCCCCTTGGGAGGTGCACGGACTTGGAGAAGACGGTGGCCGAGCCCGTCGCAGTGCAAGCTGTGACCAGACAGCAGCAGCAGGGAGCTCCGGTTCCCAAGTGAGAGTTGTGCGTGCGAGTGTCCTCGCCTCAGCCTCGAGATGTCTGCGTTTCGCAGGATGCTGTGCTTTCACTGTGTGCGGGGCCCTTAGACGCCGAGTCGGAGAAATAGCAAATGTCCAGAGGCATGTGGCAGGCTGTCTGCTTGGGGTTAGAAGTGACATTTTCTGTCCTTGTTAATTGTCTGTCTGCCACCCCAGGGAATCGCTCCCTTCTCCGATTTCACAGCTCTACCCACTGTTTTTAATCATCGCCATGCCTGCTTCTTCCCTCCGACCTGGTGAAGAATGCCTTGCATTCGAACGCTCGTCTAACTTCATCCCAGCCGGGCAGTTGGTGCAATGAAAGATATCGCCCCAAAGACCCCTTGCCCCTTGCACGCTCTTTCCTTTACCCTCCAGGCCAGCCTGGACACCCTCACTTCACAAGTTGTTTTCAGAGGAGCGTTGCATGAGAAACTTAGTCTCCAAATCGTCCTTCAGCCATGTTTAAATATAACGCACCCCTTCCTTTAACTGGCAAGTCCGTTTCCTGCATTTGGTGAGTTGGGACGTCATTGTCGCTGCCCCTCTGGCTCTTGGACTCGAGCACCTCCCTGCAAGGTGCAGAAATAGCCAGCTTTCTCCTCAGCCCACAGGAGAACTAACTTGGTGAGGTTTTCCCTAGCTGCCACAGGAATTGGTACAGGAGCCGGCGCGAGTGGGGTTAAGGCGGGGAGGTAATGCTCCTGCATGCTGTGCTGGTCGCAGGAGGCAGCCGCCGTCCTTGGGCTGCTCCATGACCGGGGTAGAGCGCAGGCGACCCAGGCCCGGCGTAACGGGCAGCCAGCCTCAGCCGCTGTTCCCTCGTCGCCGCTGCAGTGAGCAGCCCCTGCCCCGCCGCCCGGCTCCTCGCGCGGGGTCCAGCGCCCTGCTCCTGCAAGCGCCGCGCACGGCCCCGTGCGTAAACGCTGCTTCTGGGAGGCACTTCCAGACCCTCGCTCCTCTCGTGGTTGCAGACCTTTTAATTTCCAGCCTACATCTATCAGCAGCCAGCTTGTTCCCCTTGGTTCTCGTGCCAGCATTGTCCTTGAGCTTACGCGGTTCTCCTTCCCGTGGTGCTTAGCCCGGCTGTATCTGTAAGGCGTGCTGGCTTTCCCTCAGCCGTCGTTCTGCTGGCACAAACGCACCTCGTCTCTCAGTCTCTCCTGTGTTTTGTCTGAGTAAAGAGCCGGCATCTGCAGCCGCTCCTGGAAAGGGAACGACCCCAAGCTCAGCTGTAAGGGTGCCCTCATCTCGAGTTTTGCAGGACAGCCCAAAGTATCATCATCCTATCGTATAGATAATGTCATTTCTAGCACAAGTGAATGTAAAGCCCAGATCCATAACGTAGCAAATAAAATCTAGCGGGAGCTACTCTGCCTTTCGGAGAGCACGTGCCTGTTGCGCGTGCTCGCCTGTCCCTGCGTCGTTCTGCTCAGACTTTAGATCAGCGGTTCTCAACCCCCTGGACCCCAGGCCGCCCTCGGCAAGTGCCAGCTCTTCCTTCTCCCTTCCTTTCTGACTGCAGAAAAATCCTGGAGCAATTCTTCCTCTTGCAAAGAGCTCAGAAAGACCGCAGCAGAGCCGGAGTAGTTTTGGCACTGGATTTCTCTTTGAAATCTCGGGGTTTATCCTGTGAATCTTGTGTGCACACCTAACAGTGCTGACATTGTGCAGTGCCCTCGAAAGGCTCTCGAGGCAGCCCCGGGGCTGCGGCACCTGGGTGAGAACCGCTGCTTTAGGTTGTGCTCCTTTCTCTGGGCCAAGCGCAGAGCTCAGGAGTCCTCGCCAGCATTTCACGCTGTCCAGCAAACGCCTGGGGAACCTGCTTGCAAAATGTAAGACTCTTGCCTCTGTTTGTCGGCTCTGCCTGCGAGAGAGCACCGCTTCCCTCGCCCGTTACGCCCGTTGCTCGAGTGGAGGCAGCGAGTGCTGCAGTCCTCGGTGCGGAGGCTGCTGCTGATCGGCTTGAGGAGAATAATGCGTGGCGTTGTGATTAAGGGCTGGAAGGTCATGCGTCCCCTCGGGTGTTAAGGTTGGACTGGCAATTATGAAACGTTCTGATCAACACCTTTATCAGCTCCAAAATCGTAGCTGATTTACTGTATTTTTTAGAGAAGATGTAGTTGCATGCAGCTAATTTGAGAATATGCAAACTAGCTGATTTGAATAGTATGTCCGTGCAACAGCAAGTATCTATTCTTGTTTGCTGAGAGAGGCAGTATTGCCAGGCCTGACCCCCAAAATTATGAGATGGGCTCCAAAATTAATATTTAAAAAAAAAAAAAAAAAGGGTAAACTTTCTTCTTCTCCTTAATTTGTGAACCTGTCAGATGTCCTGCCTTTGTATCGTGAAGTCTTCCAGCCTAATTCTGGGGGCTACGGACATTTTAAAAATAAAAGTCTGGGTGGAACTTTCAGAGAAACTCGGACTGTTTGCCTTTCTGGGCAGGAGAGATTTGGCCACGGGAAGAGCTCCCCACGCGTATGAACGTGGGCCATGGTGACCGGAGAGGGGAAAGACCCATTGCTGTGTTGGGTGCCGCTGGGGCAGGGAAGACCCCCCCTTTGCATCCGCCTGATTTGATTTGCTGTCCGGTGAAATGGAGCGTCCCCCGGACGTTAGTGCATTTTATGTCGCTGCACTTCTTCCTGCAAACATCGCCGTTGCCGTCTGCCTCCCGGGAGGAGAGAGGGGTCTGCTTGTACAGAGGGAGCTGCTTGGGCAGGAAAAGCCCATTGCTAATTTCTTGTCTCTGCTTTATAAAAATAGCGAACTGTCCAACTGCAGGTGCCCGCAGGCGTCGCTCTCTGACCACGGGCAGCGGTGCAGTCGCGCGCCTGGACCCGACAGGTTAGCTCTGTCCGGTAGGGGAATGAGGCCCCGAAGACTGGCAGCTTGTTACCCACGGTTTCTGGTTCACGTCCAAAATTCTCTTAGAAAATTTTCCTTTTGTGTGTCGCTTCTTTCTCGGCAGCAGAGCCTCATGCCCTCCCTGGAGATGCAGCAACCCCCGAGCAGCAGCTGCTTGACCCTGGTAGCCAGGCTCGCCCCGGTCAACCTGCTTGCAGCCCTGCTTGCCCCACAGTCAATGGGCACGTTGTAAACCTCGGGACAGATGTGGTTGAAACATCGTTAAACCGGTGCCAATGTCGCCAACCTTCATTTTCACTGGCATATTTGATAAGTGTTACAATTTGCCGTGAACTGGCCTGCGCGTCGGTCTGATCTCTGCAGGGAGCGGCACTGCGCAAAACCGCCTTACTCGTTTCCAGGAATGGAAAAGCTCATTCAGTCACTGCTTAAATTGATCTTTTCACTTCTTTTGTGAAGACTAGAAAGTCTAAACAGCCTGCGGGCCCTTACGCCGTGCGGGGTGGCTAAAGCGGCCACTTGTTGCTGCGGATGCTCGAGTCCGGTGGGCCCAGCTCCCCAGAGCAGAGCGGCTCAAACAAGGAGGTTGTAAAAGGGGGTCTTGAAGCCCCCTGCGTGCTCCCTCGTCATGGGTGCCTGTGCCCTGGCCAGGCCCCGGGGGCAGGCAGCGGAGCACGAAGGGCTTTCTGATTTACGCTGCAGCGGCAGCGAGGAGGTCCAGCCGCTGGGAGGGTGGAGACACCCCCGCTGCAGGGAGGGAGGTGATGAAGTCCCCGAGGCCGGGCTTCTGCCCTCGGAGGCACTTTTAGGGCAGCTCGCAGCCGCTCTGGCCGAGGAGCTGGCTCAGCACGCGGGTTGCCATTGCAGCGGGGAGAGCGCGCGGCGGCTCTCTGCTCTCGACCGTTACTTAGAGGTACCGGCTCCTGGTTTCGTGGGCAGCCAGTTGTCCTGTTAGCCCACCGCGCTTGGTGTCTGCAGAATAGATGCTGGCATGGGGGCACGCACCTTCTCTGAAGCTCCTGGAAGCGAAACCTTCCTGAGAAGCAGCTCGCAGCAGCACGGAGCGGGCAGAGGCGCTGTCCAGGAGTGGGGGGCGCGGCGCGGCGCGGGGTCTCCTGTTCCCCTCCAGGCAGGTGGTGCTGTGGGACCAGGTGTGCGGGCGATGATGGAGCGCGAGCTGCCGTCTCCAGAGGGGCAGCCGGCTCGCAGAGCCAGGCGCTTGTGCTGCCTGGCGGGGCACTCTGGGCACCGCGAGCCCGCTGAATTTTTCCGCGCTCGTTGAAACCGGGTCTCCAGGACGTTTCTGTCCTGCAGTCAGCCGCAGCTCACCTGACCTGCCACATGGGTGTGCTCCCTTCATACTGCATTAGGGATGCGGCTGCACGATCGATTCTGCTGTGCAGCTGTACACAACGCACTGCGTTAGCAGCGAGCGCGCCGCCGGTGCCTGCCAGCCCCCGGCCTGGGCACCCCTGGGTGCAGGTGACAGAGCCAGCTCTGCCGGGTGCATCGCTGTCCTCCTCCCGAGGGAGCTCTGCCAAGGGCGCGGTGCTTTGTGCGCAGGACGGGCTGCGGGGTGACGTTCCCCAGGAGCTGTCTGTCGCGAGCCTCGCCACCTTCCCTTCGAAGGGCATTTCTTTGCGCTGCTGTGCGCATGGTGTGGAGGGCGATGCGTGTATCCAAAAAAGCACCCACCCTTTGGCAGGGAGACGCTCCAGCGCACGCCCGTCTGCCCCCGGGAGAGGCCGAGAGAACAAACAACATGTGGTAGACGTTAGTCACATTGCATAACGCACGACTGGAAGGCGCTCGGGTACTGCGGCAGCGAGCGCGGAGGAAAACTGATGGGGAGCCCGGCAGATTAAGACGCTTGAAACGCCCGGCAGGGCTGGCTGCCCAGGAGAGCTCGTTGGCGGCCCCAGCCCCCGTTGTCCCTTCCCGACGGCCCTGCGGTCTTCGTTTCGCTTTGCTTTGAAGCAATTTAAATGCAGGTCGGAGAGGTCCCGTTGGTTGTCGGGAGGGGGCAGGATCCGTAACAGGTCCATATTTCCTGGGGGCTGATGCACTGGAGAGCTTGACAACTGCTGCTCAGCCTGCATCCGCTCGTGCAGGTGCTTGGAGCTGGAGGGTGGGCACGGTGCCCACCTGAGCTGTGCGGGCAAACCCGGGCTGGTTTCCCGAGGTGTTGCCGTCATGGAAATAATGAATAACTGCTTCTGGTAGATGTGTACCCGCGGGGCCGCGTGGGGGTGAGCCTGGCGCCCCGAGCGTTGCAGCCCTGCGTTCCCTGGCGCCGCTCCAGCTTGGGAGTTGGCCGCTCCTTTGCTCCTGGCAGGTGCCTTCCCTGCAGATCTCCCCGCAGCTCTGGGGAGACAAACGCCATCCATCCCCTTCTCTCCCCGGCGGACAGGCGTGCGCGAGCAGTAGCGCCCCACCACCCTGCTCATCGGGACGCTGGACCCGCGTCCTGGGATGGCCTGGTGGCCACGTGGCCTCTGCCGCCCTCCAGGCCGTGCCGCGCGGGAAGGAGGCCCGTGTCCGAGGGCGCAGCACCGGCTGCTGGACAGGCCCTCGCCTCGCTCCCGCTCTGCGCAGCCAGCTCTGCGCCAGAGCCAAGAGCATCGCGCCCCGGCCTGGGATTGATGCACGCCCGCCTGGCAGACCCCGACATGCTGGGCTGAGACCGTGGGCCGGGACGTAAAGCAGTCAGTGGTGGATCTGCTGCTGTTCTTGCTCCGGAGTCCGCAGGATGGGTTTGGGGATCGCAGGGGCAGAGGGCTGGGGCCCAAGAAGGAGGGGGGGCTGGGAGGGAGCCTGCGTGAAGGAGGCAGCTCGAGGGGGCCATGTTGCCTGAATGGCTCCCACTCCTCCCTGGACTCAGAAATGCTCGAGAGCGCCCGGGTTTGCATGGGCCGCAGCTTAGGGCTCGGCACTGGTTGGGGGTCGAGAGCAACCCTGACTGAAGAGCCAGCACCCAGGTGCTCCCTGCAGCCCTTCTTGCCCATGCCAACCTGGCCCAGCCCTACCAGCGTCAGGGTCCTGGGGCTAGAGAGCGACGTGGAAGCGGGGCAGGCTGAGGCTGGAGGAGGTCCCGGCTCGCTTTGCTTCCCAACAGCGTGAGCAGCCCATGGGGCAGGATGCTGGGTTGCACGGCGGCTTGGAAAGCAGGTCAGGTTATTGCTTCCAGACAGGCTGGGGCTGGAGGATGCTGGTGCAACTGGGGCAAGAAGTAAAACCCACGAGGCTCCTGCATTGTGTGACTGGGGGCAGGGTTTGCATCTCTGAGGAGGGAGCACGTGTCTGAGCTAAGACTGGACAGGTCCCCAGATCATCAAGCACCCCCTGCTTTGTGTCCACATCAATCCTTGATGCAGGCACGGGCGCCTCAGCTTCAGGCTTGCTTTCCCAAGAGCCCTTGGGAGGCTGGTCCAGGCTAGGGTGAGATGGGGTTGCAAAAGCCCCGAGCTTTCTAGAGCTGACAGGAAAGATCTGCAGCTCTGTGTGGTGCCGGGGGTCCAGCGTCAGCAGGATGGATATGCCGGGGTGCGTGGATTGCTCTGCCAGCCTTCAGGGTCATGTGTGACAGAAGGGGACATTCATAGGTAGGCCACGTCAGCGTGGAGGGGCCTCGCCAGAAACCATCCCCGGGGCATGGCACACACACTGCACCTTGCACGTGGCTGAGCAGCGAGGGCAAGGCTGGAGGGACCGCGTTCTGCTCTGGCCGGCGGTGTGTTTCCAGGCGCATCTCGCAGCTGTCCTGGAACTGGAGGGCACCTGGGGAGCAGGACGCGCCTGTCCTGGGGTACGTAGGTGCCAGCCGGAAGAGCGGGCACCGGCTTGGGTTTAGCTCAGCTCAGCGAGTGGCCTCTGCAGACTTGTTTCCTCCTCTCCGGAGCAGGCAGGGCGGCCACCCCTTGCTTTTCCCTCTGTTCTTTCCCTTCGCTCTCCTGTGGCCCAGTCAGGGGAGTAGTTTTGTGTGGGGATGTTACGGGACAGCTGTGCCACAAGCCACGGCACGACCCGTGAAACGCCGGCAGAAGGCAGGGTGGAGCTGCGCCTTGCACACTAACTGAGTCGGCGAGGCAGAAGCGCTTGCAGAGCTCGCTTCAGTTGCTGTGGAAGATGATGTGGTGAAGTGAACGCTTACTCACAAAAGCCTGTACTGGTGTGTCTCTGATTCAGTTAGCCTAGAAGGCACACCTCCACCCTGGCTTCAGACTAACTCTGCTCCCCGCTTCTCTCTGCCCGGGAAATCCCGACCTGCAGAGAAACCGGTTTCTAGAGGGGTGCTACTGCTGCTCCCTTTGATGGAGGGCCAGAGAGGAGGTTGCAGGAGAAGCCGCTCCCAGGTCAAGACGTGCCCATCCAGGCGTGGGAAGTTGCCGGGGGGATTGGACGGTGCTGGAGCAGCAGCTGTCGGCAAACCCAGGGCTGGTGTGGGCGCAGAAGAGGAAGGCAAGGAAGTGATGCCGGGGAGGGTTTATCTCGCTTTGACCATTGCCTAGCAAAGAAATGAGACGACTCGGTGTATGCACCGGGGGAATTGCAGCGGGACTTCCCCGCAAGGGAAAGGCAGTCGTAGGGGGAGGCAGCGCGGTGAGGGGTCAGCGCCTCGGGGCGGGGGGGGTTTCAGGCGGTGACTCGGGATTCAGCGGGAAGACGCGAGGTCTGGTGAGCGCAGGCCTGAGCGGATGCGGTGCGTGGGGCCGAGGCGCCTGCAGGTGCGGGTGCTGACCTGGGCTGGAGGCGCGCGCGGCCGGGCGCAGTTTGTCTGGCTGGACGCTGGCTGGGACTGATTCAAGCATCTGGCCCCTTTGGGTGGAACTGAAAGCTGAGGTTTGGCTCTTCCCCTTTTTTCTCTCTCTTTCCTTCTTCCTCTAGACATTGTGCGCAGCGACATTGCCCTGGATAAGCAGAAAGGCTGTAAGATCGCCCAGCACCCAGACATTATGCTGGAACTGCAGAGGGAGAAGGCAGCCCAGATGCACTTGGTTTTGTTAAAGGAGCAGTTCTCAAACACGTACAGCAACCTCACGCTAACAGGTAAGGCGGCAAGGTCGGCCCCAGGGCCCGGGGCTGTGGCTCGCCCTTTGCTAGCTAGCCGAGAGCCGCGCGCACCCGGCTCCTGCTGCCTTCCTACCAGGCGTCTGGGCTGGTCGGGATCCGCCGGTCGTGGCGGAGGGGCCCCGGCGTCTCCTGCAGGTAGCATCTCCCCGGCGCCTGGCGCTGGGCACGCGTTTCCCAAAGGCTCCGTGAAAGCGGGCCGCGGTGAAAACCGGTGCTGCAGAGATGCCCCTGCTAGCCGTTCCCGCAATTGCTAAATTTGGAGTCCTTTGAGCTGCAGCGCTCTCTCTTTTTTTTTTTCCAGACCATGCACTTTACATGAACCCAGTAAATATTAAAGAGCAAATGCAAAGAGATAATGGTGCAGGCGGGGCTGAGATGAGACTGTATCCTGGCCGTGTTTGTATTATCCACAGGCCAGAACCTGGAGGGAGGACGGGGGCTGCCGCATTCTGGGCACCCGTCACCGGCGCTCGTCTGCAGGCAGGGAGGGCTGGAGGGCTGGGCTGCCAGCCCCCGCCAATGCCCCTCGATGCCTGCTCGTACCACCCACGGCCCCCTGAACCACAGACGCATAAACGGAGGAGCAAAGAGGCTCATAAATCAAGCCGAGGCCCCGGCGCCCCGCAGGGTGGTATTGCAGGGGCGGGGGAGTCCACGCAGCCGCTGCAGAGATGGATGCCCCTCTGCAGGGCCCGGGCTGGCACCTGGCTTTGGGCGTGCAGACCCTGCGCGCGGCGTGGCGAGCTCCAGCCGGGCGGGAGGGAGAAGGGAGCCGAGCCTGGCACTGCCTCTGCCCCGGCGCGGCTCCCGGGTGGGGTCTGCAGAGCGTGGCTGGGGTGCGGGACCGGCCGCGCGGGGGGTGGAGCGGAGCGGAGCGTGGCCGACACCGGGATCCTCGGAGCCGTTTCTCAGTAACATAATCTGCTTGGCTGTTTATTCCCGGCACAACTGCTGGAATCAACACTGTCAGCTTCTCCCATGACAACTTGCTTACTTTCCACTAAACAAACTTCCCGGGAGAGCCGGGGCTGTTCCCTCCTGAGCGCCTTCCCGGGCCCTTGCAGGCGCTGCCAGCGCCTTCCCCGACCCGGCAGAGCAGAGGCGCTCCCTGAGGATGAGGCCGGCTCTTCGCCTCCCTGGGCGTTTGCAGGAGGGAGCACGCGGACGTCCGGGCAGGCAGAGTCGCTTCGCTTTCATACCGCAGCGTTAACGCGCCCTCGCGCCCTGCGACTGCGAGCGGTGCCGCTTCGTAATTGTTATGAAGTTCAGGCTTTGATTTCATAGACGTGGCCTGGGAACACGGGCTCTAGACAGCTAAGCATAATATTTAACTGGAGCTAGACTAACTTGTGTAAATATTTCCCCTCTCGGTGATGGATTCGGTCTTTTTGGGGTGGACGGAGGGGGTTGGACGTCTGCTGTCGAGGGACCTGCCTTGCTTGCAAAGCCCGAGCACCTTGGAGGCGCTGGAGGAGGGTCTCGCCTGCGCCACCCTCGGCTCGGGCTTGGACGGAGGCTCCTGTCGGGAGCGGCGTGGCCGGGGCTCGGAGCAGCAGTCCGGGGCGCTCTGCCCACGCGCTGGGTTCGCTTCCCAGGGCTGGGCTTTGTCTGTCATCTCCCCGCACCGCGAGTCCCTTGCCATACCCACCAGTGAACCTTGAGCCCCAAGGTCCTCTTTGCTGTGAGC
>JAGPOW010002742.1:26206100-26219110 GCA_030014935.1 Caiman crocodilus | reverse complement strand
AGGACGGCCGCGCAGCACTGGTCAGAGTCCGGTCCGAGTGGTAGAGCCTCTCCCCCGTGGACCCGCTTCGGCCGCTGCCCGGCTGGCTTCGGCCTCCGCTCGCCCGTTCCCTGCGGAGCTCTCTCGGAGGCCGCCTGTCCAGGGCAGAGAGGGCACCGCGTGGGGCCTGGGCTCGCGGGGGGACGGGTCTCCCTCACAGCGTGCAGGGCAGGAGGAGTGGGCCAGGCGGACCTGTTTTACCCCCGCTGCTTCCACGTGCGCCGGGCTTGAGCTTCTCCGGCTCCGACTCAGGAGTGGGATCCCCGGACCGTGGGATTAAAAAAATAACCAGTGTGAGGTCCTTTTTACGTGCCCAGAACAGGCAGAGCCTTTCCACCACCCTTGCTCCGGGGTTTCAAGCTTTTGCAGCGACGCGGCGCGCTGGCGACTTCTTTTGAGGAAGGAGGTCCCTCCGGGGAGACGCCAGAGTGGCAAACTCGCGGTGAAATAGCGTTCGTGTGCTCAGCTCGGCTCCGATCTGCTCGCTAGCCTCCCGCCCGGCTGGGCCGTCGCGCCGCCTGTCCCTGCCGCGTCCGGGGGGTTATTGACTCCCTGCTGCAAAGCCGCAAAACCCGGTGTCAGAAATCCCGTGACCAACAGCCCTTTGGCATCTGGCAGCGAATACGACTCTCCTGGGGCGGGCGCGGGTCGGTTCATCGCGTGTTCGCTCCGAGGCAGGAAGGCTGCCCCTTTCCGCGTCCTCCTCTGAGGGTTTGTCGTTCGCGTTGCGGCTGCGTGCTGGGCGGCATTGCTGCTACAAGTGCTGCGGCGCGTTTTGCGTCGGGGTAAGGAAATGAAAGTTCGGTTTGATCCGAGCGTCTGATTTCCCAGCTTGTCTGCCTCCGAGAGGTGTGTTATCGGAAGTGAACCAAGCGGCCTGAACTGCCACGGAAGAAGGATGGTGCGTGGACGTCCTCCGCCTTTACACACATCGTGGCAATTGGGGATGAAAAATGAAAAGCAAACAACACAAAGAAATATACTATTGATTTAAACCAAGTATTATCACATTTATAATGGTGAAATAAAATAAATTGGAAAGTTTTCTCTTCATAAATAACCCTCACCCCCAAAGTAATATATATATTAATTCTCTTTTGTATTCCTTGCATGTTGGGTCATGCTGTTAGGAAATAGGGTTTTCATCTCGCACAGAAAAGAATTGGTTTAATAAAAGGTCTATCCTTTCTGCCTTAGCACTGAACTCAGAAGTCGTTCTGTGGTCATCGTGCTGCGAGCGCGTCCTCCAGCACGCTCCAGACATTTTTGTACGTCTCTGCAGTTATTAATCTTTGTGATATTATCGGGGAGCTGGCTTCTGAGAGCGAATGTTGACCAAATGCAGCGATGGCGACAGTGACTCGCCCTCAAAGTCCTTGCCGAGTGGCAAACGGCGAACGGCCGAAATAGGGAGGCTGCAGCAAGCATCCCTCAGCGCTACAGGATGCCTTCAGTAAACCCCGTGCAGCAGCCCCCGTTGGCGCACAAACCTGCTGCGCTGAGAGCTCCCGAGGGCACAAAGCAAACGTAGCATCGGAATAAACTACGCGCGCGGTGCTGACATGGGAGGTTTACTCTCATCGTCCTTTCCCCCTTTCACGGATCCATAGGTTGCAAGGCTGGAAGGGACCTCAGAAGACCATCAGGTCCAGCCCCCTGCGCCTTTGTTCGAAAGGGTTTAAAAAAACCATGCAACGTTGGAGCCCCCTGTTAAAAATGCACCCTTTTTTTAATGCCGAGTAGTGATGCACGGCTCCTCAGTGCCTTCCACATGCACGAGAAAAGTAACCCTCTTCCAAAGAGTTTGCTTATTTTCTGCTGCGTGCAGCGAGCGACCGTGTCCTGCCTGCTCTCGTGCTCGCCTGCAGCCTGCCACGCAACCTCGCTTCATCAAAGCTAGCAGCAGCTCTGAAGTCCCGTTGTTTCGGACTTCTGATCAGCCCGGGAGCTGGCACAACACCCGAGCTGTCTGAGAAACGCTGAAACCGTAGAGTCCGGCACAGAGCGCGCTGACAGACCTTTTCAGAGATGTTGGCGATCTTGGCAGGAATCTCCCCCCGCCCCCAAGCCCCAGGGCTGCAGGTCCCGGTGCCAACAGGGCACGGGGCCTCCGGAAATGCGTGAGAAACTGAGAGATGAAGATGTCTCGTCCGGGGAGAGGAGATGCCCTTTCAGCACGTGGGGAGGTGGTAGCGATGGACGCGTCTCGGGCAGGTGGACTCGGGGCTCTTGTCAGGGCTGGCAGCTGGCGCCTCTTTTTGAGAGGGAGCGGGGCCAGGATTTGGGGGCGCACGGGGCAAGGGAGAGGGTTTTGCTGCTGTTGATGCCCTCTCTTCTCCACGAGCAGCATCACTTTCCCTTCCTCGCAGCACCGCGCGTGGGTCTCCGGCCCTCCTTCACCGACGGAAAGTGCTCTGGCCTGGTCACCATCTCCCCTCCCTCCATCAGTCTGAGGGCACCCTTCTCTTTCTACCCTTTCAGCATCCACTGCTTCACTGCAGGCTCTGGAAGAAAATTGCCTCTCCAGCAGGATCCCATGGAGAAAAGCACCGCAGCCCCCCAGTTTTGAATTTAATAGGTCTACCAGCCCTGCTTCGCTGCTGGGGCTGAAACATCCCGAGCCTGCACTTTCATTCCAGATGATCCTTGCAAACTCCGAGTGTGGCCAAAGAGCGTGACCGCTCTCTGATGTTCATAAATCTAATGAAATCTCAGTTCAGAAGCGGCTACAACCTGGATGAGATTATTCCCTGCAGAACGGCACTGCAGGAAAGCGTTCGGATGTCAGGAAATGACAAAGCCGAGGTAGCTCGTGCAACCTTCAGTCTGACCTCTTGTGCATCTGCAGTCCAACAGCCTTTATACGGCCACTGGCTGTGTTTCCCCTGGACTCGTCTTCTCCTGCTGTGCGCACCGCCACGCATCCTGAGGAAGATGACGAGGCTCGTGCAGAGCCCGGCTTCCTTTCTGACCTAGCTTTGCGGATCAGCGTCTGCAATCCTCTGCCTTACGCCTGGAGATCTGCTCCGCTTTAGGCCCATTTGGGCACGTTCAGTGGAGTCCCAAGTCATCTGTTCCAGGGCAAGTTGTGATCATTTATGTCTGGGTGCATGCGCCCTGCAGAAGGCGTGCTGGGAGACCGGTACTTGGACCGTTCAATGGGGCCCGGGGCGCAGGCTGCAGGCGCAGCGAGAGACTAGGCCTGATTTTTTTTTTTAAATAGTAGTTAAAGGGCACGTCTACACATGCACGTTTACTGCACAGTAACCAAAATTACTGCACAGTACGAGCACACATCTACATGTGCACACCCATACTGTGCAGCAAATATAGTGACTTTCACCGACTTGAGTGTCAGTTTCATACCTGAGTCATGCAGGTATCAAATTTACACCCAATGAGTTACTGTGGAGTAACACGTGTAAAGGCCTTACTGTGCAGTAACACTGTGTGGACTGACGTGGCACTAACTTCAGCCCCAAGTCAGTCCACACACAGTGTTAACACACCTCAATACCTGCACGTGCAGACGCCAGCCTAGTCCCTTTTACCGTGCAGTAAATTTAAGCCGGCGTGAATGCACGTGTAGACGTGCCCAAAGTGTTCTCCTGTCAGAAGAGTAGTCAACTGGACCTTCTGGCCACGGATCCCCTAGGCGCCCGCCGGAGGATTTAGGCATGTAACCTCAGTCTCACGTTTTATATCTTGGCCAGCCTTCAGCAAGCTCCCCCAGTGCCCAGAGCAATTCACAGGTACGCTGACCTCGCCGTCTGTTGGGTCCCCTCCTCATCTGCCGTGAAGAATCCACCTGAAAGTCATTCTGAAACAGTTGTGGTTGGGGTGCGATCCTCGAACTGCCTGCGCCCCGCTTGAGACTCAGAAAGCCTGGCTGGGTCATTAATCAAACATCAGGGCCAAGCTCCTTGGGCCCTTTGCTAGGGCTGCAGGGTAGTATGCAGAGCAGCAGCTCTGCTGGAAGCAGGCATTCCTCGCCAATAAATCCAAGCTCACCAGCTCCCCTGTTCACTTACCAACAATCTTCGGTTACGTGTTCTGCAATTTATAGCAAGGGAGACCTGGAAGCCTTGCACCGAGGGAGTCTTATCGCATTGCAGTTCATGCGCCGTTTCATAAAATGGGCTCTCCTGCGGGGAGAGAGCTGGCGGGAGCAGACCCACAGTTTCTTTGTTGAGCCCCGTTTTGAAAATCTTCAGTCCTTGGAAAAGGCTTTCACTACTGGAATGCGCAGGGACTTCTACCTGTTCATGTACCAGTAACTTTTGCAAGCTCGTGGCTGGTAGGTGAGGTCCTGGAGGCCTGGAGACGGGCGAATCTAGTGCCTGCCTTCGGAAGAGGGAGAAAGCAGGAGCCAGAGGATTTGGCCCGTATGGATTTGTTAAGAACCGGTCATGCCATGATGAAGAAATCGGAGCGGCTGAGGGGAGCATGTTGGATACGATACTCTTGGATTTAGCAAGGTTTTATGAGCGTGTCATGTAGAGCTGTATCAGAAGTCACCTGGAGCCATGCGAGCGAGAGAGAATTACTGTAGGACGGACAGCAGGAGGTTTCGAGTGGAGCGCCGCGGGGGTCCGGCCTGTGCTGTTTTACCATCTGTATTAATGGCTCCGGCAGCAGCGGAGAGCTTCCTGCCCCGGGCCGCAGATGACACAAGCCTGGGAAGGGAGGCAGACCCGCTGGAGGACAGAATTAGCGCTGAAACCCATCTTGAGAGTTAGAGGCTTTGGCCGGGGGACGAGCAGAGATGGACACAAGTCATCGGGTGTCCAAGCGCCCCTGGGGCCCGCCTGGAGCACAAACCCAAGCGCGCCCGTGCCGCTCCAGGGCAGCCCCGCTGAGAGCGGTTTGGGCGTTATGGTGGGTCACGAGCGCAGCGTGATCCGACGCGGTTGCGGGAGCGGCAGTGCAGTTCGGGGCTGCGTCCGCCGATGTCTCGCACACGAGGCGGGAGAGGCGATCGTGCCACAGGGCTTCAGTGGGGTGTTCGGCGAGCGTGCGGCTCCGGGCTCTGCATTTTCAGAGGGATGTGGAGAAGTAGGCGTGCAGCCACGTGCGAGGCCGCGAGCACAAGGCAGGTTTCAGCCAGAGAAGAGGTGAGAATTGTCAAGCGTTTGGAAAGCTGCTGTGGAGAAGGGGAGAGCGACTGTACTCCTTTGCCACAGAGGGAAGGACGCGAAGCAGTGGGTTTTACGTGCAACAAAGCAGATTTAGATTTAACCTCAGGAAAAGCTTCCTAAGCTGAAAGACCAGGAGGGCGATGGAGCCGACTGTGGACCGTCCCTCCCTCCCTCCCTCCCTCCCTCCCTCCAGATGCGGGAGTAGCACAGCCTGCCCGCGTGCGGGGCTGGACGAAGGCCGGGTCCCCCGGCGATGCCGTGCTTCGAGGCGAGGCTGGGTGGCTGCGCCCGCACGGACGGTGGCTTTGGGTCATTACTGTGAGAACGAGAGATCTGCAGCCGTCCTGCCAAGCAGGGAAGCCCGTGCTGGGTGTGGGCGAGAGCAGCAGAGGCAGGAAGGGCTGACCTCCTCCTCCTCCTCCTCCTGGGACCTGCACCTAGAGCTGCCCGAAGCTCGGGGCGTTGGGATAACTTCTTCTTCCAGGGGTCCCGGGTGGGACCAGGAGAAATGGTGGCAAAGCAGTGCGAGGCCGAGCGCCCGTGACTGCAGTCGGCGTGGCCGTGGCATTGCCGTCGGCGCAGGCTCCTGGGGTGCCGGGAGCCGGAGAAGCATCTAGCGCTTTGAGAGCTTCTCTGAATCGAACCACCAAAGCTTTGGAAATTCAGTTCCTCACAAACCAGACCGCCGAAATGCCCCTGAAAACATGGTTTGAGGAGAGGGCCGAGGTGAGGCGGCTCAGCGGGTTTCCAGCGGCAGGCTCTGCCAGGTAAGTAGGCGCAGCCCCTGGGAATTGCCCCGGGGGCAATGCACAGTGCAGGGGTGCCCCGCGCCACCCGGGCACCTGCCAGCGCTCGGCTCCACGGTCGGATTCGCAGCCTCAGGCGTTTTCTTTTGATTGCCCCTTATTGGGGTTTGGAACAGGGACTTCAGCTCATTTGGAGCAGAGCGAGCCTCTGCTCTTCGACGTGCTCGGAGCAACGAGCGGAGTCGGCTTCGGGGCGCCCCCGCGAGAGTTACTAAGCGCAGAGCCCGTCCAGTGCTGTGCTGCTGGCCAAGGCCAGGTTGCGGTTGCTGTCTGGAGATCAGCATCCTTGCCTTTGGGAAGGGAAGTAACGCAGCGAGCGCAGAAGACAACGGAGGGGGAAGAGCGCGCGTGCTGTGCGGAGCCAGCGAGCCGTTCCTGACAGCTGGACTTCCTGACCTCGGGCCGCTCGCTCCCACCGGCGTAGCGCTCCTCCACGGGAAGCACGAATGCAGAAGAAACTTTCTCATCTTCTCAGAAACCAACAGATTTCAGCCCTTCCGACGAGCTGAACTGCTTCGCGACAGGGAAGGATGCAGTGCTACCCTTCCTGGGTGATGTGGGAGTCCGTCCCCATCTCGCCAGCTGCGCGTTGCTGGCAGGCGGTACGCGCTGCGTGCGTGGAGAAAACGGCTGTCTTCGTGGGGACGTTTGTCATGGCCGCGTGCGCCTTTCTCCCAGCGTCCCTCCCCGCTGCCCGCTCCCGTTTTCTCCCCCTCGAAGGGACGGCACGGCGGAAAGGGAGCCGAGTCCTGTCCGAGTCTGGTCGTTATAGTGCATCACGTGCCTGCGCACACGGGTCCAAATCTCACGCGGACAGGCAAGGGACGTGCGTGTCTCCAAGGGGACATTTGGGGACGTTTGCAGGCTTTCACGCGGCTTCCTATAGCTTTGGGGCAGAGGTTTGCTGACTGGAAGCGAGCCTTGCTCCCGGAGGGCTGCCGTCGCAGCGTTTCGAAATCGGTGTGCGTGCCGTGCGGCGCGGGTGTCGCGCAGCTCCGGGAGGCACCTCGTTTCAATATTATTAATATCCTTGTACTCGCCAGGACTCCCATCAGCACTGGCAAAGCGGGTTTCATTAACCACAAACCTCTTCCTCTGCTAACTGGGTCCCTCTGCATTAGTCTCCGTGTCCAGCCCCGTGGCTAAGACTCGCTCCTTGGTGATAAATTTAAGGGTAGAAATTCCACAATGAAATCAATTTCCTTCAGCACAGTCCAACGACTCCTTCTGAGCGTTTTGATGTCATTATTTGCCGTGCATTTTCCTTGTCATGTTGAGTGTTCCCAGACCATCATTTCAAGGAAACTAGTTACTTGGCCCTTCATGTTGCTGCCCGTAGTCATTTCAGGCCAATGTGCTGAATTCTGCGGCTTTGCTGCATTGTAACTCAGGGGGGCTCTTTGAGGATCTAAATGTCACCATTAATGACAAATTGGCTTCTTTTCTGAATAACGCTATTTATTGCATTATTTTTTTATTCCCATTACAGAAGGATTGCCCAACAGCCATAGGGAATTAATTTCCCAAGAGGTCCAAAGGCAGGGTTTACAATCCCTTCCCATAACGAGCTTTACGAGGAGGAGGAGTGTGGTTAATGGAGCAGTCTGCAGGTTGCCGATGGCTGCGAGGCCGTCAGGGTGAGCGCAGCGTTATCACTTCCACAGCCTCGTCTGTAGAGACCGCGATCCCCACCTCCGAAGGAAGCGCTCCCTTTTGCTACCTTCAGTGGGAACGAGGCCTCTTGGCTTTCGGCAGCAAACCGATGCCTCCAGAGAGACGTTTCCTTCAGCCCCCGTCCCTCTGGGGCGTTATTTACTTCATCATTTATGAGTTTCCACATCTGGAGTCGTGCCCGCTGATCTCCGCTGAATTCCCTTCTCCACTTTGCTGACCCCTTGCCTCGCTAAGGTCGCCGGCCAAGTCAGGTTTTGTTTGCTCATCGTGTTTTTACAGAGTAGATAAAGCCAGAGGGGGAATGAGAGGAGGGGTGGTTCAGGTCACTCCTCTTTCCAGTGCAAAGTAAGTGTGCGTGCTCAGACCGGAGCGTGACAGCAGTAGGCGCACACGCGAATCATGAGGCTCACGTGGGAAATCTCTTGGTGGTCATCAGGGTGCTGCTTGTCTCTCTTACTCGCTCGCGTTTCCACGAGCATCCCGCAGTGGTCAAGTCTAGGCTACGTTCAGCAAGGAGTGTGGCAGAAATGCCACCGTCGTGCCCCGCTCCCAAGACCTCCCTCTCCCTGTGCCAGCCCGAGAGGCGGGTGTTGAACCCTCGGGGCGGGGATCTCCCCCCTGTCTGTACGACAGCAGCCTGGGCCGGGGCGGGGATGCTCTGCTCCCCTGGGCAGGGGGGGAACGACCCGGCCCTGCATGTGGCCCAGGTAGCCAGGGATGCTGTGGGATGGGTCGGCTCGTGACCAGTATTGGCAGCTTCGACTGGACCGGGCTGCTGAGGGCAGAGAGGGGATGAAAGGCCCGGGCCAGGACGAAGGAGCCATCAGCCATGCGGTCATCCAGGTGATCCTGAACTGGGCTCTCTCCTCATCTCCGCTTGCTCCGAGAGTGACCTGCCCCCGACTGGCCCGCCACAATGCCCACCGTCTGAGTTACTGAAGCTAAATATCTACCCTGATCTCGAGTAGCTAACTCACTCGCATCGTCCAGAGGCGGCTGGGGTTTCCTCTGGAGCCGGTCTGGATAAGGAACGACGGACCTAGTTCCTTATCTGAGAGAAAGTGAAAGGGTGGCTCTTAATCTGCGAGCACGTCTACATGAGGCACTCGATGTGCAGCAGTGTAATAACACTACGCAACTGCGCGTCACGGCACAACCGTGCTGCGCGGGAGCATCGCTAAAAAGGGTTTGCCAGCACTACTGCACAGTAGCGCTAGTCACTGCACATTATTTAGTACTTCATTATACAAATGTGGAGAAACTACTGCGCATTAATGAAGGTATAGACACGCCCAGTTCGTGCATATATGGGAACTGGGAATTTACTAAGAGGGGGCCCTTAAATCAAGGAGAACAAATTTGTGACATGATCCAGTGGTTGGAAATGGAAGAAAGGCTTGCATGGACTATAATTAAGGCAGAGAGAAGTAATTAGCCTTATTAGTCTCAAAGCCGGCAGGAGGCAGGGTGGATTTGCACCTTACAGATGAACTAAAAGGGAGACAAATGACTGCGCAAAGAACTGGCAGAAAAGCTTTAGTGTTGACGAGTGCCAGGTGTAATGCGGTGCTGGGCTCTGAACTACCTGTCACGGCTCAGGAAAAGACCTTGGAGTCGTCTGTGCTAGCTGGCTTGCAATGTCGATAGTTGTCTGAAAACTTCAGCTCGCCGTGCAGCGGGCGCAGCAAAAGCCAATAACTTGTTGGGCATTGAAAACCAAGCGGAGGATGCCGTCGTGCCGTTATCCATGGCGCACTTGCATGTCGAGTCCTGCGTGCATCCCCAAAAGGGTGTCGGAGAAGTAGAAACGGTACAGAGGAGGGGAACCCAGAGGGTGGGGGCACCGAGCAGTTGCCATACCAGGGAAGACTACGAGAGCTAGGACTCCTCAGCGTGCAGAGGAGAAGGCTGCCCGGAGGGGTACGATAGAGGTCTGCAAGGTTATGAAGGAGATGGGCAAAGAGAACAGGGACCTGCTGTTCGCCGAGTCCCACCGTGCCGGACCCAGGGCGCAGCCATTGCAATTAGCAGGTCACCGGTCTAACGCTAACAAGAGGACGTACATTTTTTATGCACTGCATAATTAACTGGTGGGATTCACCACCACGGGAGGTGATGGCGGCGGAGAGCACAACCAGGGTCAGCAAGGGCCCGGATAAATTCACGGCCGTTGAACAGCACAGTTGGTGGCTTCTGGCACCTCCCGAGCAACACGTGGTAGGGCAGGGAGGGTACTGAAGACGGGATGCCCAGCCGGTTCAGTGCTCTCCCTCTGTGCCCGTGGCGTCCCGTCGTGCCACTGGCGGAGATGGACCCTTGGTGCGACCCAGCCTAGCGCTGCTGATGCTCTGGGGGTCTTCGGGCGCTTGTACGCGTGACGGCGGTTAGTCCTTATGGTTGCATCGAAACGGTGGGGTTGTGTTTCTGTCACGTTACAGTGAGGGCCTGATCCCCTTTGCCTTTCCAGCAGAGCCTACCCGTGGCCGGGGGTGCGAGGGGCTGGCGGGCCGAGCTGCAGGCAGCCCCGCTCTTCCCCTGCAGCAGTGACGTCCCCGGGCAGCTGGTTGCGGGCCAGGCGCTGCCCCAGCTTAGAGGCAGCACCCGGCCCGATCCGACTCGTCCCGACCCTGAGCGGGGTGGCACCCGGCCCACCAGCATCCTGCCGGGCAGCCCCGGGGGACACTGCTGCCGTAGGGGGAAGGCTCGGGCCCGGCCCCCACGGCTCACTAGGCTACTTTGGGATGCAGTTTGGTTTGCAGCAACACAAACTCATTTAAAACCCCCCAAACTCTTGCACGTGCGCAGTGTGACATCACTAAGCCACACACGGTGACGTTTTCATCACTCCGGCAGGCTTGCCGTTGCCCCTCTGCACGTGCCACCTGCCACGAGCGTGCCCTGCCCCGGCTGCTGGGATGCCAAGCACAACCTGTCTGCGGGCTCCCTGCTCCGTCTCCTCCCTGATGGACCCGGAGCGAGGCTCTGAACGGAACTTGCTTCTGCTACCACCCTCCGGGGAGGACGAGGGGAGCCGGGTCTCGCACCGCGCCGTCCCAGCGCCTGCTCACCCGCGCTGCCCTTGAGAAGGAGCGTGCTCGTCCTCGTCCCTGTTAGTGCTGAGAAGAGACCGCGGCCCCCGGTGCCCGCCTGCCTGGGCTCCCAGCCCTGCCTGCCCGAGCGCGCGTCGGGTGCCCCGGGGTGGGTGCTGCGCACGGGGTGTAGCAGCCTCCTGCCGTGAGCCATCACTTGCGAGGTCTGGCGTGGAGCTCGAGGTCCCGGCTCACGGTCCCCACCTTGCAAGTGCTCACTGATTAGTACCCGCTCTGTTTGTGTCAGTTTTCTTTGCAGGAAAAGCAATGCTAAAAACCAGCAAGCAGATGTGGTGCGTAGTGGTGAAGTCAGGCCACGCCAGGGTCCTGGGACGCTTCCCTCCGGCCCCCTCGCGTGCATGCATGCATTACAAGAGCACGTGGTCCTGCAATGACGGTTTTGGCCCCGGCTCGTTGCATCCCCGAGCGCCTGGGTTGCAGGAGACGTCTGTTTGCTCGTCAGGCACCGGTGGGGGATGCGGGAGAGCCGGGCTCCGGCCCCGGCTGCAGCCCAGCCTTGCCGCGTGGCGCTGGGCAGGGCAGGGCCGCGCTGCTGCGTGGGGGCAGAAGGGCGTTGCGTTGCGTTGCGTTGCGTTGCGTGCGCGCAGGAGCCGTCGCTCCGGCTGCTCCTGACTCAGTGCTGGCCTTCGTGGCCTAACGAGCCTTTCAGGTAGGCTACTTGCGTTCCATGTGCAAATGCACGCTCGCTCGCTCGCACGTGGGCGCACGCAGTGTGAGGAGAGGGTAAAAGCCTCCTGCCTAGATCGGTTCCTTGCGTCTGCGTCGCAGCGCCCACGAGCGAGACGGCTGTTTTGTGGCAGAACGTTCGAGCTCTCGGGGCGCTCTGTGTCCAATTAAACAGTAGCGTATCTCTGGAATATTAACACATTAAAAGCAATATCCTTCCAGCGAGGAAATCTGATCCTAATTGGCCTGGAATATTTTGTTTTCCGAGCTGAACTGCGAGCGTCCAGTCGCTCTTTTCCAGACTAAAGCAAACACGACGCTCCGGGTCCAAGCGACGGGGGAAGATTGGCTTTTGGAGCGAACCTGTCAATCTTCTGCTCGCCCCTCTTTTGCCCAGAAACGAGCGTAGGAACTAATTGACTTCTATCCCCTTCTGTCTCGCTCGCTCTCTTTTTTCTTCCCTAACATGGTGACTCAAATTAAAACAAAGATAAAATTCCAGGGGAAGCTGGCATTAATCAAGGTTTGGATTAAATTAAATTAAGTGCTTTTTATTGAACTCAGC
Organism: Caiman crocodilus; assembly: GCA_030014935.1. Lineage (NCBI taxonomy): Eukaryota > Metazoa > Chordata > Crocodylia > Alligatoridae > Caiman > Caiman crocodilus. The sequence continues at coordinate 26,207,112 of JAGPOW010002742.1, read as the reverse complement.
AGTATTAGTTATTAAAACCAGAAGGCCTTTCCTAACCAGTGTAAAAAAAGCAAACAATGACTCATACTGTGGCACAGATTTTATTGGGAAATTAAAATGCTCATTTTCTCTTATTCTGCTTTTTTTTTTAAACTTCAGACAAACACATGTAAACAAGGGCTGAGGAGGGGAAGCCCCGGAGAGCCCACGTTTCTCGGGCCCGTGTCCGGCGGCGCGGGGCGTCCTTCCCGGTGGAAGGTGGCCCAACGGCGCCGTCTGTACCGACCTGGGGTTTCCACGGGGGTTTCTCGCTCTCTTGAGGTCCAAGTACGAAGTGCAATGCCTCCGAGCCTGATCCCGGGAGGTGTCGCGCTCACGGCAGGGAGCGAAGGGCGCTGGGCACCTTTCAGGGCTGAACCTCGTATCGTTGCTCGTTTGCAAGCGGGGGACGCCTGTCACCGGTGCGGGGGGGCGGCAGGGCTTGTTTCCTGCCCTTACGCCCCAGCTTTCCAACCTCCCTCCTGCTCCGTGGGCAGCCCTGCTCCCCTCCTCCTGCCCGGCTTCTTGCCTTGCCCCTCCTGCTGCCAGGTCCCCACGTGCCCATGGCCCTCTTCCCGCAAGGGCCGCGTGTCTTTTCTAGGCCAACTCCTGAGATCTCCCCCCGATGGCTTCCTTGTGTCAGGGGAAAGCTTCCTCCTGCCTAGCGTGTAGGCTCCAGCTCCGTCTCCCTGAGATTCGAGCGGTGTCTTGGTGGCTCTCACGGACGCTTTCAGCCGTCTGCACAAGGGCAAGTTGGACCTAGCCCGTCCATCCCTGGCCGCGTTGTGCAGCACGGTAGCCTGTTCCCGCGGTCCAGAGGGCAGCCCCTGCCCTCGTCCCTGGAGACTGCGGTGGGCCCAGCTGGGCGCTGGGGAGGGAGGGAGGGAGGGAGGGGAGCGGCCCCGCTGGCACAGCCTTGGTCACATCTCTTATTAGTCTGGAGCTGACTCTCCTCCGTGTGGCAGAATCGCCACCCTGGGCGCCCTCCTGCACA
>JAGPOW010002742.1:26185594-26198672 GCA_030014935.1 Caiman crocodilus | reverse complement strand
GGCTCCAGACGTGGGTCTCTGTCCCGAGCCCTGAACACGAGGCCCAGGACCTCTCCTGGTTCTTCCTCCCAAGACTCTTGTCTTCTGGACATCGCAGCACCACAGCCCTGGCCCCAACGGTCCCTCCTCTCGCAAGGACTGCGTGGCCTCTGGCAGCGTGCCGGCACCGTGCGCGTGGGGCCAGTCCCCTACACCGAAATCGGGCGCACGTGGCACTGAGCGCTCCCTCGTCAGCAGCAGGAAAAGGCGTCCATCGTGCTGCCCGACACGCCGGCAGGGACGCCGTGCAGCGCATCGACCCAGCTGCATGCTGGCCTGGTCCGGGAGTTTCCGTTGCGGGGCACCCGGGACCTGCCGTCCCCAAACCCCACCTGACCTGACTGCCCCGTACTCGGTCCGTGCCCTCCCTTCATCCTCTCCGGAGCACGTGCATCCGGTCTCCCTGCCCCGCTCTCCGTCGTAGGTGGGAGTCCAGTGCCGGAGGAGCACGACCGAGCCGACACGGCGCAGCTACCCCGTCCCTTCCATGTGCCCATTTCTCAGCATCTCTTTCAGCCTCTGTGGCCCATTGGGGTATGAACCCTTACCACGGGAAGCCTTCACTGACCCAAGTTTCTCATCTCTGAAGAAGGGATTACACCCCCTTCCAGCCTCTCCATCTTCTCAGCCCCTGTCTTGACAGATCAAGGGGCGCTTCCGTGGAGGGAAGCCAGGTCGGAGCACCCTGCCCTGCTTCTCCCCAGCTGGGGCAGCCGGCCGCCTCCGGGCCCAGGGGACGAGCTCGCCTTTCCAAGCCCCCCTCCAGACTTGCCCTCCGTAAGGTCGGTCTCTGTTGTTCCTGGAGCCGTGTCCTTGAGCTGATCCTTCCAGCCGGAGCTGTTATGATGATGATTTACCTAGCGCTGAAACTTGCTACTCCTTTTTTCAACGGGGCCGCAAGATGTCCTCCTTACTCAGCCAGGTGGAAGAGGTGTGTATTTTTTCCTGATCTTGTCTGCGGGCAATTAACCTTTTGTGAAACCTGTGTGATTTGGGAGAGGGCCGGAGATGAAACGTGGCAGATGCTGGTCGCGATGCTCAGTGCGCAGCCGGGAGGCGCTTGGCCCTTGCAGCGAGACGCGCGGTCGGGGCGTGGAGAGAGCGCCGCGGGCCGCTGCCGGGACCGTCACGGCGGTCTGGAGAGAAGCGACCGAGGCAGAGCTGCAGCTGACTGACGGCGTAAATCCTGGAGGGTCCGAGCATGGGGGCAAGACGAGACCAGCCTCCAGCCTGACCACCCCTTCCCTCTCCAGCCACGCTCTGGCCTCGCATCCCCCTCGCGTCACGACACGCCCCGGGCTGCTCGCTTGCTGCAGCGCAGCCCCCACCCACGCACCCCGCATCCTCCTCCCTCCCAGTGCCGCGGTGAGCTGTGCTGATATGCAGGGATCCTGGTTTTCTCTGATAAAAAAACTCCCCAATTTTTGACCCCAAATCCACATTTTTCTGTGATCAGAATGAAAAGTGTGCCTTGCTGCAAGTACCAGCCCTTTATTTTGCTAATTATAAGTAAACCTAGTCAAAGAAAGACTCTTCCTCTTAAAGATGCAAGTTTCCCTATTTGCTAGCAGTCCCTTTTCCGGAGAGAGGGTCGTCGTGCGCTTTGCCTGTGTCTGGCCTGAAGCAGGGCATTTGATTACCCGTTTCATGGGCCTAGCTAGCATTGCTGTAAATGTTATTAATGGTCATAAAATTATCCAGCACCATAAAAATATAACTAAATAGAAAATAAAATTCAGCCCCGGCATTATCCTCGGTGACCTCCGGAGGTGTGAATTCCACAAGGGGACTGGCGAGCACGCAGCAATGTGTTCTCCTCCAGGCACTTGTCCCGTTTGCAGCCGTTCCCTCGGCACGCTTGCACGCCCGGCCTCACGAAATCAAGCTGCTCCTGCTGTGTGTGCGGGGGGAGCACGCCGGCCCTCCTCCTGCTTCCTGTTTACTTGCTTTTCTGGACTTGTCTGCAATAGCTGTGACCTCGGCGTTCCTTCGAGAAGCTTTTGCTGTCGGCACCGCACAGCGACGGCTCTGTCGTGCAGGAGTTTGGTCCCGAGCAGTGCTGCAGCCATGCGCGGATCCAGGATTTTGCAGAAAGGGGTGCACATGGTGAGGAGCATTGTCACATGTAACACAGCACATGTTTTTCTCCAGTTCAACATAAACTAGAAGCTTTACTAATATGCTGGGGGCCCAGGGCTGTGCTATTCAGCTTCAGATGAAAGCAAAAACCAATAGAACTTCATGCAGTGAGTTAAGTCCCTCGACGGGGCTGTGAAATAGGAGTTTCGTGGCCAGGAGCAGCCAGGAGACAGCAGCACGGCAGATCAGAGTGGCTGGATCGGTGGAGGAGAGGGTCGTTCCCTGGCTGCAAGACTGGGCATCCCCTGGGCGAAGGAACTGACTTCTTAGCCAGCTGGTTGCTCTGGGTTGAGCGAGGGTACGTGCTTGCTCTCCTGGGACCCAAGGTGCCAGGCCTGAGCATGGCAGCGTCTGTCCGACTGCCGGCAGCTTTGGTCTCCCCGGCATGTGCGTTTGTAGCTGCTGTCCTATCCTGGAAGTGGACGTGGAATTGGAGGCTAAAGTTTTTCTGGCACTGGGGTGGTAGAGAGCTGCTGTCCCTGTACCCGAGAGCCTGCGGAAAGTAGGTGTGACGATGCACGAGGGGAATAACCAAAGGGAAGGGGAGAGGTGGGATGAAGAGCACTGGGACCGAAACCACCCAGTCTCGTGTTTGTGGCACGTCCGGGCCTGAATCGTTCTGGTGGATTATTGCACGTCGTTATGCAGGTAGAGGAGGAAAAGGAGTCAGGTCTGGATGTGAATTCAGTCCTGCGAGGTGACAGGCAGGAGCAAGTTTTGGGGAAGGAGAGAAAGCGGTGATTGGGGAACGTCTGTGCACAGGGCAAAGCTTGCGCGGAAACTCGGAGGCTGGCAGGGGAGGCTAAGCCCAACTTTAACAATCCCCAAACTGAGGGAAATTCATGCAAAACGAGCAGTCCCTTTACAGCTGGGAAATCTGGGTAGGGAGAGAGCAGTCGGCGTGGTTTAGGGTAGTTCAGCGGCATACTCCGTCTCCTCCGTTTCTCATTCAATCTTTCTTTCATAGCGGCGGAGGTAGCGTTTTGACCGGGCCCTCTGCCCCCAGGTGCTCTGGCGATGACGGGACCTGGGTCCTCGCTGTGACTGCGTCTCTCCCCAGGTGGAAGGCCACGCTGCGTGTTACGTGCAGACTGCGGTGGCGCGCGGCGCAGGGGAAGGGGCCAGCAGCGGTTCTTAGGTCTCTGTGTAAATGCAGCCATCAAGGCAACGCTTGCGGGGCAGAGCCACCAGTCAGACCAAGGGTCGGCGGGAGCAGGGGGAGCGATGCCTTTGGCCTTGAGCTCAGCCTCTGCCTGGTGCCGGGGGAGGAGGACTTCATCCTTTCCAAAGGCAGAATCGCCCCAATCCACGCTCTAGCCCTCAAAATGCACTTACAGGGTTTTACTCCAGGCACCGGTTGCTTGACACCCAGCCGCTTGCTGAGCTGAAGTTCAGAGGAGTTGCACCGTGTTCGTCTGAAGTCAGTGAGAGAAGGCAAGGCGGGGAGGCACCTTAGAGACTGACTCGTTCAGAGGGGCAGGAGCTTTTGTAGGCCACAGCCTGGTTCATCAAGTGCTAACTGAACCAATTATCCTCCGGGACACCAACTGTTGATCCTCAGATGTAGTCTGGCAACCAGGGAAGGTCTGAAGAGCCAGCCCTGCCAAAGTGCAATTCTCATAATGTAATAAAGGTTAATAGCAAATATAATTATGAATGAAATACAGGACTCATATAAATGACTAATTACCAAAATAAGACCTGCCAAGCAAATGCTTCAAATGTTACAGCACGCACGTTCGTCTCATTCTAAATGCACAACAACCGCACTGGTATTTGAAAGCAAATTAATCCTAACGTTTCTAAGACCTGAAGTTTTAAAAGCTTCTCAGAGGTGGCCGGCCCGTTGGGAAAAGGGCTTCTTACTTAGGTTTCCAGCTCAGTAATAAAAGAGCTCTTATCTTCGTTCATCTGCAAATGGGCTGTTCAGCAAGAACTGTAGTTCAAAGCTAAAGAGCAATGATCCCAAGATAACCCAGTTTTATACCCCCTGGCTTGGCTAAACCAAAAAAAAGGAAAAAGCTTACTAAATAAGGTAAAAATGCTAAAGGTATTTCTAATAGGTGTTACTCTAATTAATATTCATATGCCTATTCTTATCTCCCTTATATATGCCCTGTCTTGTCTAAATGTAGCCCTGTCTAGCATCAGATCACGACGGGACTAAACCCCTGCCAGGTTTGGTGGTATTAAGATCCCCTCGTCGTGTCTCATCTCTTTCTAGAAGATGCACGTGGTGGGAGTGGACCCTTCTTCCTGCACGGCTCCAGTGCTCTGCCCCGGGGTCCCTGGCTCAGCAGTCCGGTCCCTGGGGTGGGTTCGGCGGCACCCCTCAAGACCGACCTTTGGGGGCATCAGCGTGGCAGGGAGAAACCCCCTGGCTCCGGTCACGTGGGAGATCAAGCCTTGGTGGTCCCTTCTTGTCTCCGAATCCATCAGCCTCTTCCAACGCTTGCTCTCTCTGTTGTCGTGCGGTGCGAGGCTCGCACAGACGGGAACGCGACCTCCTCCCTGCACAAGCCGCTGAGCTGGGTGCGAGCGCTGGCCGCACCGCTGGCGTTGTCCCGATGGGCGTTTTTGGGGAAAGTCCTCAGCCATCAGGCAGTCGTGGTTTTCTGGTGGAAAGATCAGAAAAATTACAGCTGGTTTCCCCGTTTGCTAATGTTTTCTGGCTCTTGCCTGTAGGAGAGCGGAAAGCTGGGTTTTGCCCACGTCCTCTCCTTTCTGACCTTCCTAGCTGGGGGAAGTCCGCGGCAGTCAGGGGGCGGACGGCAATTTGTGCGTTGGCGTTAACAAAGGCCCCTTGACCCGCGGTCCTTAACTCTGCCTGCGCCAGCCAGCTTCTCCCTTGTCCGGAGGGCTCGTTCACGTAGCACAAGACGTCTCCGGTGGACGTTCGCTCTTGACGGAGCAGGAGGGCTCGGGGCATGTTTGATGGATGTCCTCGTGGTGTAAAGCAAACAGCTGTGAAGAGGCACCGGCTAACCTGAGAAGGCAAGCAGCCGTCTTCCACCGCCCCGAGGCTTGAGCAAGGGGAGCAGGGCAGCGCGCGGTCTCCCTGCAGCGCAGGCACGCGGCGTCAGTGCAAACTGATGGGTCCCGAAATCGCTTGGCAAGGACCAAAAATGCAGCGAAACCACACGGAGTATTAAAGACTTCGCGGGTCGTGCAAAGTAGCCGAGAAGGAAAGTGCTTGCAATCCCTGAGCTCCTCCTGGCTGGTCGACTGGTGCGAAGCTGAGGGTTTGGGTTTTGCTGTGTGAGAGGACCGGTCCAGTGCTGCTTGGCTACAGACATGCCAGAGCATCCCGGAGGGCGTTGGGCGAGCAACGGCCCTGGCACCTGTGGGACACGCTTGGAGGGAGGATCGCCTCCTGAAGCAGCCAAGGATGGGAGGAGCCGGCGCTCTTTGTTGCTACACCTGTCAGGGTAGCAAGCAGGAGATCCTCCACGATGGGAGAGATTTGGCCAGAGCTGGCATAATTGAAACCTGGAGGGATGATTCAAATGCCCGGTTGCAACTTTCCCGGGGGGTGTGGAGCGAGTAGGAGAGGTGAGAGGTGGCACGCGAGGGTCGCTAAAGATGCCGTCAGCCGCTTCAGAGTTACCAGTAACGCGGCATCCCGGGATCTCGAGTGCCTAGGGATCGGCGTGCGAGCACCAGGGCTCTCGGCCTTCCCCGCAGACAATGCCAGCTCCTAATTGTCACTTGTTTTGTCACTACAGAAAAACACACGAGCAAGTCTTGTGTTGGGAAGAGCTCGGAGGGACCAGAGAGGTCGGGACGTGTCCAGCGCTGTGCGTTCCTCGTTGCACTCTGGGTTTATCGTGCGGACCGTGTTTGTGCCCGTGAGGGTGCTAACCTCGCGTGGCATCCCTGGCTGAGAATCGCAGGGCTAACTGGAGAAGCCCCTTGAGCTCCTGGCTGGGGGCTGTTGCACGCCAGAGACCAGCAGGCGCTCCTTATTCCCCTGCACGTGGCCCGCGGAAATAAAAAGGGTGTTGTGACGAAGGCCCCTCGCCCTGGAGACTTCTGCTAGAAGCCGGCGCTGGAGGACTTCTGAAAGCGGCAGCGCCTGGGGACCAAAAGGCAGATGACTCCTTTAGCCCGGCGGGTGGAGGGCAGCCGACGCGCTGTGTACCTATACAGGGGTGCAGGCCTAGCTGGCACAGGGCGAGGGGGGCACAGCGCTGCGCTGGGAGCCTGGGGCAGGCTCGCCCCGCTCCAGGGACGCTTGGCCAGGCTGCCAAAATCCGCGGCACGGCTCTGAGGAGGGGCGTGAGGCCGCGGCAGCGGGGAACTGGAGTTGAAGACCCAGGAATCCCCTCGGTCCCGTGCGCGCGGCTCCTAGATGAGGAGTTATGAAGCACAGAGAGATCCTGGAAGCTAAGTACGTCCAGGCGAGGGGCTGGAGGTGAGGGCAGCGAGGCGTGGAAGTCTACCAGGTACAAAAGAAACATTAACCGTAGCGCGGCTCATTACCAGATGGGGACGGTCACATTGTTTATAATGATACAGGAAGGCAGAAGTGTTCGCTAAGTAGGTCTGCGCTGTGTTTGGAAAGGCGCAGGATGATGTATGGCAGGAGGGTGACGAATGCGTCCTCGGCCCATTTGTAACTAAGGGGGATGTTAAACAGCCTCTCCGATGAATAAACAGTCTTATCTTTGTGGTTTTATACTGCTGCCCTTTGCCACAGAGCCGCGGGAAGACCCGGGTTCCTTGCACCCATGAGTCCTAGAAGAGCTGGCCGAGAAGCTCCTTGGCTCCCTGGCGGTAATTCCTAAGTCCTGCAATACCGGGAAAGATGGGAAGAAAGTGAGCATTGTGCCAGGAATGACCTTGCCAGCTACAGCTAATTAGCCTGACCTTGCTCCTGAGCTCACCATGGAAGAGCAGCGATGAATGATTAAAAGACTGGAGTATAACTAATGTTAATGCACACGGCTTACTGGAGAACTCATCTTGTTAAACCAGCTTGAGTTTGTTTCTTGATGAGATGACAAGTTTGGTTAACTAAGGTATAATTATCTAAGGTAGATACTTGTCTGATGGTTTAGTCGGAGATGATCCTGCCTTGAGCAGGGCCAGAGCTAGATGACCTTGTGAGGTCCTTCCCAGCTCTGCTTTCCTAGGACTCACTTTCTCTTGGTGGCTTCCCATCCAGGCCGGACGCCCCTCGGGAAAGCTGCTTTGGGCAAACCCACGCAGTTGGGTTCAGCGCGGCGGCGACGTGTGGCTTGCCTTCCAGCGGAGGCGGATTGATTAGACGTGTCTAAGCAAGGCCTGACTCTCTTGGTAAGCACGACAGTGCAAGGCGGGCAAGAACATCAAATCCCAGCTCAGGGGACCTCAGGTGTCCTGTGCCGCGACGGGAAGATGATTTGCAGGCGCAGGTGCGATGTGTGATGGACGGTGTCCATCTAAATCATTAGGATGATCTGACAGCCCTCGGGTCAGTTCGGCGCTGGGCAACGTGATGTCCCTCGACTTGGCAATGTTCTGGTGCGGCAAATTTTCCATAGCAGCTAGTTTTAAATTAGAAATAGTGTTTTGAGAACGAAATGAGAGGCCGAGCAATGCAGGCACACAATAGCATCTGTGCTTGCCTCTCAAATTAAATTCACTCTGTCTTGCCCTTCTGCTGCGTTTTCGGCTTTCAGTGACACCGACTTAATTTTTGTATTGACAGCGAACAAGCAGGCCATAGGCACCGAAGTGTTTGATGCGTGCGGGACAGAGGAAGCTGCTTGGCGTCTGAATATCTGCTGGATGTTTTTGCTGAAATAGTCGGTAGTAAAAAATGTTACGCTGTTAACAATTCATTTGCCTTGTCTGTGCTGCGGAGCGTGAAGCCCAGTGAAGGAAGCGGGGCTCTTTATCTTCGTAGCTGTGGCTGCAGGCGGCGTGCCGAGGCAGCGAAACACGGCCGCCTCGGTCGTGCTCGGCTCCCGCTCTCAAGGTTGTGCTTCGTCCGCGAGGACAGAAGTCACTTTGTGAAATAAAAGCAGACGGTCGGTTGGAAGGAGCGGGTGGCGCAGCACATCCTTCAGCTGCCCATCGCAGGCCGTTTGGAGCAGAGTTTAGCCGCAGCCTTAAACGCCGAGAGCTGCTCGGCCAGCTCGACCGATGGCGCGCCGCGCTGCCGCGGGCGTGAAGCCGGAGCTGTTCGACTTCCAGGAGGCCCGGGGCCAAACACCCCCCGGGGCACACCGGGGCAAGCTACGTGGGCAATCCCCTGCTGCTGCCCCGTGCCCGGCACTGCACGGCCCCAGGCTCATCCTCAGCTCCCCCAGCCGCGCCGCAGGGCATCGCCCTGCTCCCCGCGGAGGGGGCAGGCAGCAAAGGCCGGAGGGGGAACGGTGTCTGGGCAGGAGCCGGGGCCTTCGACTCGGCCCCTCCCGGGCGCCGCTTGGGCAGCCCCGCGTTCAGCAAAGTGACTCCTCCTGGTCACGCGTGGCTTGTTCCCATCCTTCTCCCAGGGAGCAGCACGGGGCGTCGTTCTGTGCTTGGGGAGACTCCCACTAAACCCGTGCCAGCGACAGCCCCCGCAAGCACCGGCACGGGCGGCCGGACTTGTCCGCGGTCCTGCGGCGTTCGGACGCGAGCGTAGTGAGCACGAAGTGCCTGGCAGGTCTGAGGCCACATTGCAAAAGGCCTCGGGTGTTTCTCTTGGGCTTGTCTTCACGGTGCCCGAGCAGACCGGGAGGGGTGTGCGGCTGGGGGTGGTCACTACCCGCTCCGTCGTCCGACTCGGGACGGGGCGGGCGGCTTGCAGAGCTGGCCTGGATCTGCTCTGGCCTCCGCTGGCACGGGGGTCCTGGCTCCCCGTCACGCTCTCCCGCCCGGCCGGGGTGCTGCGGCCGGTCTCCAGCAAGGTCCTCCCTGGGGCAGCAGGAGGTTTCAGCCTGGGAAGGGGCGGTCGGGGGTCCCTCTCCGGGGTCAGCCGCTGCGCTGGGACTCCGCAAGGGCATCTCCCTCCTCACGGCACCAAGCACCCTCTGAGGGTCCAGGCTTGGGTCGTGGCCAGCCGGGCCCCCGTCCTCTGCTCGTGCTTGTAATCTGCCGCAGGACATCGGAGACCGCTGGGCACCAGGGAGGGAGCGCGATGGGTCTGTCGGACGGAGGCCACTGCTGATCCCCTTCGGGAGCTGCCCGCCAGGCTCCGACCCGGCGTTCGGCAGCCACGACCGGGGGTGGCCGGCCCGGCCCGTCGGCCATCGCAGGCACGGGGAAGCTGCCACGAGCTTCTCCTGCGCACGGTGTCGGGTCTCGGCTGGGTCGAGCTGCCTCTGCTCCAGCACAAACGGGAAAACGGCGTCGGTTTGTAACTCAAAAGAACAACGCGGGAGCCGAGCTGATGGCTCTTTCTCCACTTCCTCCAGCGAAGGTGAGCCTGGGGTCAGCCCTGCGCCGCAGGGAGGGTGGTAGCCCCTCTCGGCACGCGGGATTTCAGGGCAAATGTCAGGTTTTAAACCAACACAGGACGTCATCAGCTGCTTTCATTGAGCAAACCTCCAGTCCAGCCAAACAAAACACCGTTTCCCGAGTGGTAAAGGGCAGCGAACGCTCGAAGGAGGGGCCGTGGAGAAGGCCCCCGGGCCCTCCTCTTCTGCGATTAAATGAATGCAGAATTAACTCTCTCGCTTGGCGGTTGCAAAACGTAGGCACGCTCGTGTCCAGCGAGACCTGGAGAGGCAGCAAGGGAAGTGAGCTCGGCGGGCCGCCAAGGCTACCTCGGGCTGCAGCGGAGTCCCGCGCGCCGGGCAGCACCAGCGAGGCTACGCCGAAGACTTCTGCTCTGCCAGGGGCTCAGACACGGCCCGGGGCCGTCTCCTGCACACACGGTGTCAGTGGTAAAGCCAGCGCAGAGCAAGAGCATCCACCTAGCTTCGGGCCCGTTGATCCCGGGTGCCTCCAACGCGGTGATCTCTTTTTTTGCTTTATTTTAAAGCATCAAGTTGGGGAAGTTTGTTTCTGGAGAATAAATCCTGTTGCCCCTTCCCCACCTGGGCAGGAGCTGGGATTGCTGCCTTGCTCTGGGCCTCGCCTTTGGGAGGTCTGAATCTCTGGCCGTTGTGGGGGCAGATGCCCGCTGGGCTTCAGTGGGTGCATCGACACGCTCGTTAGCGCGCCGCAGTTCCTGTGCATTACGTTTAGTGCTTGGGGAGCGACGCACTAAAGTGGTGTGCTGTGACTCGTGCTACTGTGCAGTAGTGCCAGTGCAAAGGTGTTTTCTGACGCTAACTGCAGGAGCCCAAGCCCACTGCGCAGCAGCGTGTTAGCATGGGGCTTGCCAGCACACTACTGCACAGCGTTATTAGGCTACCGTGCAGGTAGCATCTTGTGTCAATGCACCCATGTGAGGGAGAAGGGCTGCCAGGCCTGCGTCCCCAAAACAGCTCCGCCTGTGTGTGCCGGGACCGGGCGGGAGCGCTGCAGCGGTGCGCGCACGTGGCTCATCCTACGCCTGCGGAGCAGCCGGCAGCCACACGCTACCCAGCCCTCGTGGCTTGTCTCAGAGGAGCCCAGGTAGTAACTGCAGCCGGTTGCTGGCCCCCTGCTACCTGCCCCATGTGTTGGGGGTTAATCCTCCCCCCTTGGGCTGGGGCTAGGGCTGGGCTGTGCTAACTCTCGTGCCGCACCGACCCCACAGGGTCGTGGCGGTAGGGTCTCACCCCCGCGCTCAGGCTCAGCCCAGTGCCACATTTGGGGTCAGGAAGGGATTTTCCCCATTGCTCATATTGGTATGGACGGGGGCGGCCTCTGCCTGGGGTCTCCCTAGCACGTATTAACAACCTTTTATTGAAGCAGGACATTGGCCCCGGTCCCCTGCTTTCCCCAGGGCAGGTTTGGGTGCGACGCCTTGTGTCGTGTCAGAGCTGACGGGAGTTGTACGAAGAGTTTAGATGATGGCTTGTCGGGCTGGTTTGCACAGGGCTGATCCTGCCTTGGGCTGGGGGCTTGGACTGGATATGACCCCGCGGGCTCCAGCACCTAGGCCTGATGCGGTGTCCCAGCTAGCTCGGTGCACGCTGGGGACCCTGCCGTCCGTAACCACCAGGCCACGGCTCGTGGGGTGTATGGGGCGGTAGCTCGCGGTGTTAGCCTGGGGTCAGGCAGAAGACTGGGTAGGTATGCACCTTACAGACTAACTGAGTAAGGTGTACGCAGAAGCTTTTGGCCTCCCTCCCTCGGAGGCCGTGCCTTGAAGGTGCGTGTCCGCGCTGCCTTCTGCGGAGCAGGCGTCAGCGTCTGTCACGGTCGTGATGCCCTTGGCGGGCCACGTGCAAGCTCGGACCTGCAGACCCTCAAGCAGGCGTCGTTGGGCTGAGGCATTTCTCTTGAAGGGAAATGTGGGGAAGGTATGAACCGGCCCGGTATAGGAACAGGGAGATGTCTGCGCATCTCTGGAGGAGACCCTGTCCCCATAACGGGGGCACTTGTGTGGGGAGTGGAAAGCAGAGCAGCAGACAGGGATCGGAGTGGCGCTCGGGAAGGCTGCAGGGCTGATTTGCAGCCTGTCTGCCAAAACCGGTCGGCCCCGCACCGCTTGCACCAGCCCTGTCGTTGCACTCAGCGCTGAGACGCCGGGAGGCTCCAGCCCATGGTGAGAGGAGCCGAGCCCGGATGATCCCGTGTTCCCTTCCAGCTGCAAGCTCCACGGGCCCATGAAACATCAGCGTGCGAGGAAGGGCCGTCATTAGACATCTGCCCAGGGCTCAACACCATTAACAGGCTCCACATGTGACACTTGCCCTCTCTGGCCTCAGATCCCAAAGGGGAAATCATGGGAAGAAACCCATTAATGTCTGTGAAGGGTCCTATTAACGTCTGCAGAAAGTTCGTGTCTCTCCGTCCTCCCCTGGAGCCGAAGGGCGCGTTTGGGACCTACGTCAGAATATGGCATGTGTCTCCAGGTTTTAACTGAAAATAAAATGGGACCGTGCTTGCCCTGGAGGGCGCCCGAATCGTCCCCAACGCCCCCAGAGCTCCCTGTCGGGAGGGGACCGCGCTCGGAGGACCCACCCCAGAGGCAAACAGGCTTGAAAGTTTCCATGATCTTGGCTGCAAACAAGGACTCGTTTACATAACTGCCTTGGCCACGTTAGCTGCGGGGCCGGCTAGCTGGGAGTGCTCTAGCACTCGCGATCTTAAAGCTAATTAGTGCAACACGCCGGAGCACTCTCCCTGGCAGGAGGCGCGTCGACATGCAGCTGTTGCACTGCTCTCCCTCCTGGTGCAGCATCGGGCTGTCCCAGCGCAATCGCTGGTCAGTCCCTGTCCAGATGGGGGGCCGGGCTGCTTCCTCCGACGGGTCCGACGGGGGGCAGGACGAGCGCTGCGTGGCGTCGCCCTGGGGTGTCGGGCAGCTCTCACCGCGGCGTCTGAGCCGGAACCAGCGGAAATCCCAGGCTTGACCTGAGCATCGGCTGTGTGGCAGAAATGCCACCGTGGGTGCCCCGCTCCCGAGACCTCTCCCTGCGCCAGCCCCAGAGGCGGGTGTTGAACCCCTCGGGGCGGGGATCTCCCCCGTCCGCACGACAGCAGCCTGGGCCGGGGAGGGGATGCTCTGCTCACCTGGGCGGGGGGGACGACCCGGCCCTGCGCGCGGCCCAGGTACCCAGGGATGCGAGTCCGAACCTGGCTCTCTCCTCATCTCCGCTTGCTCCGAGAGCGCCCGGCTCCAGAGGAAACCCCGACCACCTCTGCACGATGCCGGTGAGTAAGATACTCCAGCTCAGACTAGATATGTAGCTTCAGTAACTCAGATGCGTGTTTAATCGGCTACCTCAGCCCCCCGGGTTTGCTCTATGGGATTCCTCTGACATTGCTCTACTTTTACCCCGTTCCTGCCCTACCCCTGTCATCAATACAGTTCTCCTTGTGACCGGTGTGG
>JAGPOW010002742.1:26166170-26185494 GCA_030014935.1 Caiman crocodilus | reverse complement strand
TCTCCAAGGTGCGCAGAGCCAGGACTGAGCCCAGAGCCTGGGACGGGGCAGCGGGACCCCCGGCTAGCGGGGTGCTCCGGGGAAGGGGTCGGCGGGACAGAGGCACCCCAGGGAGGTATGCGGGGCCGGGACGGTGGGCAGCGCGGGGAGGGGGGTGGCTCAGCGCGGGAGCGCCCCCGACTGGCCCCCGCCGCAGGCTGCACTGATGGATGCCCTTGTTGGCGTGTTCTCGCAGCAGCTGGGAAGTCAGGCCTGTTTTAAATGCAAAATGGAAAATCTTCCTTAGTGTTTTAGAAATGCACAGTGTTTCTGGCCAGCAGCATCGCTCTGCCTGGGACTTTCCCTGCCCACGTAGGGCCCAGCTTGTCCCTTTGCTGGGCATCCCGCGTGTGTGTGGCTGTAGCCGGAGAACAACTGCTGCTTTTTGCACGTGCCAAAAGGACCTCGGCCACCTCAGTCCTGTCCCTCTCCCCACGCTCCCGTTCTTTGCTTGGCGCGCGTCTGTTCTTCTCGAGTGCCGTAGCTGACACAAAGAGAAATGCAAAACTCGACAGCGCTTGGTTCAGAGAAGCTGCCCATTATTAGACGACTAAGGAATTGCAAAAACCTGATCTAGCTGCTGCAGGCACCTCGGCTGAAAGGGGCTGCACGCAGATGAAACGCACCGAACGGGTCTCTTCCAGCCTGAACCTCCCAGCGGTCCTGCTGCGGGGTTTGCGGGGCTGTGACGCCCTTGCTGCGCTGTGCCCCTAACCGGCGAGCAGAGAGTAACTTGCAGACGCAGGGGCAAACCTGGCACAACCGCACAGACTTTGCCGACCTGGCCCGGCCTGAATCTGGCCTGTGCTGTCGCTGTGATAATGGACTTTGCAGTTCAACCGTCATGTTCTGAAATGAAGAGCCAACCCTTCCTCGTTGATTTTTAATTAACGAGGGTATATGCAAGCCGGTGAACTCCATCAAAGCACAGGCACCTCGCAATCCCACCGAAATCCCAGCACAAGTAATGCACGGGCATTTTAACGCGGGGCGTGAGCGGCTCCCGTCAACATCAGGATTGCGCGGGAAGCCTCCCCCGGTGGGAACAGCCGTTCGACCCCGGCTGGCACAAAGGTTTTGATTAGGGGCTGGGCCATGCGGGCTGTCTTCAGGTTTGGGGGCTTCGATAATCATGCCCTGTCCGGCCTCTTGCTATCGCTCCAGCGCACATCCAAACCCACATTCGTATTGGCTCTTTAACAGTATCCCGTGTGCCCGGCACTTGAATTCTTTGAAATTCAAGGCAAAAGCCAACAAACACTTAGGGGCTGTTTTTTCACGAGCTCTGTTGCTAAACAGTTACGTATGATGAAGCTGGCAGAGCATCAGCAGCCGGCGTCGAGGCGCCCGGACACGCTGTCTCGTACCTGCGCGGGCTCCTTCCCCGCACGCCTGTTTGGGGGCAAATGCAGCAGAGCCCCCTTCGAGTAGTGCTGCGGGTCCCGGGAGAGCATAGGGCAGCTTTACCGGGGGAGACTTGCCTTTAAGTGGCCTTTGCTAATGCTTGGCTGAGTTAATTATTAGCAGAGGGGATGGGTAGCGAAGAGCGGATGGACTCGGGGAAGGCTGGCTCTCCGGCCCCGCGCCGGTTGTGCGCGTGGCTCGCCAAGAGGAGCAGGCGGATGAGGGCCGGGCCGGGAGTTAATGCGCGCTAGGGCGCGGGAAGCAAGCAAGCTGAACTGGTAACGGGTACGTTATGACGGCGTGACCCTCGCGGCAGCCCCAGCCCTCCACTCCGCGGAGCGGGACGGCCTTCAGAAAACATTTGCGCTTAGCGAGTACATGCAGATTCAGGGAAATGCTTTCGGGAGGTTTTGGAGTCTCATAAAATGGGAATGTGTGACCTGGCTCGCGCGATCATTTGCCCGGTTTTATCCGTTCGTTATTGTTTCCAAATGTGGACTGGTGGAGCTCGTGTTCCTCCGAAGGTCTGCAGGTGAAGCTAGGCCAAGAATAAACAATGGTTTCGTGCAATTAAAGCGAAATGCCAGTTTTACGACCAGGTTTGTACAGATAGACAGAAGATCCTTCGGATCCAAAACCGCGCGTGGTGCAGAGCGCTCGAGGGAGCGCCGGTCGTCTCCGTGTTCGCCTGCTCCCGGCCAGCTGCGGACTGGCCAGACGGCGACACCTGCGAAGAGACGGGCCTTTCCACGCGCTCAGGGACGCCGCCGTGGCCCCGGTGCTGCGCGTGCGGGGGACGCGAGCAGTGGGCTGGGGGTCCCTCTGCCCCCCGGTGAGAAGGGCTTTGGGAGGAGACTGCATCGTCTCCGGGCGGCGTGGGAAACAAAGAACCAGAGCAACGAGATCCTGACCTTCGTCCCACGGGTGTGCGCAGCATCACCGGCCAAAAGCACCACGTTTTCGACCACGAGCGTGCCTTCTGCCAGAGAGAACGGGATCTCGAGTGTGCATGGCGGTTTCTGGTTGTGCAAGCGTGCGCGATGGCTCTGGCGGCTCACGGGACGCCTGGAAAGCGGGGTGTGCTGCCCCAGGGCTGGGCGACGCTCTCGGCAGTGGCTTTATTTCTTCTTTTTTTAACATCGGAGCCACGGCTCGTTCTGGGGGACCCCAGCCCCGGCAGCGGGGGTGCTCCGGGGAGAGGGCGGCTTGCCGCTAGCATCGCCGCGGGAGCCCCGGCTCTGGCTGCCGCTACGAGGAGCCACGAGCACGGCTGCTGGGACGGCTGTCCCAAATACAAACGCCCTCGCAGCGGACGGCCTCGATTGCCATCGAGGGGCTTGGACGGCGCGTTGCCTGCCGTGGCTTTGCGCCCGGCCGTGCAGCGAAGCCCGCGGGAGTCTGGAGCCGCTGACGCTCTCCGACGAGCCAGGCCTCGCACGAGCGCGGTAACGTTTCCTGGGAAAGCGCGTGATTTCGTCCGCGCGCTTACCAGACCGTCACAGCGAGGCGTGAAACCGGAGGGCTCGCACGTGCTGGAAGGAGGAGCAGGCGGTCCCGGAGCAGGCGAGGAACGGGAGCTTGCAGCTCTCGGTGAAGCGTGGGAAGGAGCGGTTTTCTCCGTGCAGGGGCAGGTCCACAGCACGTGGCTCTCCCGCGCCCTCGTGTCACGCACGCCCTCTGCAGACGAGTCAGCCCTCGTTAGCCACGTTGTGCCAGAAGCACCGGTCGCACGACGGCGCGAAGCAGTGCAAATCCTGGCCGAGGACAGCCGCGGCCGGGCCCCGCCTGGGAGAGGAGAGGACGGGCCGGGGGCGGCTCCGGCCGAGCTGGGCTGTTTACTCCGGCAGGAGTTGAACTAGTTAAGTTGCATTCTGTCTTCCAACTGGGAGCTGAGAGCCATTGCAAAATATTTTCCCCCTGTTGGCTCTGCGTGTAGATTTAAAATTAAATTGGTTCTGGTTAGCAAACAAGAACAGGACAGCAAAATTGAATTTTCTGAGGAATGTTGTGAATCCCTTGTGAAAAAAAAAATAAACCTTTTCCCCTCCCACGTTCCCCTCCCTGCTCCTGGCTCCATCTGCCGGCATCGCTCGCGCCCCCCACGGCCGCGCGCCCACCTCCTCAGGTGCCGGCGCGCTCCAGCTGCAGGGCGAGGCGCCGCCGCGATGGCCATCAGCGGTGGGACTTTTCTGTCCTCGGGCTCAGACTGCGTTTTGCTGCCCTGCTCTCCCAGCCCCTGCCCCGCGCGGCCCGCACCGCTGCCGAGGCGGCACAGGCCCAGAGCACGCGGCGCCTGGAAAATCAGGTGGTGGCACTGACCCCGAGGGCCGGCTCGGCTCGTCCGGCGTAAGTCGCTGCCGTGCAGCTGGCGCGTGGAAGGCCCCAGCTGGCGCCCTGTGCTGGCTTTCCGCGTAGGGGGATTGTGCCTGTGCCAGACAGCCCACCTCGCTCTCTTTTGATGAACGGAAAATCTTTGCAACCAGCTGGCACCACTTGTATTTTGCTCTTGAAAGCTGCTGCCAGCTACCGAGACCTTGCTCTGCCGCCGTGCAGCCCGCAGGCACCCGCTGGGCACGGCCCGGGCACGTCTGGGGGCGAGATCCCTGCTGCACCCAGACTTCAAAACCAGCTGCAGCAGCACTGAGGGGGTTAAGCGGCTTCAGGACTCATTATAATCTACCTGCTAATCTCTCTTCACTCTGGATATTAATGACCCTCTCTCCTTTCTAATGGGTTTTGGTGCTCCATCCATCACGCGATCCTTCCGCAGCGTTGCTGTCTGTGGCCCTTCCTGGTAATCGCTCTCCCCCGTTTCGCAGACTGCTGTCAGCTCTTCGCTCAGGTGCGGTGGTTTCAACCCAGGTGAGGAAATGAGGACCGGGGAAGCACTGCGTGTGCTCACAAGCAGCGTGCGTGGAAGAAACCTTCCGATGACCAGAGACCTGTAGGCGTGCCTGCAACCTCCCACCGACTGGTCCTCGTGCTGACTTCATCTTGCTGGAGTCCAGCAGCGAGATTTTGGGGCAGGGTCGTGCCAGGCTGGGTGCAGCCCCGGTGCACTGGGTTGTCTGGACATCTCCCAAACACCAGCCTCGTGGTGCTGCCCGAGCAGAGGCAGGTGGGATGCAGCAGCCCACGAGCTCGGGGCGGAGAAGAGCGACCGCTTCACGCAGCAGGTAGAGCCTTGTTGGGAGGCAGCGGCGCACAGAAGCCAGGGCAAACCTGCAGAAACCCGGAGCTCTTCATCTACAAAGACCATGATTTCCTTCCCGGGGGATCGTTTCCTTTTATTACCGCTCTAATTCCCTTTTAACGATGGCACGTGAGAAGGGGCGCACGGTGCATGGACACGGAGCTGCCTGGAGCAGGGCCGTGGCCCTTGTGGGCAGCTAACGAGCATTCCTCCCTCACAATTAGCCCGTCAGAATAAATAAAACAGTTTTACTTCTGCTGGATGAAACCAAGCGGAGCTGGCCCGGGGCCTAAACACGGACAATGGCTCCTCTGGGCCCCTGAGCTGCCAGCAGCCCGCGCCTCCTAGCGAGCCTGTCCTTGGGATGCAGCCATCCGATGCTGAGGAATTTTACAGCCCGGCTTTCCAGAGCGGGGAACCGTCGCCGGTCACATTTAAGGCACCTTCTGTGCCAAGGAGTGAGGTGCGCGGCAACGGGAAGCCATCTCTTGACACAGGCGGCCCGGCCCCGGTTTGGAGAGGGATTAATGAAATGCTTCTCGCAAGCCCCCTTGGCGCAGCGCTTGCCTGCACCCGCATCTTTGGATGCCCTCCCAGGCTTTCACCGGAGGGCCGAGATGCGGGCGCCAGGCAAGGCAGGAGGCAGGGCAGCATGGCATCGCAGCCGCGGCGGCCTCAGAGGGGCGCAGCTTTCGTGGCAGCACCCCGCCTTGTCGCGTGTGCGGAGTGAACTGACGTGGAACGGACGCGGGGCTGGGTTGCGCCTCCCTGACCCTGTTAGTCTCCGAGGTGCTGCCCTGCCCTGCCCTGCCTGACTTCAGCCTTGCATGGCGACCCTGGTGCAGTTGGTGCCAGAGCTCCCGGCGAGTTCACTGGGCCAGGACCTCGCCGGTGGTGAGGGGGGCTGCCCGGTGCGGGAGCCTCGGCCGGGCTGGCGGGCGGTGCCGGATGCCTCCAGCGCCGGTGAATTTGCGTTGCACGTGCCACCGCAGCGCCTGCCTCGTGAAATTGTGATTAACAAGGGCCCGGAGCAAAAGCCTTAAAAGTCTCTCGTAAACACCCGCGCCTTGTCCTCCGTTAAACCAGGCGCTGAGCTGGGACGTGACAGCGGTCCGACCGGGGAGAGCTCGCGCGCACCTATCCTAATCGCTGACGCGCTCTGGCGCCGCGAGCCCTGCAGAGCAGCGGGCCTGGCCTGGGCCTTACCTCGCTGCGCAGGGTTGCCGCAGCCGTCTCGCTGCCTGGCCGCGCCCCAAGCGGAGCAGCACCGGGCACGCACGCTCTTCCCGGGCCCTCTCCGTCTCCAGCGGCTGTTCCTCCGGCTCTCCCGCCCCGGCGCACTTTGTCCTGCAGCGCGGGAGCGAGCGGCACTTGTCAGACGTGTGTAACTCGACGACCACGCTTCCTTCGGGGCAGCAATTCCTCGTGCTGTCTTTCGGCGCAGCGAGGGGCTTCAGGAGAGGGCGAGAAGCTGGCGTGCAAAGCTGTTGAGTCGCTTTTGAGTGACGTGAGCGTAAATATTTTCTCCTGTTCTCGAGGCCTGACCCCATAACTCAAAGCCAGCTTCGCTCCGCAGCCTCGGGCTTCAAATACCGCGAGCCCTCGCTGAGCGGTGGAGCAAAGATCACTGCTGCGTTCGGGGGGAAAGACCTGCTTTTGAAGCGTCTCCTCCAGGGACCTTCCTTCCAGCTGCCCGCACAGCCGCTCAGCTGCAGAGCCGCCCGGGTCCTCTCCTCTCCTCTCCTTTCTCTCCGGCTGTGCCCTTTCCCAGCAGGCGCTGGTCGCTCTCCTCCCTTCCCCTGGGCTCACCTCTTCTTGCACTTCCCTCTTCTAATGCTGGCCACCTGGTTCGCATTTAATGAAGCTGGAAGCCGATGGATATATCCCACACGTGGTAATGCAGACGGGACGCTCAGGTGGAATTATTTAATTGGAGATTGCCATGCAATCTTTTGGACATTTGTTTTAATAAGTCATTTTTAATATTTTCCACAGTTATTTTTCAATGGGGGCTCATGCCATATATCCAGGCAGATAAAGGTTTAATTAGTTGTCAGAGATATTCAGGTAAAACCTACAAAATATGCTTCTGTCAATTGACCTTTATCCCTAAGAACTGTCTCTGAATACCATCTCGCCTGGCTGGGATCAGAGGCTTTTCAGAGGTTTAATAATGGCTACCTGTTTCATCTAATAAGGTTTAAAATCTGACAAGGACATTAAAAGCTCACGGATCCCACTCCAGGAAGGCAAGCCAAGGTCAGCAGTAACTCAATCCTGCCCCGCTTGCTTGCTGCTCACGGAGCTGCGCGCTTGGCCCCACACCACGACTCCTCCTAGCAGAAGGCGCTGCTTGCACGAGCGTGGTGCCCGGGAGGGACGGCTGCCGTGCAGCGAGAGGTCAGACACCCCTCGGTTTTTCAAGAATAGTTCAGATGCTTTCGCAGGACCAGGGAGCTTAGCCAGCCCGAGTTGGGTTTGAAACCCCGAAGCCCCGTTTCTGTTGTGGCAGGGCTCAACAGCCTGACTCTTTGCACCGGCGACGTGGTCTCCTTGGTGGGGCGCACTGGCTACCGGCTACCAGCCCATCCAGCTCTCGTGCATCATCATCTACGCTGAGGACTTCAGCCTCCTCCGCACGGGGCAGTGCTCACTTCCTTCCGACGAAGGACCGGGCCTCGTTCTTCCTCTGCCTCTAAAGCGCATGGAGATCTTCCCTTGCTGCCTGCAGCGACCCTGGCTGCTTGCTGCCCATTTTGTGCCACGCTCGGTCTGATTTTCTCCCCTAAGTGCTTGTGCTCTTCTTTACACTCGTCACTAGTCACACATCCTGGTTTTCCACCTTTTGCAGAACTGCCTCGTGCTTCTCACCATCGTAAAGCGCTCTGGGACACGGCCGTGCGGCTCTCCCGCTTCTCGGGACCGTTTGCGGATGTGGCTCTGAGGCCGTCTCTTTCCGAAACGCCCAGGCCTCCTGCGGCCGGTTCCCTGGTTTACCAGTTCCCGCGGTTTGTGAGGTTCGCGCCGGTGCAGCCCGCAGGCCGGATCCTGCTGCTCTCGCTCCTTCGCGTCTTGGAGGTGCGTCGCTTTGCAGTCGCTGTCCCCGAATTACCACCCGGCCAGCTCCCCTCTGCCTGTCACTCCCCGGGCAGCCCTGCTCTCCTGTCCCCGCACGGGCCGGAGCTGCACGGACTGTGTGCATCCCGAGTAATTACCAGGGATCCTGGGTTTCTCTGGTCTGAAAAAATTCCCAATTTTCAGTTAAAAAAAAAGTAACCCCATGATTAAATGAAATACCACTACATACACACACACACACATACACATGAACTACTACTAATATATAATATATATTATAATACATATTATATATTAGTGGTATTTCATTTAAATCACAAAAAAATGTGGATTTGGGGTTCCTTTTTTTAACTGAAAATTGGGGATTTTTAAAATCAGAATAAACCCAGGACCCCTGGCAACTGGAGCACCATTACAAGCCGGCCCCGTCTTCTGAATGCATCTGTTGGCTGTCTATAGCCGGTGCCGTGCACCTTCTCCTTCTGAGCGGGAGGTTCACCGTGGACACCTCCCGCGGCATCACCCCGTTCATTTTTTCCTTTTGGCTTCATTCAGACATCTGATGAATCTGCCTTTCGTGCTGCGTTGGCCTGCAGAGCACGTGCAGACCTGCGTGACATGCAGCGCATCTCCCTTTCCCCCGTGCCCTTCCTGACCCGGCCCGACTTCCCGTGCCAGTGCTCCAGTCCCGTGATTTGTGCCATGCTGCTGTTCAGTTTCCAAGTTCTCTCCCCTATTCCAACCTTTTTATCCATCTCCTTGCTTGTGCCGTTGACCCCTTCACACCCGACACCCCCTGCGCAGCCCCGCATCTTCCAGTTTTGCTGCCTGCCCCTGCCCGGGCCCGTACCCACAACTGGGAGGACTGTCCAAAACAGCCCCAGTGCCCCTGGACACAGCTCTTGCTCTCAGTCCTTTAGTCGTGTTTGACCAGCTCGGGGGCATTCAAGGATTGGCAGCGAGCAGTGTTGGTCAGAGGTGCAGGCACCTTACATTTTGACTCCAGGCAGGGAGGCATGATTGCATTTGGCAAGGAGATGCCTCCATCCTTCTTGGATGGAAGACCACCTCTTCTCCCATGGGTCGGTGGTCTGGAGCCGTGCAGCCTTTGGGCGAGCTGGCTCCTCTCCCTAGCCAGCCCCGGGGTCCCGGGAGCGCGCCGCGGCGGCTGGGCTGGGCTGGGCTGGGGCAGGGCCCGCTGCTGCGCTGGCCAGCGATCGCCCCCGCCCTGCAAAGCGGGGTGCTCCCGGGGTGCTGCTGTGGTCCTCTTGAGCCAACCGTGCCGGGGGGCTCACTGGCACCCTCTTGTCTACGTGCACGGTTCAGCCGCCCTCCTGCATCTCGCTCCCCGGTGTCGGGAGGGGCACCAGCAGCGGGCACCTTTCACGCCAGGTGACGGGACTCGTCCGCCCTCCTTCAACAGGGCATGGGGCCACGCTCCTAGACGGTCAGGACTGGGGTGGAGGTCTCCAGGGTCAGATTCCTGCCTCAGCCGGCCCCGCAGAGGGAGAGCTGGCCGCGGTGTTGGCCACGAGCCGTTTTCTACACATTTTGAGTTCTTTTCCTCTGGGGAACCTGTAACGGCACAACCAGAAAACCCCATTTCCCCGGTGACTTCTCTTGGCCCCGGCTGCCCCGGTGTCTCCAGCCACGAGTCTGACCTCACGAACGAGCGATGATCTTCGGGAGCGCGCGGCGGGTGGGGAGACACGGGGGGGGGGACGGCAAACGGAGACCCTTCTTCTACTCCGGGGGAAAGAGCGGCCCTGCAATCGCAGACCACGTGGCCCGTGCTTGACGCGGAAGGATCCTCGAGCAGGTTTTGACCTGACCGTTGGCTGCTGCCCGAAGCATAGCGAGGTGATGAGAGAGCCAACGTGAACGTGTCCAGGACAGAGAGCGTCAGCTCGGTCTCGTTGCTTTCCTTTCCTGGCCAGGCTGGGAGTGGCTGTAAATACGTAGGAGGACTGGATGAGATTTCCAAATGTTCTTGATAAATTGGAAGAAAACTCCAAAATCAACAAGCTGAAATTCAGTCAAGACAAGTGCAAGTCCTGGACTTCAGAAGAGCAAATGCAATGCCCAGACACAATGGGGGAGAGCTGGAAGGCCAGCAGTGCTGAAGGGAAGCCTCGGGCTGATTGTGAGGCAGGAACGTGACGCTGTTCCAAAACAGGCCCGTTTCGTTCTGGGCGCTGTCCGCAGCGGCGTCACGTGCAGGCCATGAGAGAGACTCGTTCCAGCGGGTTTGGCGCGGGGAGGCCGCAGCTGGAGCCCGGCGTTCCCGTCGGGGCACCGCTCTCGGGCGGGCGGGCGGGGAGAGGCCAGCGGACGGCAGCAGGGAGGCGCGAGCGCCAAGGTGAGCTCTGACGGCGCTGGGTTCGTCTGCTCCGCGGGAGAGACGACCAGGCTCAGACGCGAGATGCGAGCGCCTGTTGCCGGGAGGACGGGGGTCGGAGGCTCGGCCGGGATGAGCTCTGCGTTGCTGCAGCAAGCGAGAATTATGTTCGGTGTCAAGATAAAGGGGACGCTGCCAAGGAGAAGGTTTCCAGGGAGGACGGGGGAGTTGTCTTTATTTGGGGGCGTCTAAGAGCAGGCTTTATAAACAGCTGTCAAAGAGAGTTATTTGATTCCACTTCAGAGCAAAGCGATGGGCTAGGAGATCCCTCACGGTCCTTCCATCTTCCCATCCCCACGCTTCCCAAAGAGCTGAAATCAAACATTTTCAAACACGCAGAGCCCTCTCGTGAGCACCCGCGACCGCCCCACGAGCGGCCGGCGTGGCCTGAGCCGTCGGTAGTGGCGCCCGCGACTCGGCCAGGCTGGTGGGAAGCCCGGCGGGCGGCGGACTGGCCGGCGCAGGGCGGCGTGGCGGGCCACGGCTGCCTCGAGCGGCTATCGCGTCCCAGGCAGAGCAGCGGGAAAGTCGGTATCGGATGGAGTCCGTGCCGAATTACGTCTGGCAGCATCGTTCATTCCAGTCACTGTGAGCTTATCAGTGTATGTATCGCCAGACAAATTCAGTAGCGTTTTGGGGTTGACAAGCATAGTTTTGTTGATGCAGTATACCACAACTTTTATAAGGCATTTGAGAAAATACTTCCCAGCCATTCTGATTTTAAAAACACTGGAAAAAGCAATGCCGTTCATATTAAAACAATTAAAAATTGAATAAATGATCAGCCTCCAAGAGTCATTGTAAATGGAGCGTTGTCGTCCTGTGGATGTGGCCCTGGGGGCCCGTTCTTAGCCGACTGCTATCCAGTAGCTTTACAAATGAAAGAAGCATGTTTGGAAGAAAACAACAATATCTTGGGGAAAGTTTGGAGATGATGCAGAAACCGCTGGACTGGCAACAAGGAGCAGGTGAGCGCGAGAGATCTGGTTGAATAATGGTCAGAGGCACTTGTCGGAATCGCATGGATTGCAATACAGCTAAATGCAAAGTGGACCATCCAGGCCCCCAGAAGAGAGGTCACGCTTGCAGGGCAGGGACCAGATCTGGGAAGGCTGAGACCCTGAAAGGGATTTGGGTGAATTGGAAAAGGATCAGAGAAGGGCTACAGTGCTGAACGGAGGTCCAGAAGACTCTTGTGATGGTGACTGGTGCAGAGAGGCCGGGGGACCTGGGCTGATCGAGTCTGCAGAAGAGAAGACGGAGGGGGATTGAACAGCAGCCGTCACCCCCCTGCGAGGGGTGCGAAGAGGACGCAGCCGGACTGGTCTCGGGGCAGATACAGGACGAGGAGCAATGGGCTCAAGCTGCAGCGAGGGACGTTGAGGTTGGATATTAGGAAAAACTTTCTGCCCAGGAGGGTGGTGAAGCACTGGCACAGGTCACCCAGAGAGGTGGTGGCATCTCTATCCTTGGAGGTTTTTAAGACCTGGCTGGACCAGGCCCTGGCTGGGATGATGTGGTTGGGGCTGGTCCTGCTTGGAGCAGCAGGGGGTTGGACTGGATGTGACCTCCTGGGGTCCCCCCCAACCCAAATTTTCTATTAAACTAAATTTAAGCCATTACATCATGAAAAGAAGGCTAAAAACAGCTTGATGGAAGTCTGCATTTGAGTAGTAGGATGCTGAATCCAACAGATAATGGCAGGCCAGCTCCCGTGGCTGGGGGGCCAAGGCAGATGAATGCAGACTACACATGCAGCGAATGTTTTCAACTCTGGGGGATCCTGCACGGGCACCGCGGAGTCGGGACATGGTGGGCTCTCCGCGACGGGCATGCTTTGGCACAAAGAGGCTCCCTGTCAGGATTTTGCTGATGAGTGCACTTTCCCCCAGTGTCTGACATCCACGGCAGGGTCCCTCCAGCTGCATCGTATCTGTGGAGCCCAGCTGGCTGGCTGGGGCACAGAAGAGGAGCGATAAGTAGGTCCAGTCCCGTTAAGGGTTTTGGAGAAGGGCTGCTCTGACACAAGCGGAAGGGCCGGGGGGTCGCAGAGCCCGGGCGTGCTGGGCTTTGGCACCCAGTAGTTCCATCTAGCCCGGTTGTTCACAACCATGTTCAAACACAGTGACACTTTGTCTGTGGATAAACCCTCTGACATTGCTTTAGTGCAGCTGGAGGCATCTACTCCAGCCTTGAAAAGGCATCTCTCTTGGCAGGGCTCTGTGTTTATTATAGTGCTATCTATGATGTGCAAAAGTACATTTCTCCTTTGACTTCCTTCTTTAAGCACCAAGTCAGCAAGATGAGTGTGGTTTTAATTAAGGATTTCAGATTGAAACATTTCCGGTTGTGTGTGTTGTTTTTTTTTCAGGACAGTTTTCAGTTAAAATGTTTTAGAGTTTTGAAAAATACCAGATGCCCGGCTCGCAAAGTGTGCAAACAGCCCCGGACCGCCACCCCCTCGTCCTCTCGGCAGATCAGCTGCTGTGATGCTGGGGCTCAGCAGGGAGAGAGGGTGGCAGGAGCGGGGCGGGGGCCTCGCTGACGTGCCGTGGCTGGGTCACCGGTGGTTCCCAGGTAGCAGCGCGGGAGGCTTTGCTTCAGGCAAGGTGAAGTCTGGCTTGATGCACCCCACAATGAGGGGCTGGCGAGGCCAGAGCCCCTGCCTTTATAGCAGCGTGTCTCCGGGCAGCTTTCCAGTCCTGCAGTCTTATCACTGCATTTGCGTTGTCCTGGCAGAGCTGCAGAGAGGGCCCGAGGGACACGGCTGCCCACAAAGACAGCGCCGTGCAGGCACCTAGCCCGCGTGGCCCAGAGCCCCAGCCAGCGCCTCCCTCCCGAGGCAGGAGAAGGGAGCGCGGCTCGTGAAGGAGGGAGCGCGTTGCTGCCGTCCTCTTCCCCGCCAGGAAAACCACACCTCTGCCCTCCCGGCCGCAGAGAGGCTCGGACATGCCGAGAGGCGGCACCCCAAGGTCTCCAAACCCAACGGGCAGGAGGCAGAACGGGCAAGGTTTTTAAAAAGCACATCTCTAAGCCGGTCCGTAATTTGGGGAGGGGGCAGGGCAGGTCCGGGGGGTTGTCGCGTTTGAGGCTTGGCTGCACGGCAGTCCTCCTTGTCAGATGGGTTTCTGAGTGCGGGGACCTCGCCGTGCCTGAGGACGCCTTCGCCCCGAAGGTTTGGGGTCTCTCTTGTGCCGTGCAATGTTGGAAGGGAGGGAGGGAGGGGCGGGGAGGGGTCCAGAGAGCCGAGCCGAGCCGTGCCGTGCCGTGCCGTGCCTCCGCCTGGCGGGGTCCAGGGACGGAGCCGGCCCACGCCCCGCCAGCGCAGGCCTGTCCTGCGGGGTCTGCCCCGTGGCTGCGTGGAGGTGCACAGCAGAGGCAGGGGAGGCGGCCGTGGGCTGGTGTAGGGGAGCGGTGGATGCAACGCACCTGGTTACCGTGGCCGTGCGTCCGAAGCGAGCTCAGGAGAGCGGGCGCGCGGTGCGGCCACGTGCGCCCCTCCCGTGCAGGCAGAGCAGGCGCAGTCGCGTGCCTCCGTGCGACAGCGGGGTCCACGTGGCGGAGGCACGGACAGGGGGCCGGCAGCAGAACATGTGTGAAGGAGGCCTCACTGCCTGCCAGGAGCGGCGGGGGGCTGCGCGCGGGGTCCGGGAGGAGTCCGATCGTCCCAGCGTCAGGCTGCCCTGCGTGCTGCGACGGGCCGTCCTGCTGGGCCTGCCACGCGATGCCGGGGAGTCGCTTCGGAGAGGAGGTGGGGGGACGTCCCTGCCGTTCGACAGCCTGTTCCTAGCTTGGGGCTCGTGCTCGCAGCGCGGCCTCGCCCCACCTCGCCCCGGGGCTAGGGGCGGTGGGACACGCGAGGCCCCGTTCTGGGCTCCCCTCCTTCCTGCATTCGCCCCGAGAGGTCTCTCGGGCCAGGACCGCCCAGGCCGTGTGCCAATGCAATATGCGGTTTGGCACAGGTGAGCGCCTGCACAGGCAGCTTCCCGGCCGCACCTGCTGCTGCGTTTCCTCTCGCTCCGGCGGCTGCCGTCCCGGGGCCCAGCGCTCCCTCCAGCCAAGGAAGACCTCCCTTGCCCTCGGGGCACGCGGGAGCAGAGCCGTGCTTGCTGCGGGAGGGGGTCGGGGCCTCCTGGGGTCACCTCGCCGCCGGCCCGGGACCATCCCCGCTCCGCAGCCTCAGGGCCGCGTTCCCGCCAGCTCTCGACGATGCAAACCTGTGGGCTTTGCCCCGCGTTGGGCGGTGATGTCACCGGCTCGCAGGTGCCTCCGCCTGCGCCGCTTCCACCTGGACGTTTCGAGTCGGAGCCAGGTCGCTCCGGGGAGGAGGAGAGGGGGCTCGCAGCGCGTGTTGCTCCCGCGGGAGCCTCCTCCGTTTCCAGCTGCCCGCCTCGTCGGGGCCCGCGGACTGCTGAGTGCTTGAAGCGCTCGCCACTTCTTGCCTACTTGGGAATGCTTTCAAAGGCTTCCAGGAACTGCTGCTTGTTGATAAATCAGGGTGATCAGAGAGACGTGTCTCAGCTAAACCGTGTAAAAGCAGGAATGAGCTCTCGTGCGGTGGTGCCAGCTGTCACTGCATTTAGAAACACACATCATAGATTTCGGTGCTCTGCAGACAGCTGCTCTTACAGCCGCTCTTATAGCTATATAAAACAGCCATTCTGTCAGCAAAAGTCCTGGCAATGGAGCAGCGGTCTATGTGGGATCGTGTTCCCGGGGCTCGGACGCGTCGGTGCGGCGCGGCGCGGGAGGGAAGACGTCTTCGCAGCAGCAACCCGCGGCCAACACCACGGTGCACGTATGCGTCGTGAGAGGGAAAGAAAAGGAGAAAAACGGCAGGTCTGGGGATTGGGCCTGTCCCCCGCACACCCGACGGCCCACGTGCTCCGGATTCTTGGATGAGACGACGGCGGGTCTGCCCCGGGCCTGTCATCAAAGGCCCTTGACAGTGGGTGATTTAACCCAGAGCCCGTGGCTGCGGTTCAAGATTCTTGCTCGCTGAGGATCAGATTTAAAACCCTCGCTCTCCATAGTGATTACGGCTCGGGATTATACCCTGCCTTCGCCGCGCCGTCCGTCTTGGGGTGGCTGCCCGGGGGCCTGGCTGTCTGGGCCACGGGGTGACCTGCTTGGAGGTTTCCCTGGGAATTTTTGGGGTCAGGAAATCCCGATTTGCCAAAGCTGCCACTTTCCACCAGGTCAGAGGAAGCCGATTGGGAAAGCTTTTCGGTCCGAGGTGGGATTTCTGGGCAGATCCCCCTGGGCAGGAGGGGGAGGGAGGCGCGTGGCCTGGCAGCAGATGCCCTGGGAGTGGGGCAGTCGTGCCATGAGCCCGGCCCCAGCCCCACGCCGCCCCGCAGTCAGCTCCTGGAGCAGCTCCAGCCGGAGAAGTGGAGCAGGGGCTCGTCCACACGGCTGCACGGCAAGCCCGGTGTGAACCGGCAGCGGGCCGGCTCGTCCGCGCTGACTTCCTGAACGAGCGTGAGGGAAGCGCCGTCGCACGCTGCACTGAGGCAGTGGACACGTGGGGGGGCCGGCATAGCGTGCGGGGCAGTGGACACTAATGGGCCGGGGTCCAGGGCTGTGCTATGGAGCAAAAACCAATGGGACTTGATTGCACTGAGCTGAAAGCACTCTGCAGGGCCGTGAACGGGGAGCTTTGTGCCGAGGAGAGGGGCAGCCAAAAGACAGCGGCGTGGCAGAAGGAAGGCTGGCCTGGCTGGTGGCCCATCGAGACCGTTGACAAGAAGAGGGTCGTTAACACGTGCGGGATGAAGAGCTGAGAAGGGAGCAGGTAGATGACAAGGAGCCGCGAAGTCGAGCGAGTCCCTCGGCGCTGCCTGGGTCGAAACGCTGGTGCCGCGGCCGGGCAGCTGGGCTCAGCTTTGGGCGGAGCGGGACTCGGGGGGTCTGCATGCACCGGCACCCCCGGAGCCACCCCCGAGCGCGGGCGGGAGCCCTGGCCACCCAGCTCTTGGCTATTTGTCGGCAGGTTTCTCTCCTCCTGCTTTTTCCCGAAAGGCTGCAGAGGTCTGGTTGCACCCCGAGGTGGAAGAGGGATTTCTTAAATGCTCGTGGGACAGGAACAGCATTTCCCTTCCTGCCCCCGCCGTGCCATCTTCGCTCTTTGCTGGGGACTGGGCCCGGACCCGCGCGTCCCTGAGAGCTGGGAATGGAAACCGCACCGCGGAGCAACGATCAGAGCCTCGCGCCGCGCTGAGCCCGAGCCGAGCCCAGGCCTCGTGCCTTATCTCAAGCTCCGTGTCAGTTCACACTCCACCTCAGAAACCATTACTGTCACACGAGCGCTTTGCCAGGCGGGGATTGAAAGCAGATCCCGGCCTGCCCATCGCAGCTCGTCTCCAGCAGAGCCCCGGGATCATGCTTTCCTTTCACCGTCTGAGGATTAAGCCCAATCCAAACTTGATCCCGTTTGCAGTTTGAACCTCAGGTCCTACGGCTTTTATCTGAGCCCTTTACAACGCCTGGACCGGCGCCATGCCCCTTGTCTGGTATCAAAAGCATTATATCAATTTGGGTTTCATTCCACAAAATGAGGCTGTCAGCCAGACTCCTTCGCAGTCGAATATTGAACCCAGACCTCATGGTTGGCTTCCAAGTCCGGTGCCAGCTGGGAACGGAGCCCGCGCCCTGGCCGTCCTCCAAGCTCCTCGCTGGCGAGGGACTGACACCGAGCCCTGCCGGCTGGTTGTGCGCGGTGGCATTGATGGCAGAGTCGTTACCGTCACCTCTGGATCGGCAGCGGGGCGGGAAATCTGGTTGAAGAACTTGAACGAGGCGGAGGGTCCGTGAGCGGGGTATGTGAGCCAGTCTGGGGCAGGACAACAGCCCCCTTTGGAGTCAGGCCCCCGCGTAATCCTTGGGGAAGAGCCCCAGATCTCCCATCTGTCCTCCAGCTGGATATAAAACCCAGGTCTGATTAGTGCCTTGTGCACAGCATCACTTTGCTGGCTGGGAGGATGAAAGCCAAGTTCTTCTGACTTTCACATGCTCTTCGGATGGGCGGGAACTTGAGCCCCGTCGTGGCGCACCGTTAGGCCAGACGAGGCTCTGCCGGAGCATTTCCCATCGCAGCGGACCGGCACTACCGTACCTGGCCCGAAGAACCGCTCCCGGGAGCCCCATCCGCCCAGAGCCAGATTAACACACGGTCGCCAGGCAGGTAGCCGCGAGGGTACGTATTGTAGGAGACCCGGCCACCTCCCTGCTCCTACACGGGGACCATGAACATCTCAGGTGAGTTCTGCAACAGATGTCTGTCTGGAGCAGGCGGTCGGCTCTCTCCTGCCAACAGATGTGTCTGGCGCTTTGAAGGCATCTATAAATGGCAAGGTTGTACTGTGTAGCTGCAGAATGAGAGACAGCACAGAAATAAAACCAGGCAGCCTGGATTTTCCCCTCTGGGGTGGACATGCTAGAGCAAGAGGACCTAGGGTGCATGGGTTACTCATGAAAACCCTCAGCAAGTCTGCAGATGCCACCAAGCTGGGGGATGTAGTAGATACACTGGAGGGTAGGGCTAGGATTCAGAGTGACCTGGACACACGGGAGGACCGGGCCAAAAGAAATCCCATGAGGTTCAGCAAGGACAAGTGCAAAGTGCTGCACCGAGGAGGGAGCGATCCCCTGCACCGGGGCAGGCTGGGGGGACGGGCTGGGCAGCAGCTCTGCAGAGAAGGCCCTGGGGGACAGGGGACAAGGACCTGGACAGGAGCCAGCAGTGTGCCCTCAGTGCCAGGAAGGCGACCGGCATCCTGGGCTGCGTGGGTAGGAGCGGTGCCCGCAGACGGAGGGCAGTGATCCTTCCCTCTATTCAGCACTGGGGAGGGCACATCTGGAGTCCTGTGTCCAGCTGTGGGCCCCCGACAGAAAGGATGTGGACACATTGGAGAGAGTCCAGTGCAGGGCAACAAAAATGGTCGTGGGGCTGGGGGACAGGACTGGTGCGGAGAGGCTGGGGGACCTGGGCAGATTTAGTCTGGAGAAGAGTAGAGGGAGGGGGATTGAATAGCAGCCTTCACCTCCCTGCCGGGGGCTGCAAAGAGGATGGAGCTGGGCTGGTCTCAGACGACAGAACAAGGAGCAATGGGCTCAGGCTGCAGCAAGGGAAGCTGAGGGTGGATATCAGGAAAAGGTTTCTAAGGAGGAGGGAAATGAAGCCAACAATGTGTTGAGTTGTTTCCTGGCTGAGCTTAATGGTGCGATGTCTGACCCGGGCGTCCCGTCCATGGTTTCAGCCTGGGCTTTCCTGTCCTCGGTCTTACGGCGAGTGACTCCGCGCGAGGCCCGCAGGCAGGGAGCGGGGCGCTGCGAGGACTGCGATCGTCCCGTGCTGACACCTCCCGAGCCGTGTCCCAGCGGCGTGCCGAGCGCTCTTCAGACACACAAGCTGCTGCCATCCTGCTCCTGGGGGCTTGCGGGAGGCGAACGAGGGATGACGGAGGGAGGGAGTTCAGCAGGCCCTCGAGGCTGGTTTGTAGATCAGGGTCAGCCTACCCGACTGTTCTCCTTCCCACAGAAAGGGGCCTTGCAGCACTCGGCCACCTCTCCTGTCCCGTTCATCATTCCTCCTATCGTGTCCCATCCAATTCATCTCCTCCCCAGACCTAACAACTCTGACCTTTCCACTCCTGCCCTGGAAAGCCACCTCTTCAGCCTTCTAATAACTTCTGGCACCGATGTCTGCATCTCGTCTGCCCCGCACTGCTCTGGTCGGCAGGCATCCACGAGGCAGAGCGCTGCATTTTGTTGCTATGCACATGCTTCTTGCCTGCTCCTTGCCTTCTAGGCACCGGGAGTGGCCTCGAACACCGCAGCCTGTGGCAGAAATGCCACCATGGGTGCCCCTCTCCAGAAACCTCTCCCTGTGCCAGCCCGAGAGGCTGCTGGTGAATCCCTCAGGGCGGGGATCTCATCCCTGTCCGCATGACAAAGGCCTGGGAGGGGATGCTCCAGTCTCCCGGGCGGGGAAGCGACCCGGCCTGGGGACCCGCGCTCAGCTCAGGTGACCAAGGGATGCTTGGGAAATGGGTTGGCTTGTGACCTGGTTTGGCAGTTTCGACTGGATCGGGCTGCTGAGGTCAGGGAGGGATTATAAGGTCCTGAGGAAGAAGAAGAGCAGCCATTAGCCATGAGGCAGCAGCCATTAGCCATGCGGTCTTCTAAGTGAACCTGGACCAGCCCTCTCTGCA
>JAGPOW010002742.1:26137354-26150486 GCA_030014935.1 Caiman crocodilus | reverse complement strand
CCCCCGGCACTCCTGCGACTATCCCACCGGGTCTAATGCGGGCTCTGACACTGCAGTTCTCCTCCCCCCAGGAGCTCTCGGTATCATCCAGTATCATCTGTCTGGAGTGAAGCATCCTGAAGGAAAGCACGTCTGGAGAGAGGGAAGCAGACAACAGGCATATCCATGTCCAGCCGTCCCTTGGCTCACAAGCCAGCCCCCATCCTTCATCTCCGCAACTTCGGCTTTGGAGAGTTGCTCTTCATATCTCAGCCCCTCTTATCACTCCCTTTGCCAGGCATCAAGTCCCCTTATCACTGTTTACAGCTGTTCCCTCCGAGATCCTGGCTTTGGTGTA
Organism: Caiman crocodilus; assembly: GCA_030014935.1. Lineage (NCBI taxonomy): Eukaryota > Metazoa > Chordata > Crocodylia > Alligatoridae > Caiman > Caiman crocodilus. The sequence goes on along the minus strand of JAGPOW010002742.1, from coordinate 26,150,149 downwards.
GCAGGTTTGCGACTCGGAGACAGACGCCTCCGCGCTCCGAGTTACCCCTCGTCTTTCAGGGGTGCACCTGCATGCGCTGATCCGGGGCGCGGTTGTGTGGATGCTCAATTAAACTTTCATAGGCAGGCGCAAAATAAACGTCCCGCTCCCCCGGGATAGATGATGCGGTCTGTCTGATTTCTCAGCAGCTCCGCAGCTCTCAGACTGGTGCGGTTTGGAGCATGCAGCTATCCGGACGTGCCCGTATCAGCTCGAGCATCGCGGTATGGATTTAGCTGTCAGCTCTGACCTCCCCGCGCTGGACGTGAGTTGCTGATAACTGATTTCCATCATCCTGCAGCAGCATTTTTGTGACGTCCAGGGATTGGTTAGGCCTTCTGCAGCTGCATGCAGCCTCCGTCAGACCCGGTGAGCAAGTAGCAGGCTCGCCGTGCGTGCGCTCAGTAGCAGCACACGAAAGGGTGGTGCTCGGGGCTGCTCCTGCTCCCTTCTGCGTGTCTGTAGTGGTGGTCGGTTTATCTGTGTAGCACTGAGGACAGGTTGGTATTTAAAAGGTTTAAGAGCATGAGCATAGCAGTGTCCAACTGGTACAGTTATGGTGGCAGAGGCACGTCCCTTTGCTGCTAGAGCCTATTTCACTCAGGCAGCAGGTACAAGTGATACCTACGGAGGAGCTTCCTTGCTGATGGGAGCTAAATCCTAGCTGACGGCAGACCCCTCAGGCAAGGTCGAGCCATGTGCTGAGCCCCATCGCCTGGAAAACACCTGCAAAGCCAAGGAGGCCTGGCTCACACGATGCCCAGAGTGAAGGCTGCCCTGGGCTCCCTTGTCAGGCCTTGCTTGAGCGTTAGCGCCGTTTGGCTGTCCCAGCTGGACTCGTCCCTGCGCGTGCGGGGAGGTTTGGAAACCCTTGGGGACCGGTTGCAGGGACCACAGAAAAGGGGTTTCTTGTTCATCATGAAGAAGCTATAGCACAGCCGTGCTTTGCAGCTGGGCTTTGAAATGGCGGGACGATGGCGTTTCCAACGCGGCAGCGCCGTGAAGGTCTGCCCTCCTGGTCCCCTTACGAGCCTCTGATGCTCGCCTTGCACACGTGCTGCACGGGGACTCGGTGGTATTGAGCGATGCCATCTGCACGGAGCGAGCTGTGGTCCCTTGCACCGCACAGGAGCCAGCCCTGCAGCGCGACGGGTCGTGCTCCAGCCCGTGGCTTCGGGGGCAGAGCAGGACTTCCCCTGCATCGCTGCTCCGGCGGCAGGACCTGGGAGGGCTTTTGCATAGGCACCCAGGGAGCAAAGGGAGGGAGATGGGTGGGAGGCGAGGGCAGCGAGACGAGCTGGGTGGACGACGCGATTCGGGGGAGCAGAGGCAGAAGTGTCCATGCCACTAGCGCACGCGCCCTTCCAGGGCCTGCCCGTGAGCCACGTAGTCCCGAGTCTCCGCACCAAATGCCAGTGAAATCCGGTGATGGATTGCATGCCTCCTTGCCCGCTGCCGGCTGGCTCCCATGGAGGATAACAGCCCACTACTGCTACCGTCACCGCCCGAGGTTTCTCCCCACGTGAGGCTTGGTCCGGTTCCATCTTCTCTCTTTCATTTTGCTTTTACAAACTCGAATTCCAGATGTTTAGTATTTCCTAAGGCTTTTTTCCCCTGCAAAGCCAAGCTTGCTGCAGGCACCTGCTCATCCCTCTTGGGCTCAGCATTGTGCCCCATCCTTCACGGCACGCTCAGCTGGAGTGTCTCCAGGAGGATCATAATCCACACGCGCCTTCGCGGGGAAGAGACTGCAGAGAGCAGATGGCTCCTTAATGTAGCGGGAAAAAGCAAAGTGAGGTCCAGTGCCTGGAAGCTGAAGCCAAACAGATTCGTAGTGGAAGTAAAGCCAAAATGATTAAGAGCGAGAGTACCCGACCATGGGAACAACTGCCCTGGAGCCCTGGCGGATTCGCCATCGCCTGTGGTCCTGAAACAGGACTGGTACCTTTTTAAGCGAGATGCTCTAGGTCAAATAGCAATGATGGACCCACAGCAGAAGTGGGGGGTGCTCATCATCCCGGGGGGTGCAGATCAGGCGTGTGACCATACCGGCCTGGTCTGTCCTGGCCTTTGTGCTCCTGATCCCAGCAGCACAGGGCAGTGCCCTCGCGTGCAGGAACCACAGCATACCGGCACCGAAGACACGCCGGGGCGACCCGCGCAGCACCGCGGCCTCGGTCTGCGCAGGGTTTGCGCTGCATGCAAGTAATAACACTTGTCTAGTGCACTCATCCATCAGCCCCATCCATCACCACGGAGGGCACGGGCTGTTACCCACGTTATTAGGCAGCTGGTCGCAGCTCTGCAAGCCAAAGTTTTAAAAGGAGCTTTAGGACTTGATTTTGTAAGAGTCTCCGTGCTGTGGGAAGGAAACTTTGAGCAAGGCTTGACTCTCGTGGCAGTCGGAGGCTTGGTCCGATACAGAACGAATGGTGAGAATTGCAGGGACCCTCCTTGAGGCTTTCCTTGGCCTTCACCTGCCCGCTCTGGGGTCTGTGCCTTGCCCCCGGGCAGTCCCCCTTCGAGGACTAATGCAAGGCCAGTTCTGGCACGGTGGTGCTTGCCAACCGGCACCACGCTCGAACGGCAGCCTGCAGTGCCGAGGCAGAAGGACGTCCCGAAGGGGTGGAAGGCAAACATCTGCACAGATGCGCCCGTCCCGGTGGTGCAGGAGAGCCCGAAGTCGCACGGAGCTCAGCACTAGCGTGAGTCGCTCGAGGCAGGTGTGCCCGGCCCTGGCTGGCGGTGGAAGGAGATTCTCTCTGGAGCACGTTCTCGGCAGGGCTGGAGGCCCCGGCACCGTGGCAGGGTGTGGGCTCCGGGTTTGCTCTGCCCGCGGTTGCAGGTTGTGAGCGGGGAATGCGCTGCTGCCCGGTAACGTGCTCAGAGCAAAGCCTGAGGGGGTTGTTTTACCGACGGGGAACCAGAGCATCCTGGTGGGGGGCAGCAGCTCGGCCCACGTTAACCCAGCCACACCTTGGTTGAGGCAGGGCAGGGTGGCACACCCAGCGCCTCCTCGGAGGCACGCGGTCCTGCAGCTCCTGCCTGCACCCCAGGTGCTCTGAAGCAGGTGGTAACCTGTGAAAGTTTGTGCCTCCCTGCACGAGTTAGTCTTCAAGGTGCCACCCTGCCCTGCCTTATGCCTGCCTTCAGACCCGAGCGACTAGCTGCCTGTAGGGACTGTTGCTGGTGCTGCAGGTCCTGCGGCCGATAGAGAGAGAGATAGAAAGATACCCATATCTCTATCCAAATCGTTATTATACACACCCCACGGAGCTAGGGAGGTTGTCTCAGCCAGCGACCCCCTGCTGTGTCCCTAGCCTGGCACTGGTGTCCCCCGCGGCTTGCGGTCCCAGTCCGGCAGGTTCCCCACCCTGTGGCCTCCACTATAACGTTGGCACGCGTCACCGGGCCGGAGTCCCGGAGCAGCCAGCCCGGGCTTTGGGATGCGAGTGAAACCCAAGCTTCTTTGAGCCGCACGACCCTCCGGTGTCCGAGCAGCGGGAGGCACGTGCGCGGACGGGGTTCGTTCTCTGCCTTGCTCGGCAGCAGCCCCGAAGGGGAGATGGCCGTGCTCCGTCGCGGGGTGGACGTGTCGACCGCGGGCTGGGCCGGCGCTGCGCAGGGAGGATCTCGGCGCGCGCAGCGATGCCCCTGCTCTGCTCTGGGCTGTCGCGCGGGGCAGGAGGGAACTTTTTCCTCCCCTTTCAGCTCTGGGGGTCGAAGCCTCCCCCCGAGGCGCTGGTGCTGCTGCAGCCCGGGCCGGGCGGTGCCGATGCTCCTGCAGCACCGACCCCGCGGGGCCTGGCGGGAGGGACTCGCCCCCGCGCTCAGGCTCAGCCCCAGCTGCACTGGGGCAGGAAGGGATCTCCCTCTGATCAGACTGGTCCATACTGGGGGGGTTGCCTTCCCCTGCAGCGGGGGCACGGCCTGGCCTGGGCTCTCGGCAGTGCCCGTGACCCCCCAAGTGCAGCAGGACGTTGGCAGCCGCGGCCCCCCTGTATCCGGGGGCAGGGGCGATGCCTGGGGCTGTGTCGGGGCGACTTTGTCGTGTGGCTCCGAGGTCGGACACGGGGTTTGTCTGGGGGGTTTGGACGGGGCTGATCCTGCCTCGGGCCGGGCTGGACTGGATGCGACCCCCCCCGCAGCGCGGGGGCTCGGAGATTTTCGGCGCGCCTGTCCCGCCGTGGCGCTCACTTGGTCTCTGTCTGTCTCCGCAGGTTCATGAAGGTGGCGGGCAGCACGGTGGATGCTGTTACCTGGCAACAGTAGGTATTCATCATTCCTTTTACTTTCCAAACGAGCCCCCGCCGCGAGGCAGGGCTGCCCAGGTGGGGCTGATGCTAGTCCAGGATCCGCCGGTCCCTGCCACGCGCATGGCCCCGGAGCCGTGGCCGAGCGCCCGTGCCGGGCTGTTGTCACCCGCGGCCCCCGCGACCTGAGCTGGGATGGGGAGGCAGCGACTTTGCTGCTGCCTTTCTCAGACCGCCTCGCCCCTTGCAGGGAATGGGGCCTCGCCCCGACCTCTGCTTGCTGCCTGGGCCCCTGGCGCCGCGGTAGGTGGGCATCGGGCCCAGAGTACGCTGGACCGGGGGGCAGAAGGACAAGCTGGCAATCCCTGCGTCTCCTGTTTGTCTTGCCCGCTCTGTCCGCTCTTGCACCTGCCATGCGTCTGTGACCAAAACCCCCCTGGCCCAGAGCAAGGGGAGCGTATCAATAAACGGCTGCCACCTCCAAGTGGCACCCTGATCGGCATCCGGGGTGCCCACGGGCGGGCTTTCTGCAGGGACCAGCCGGAGTGGAGGGGCAAGTCCCCAGGGCACGTTCTGGAAACGTCCCGGTTCCGAGCCAGGCTGGGCTTGTCCAGACGTGAGACGCGGTTTGCACCCGGCTCCCAGAATCGCAGACCTGAAGCGCTCAAAGCAGCACGCTCCTGTTTGCCTGGGGCATGCCGGGGCAGCTGGTGCCCATTGCAGCCGGGGCTGGGCCCTCCCTGGGCTGCTGGAGAGTCGCGGACGTCTCCGTCTGCGCCAGGGACGGCGCTGCCTTGGTGAGCCCCAGGCCCCGAGCGCCAGCTCTGAGTGCCGTTAGGGCCTGATGGACGGGATCTGCTGCCCGCAGGGGACCCCGTGTCTGCAGGGGACCCGGTGTCCAGCACCTTTAGGAGCTGGCTGCGCCGTGTTGGTTGCTGCTGCTGTTTCTGGGACCCGGAGCTTGTTGCCCCGGGCTGGGCTGGGCTGCGCGCTGCTCACTTGGAGTTGGTCTGGGCTGCGCCTTCCCCCTTGAGAAGCGAGTTTGCAGACTAAGTAAATGTAGTTTTCTCTTGGGTGTTGGGGCAGGGGAGCAGGAGGAAGCTGCAGACCGGTCGCTTGGACCCTTGGCTGGAGGCCGAGCGCAGCGTGGCTGCTGCGTGGCGCGGAGGGGCACGGATAGACCGGGCAGCAGCCGGGTGAGGGTGAGGAGTCAGTCCACGCAAAGGGGCCACGCTCCTGCGAACCTTGTCCAGCGTCTCCCGGCGCTGGCCCTGTAAGCGTTTGCGGGCTGCGTCTCCCGTCTGGGCTCCCGCAGGGTGTGCGCTCGACGGGCCCACTGGTGTCTCGTCCCACTTTGCTCCCAACAAGCAAAACACTGCCCTGGTATCCTGGAGAAACCGAAGAGCAGGTGGGAACTCACGTTCCTGGGGACGCAGCCAGGTTGCTGCTAAGCTCCCGCGTGAGCGTCCTGCTCCGAACGCCTGGCGCTGTCTGGGAGGTCCGCTCCGATTCCTCACATCTGCCCTTCCTGCCTCTGGCAACGCCGCGCTCCTGCCCCGGGCACCCGGACCCACGCTCTCCTGCCCCGCCTGCTCCTCCCTCCCTCCCTGGAGCCATGCAGCGTGGTGTGCAGTGATGCGAGCAGATTTGGCCGCCTTTCCTGAGTCAGGAACGGACAGAGGCAGGTCACCGTCTTCCCTCTCCAGCCTCAGGAGCAACGTGCCGGAGCAGTCTGACTCTTTCCTGGGGGCACATCGCTTTGCCTGGGCTGGTTGTGCTTGGTTCGGTGGGTTGCAGTGGAGAGTATGCTTCATTCAGCGCCATGCGTGTTTGCACGGGGTCCTGGCACGGGATGAAAACTCAGAGCCTGCTTTCGTACCTGGCCACACACCAGCAAGGGGGCTCTGTCTGCCAGCCTGGGGAGCACGGTGCTCCAAGGGCCGGCCGCACCTCTCCAGAAGGTGCCTGCAGGTGCTTGTCCTGGGAGCGTGTCCACGGCATCGCCCTAGACACAGACAAATCCCTTTCATTGCACAAAGACAGGGCGCTGCCAGCATCAGAGCCTCCGGTGGACCATCCCCTTGGGTCCATGGAGAAAGGCAGCATCACCTGCAAGGCGGGAAGCCCTTTGCAGCCCTGTCTGCCTCCTGCAAGAGGGTGTTAGAGGTGCCAGGGTGGAGCGTGAGACGTGTGCATCGGGGTCTGTGCTGGGGTGAGGCGTGTTGCACGCACCCCTGGAGTCTAGGGTGTGTCACCAGGATCGGGGGGGTGCCCACAGGGGGGAATCTGAGCACACGGGCCCCTGAGACCAGGCATCCGCTCAGGCCGCAGGAGGCCGGGAGGAAAGGGAAGGCCCCGACAGCGCCGAGGAGCGTCGGTCGGACTGTGCAGGCCGGGCTGCGGGCGGAGGGCGCTCCCTGCACGGTAGCCCAGCGCTCCCTCCCGGCGGCGGCGGGCTGTCGGCGCGGGCGCGGACCCTCTAATTCCTAGCAGACTCGGCCCGGAGCAGCAGGCGACAAAGTAGATCCGGAAATTCCTGAGCGCGGGGAAGTTGGCTGTAATGTAATTAGCTGAAATGAAAGAAGGGGTCAGAGAAGAGGGGGCAAAGGTTCCTCTTTAAAATAAAAGCAGAGGTAAACAAAACCAGCTGCCCGGCAGCCGGTGGCTCCCTTCATTAACGACCCTCGGAGGCTAATGGTCCCAAGCAGCTAATTGCAGGGCTCTGGGGAAGGCTTGCACGATCCAGAGGCAGACGGGGCTGCAAGGCGCAGCCGGGCTCCTTCGCGGCTCCGGGGCCGTGCACGGCCGTGTGCCCTCGTGCATCTCGCCCCGCGTCGTCTTGGGGCTGCGTGGCACAGCAGGGCCCTCTTGTCCACGCAGAGGGTGCTAGCTCGGTGCGAACGAGGCCGTCTGCCCGGCAGCGGGTTGCTCTGTCCACGCCAGCCCGCGCCCGTGACGGGTGATGCTCGGCGTTCGGCTTAAAGCCCCAGCTGCCGGAGTCAGGTGGCCGAGCAGGAGGCCCGGCTGCCCTGCCGGAGCAGAGGGCTCGGCCGAGGAGCAGAGCGCGGCACGCAGGTGAAACGGCCTCGAGCCCCTGGTCGAAACCCCCTGGAGCATTTGGGGCGGCTGTGGTGGGGTGGCAGCGCCGAGACCCCGGAGGGGGCGAGTGCCTGCGGCTGCAGCCGGTAACGCAGCTTCGGCAGCTGGCCTGGGCGGGATAATCGGATTTCCTACCGAGGGGATTTTTCCATGAAAAGCGTCTGCTTTCCCACAGAAAATGTCATTCTCTTTCATCAAACTAGTTTGGCCCCGGAGTCAAAAATGTCAGTGGGAAAATGTCAGCATTGGAGTTTCTGGCAGAAATGTCCCTAGGCAAAGAGGACTTGGAGCAGCTGCCTGTCTCCGGCTCTGCGGTTTCCCGGAGCGGGGGCACCACTCCTCAGCTCTGCCGGGCCGGCGGGAGCAGCCGGGCCTCGTGTTCGCTGCGGGCGCCGGGCCCAGGACACGGCACAGCTCCCCCGGTGCCAGCCGTGGGGGGAGATGCCCTTCTGCACCCTCCTGGCTCCAGGAATTTCCTTCTCCGCCTCTCTCATGCCCTTGTCCTGAGGGGCTTCGGGACCCGGTGTGAGCCGGTGCTAGTGGCCCCGTCTGCTCCCATCAGAGCCCATGCTTGGGCTTCAGCTCGGCCGGCCGGGCCCGGGTTTCATGTCCACGCTGCCGTGCCCACACCGGAGCTGCAGACAATGGTTCGGAGGCGATGCGAGGCGTGGAACGGGACTTGGACAGCACGGCTGCAAACCGTGGTCTGGACACGCAGCCACGTGCGGCACGGGAAGGAAAGCCCTGGATTCCAGCGTGGTCCGTGGACCGGGGAGCACAGCGGGGCCTGGTGGGCAGGGAAGAGAAACCCAGGCCGTGTTCCCCATCCTGCCACTGGCTCTGTGTAGCCTTTGGCACGTCCTGCCCCTCCATGCACCCTCGTGGCCCGTGTCGAATGGGGGCAGCGATACTTCCACCAGGAAAAACACATGGTTCTCCCATCGTCTTTGCCCACGTGCCCTCGCTCTCTTCGTGCAGGGGGCATCATTTCGCGGGCTGGCCCCGGGGGCGTGGATGGTGCAGACGGGCTCCCCCGGAGCCGCGGGGCAGAACGGCCTTCCCTGAGCTCGCGGGTAGCTCGCTGGGCCCCTCTCTGCCCGTGCACTGGCTGGCAGTGGCCACCGCAGTAATGTCCAGCCGTGGGACGTGCCGGCTGCAGGAGCCCACCATTGCCCAGAGCTGGCGGTCCCCGTCGTGCTGCCCAGATCCTCGGCAGCGCCCGTGTGCACCGCGTGTCGGCCTTTCCGTGGCCTCCGCGATGGCAGGGCGGCTTTGGCGCCTGCTCGTCTGCTCGCTGCAGACATCAGCCACGGGCTCGGGCTCGTCTCCGCGGATGGCCTGTCCCGGAGCCAGACGCCCCCTCCGAGAGCGCGTTATCTCTGCTGCTGCGAGACGCGCCGCCGCAGCCTCTCTTGGCTGACAGCTCGGGCTTCTCCTCCCCGCATTCATCACGGGCTCCTCGGCGGTTGGGTGCAGCCTCGGCGCGGGTTCAAGCTGGCCTCATGCTTCTCATCTCATCCTGGAGCCGCTCCTTTCAGCTGCGAGCCCTTGGAGACCTTCTCCAGGAGCAGCTCCGTCCTGCTATCTCTGCTGCTCCTGGCAGCTGCTCTTGGCCCGCGCCGCCTCCGTCTGGGCTGGGCTGGGCTGGTTGCTGCCCCGCGCTGCTCTTCCCGAGCCGCTGGACTGGTTTTGTGCGATGCCAGGAGTCACGGGTGCGGCGTGGGCACCTCGCTCAGCACTGCGGGGCTGCGGCTGCTGACCAAAGGCTCCGCCGCGCCGCGCACCCTTTTCCGAGCAATTCCTCCTCCTGGCATCAGAGAAGCAGGCCCGGGCCGCTCCGTGGTGCCCAGCACCTCCGTGCTGCATACCCGGCCCGTCTCGAGCAGAAGCCGTGGTTCCCGGGAGAGGCCACAAAGCATGGTGCAGATGCCCGGTCCTCGCCTGCTGCAGGCTGCCTGCGGCCACGCTGCTTTCGTGAGCGCACGGTCCTCGCGCCCGCGGCACACCGCACCCCGCAGCCTTTCCCCTGCGCCAAGGGCTGCTCCAGCGCCGGTGTCCAGCTCACGCCATCCTTGTAAGGACAGCAGCGGCTTGGAGAGGGGAAAGCCTGCACCCCCTGCTCCAGAGCCTGAGCCCCGCAGCCGCCTCGCTGGGATTTACTACGCTCGCTCCGGCCCGGGCTCCCTGCCGCGGCGGTGGCAGCGCGTCTCCCTGCGCGAGATTTACAAGCAGCCGTCACGGCTCCAGTGGCGTCGTCTGCTCCATCTGCTCCCCAGCAAAACGCGCCAAGCCGTGACTCCGCTGCCGCGTCCCTGGGACACGGGTCCACGGCCCCGCGTACGGCTCCATCAAGATGTCCTGATGCTAAGGCTGCCTGTTTCTTTTCCCCCTTTGATCTCTTGGTTTCCCCCGCACCCCTGCTGTGAGGCTGAATAAATCCCCCTCCTCCTCGGCACTGATCGTAGCATCGTAGTATCCAGGGTCAGAAGGGGCCTAGAGCAGGCAGGCCATCTAGATCCTTGCAGAGACTTGCCCGGAGACTCTCCTTGCCGGCACGTGGCCAAACCAGACCCGCTTTCCTCCTCACCCTTCCCTTCCGTCTTCCAACAGCATGGGAGATGGGCTCCTGCAGCTCTCTGATGCCCAGCACCAAGGGCAGGAGTCAGGGGGCACGCGCGGCGCTGCAGGAAGGGGGCCAGGCCCCTCCTCCTGGGACACCCCGGCCTTTGCAGCTTGAAATCCTGAGGGTGCTTCGGAGCTGCAGCCATTACGAATCCACGTCGGCCACGGCCTCTCTGCATCCTCCCTGAGCCACGTGGCTGTCGAGCACATTGGGACCTCCCTGATATCCGTGCACCCGCCGCCCTCCTGCCCTCCACCGCTTTTGCTATTCCACCTTCTGGAAGAAACGTCTGGTGTCTCTTGGCCCCGGCCCCCCCGCTCTGCTCAGGGCACCGTGGCCCCTGTGTGGCCAGGGACTCGGTGGCACGGAGGTGGCAGAGCTGAGTGGTGTGGGAAGACCATCGTTGTCGCTGTACTTGCAGTCTCATGCTAGCAGGAAGGCCAGGCGTGCTGGAAAGGCCCTCCAGCAGCTCCCCCTGCACTGGAGGGCTTGGAGGGACCCAGCGGCAGCTCGTTTGGAGGGACAGCGGCTTGGGGGGGAAGCAGAGGAGAGAGCAAGGGAGGACAAGGGGAGGAATCCCAGCCTGCTCTCCCTGCAGAGACCTGCAGCTTCTCAGTCACCTCGGGACCCACGAGGGAGCCCTGCTAGACATCCCCCTCGCATTGAGGATTGCCCCTGATGCGGGGCTAGTTCTCCAGGCATGGGCTGGGCTGCCCTGTGCATGTGTGGGGCATCGGTGCCCTTCTTGCAGGGGGAGTGAGGTTCCCGGGGACATGCGTGGTGCTCCTGCATCCTCTGTCCCCTCTGCCCTCAGCACCTGGAAGCAAGTGGCCTGGGCTGCTCCGTGCTCCCCACACGCAGCTCAATGCCCGGGCTTCCCCCGGGCTCGGTTGCATCTTCCGGCCGCTGCAGCCGCTGGGGACAGGGGCTGCATCCACGCTCAAGTGTCGTCAGGCCCAGGGCACGGCGGGCCGGGCTGTCCCCAGAAGTCCCTCAGTCGCCTGGCCCTGCCCCTGGCTGCAGGATCCCATCTTCTTCGCCGGGTCTGTGGCTTGTCCTTCGTTGTGCACGTCGCTACCGGGTGTTTGGAGCGAGTCGGTCACTAGCTGTCTCGGGAGGGAGTTCTCTTCTGTGCACAGCTGGAGCTCGCCCAGGTGCCGAAGGCGACTGAGAGGTTGTGCCCAGCTTCCCCCTGTGCCTGGCAGGTCTGGGGATGCCAGCAGCGAGGGGCGAGAGCAGCCTTGGACACCCAGCAAGAAAACATGCTCTCTCCCTGCAGAGAAAAGTGCCCTGGACGCTGCCTGGCACGGCAGGACAGATCATTTCTCATGAGGCCTTTGCTTCTCTGCAGCCTTGTTCTGCATGAGAAACGTCAGCCGCCCAGGACGGGCTGGAGCCCACCAAGCCCCTGCCGCACCGGGGAGCCCGGCAGGACTCTTGCCCCAGCCTCTTTGTAGTGGGAGCATTGGGCTCTGCTCCTTTGTCCCAGGGGCACGGCCCCTGCCACCCGGTGCCCTGCTAGGGCGTGGGGTGCCACGGTGGACCGTGCAGGATGACCCCAAGGCAGCTGGGCTTCTCCCGGCTGCATTACCTGTGCACATTTGCCGCCCACCCCAACCCTGGCACCCGGCTCGGGGCAGGTGCAGCCCTGATGGGCGCTGTGAGCTGAGCAAGCGTGGACACGAGCGCCCCGTGGGCCCGTGGCCCGGCAGGGAGGCGTGTGGATGTCGCAGCTCCATGGGCACCCTGGTGAGTAACCGTTTCTCAGCGACTCGGCCCAGGTGGCACCGACAGTGGCGTGGCACCAAGTGCTCCGTGGGGGTCTGTGTGGTGCGGGCAGCAGGATGCGGCTGGGGCGAGCTCCTTCACAGAGGGCCAGATGCCAGGGTGAGGGGCAGTAGCTGCCAGCCCGCTGGGGTAGACCCTGCCTGATCCTTGCCTTCTCACTGTCCTTCCAGTTACTACATTGACAGCCGCGTGGCCAAAGTGACCGACTTCCTGAAAACGCGCCTGCTGGACACGCTCTCCGACCAGATCAGGAAGATCCAGAAAGTGCGTGAGTGCGACGGGGCCGGGCGGGCGAGGGGCACCGTGTCCCGCGGGGTCGCGGCCAGCTCGTCTGGACGCAGCGCGTTGGGTCAGCGTTAGCAGGCGGCAGTGGGAGAGGCAGGGCCTTGGCCACGGGGCTTCGTGTCGGCTGCCGCCCACTGCCCGGGGGGCACTGGGGCGTCACACAGCCGGCGGGGAAGGGAGCCGTGGGGCTGGCGAGGGCCTGTGGGGCAGGATCAGCCCTGTCCAAACCAGCCCAGACAAACCCCTCGCCTGACCTCGTAGTAAAACTACCAGCACCACACAAGGCATCCGCTTGAACTTGCCACGGACAGAGCAGGGAAACCACAGCAGCCACCCTCCTGCTTCTGTGAAAGGTTATTAATGTACGATCAAGAGACGCCAGACAGAGGCCGTGCCCCGATACGGAGGAAGGCAAAACCCTGCAGTCTGCACCCGTCTGCACGCAGGGCTGGGCTGCGGGGCGCGTGGCTGGGCATTGCACAGGGCATGGATATCAGGGCTGGGGTAGGACGTGGCTACAGGAGCACGCGGGGACTGCGCGTGGGAAAGGGGTGAGAAGCGTTTTGGGGGCAGGAAACATTGGGGAGCAATGGGGAACATAAGCATGGCCCTGACCCTCCTGGGTCTCAGCCGCCGAGAAGAGACGTGGGCTGGCGGGCAGGCGAGGGAGCCACGTCCGCAGCCGCCTCCGACGCTGGCAGCCGCGTC
>JAGPOW010002742.1:26126127-26137254 GCA_030014935.1 Caiman crocodilus | reverse complement strand
GGCGGCCTGCCTGGAGCACCCTGCGGCCGTGACGCTGGTCCCGGCTCAGGAGCAACCTGGCGGGCACCACCATGGGCACGAGATGCTGCCCTGCGATGGTCCGAAATCACATAGCGCAGAGGGACCGTGCTGCTCACCAGTGAGGGGGGCCCCAGTGGGGCTTCCCTGCCCTGCTCCCAGCGGGTGCCGCGAGCGAAGCTGTGGCTCTCACGTCTGCCGCTGGAGCGATTCTCCCTGGGCGCGAAGAACCGCAGTGGTTTCCTCCCTGGGGCTGGTGTTTTGACTGCCTTATAAAACCCAGCTGCCGTCGGCTCGCGGTGCAGGGGCCCGCTGCTCTGCGTGGCTTGCGCCGCTGGCGGACAGCTGAGGCTGGAGCGCGCTCGAGGCAGCGCCGGGGCTGCGGAGCAGCTGCGAGTCCTGCAGCCGGAGGAGGGGTCCCGGCACGGCCCTGCCCCGGGGGCCATGGGGAGAGCGGTGGAGCCTGCAGCTGGGCAGAGGAGGCCTCGCCTGCGGGAGCGCGGCCACCGCCCTTGCGCCCACGGTGTCGGCCGGCCGCGCGAGGCAGGGGGTCCTGGGGCAGGTGCAGGAGGGGGCTTCGTCTCTGCCTGGAAGGCTGCAAGGGCCCATGGTAGGGTTGGGCTGGGCTGGGGACGGGGGCATAGGGACACCGTAGGGACCAGCGGCTGTTCCCAGGGTTTGTGACCTCTGCCCCCCAGCAGTGCTGGGCATAGGTGCCAGGGCAGGTGGGGGCTGACCTCTGCCAGGGCCGACAGGCTCGGGGAGCCCCAGAGGAGCGCGGCTGGGGCCGGGGAGACTCTGGGAGCGCGGTGCTGGGCGCTAATGGTCTCCAGCTTGGGCTGGAGAACGTGCATCCTGCCGGGGCTGATTACAGCAGCTGGGCTTGTCCACTCTCCTGTTTTATTGCTTCCTCTCTGACGCAGGAAGGTGGCGGGCTTAGATAATTATCGGCAGCGCGCCAGCACCTCGGGGGCTGCCGGCAGAGATGCTGACGCGCCGGCTGGGCGGGGCTTTAACCTCTTGGTGGGATCCCAAAGCTTCCCAGTGGCCTTCACGCGGGGGCCCCGCCTGGCCAGCCGCGGGGCACAAGGCACGGGGCACAGGGGCACGAACGCTCTGGCCTGGCCCAGAGGAGGAGGAGTTGGGCCCAAGGGATGGGAGGATGGGGGTGGCACCTGCCTGCATCCCTGTTGCTTGTGCTCGGGGTGACACACTCGGGCGCCTGCTGCAGCTCCCCGCACCTGGGCCTGGCACCGCTGCCCTTCGGGGACGTGGCTGCAGCAGCCCGGCAGGTTGCAGAGCGGGGACAGCCCCCAGGCCCGGAGAAGGCGCGGGGCAGCCGCTACACTGGTGTCCGGTGAGAGCGGGGTCCACGTGGTCCGTGCTGGGCAGGCATCGGGGGCACTGGGCAGGAGGGGCTGCTGCTGGGCAGGCCCCGCAGTGCCCCGCGGAGGGTCTCTCGCCCCGTGCCGCACTGCTCCGTGCTGTGGCCCCCAGGCGCCCGCGGGCTCAGGCGCTCTCCTCCATCCCGCACGCAGGTCGTGAACGTCTACGCGCCGGGGAAGAGGATCTGGCTGGAAGGCGTCGGGGCCAGCTCCGCGGGAGGCATGACCAACCTCTCGGACTCCTTCGCAGCCGGGTTCCTGTGAGTCGGTGCGGCGCGGGGCTGGGGTCCTGCCCTGCTCTGGGCACAAGCCCCGCGGCCTGTCTTCCGCTCCCGGGGCCGTCCGGAGCTGGTCCGTTGACCTCAGAGGAGTCGCTCTGGATTCACGGCAGGGCTCTGGGGGGATCCAGCTCCCGTCCGGGGCGGCAGCTGTTCGTGGCTGCTGGGGGGTGGCGCGGCACGTGGATGCCGTTGCATAGCTCCGCTGTGTAGCTCCGGTGCCGGCTGCGAGAGCTGGAGGCTTGGAGCATGATCCCATCTCCGGAGCGAGGTGTGGGGCTGTGGTGACGGGCTCCTGAGGTCCAGGGGGGCTGGGTGCAGTTGTGGGGGACACTAATGAGGAAGCGCATGCATGTGCGTGCATGCATGGTGCTTCGGGTCCTACTCGGGGAGAAAGGAGGAGTGGTATGGAAGAGTGCAGCGTGTGTGCGAGGTGTGCACGGGCCGTGGGCAGTGGGCAGTGGGACGGGCTGGCATGTATGCCTGGCGTGGGGGGCAGCAACACCCGCAGGGCAGAGGTGACAGGCTGTGCATGTGCAGGTGCTGCCGGGTGTCCCATTTGCAGGACGTGCTATGATCCCGCAGTTCATCCACCGCACCGTGGCACAATGACGTGCCAGCCCCGGCCTCTGCCTCTCTGATCCCCGGGACCCCGGTGCCGAGCCCAGCCATGGGGAGCAGCCGGGGGCATCCCCCCGCCCGGGGAGTCCTTGGCCCAGCCGTGACGTGGCTCTGTCCCCATCCAGGTGGCTGAACACCTTGGGGATGCTGGCGCACCAGGGCATCGACGTGGTGGTGCGGCACTCGTTCTTCGACCACGGGCACAACCACCTCGTGGACCAGAACTTCAACCCGCTGCCGGTAGGTCTGCCCCGGGCGCCGCCCCGACCCCGCGCCCCTCCAGCTCCGCCATCCACCTCCTCCGCCGCTTTCCAGCCGGGTGGATTTTCCCTTCCCTTTGCTGTTGCCAGTTAGTAAATCAGAGAGATAAGTTCTTGTCTTCTCTGCCCTTGACCCGTTTCGCAGACTCTTGGCTTCACCACAAAAACAATCCTGTGTGCAGCCGCGGATCCGTTTCTCCTTGTGGCCTGTTTGAACTCGGCTTGGAAATGAATTTTTCCAGATCTGTTTCTTTCAATGCTAATAGGAGACATTAGTTAATGTCAAACACAACATGTTGAAAGCAGATGGGGGAGCGTTACCTCTGGAGCAGAAACTTCATCCAAAGCGAGAGCCAGGGCACAGCGCGAGCCGGGGGGGCTGCCGCTGCCAGGGAGGGGCACGCGGCGTGGCAGCCCAGGGGCCACGGGGGCGGGGGAGGCGACACGGGGTCGTCCGGCCTCGTGGAAGCGCGACCGCCACGTGGAGAGCCGCCGGCCCGGGGTAGCGGAGCCGGGCTCACGGGCCTGGCTGCCGCTTGACAGGCGTGGAGGCGAGCGACACATGCAGCCGTCCCGCCGGCCGCAGCCCCTCTCCGCGGCCACCCTGCACACGGGCGCAGGCAGCTGCGGGTCCCTGGCACGGCGCGGCGCGCTAGTAAAGTGGCCGTGTGTAAAACCGCTTGATAGGTAGCAGGCTTTCTTTTCATCTTTCCTCGGGCTAATAAATTCTGCACCTTGTGAGCGGAGGACTTGGCAGCGCGGCCGGCGCTCACGTCCCCGCTGCAAGGAATTTACGAGGCTGGGCCCGGTCCCCGGCTGCCGACCCTGCCGGGGCTGCGCAGCGCTTCGGGCAAGCCAGCCCCCCGGGCCTGGGCAGGGTCTTGCCTCCCTGCTGCACGGCCCCTCCGCACCGCGGTCGGTCAGCAGCATTAAAGCCCCTGGCTCCCGCGGCGGGGGGGGCTGCAGGAATAAACCCGGCTCGTCAGAGTCAGCAGCGGGCGGAGGTTGCACAAGGTAACTCTCCCCAGAAACGAAAGGCCCGGGGATTATTCATTCGTTTCCCCCGTGCCGCCGGGCTCAGCACGTGCTTCGAAGAGCCCCGGGCAGGTGAGGCTCGTTGCGGAGCTGCGGACACGGCCCCGCAGGTGCCCCTGCCCGTGGGAGCCGCCGGGGAGATGAAAGCGGCCGGTGGCCGCTGTGCAGCGCAGGAAGCCGCCGTGCGAAACGCGATCCCTGCGACAAAGACGTTTCCGCCGGCGGCTGGGCACGAGGCCGCGGGTGCTGAGAGAAGGGCAGCCTCTGCCGCAGCTTCAATCGCCGGCTGTCAGCAGCCTGAGACCTGGGCTGGGCTCCCCCAGGGGCGCTTGGCTTCTCCTCTTCCAGGACCCGCGGGCCCTGCCTGGCAGAGAAGGGGCCGGGAGCGTCAGGCTCTGCTGCCCTCAGTGCAGGCTGCTCCCGGGGGCTGCGCGTGTTCAACCTGAACCTCTCCCCCGGCACGGCGCACTGCGATGCGGCGCTCCCGCAGGGCCCCAAGCAGCCGGCTCCCAGGAACGAAAGGCTGCCCTATGCCCTTTCTGCGGGCCTGGTCCTGCTGGCCACTGGGCTGAGCGGGTAGCCCAGCGAGGGGCAGCTCGGGCACCAGCGTAGCAGAGAAGCCAGGTTTCCCGGGCTGCTTGTGCCGCTCTGCTGCAGCAGCGAATGGATGGAAACACTGGCACCCGGCACTGGCAGGGCACGACCTGCCCCGTGCGCATGCCTGCACCTCCGCCAGCTCTATGGGCAGGGCGAAAAGGATCCTGCGTAGCACCCCAAAGCAGAAGGTGCAGTCCTCGCCGCTCGCCAGGCTCCCGGGCCTGCACGGAGCCTTCCCACGCGCCCAGAAGGAGCCATCCTGGGGGAGCCGGGAGCCCCGAGAGCGGGACTGGAAATGGATCGGCCCCCAGCAGCGGGGTGACCAAGCACCGGGCCGTGGGCCCTGGGGCCGCCATGCTCGGGCAGCAGCATGGCGGGGCATGCGGGATGGGGAGAAGAGCGCTCTGCCCAGGTGTCTGCCCCTGCAGGAGTCAGGGACGAGAGGGCAATGCCACCCTCTGCCCCATGCCCATCCCCGGGGCAGGCTGAGAAACCCGTCTGCCTCCACAATAACACCCTGCAACGAGTCTGATGTGGAGCCCGCGGGCCCGAGGCAGGGGAAGGGGCAGGTCAGGCTAGACGTACAGCTCAGGCCCTCTGGCCTCGCAGGTCCTGACGCGGAGGTAGCCTCGGGCGAGCGTCCCACGTGCGGTCCTGGAGGGTTTCCCGGGCTGAGTCGGGGAGCGGAGTCGTCCCACGTCCCCTCCGGCGGGGGTTCCCACGCTCGCCTGGCAGGGGAAGCACAACGTATCCGAGTCCATGAAGGCAGGTTTCCTTCAGCGCTCCCCAGGATAACTGCTCTTCTGGCGTGCTTTGGTACCCACCCAGGCGTTGGGGCTTAACCCCACTTTATGGAAATGGGAGGCTCCTCCCTAGCTTGCTCCTCTGGCCACAGGGCTGAGGGCAGGCGAAACTGGGGGGCATCCGCACCCCGAGCCTCCGGGCTTGGGCTTGCACATCGGGCGCCCGCCAACAGACTTCAGAAACGGCTGAAGCCCTTGGTGGGGTGGGGGATGCTTGCCGCATGTAGGACCACGTATGCTTCTGGACTGACTCACAGATTTGGACTTGATTTGGCCAATTTGGCTTGGAACACGAAAAATGTCCTTAAAAAGAAAGCAAAGCTCCCTGCCCACCCTGTGGTGTGGGCTCCTGCGAGTCCGGGGCAGCCTCGTCTGCGCCGCCAACGGAGCAGGGAAGGGCAGCGAGTGCGCGGGGGCCGGATGGCAGCCGGGTCGGCTCATTTGAGAGCAGCCGGCCCTGCGGGGAGGTGCGGGCTGCCCTGGGGCAGTGCCTTCTCCGGCCAGCTCCAGGTTGGAGACAGGGCGACGCTGGGTTTCTCCTCCCTCTGAATGGCGCTGAAACCTGCTTTCCACACCTGGGAGCCGAGCAGCGCAAGGGGCCGGACGAGGAAGGTCAGAGGCGCGGGGGGAGGCGATGGCAGGACCTGTCCTTCCCGGTGGCAGCCGCGTCCTGCTCTCCGAGCTGGCAGGAGTCCTGCTGCCCACCCGTGGGGTCGGAGCCAGCGCGTCGAGGGGTCCTCGTTCACCTCCTGGTTGCGGCCCAGAGCAAGGGGAGCTGCGGGAGGGCATCCTGCGTGCCCAAGCCGGGGTCTGCTTCAGTGCCTTTCTTGCTGTCTCCAGCCAGCCATTGCTGGTCCGTGTGTCTGTCAGTCTGTCCTGGGGCTTGCCGTAATGCCCATTACCAGGTGCTTAGGGGATGAGAGTCGTGCACTCCCTAAATAGCATGGTCGCCCACGCATGGTCTCTGTGCTTTGCTTTGCTTTGCTTTGCATGGTGCGAGCTGGACATCCCAGTCAGGCCCCTCTGCAAAGCTGAGCTGTGAAAACTGCCAGTGAAACTTTAAACTCAGGCCCTGGAAACTTTCCTGCAGCCTTGGACTGGGTCTGTCTGAACCCATGGGCCGTGCTTGGGTTGTCCGCTGTGCCTGCCCGAGAGCTCAGGCATGCCCCGGCAGGGGAGCCGACCTGCCCCTTCCTCGCAAGACCCAGGGCGCCCTGCCCCAGCTCCAGCTCCTGGATCCCGGCCGCGCCTGGGGCAGCTTCCAAGCCCTGCTTCTGTCAGACACGCGGCTGTGATCCCTGGGGCTCTCATTAGCCAGGGCAGTGAGCTCTGCTAATTGCAGCTGGAGGTAGGAGCCACCTGCGTGGGCAGAGTCACTGGGCACTGGGGGAGCGAGCAAGATGGGCTTGCGTGGGCGAGGACCACGGCAGGGTCAGGCTCAGCTTCTGCCCGCCGCTGCTCCACGCCCAAGGAGCTTGGCCGGGGCCGGCAGCACCTGGCTGCTCCGTCTCCCTGCGTCCTGCCGCCGTGTGCCTGCTGCGCGGTGCACGGGGAGCTGGGGCGCCGTCCTGCTGCGGTCCCATCGCGCGCAGACAACGTGGGCAGGGAGCAATGCTGGGCAGCGTACGGGGCAGCGGCAGCTTAGCACGTTTGCCCAGCAGCTGCCCCGTGCCAGCAGCTCACCCGTCCCAACCTGCCACGTGGGGAGCACGGCCCCCAGCCTCCTGCACGAGGTAACGTGCCCTTGCCCCGGGAGGCCGGGCACCCCGTGCCAGCCAAGCAGCCCTGCCTTCCACTGGCCTCTGCCCCGTGTCCCGCAGCGCGAGGATTGCAGACCCCCAGCGAGGCAATGTCCCGCTCCCGGGACCTGTGCATCCAGCGGGTCGCTTCGAGGGCCCGTGCGAGGCTGGTGCTGCAGAGAAGTCTCTGGCTCAGGCCCGTGGAGGCTGGCGGGCCCGCACTGCCCTGGGGGGAAGGAGGGTGGGCTGGGGGCCTGTGGGGCTACTCCTCCCCAGGCTGGAGAGCCCAGGCCGCCTGCCTCAGTGCAGCTGGGGGATGGTGCCGGCCCCCAGGCGCCCACCCAGACCCCTTCCTGCGACAGCAATGCTTTCATCGTGCCGGAGCCACTGCGTGATTTACCGCCGCCTCCACCTCTCGAAGCACCGCGCTGTTTCGTCTCCCGGGCCGGCTGCAGGGGCACCTGGACCTGCCCCACGGCCCGGCAGGGTGGAAGCCGGCTGCACCGTCCAAAGGCGCAAGGGGCTCCAGGGCTGCTCCCGGGCACGCGGCCTCGCAGCCCCCGGCCTCTGCGGGACAGCGCTGGGTGCTTCCCGGCCCGGGCTCCGCTCCCTCTTGGCGGCCCCGTCGCCTGGGCTCTGTCAGCGAGGCGATGACAAGGGAAGTTTCAGCCGGTTCCTCCATCTGCTCCGAGCTGCAGGATGCGTCCCCGACTTCACTTCTCCAGCGATGATGGAGCCCCCCGTGCCCTGCCTGGCCCTGGCGGGGAGACCGGCCCTGCAGCAGGGCCTGGGGTGCACAACCCCTGCGCCGACCTTCACTGCCTGCACGTGGGCTTAGCCCGGAGCCAGGAGCCCGGCAGGGAAGCAAGCTGGGCAGAGCTGGGAGCGGAGACGGCTCCAGGCACGGTCACTGCACGGCCCACCTGGCCTGGCTGCGCTTCGTCCCCCGCTCCTCCGCGTAGGAGCACGACCGGGGACGTGTAGCATTTCCTCTGCCCCCGGCGGGTCCCAGGCCGTGACTTCATCGTCTCTCCAAACCTGTCTATGCCGTGTCTTCCCAATATTCTGCCCGGGCCACCTGCTGCTGGGGTCGGTGTTGCCGGACCTGCGGGCTGCACTGTGGCGTTGCAGGGCATCTCACGAGGTGACCCGTGGCCGTGACTCGGTGCCTGTTTTGGGGGTGCAAAGTCGGGGGTCCGCCTGCAGCGTCCGGTGCAGCCAACTCGGTGCTGGAGGCTCGCTCGGCCTCAGGAGGATGCGGGGTTTGTGCGGCCCTCGTCCCTCTGGGTGGAAGGATTTCCCGGAAGCTGCCTCGGGGATCTCTCTCCAGGCCCCTGCAACCTGATCCGGGCACCGCTGCACCATTGCATTCCCCCTCTCCCATCTCACGCGGCCGTGCAGCCTCCAGGAAGGCGCCAGCCGTGTCCCGGGATCTCTTGGAAGTGGGGACGAATGCTGGGCTGGAACTGGGAGCTGGCTGCTGTGGCCGAGGATCCCCCACCCCTGCTAGGGCTTTAGCTAACGGCGGGAGTCACTGGGGAGGTCGGGCTGGATGAGCCCCAGGGGGACCCGCCAGATAGGGCAGGCTGAGGGGGACCCGCTCAGCTGGGGTCCTGCTTCGTTCCACCTTCTCCTGGTTGCGCCACCCTGGGGCGAGGTGCTATTTGGGCTGTGTGGGCCCGGAGAAATGGAGCCAACTCAAGAGACCAGGGGATTTTCAGATTCTTGCTCTGAATCAGGATATCATCCCCCCACACACAAAATTGAGAGCATGCTGTGGTAACTCCTCCTGCTTTCCTGGGTGTTTGCAAGCCAGGACTGGGCACACAAACACCCCGGCCAGCGTCACCGTGGTGGGGCCATGGGGGTGGCTGCAGGGGACCCTGTGCCATAGGGGACAGGAGGGTGGGACCGTGAGTGTTGCACTGATGCTGGCTTTACCGCTGCAGCGTCCGTGTCCATGGGAGCTGCCTTTAATGTGCCACGTGTGCCTGAACCAGCGGGTGGGGGAGTGGATCCCAGGTGGACCAGGATCAGGCCCCGGCTCTGCCGGGTTGGGGCCAGGGACTGAGCCAGCTCTGCTGTGGGGAGCCCACTCCTTCCGCCCCCTCCCAAGGTCGGGGTCCTGGAGAGCAAAGGAGACCCAGGCTCCCTGCACCCGGTCCCTGCAGTGCCCAGCGGATGCCGAGGGCCAGGGGCTGCTCCCCCACAGCCCACATGTCGCCTTGCCCGCAGGATTACTGGGTCTCGCTCCTCTACAAGCGGCTGGTGGGCCCCAAGGTGCTGGCGGTGCACGTGGCGGGGCTGCAGAGGAAGCCGCGGCCCGGCCGGGTCATCCGGGACAAGCTCCGCATCTATGCGCACTGCGCCAGCTCCCGCACGTGAGTCCGGGCAGATCGAGGGGCTGGGTGGTCGTCCGCGGGGGCCCGCGGGCAGGTCACCGGATCCCAGCACTAGGAGGAGCCCCCACACGCAGACAGGCCCCCTTCGTGGAGGAGCCGCGGGCGCTGCGTGCACCTCGCTGGGGGCTCCCTGCGGGGCCACACCAGAGTGCTCCCCTGGCCTCCTGCAGCCAGCCAGGAGCAGGGCGCCCAGCGCTCTGCCCCCGGGCACAGGCTGCGGGGTGGGAGTGCCTTGCCCCATGCCTGCTGCAGCGCCTGTGTGGGCCCTGGGACCAGCTCCCACCCCGCCTGCTCTCCCTCCCCCCACAGCCACAGCTACGTCCGAGGCTCCATCACCCTCTTCATCATCAACCTGCACCGGTCCCGCAAGAAAATCAAGCTGGCAGGGACGCTACGGGACAAGACAGTGCACCAGTACCTGCTGCAGCCCTACGGCCAGGACGGGCTCCACTCCAGGTGAGTGCCTGGTGCCAGGCCTGGAGGGCAGTTCACAGGTACTGCCGGGAGTGGGGCGCCTGGGGCCGAGCAGCGCCTGCGCTTGGCATCTGTGGCATACTGTAGACCTCGACCATGTGGGTGCCATGGTCCATGGCCTCCACGTGCCAGGCTCTGGGCCTGCTGTGGCTGCCCACGCTGATGCCAGCTTTCCCTGGCAGGTTGGTGCAGCTCAATGGGCAGCTGCTGGCGATGGTGGATGACGGGACGCTGCCCGAGCTGCGGCCGCGGCCCCTGCGCGCCGGCCGCACCCTGGTCATCCCGCCCCTGACCATGAGCTTCTACGTGGTGAAGAACGTGAACGCGCTGGCCTGCCGATACCGGTAGCTCTGCCCCACGTGCGGGCCGAGGACAGATGTGCCGGGCCTGCCTTTCCCCTCCCTGTCTGGGACACGCGGCTGAGCCCAGCCCAGGCCCCTCGCTGCCGCAGCCCTCCGGAGCAGCACGGATCAGAGCCGCCTCAGCCCGGCACTGCAGCTGCATCCGGCGGCTTGCCTGGAGCCCAGGAGAGGAGCGGGTCGGTGGGCAGACGGACCACGGGGCTCCCAGGTGCCACTACATGCCAGCCTGAGCTCCCTGCACAGCGGGGCAGCTGGAGCCTCCGGGCAAGGCACTGCAGTGCGGCCACGTGTCATTTGTGCTGCTTCCAAGGCACTGGTGGGAAGCCCGATGGGTGGACACAGGTGGCAAGGTGTGGGGAAAGGGAATGAGCCCTGCGGCGGGCGGGACGCCGGAGTCTGCCCCAGTAGCGGCCTCCAGGGCAGGGTCCATCCTGCAGCTCCCCGGCACTGGCCCAGCGGCGGGTGTCGATGTACCCGGGCACCATGCTGAGCCCCCGTCTCGGCACGTCCGTGTGGGGCTGGGCCTGCCAGCTCGGCGCAGAGCTCAAGCAGGACCCGGGCAGCCCCGGAGCCACGGCCAGCCCCAGCCCCAGGGGTGCAAGCGCAGCGGCCCAGGGCATTGCAGGAGGGCTGGCACGGGCAGGGGGCACTTCGGAGATGGACCCCGCCGCGACATGGAGCTCGCGGGCAAGAAGGGGAGAGCAACTGGGAGCCCCGGTGGCCACCGCCCCGGCAGGGCCTGCCGCCGGCGGGCCCGGCTCCACTGAGACGCAGGCGACGCCGAGAGCCCAAGCAGGACGGGGGTGCCCGGGGGTGGCCCGCGGCTCCGGCCTGGCGCCGGGCGCTGCTGCTGCACGGGGCGCCCGGGAGCCGCTCGCTGTAGATGTTAATTATTAAATTATATTTTCCGAAGGACTTGCAGCTCGGTGGGGCTGGCGGCCGGGGCGAGGGTGCCCTCTGCTGCCGTGGGCGCCCGCCCCCGCGCGCGCGGGGCCGGGCCGGGCCGCAGAGACGTGGTGGCGCGGGGCTCCTCCCTAATAAAGGTGGCTGCTCAACCCCGCCTGGCGTCGTCTGTCCGACGGGCCCCGGCCCCGCGCCGCCCCGCACCGCCCCGCCCCGCCCGGGGCCGGGGTCCCGGCGCGCACGTGCGCGG
>JAGPOW010002742.1:26098497-26116460 GCA_030014935.1 Caiman crocodilus | reverse complement strand
GCAGCCGTGGGACCCCGCTCCTTGGGACCCAAGGCTGCCAGTCGCCCCAGTCCCCCCCATCTCAGGGCCGTCTCCTCCCCCAGGGCTGGCGCTGGGAAAACAGCTGCCCCAGTCCTACCAGGTGCTCACGGCCCCCATTTCCAAGGTCAGTGACGCAGGCATGCACCGGGGCTTGGAGCTGGCTGCATGCAGCCCCGTGCCAGCTATGCCTGGGGTCCCCTGCCCACCAGGGTCCCCGACTTGGCTGCGCTCCCCACTCCAGGTCCTGGACCAGTGGTTCGAGTCTGAGCCCTTGAAGGCAACGCTGGCGACCGATGCGGTGATCGGCGCTATGGCCAGTCCACACACACCGGGCAGCGGGTACGGGGCCGGGGCTCCTGGGACAACACGAGCTGGGGCTGCTGGAGGGGAATCCTGGGGTGCAGAGGTGCCCTGCTGCCCCCCGTGTCACTGTGGAGGGGCCTGGGTAGTGCCCTGGGGGTCTTGTCCCTGCCACAGGCATGATGCTGAACCGGCAAACCCCCCACTTCATGCTGGGTTTCTGCCCCCCCCCTGACCCCCAGCTGCAATGCACCTGCTCCGGGGCTCGCACCATTGCCTGGGCTGCGTGAACGGAGCTGGGGCAACTGCAAGGGGACCCCTTTGTACTGGATCGCTATTGGAGGGCTGGGCGCTCAGTGCTGCAGCTCCCGCTCCTTCCCCCCCCTGCCCCCGTGGACCCTCCCCGCCTGGCCCCGGTCAGCTCTGTCCCCGTTGTGCCCAGGTACGTGCTGCTGCACCACGTGATGGGCGAGCTGCAGGGGCAGCAGGGAGCCTGGGCCTACGTGGCCGGCGGCATGGGAGCGCTGTCCCACGCCATCGCCTGTGCGGCCGCTGCCCACGGTGCACACATCTTCACCGAGAAGGTGCTCGCAACCCCCAGCCCCTGCCGGGAGCAGCGTGCGCGGCTCTGGGGAGCAGCCCCACTGGGACCCTGCCCAGCCCCTCATCCGGGTGCTGCCACGAGACGGCACCCAGACGCTGCGGTGAGGGGCACTGGGCAGGGATAGAGGATGGAGGCGGCAGCGTCCCCCTGGGACCCACTTACCAGAGCCTGGGTCGAGGGGCTGCAGGGTGGTCCCCTGTGCAGGGCAGGCCGAGGCACCGGGCTCTGCCCCGGGCTGGGAGCACAGCCCCTACCACAAGAGATGCCCACTGCCACCCGCACTCGGTACTAACCCCCCGTGCCCCCAGCCCGTGGCCCGTGTGCTGGTGGGAACCAATGGAGCAGCATGTGGCGTGGCACTGGGGGACGGGACAGAGCTGCGGAGCCGCCTGGTGCTATCCAACGCCTCCCCGCAGCACACCTTCCTGCAGCTCACGCCCCAGGTGAGGCGCCGCGTGGGCAGCTCCCGGGGGTCCAGCTGCCCACCCCGGCTCCCCTCCCCGCGGCTGCCCCCAGCTCTTTTCCAGCCCCACAAGCTTGAGTGGACTCTGCCCCCAGGAGCAGCTGCCGGCAGCGTTCGTCCGGCAGGTCGCCCAGCTGGACACACGCTCCCCCGTCACCAAGATCAATGGTAGGCGGCTGTCGGGGGCTCGAGGCTGCGGCCACGGGACCGCGGCCAGGGTCTGCACTGAGCTCCCTGCTCCGGCCGCTGGCGTGTCTGTCTCACCAGCCCCCGATGCCCGCAGTGGCCGTGGCCCGGCTGCCCAGCTTCCTGGCTGTGCCCAACCCGCGCGACGGGCGCCCGCTGCCCCATCACCAGTGCTCCATCCACCTCAACTGCGAGGACGTGGCTCTGCTCCACCAGGCCTTCGAGGACGCCGGCCAGGGGCAGCCCTCCGCCCGGTAGGACTGGGGGCTGGAACTGCCGGTGCCCGCGGCTGGTCCTAGGCCCGAGGGCAGGGGAATGGCAGGGAGGGGAGGCGGCGGCTGGGGGCGTGGGGGCCAGCACGGCTGCACCGCTCTCTCCTGCACCAGCCCCGTGATCGAGCTCTGCATCCCGTCCGTGCTGGACCCCTCGCTGGCCCCCCCGGGCTGCCACGTGGTGTCTCTCTTCACCCAGTACACGCCGTACACACTGGCCGGCGGCCGGCCCTGGGGCGAGCAGGAGCGCGAGGCCTACGCCGACAGGGGTAAGGCCAGGGCCTGCGGGGACGCTGAGGCCCAGCCCACGGGCTCCCCACTGAGCCGGGGTCCATCTCTCCCCCAGTGTTCGACTGCATTGAGGCTTATGCCCCCGGCTTCAAGGCATCCGTTGTCGGCAGGGACGTGCTGACACCGCCGGACCTGGAGAGGGTCTTTGGGCTGCCCGGGGGGGTGAGTCGGGGGCGTGAGAGCAGCCTGCAAACCCCGGGAGGCACACGCCTGGTCTCGTGCCATAGAGCAATGGCGGGAGGTGGCTGCACGGGTAGTTCAGGTTGTTTCCTGCAACCCGTTCTGTGCAGAGGCGCTGGCGCTGCTGCAGCCCGAGATGGGGCCGGGCTGCGCCAACACTCCTGCTGCACCGACCCCGCAGGGTCCTGGCTGGAGGGTCTCAGCCCTGTGCTGCTCCGCGGCTCCCTCTCGAGGCTGGCCTGGCCCCCTGGGCTCTGTGGGGCCATGCAGCCCCCACCTGCCTCCATGCAGCGGCCGTGCCCAGCACCCTGCACCAGCACCTGACTTGGCCTGTTGTCCGCAGAACATCTTCCATGGAGGGATGTCTCTGGACCAGCTGTACTTCGCCCGCCCAGTGCCGTCCTACGCAGGCTACAGGTCCCCCATCCCTGGCCTGTACCTCTGCGGCAGTGGAGCTCACCCTGGTATACGGCCGGGCCTGGAGGGCTGGTGGGGCCTGGGTGCGAGGCCCTGGGCGGGCTGTGGCCTGGCCCGGCCCTGCCCTGCTCCTGCATCCAGGCGAGGGGCCGGGCACACGCGGTCCTGCAGCCCTGCCTGGGGCTGGCTCTGGTCCACCTCAGGCTGGCACTCCCCCATCGCCGGCTGCAGGCAGCCACGTACCTGGGGCCCTGCGACATTGCAGCCCAGGGCCGTCGGCTGGACCTGGCACATGGGAGCCGCGGGCCGCAACGCCGCCAGCGTGGCCCTGGAAGACTTCAAGCAGAAGTGACCACAGCACCTGGGCCCTGTCCTGGCCATGCCCAGGGCAGTGCTGTTCCCAGGCCCCTGCCCGTCCATGCCAGGCTGGCCTAGGGGCTGTGCCAGACAGGTGGGGAGAGCTGCAGCCAGGGAACAAGGCCCCGTCCTGCAGCTGGACTGTGGGAGGGCTGGGGGTCTCCTGGTCCCCCTCATGCCAGTGATGGGGGGCATAGGGAATTGCCGCAGCCCCTGTATCAGGGCAGCAGGGGCAGGAGCTGCACTGTGCTGCCACGGGGACCCCCCCACACCTGTGGCTGCGTGCACCCAGGCACACGCTAGCAGCTGTGGTCGGTGCTCTGCGCTTGGCGCTGCACCACAGGCTGTAGCAATAAAGGTGGATATGCTCGGTAGCCTTGTGCCCGCTCTTCTCTTATCCGGGGGTGCATTGCCACTTGGCGATGCCCGCACGCGCAGCATGTTCCCATGAGACAGTTGCCCGTCCGCGCCGCGCCCCAGACGGCCGTGAAGATGCTGGAGATAACAGGGCTGTGGGGTCCGGCACCCACCCTGCACCTGGCAGTAACGGGACAAACGGCCGTGTGGCGGCTCGGGCTCGGGCAGCGCAAAGGGTCCAGCCGTGCGTGCGGGGGCTCGGGGGGGGGTGCTACCCCCAGGGCGACACCAGCGGGGTGCTCAAGCACGGGGCTATCCGGCCTCCACCCGCACCCCGCTTGCACCAGCGCCCTTGCCGCGGGGCCTGGACATGTCCTTGTGATGCTGGCACTAACCTAGGGCCTGGCGCTGGGGCCGAGGCTGGGCGGAGCGGGGAGCCAGGGTGCGACGCAAAGTGCGGCGCCGAGCCCGGGGGCTTTGCACGGAGCGCAGACGAAGGGGGCAAGCCCAGGGCATCCGGCTGCACCGGGGCAGACCCGCACGCTGCTGCGGCAATGCGGGGAGGGGAGCTCGGCTGCGCCCCACCAGCGCGGCGAGCAAAGGCGGGGAAGGAGCTGGGCACCCGTGCCCACAAGCGGCAGGCTGAGGCCGGGGCACGCGCCGGGGCGGCGGAGCCTGGAGCGGGCACGGGGGATGCCGCCGGCCGCTGGGTCCCTGCCGGCCGCCAGGGGGCGCCGTGGAGCCGCTGCAGGGGCTGTGGCCCCCCCGCAGGGCTGGGGCAGGCGGGGTGCCGGCCCCCCCCCTCACATCGCCCCGCCGGGCCCCCCCGCCAACCCCTCCCGCCGGGCCCCCGCCCCACCTCACATCGCCCCGCCAGCCCCCCCCGCCCCGCCGGGCCCCCGCCCCACCTCACATCGCCCCGTCGGGCCCCCCCCCCCGGTCGGGCCCCCCCGCCCCGCCGCGGCCCCCGCCCGGAGCGTCCCAGCCGCGTCCTGCCTCTCCCCGGCACGGCTCCTTGCAGGGCTCTGCAGCGCCCCGTGCGCGGGCCAGATGAGGCCGGACCCCTTTTCCTGGGGGCAGCAGCGTCTCCCGGCCCCCCCACGGCCCCCAGTCCCTGACGCTTGCTTTTGTTCCCCGTCCAGCTCCCTGCTGCCCGGGGCCACGGTCGTGGGACCCTATTGCGCTCGCCCGGGGCTCTCGGCCAGGCCCGTCTCTGCCCCTTCCCACGGCTGCTCCCGGAGCTCGCAGCAGCCCCGCTGTTGCCCCCGGGGTCCCGGCTCGGTGGGCACCGGAACCAGGAGCCAGCCACGTTCCTCCCGTGCCCCGTGCGTGGCTGCAGGAGCCCGGCTGCCGGGAAGGCACGTGGGGCGGGCTGGGATCCCGGCCCCCCCCCCCAGGAATGCTGGGGCTTCCTGTCTGCCCCCGCCTGTGGTCGCAGGTGCGAGGCGGCACGTGGCCGCAGCCCACGGAGACCTCCCTGACCCGAGCCTGACGCAGGGCTGAGCGAGGGCCAGGCTCCGCCTCAACCAGGCACTGCCAGGGCATCCCCGTCTGCCATGGCTGGCACCCCCGTCCTGCCCTGCCCCGAGATAGGACCCCGTCCTGCCCTGCCCGCTGCCCTGCTCCGGGTTCCCCCGTTCCCCCGGCTCTGGGCCAGGGTCCAGCTGCCCCCATGCTGGGGCATTCCCCAGGCCCTGGCCGCAGCCCACGGCAAACAGCAGGTCCTGACCCGTGCCAACCCCTGCCCGCCCAGCCGTCGCAATGCCAGAGCTTCCTCCTGTGCCCACTTCCTCCCGGGACAACGCTCCTAATTCAGGCCCGAGCCCCAGCCCTTCCGCGCGGCGTGGCCGCCCCCGAGCTGGCTGCATCAATATTGACCGGCTAAGAATAGCCCCGCGGCGCTGAGAATAGCCCTGCAGCTGCCGGGCCGGGCGCGGGGCCAGGGTGCGGGCTGCCAGCCTCCGCGGCCCCTCCGGCACCCCAGCACCAGCTGCAGGTGCCCGTTCCCACGGCGCTGGCCCGGTGCCCGCCTCGGTGCCAGGGGCTTCCTTCCCCGGTGCGCCCCATGCTGCCCTGGGGCCGGGGTAGACCCCAGATGTCTGAGCACCTGCCCCACAACCGGCTCTAGCCCCGAGCCCAGGGGCATCTTCAGGGTGCCATTGCCCTGGCCAAGCTGCCCCCGGGCTGGGCAGGTCTTGCATTCGGAGCAGCAGCCGGCAGGCTGGTTGTGCCGGCTGGGGGGGGGGGGGGTCGCTGGACGGCTTTGGGTGGGGATCGGGGGCCCGGCACCGGGCTCTTGCTGGACGTGGGGCGGCACTGGCATGGGGCTGCTCCGGGCGCTGTGGGCACGGGGGGGGGGGTCCAGGCCCTGCCAGGGCTGGGACGGCAGCAGGAGCACAGCCGCGAGCGGGGGCCCTGGGGCACGGCAGGGGCGGCGGGTCCCCGGGAGGCTGCGCGGGTGCAGGTGCAGGCGCAGGCGGGGCGGCTGGGGCAGGGCGCGTCGGAGCTACTCCAGGCCGTGTTGTTCCTGGCCCGTCCCGGCAGGAACCTGCTGCTCGGCCCCGAACAAACAGCCCCGGCCGCAGCGCGGTCCTGGCCTGGCCCCGGCCAGCCGCGGCTCTTCCTGTTTACCCCGTCGCCAGGCGGGCATGGGGCACCTCGGAGAGCTGCCCCTCGGGCTGGCTGCAGCACTGGTGCCCATCGCGGGGCACAGGGCAGGGGCGGCTGGGGCAGCGGCCAAGGGGCACCCGGGGCCTGGGGTAGCAGGGGCTGAGAGTCGGGAGTGAGGGGCAGCGGCAGGGGTAGGGTAGCAGGGGGCTGTGGGTCGGGAGTGGGGGCTGGGGTAATAGGGGGCACAGGGACAGTGCGGGGGGACGACACAAGTGTACCTGCAGCGGAGGCTGAGGGCACGTGCCCTGCCCCAGCCTGACACCCCCTCCCCACAAACAACACCCCCTTTCTGCTCTTCTTTAGCCCCGATCTGGGCTGGGGGGAGGGGGGAGAGGTGTTGCATTAGCTAATAACTCCCTGCCCTGGCACTGCCCCCGGCACTGGCCTAGCCTGCACCCCCACCCCCTCGCCCTCGCCCTGGGGCTGGGGCTCCAACCAGAATGCCCCCCTCCCCCGGGCTGGCGGGGCGGGGGCTCGGCCCTGGCAGGCTGGGGTGCTCGGGCCAGGGAGGAGGCTTGGCCCAGGCTGGGGGGTTGGCTTAGCCCAGCTGGGAGCTTGCAAGGGGCTGGACCTGAGGGGGGGCGGACCCCCGCACCCACCCCCGCGGGGGCTTGTCCGGGCCGGAGCCCAGGATAAAAGGGGCAGCAGCCGCGGGAGCCAGAGGCAGCACCGGGATCCCTGCAAGGACCACGAGGAGCATCAGCCCAGCATCGTCTGCAGCCGCCGGCCACCCCGGACCTGCCACCCCGCTGCGTGAGTGCTGGCAGCACCGGGGACCCGGGCTGGGGGGGGCGGGGAGCGGGGCAATGGGTGCGAGGGGCGCAGGCCCTGCAGGGCCACAACTGGGGCCAGCCTTAGCCAGGCGCTGCTGGCCCGGGGGACAGTGGCACCGGGGTGAGCCGTGGCTCAGCAGCTCCTTGCCCCCTGAGCAGGGCAGGGGCTGTGGGCACCGTGCTCTCCCGTGCCAGGCGCTGCCCACCAGGCCAGCCGGAGCGTGCTGGTGCCCCCAGGCCACAGCCGGGCCCCTCCTCGCCAGCCGGCAGCGCAGCAGCTCTGGCTCAGCGCGCAGCGCAGCTCCCACAGCACACATACGGGGCACGCGCCCGCACCGCCCCCGCCACCCACCCCCACGCTAGGCTGGGGAGAAGAGCTTCTGGGGTCTCCGGTTGCCATCCTGGCAGCTGGCCTCGGGCCGTGGCCCCTCGTCTTGCTCTGAGCTGCCTCCCCTCTGCCGCAGGCCCCCCAGCCTCCGGTTCCCACGATGCCCGTGGCCGCTGCGCTGCCCGCCTTGCTCCAGCTCCTGCTGCTGCTGCTCCGGCCGGCGCCCGCCCGGCCGCAGCCCCCCGAGATCCAGCTGCGGCTGGTGGGGGCGGGCGCCGGGGCTCGCGAGGGGCGGCTGGAGCTGCGGTACCAGGGCACGTGGGGCACTGTCTGCGACGACGACTTCGACATCCACGCAGCCGCCGTGGCCTGCCGCGAGCTGGGCTTCGAGGGTGCTGAAACCTGGGCCCACAGCGCCACGTACGGCCGTGGAGAAGGTGCGCGGGCTGCGGGCCTGGGGCAGCCGGGGGTGTGGGGGCAGGATGGGCAGCACAGGGGGTTGCTCTCTTGGGCTGGGTGTAATGCAGGCTGCGGGTGGGGGGCTCCCGGCAGGGGGCGCTGCGGGGCCATGGGGCAGGAGCTGGGGGGTCCCGACTCACAGCCCAGGCCCGGGCTGACCCCCACCGCCCCCAGGCCCTGTCTGGCTGGACAATGTGCGCTGCTCGGGCACCGAGAGCTCGCTGGCGCAGTGCGGCTCCAATGGCTGGGGCGTCAGCGACTGCCAGCACAGCGAGGACGTCGGTGTGGTGTGCTCGGGCCCGCTCCCGCCCCGCGCACCCAACCTGGCCCCCGGCGCCCGCCCGCAGGTGAGCCTGGGCCAGGGGACAAGGCAGACACGGGGGGACCAGAGCCTGCGGGAAGCCTCCCAGCGGTGGAGGTGAGGCCCCCCCGCCCGGGGCCCGTCTCACGCGCTTGGCCTCATGCAGGGCTCCAGGCTGGAAGTGCGGATCAAGCCCGTCCTGGCCTGGGCCAAGCTGAGCGTCCCGGTGACTGAGGGCGTCGTGGAGGTGAAGTACGAGGGGCGCTGGCGGCAGGTGTGTGACGCCGGGTGGACGCGGAACAACAGCCGGGTGGTGTGCGGCACACTGGGATTCCCCCACGAGGGCCACCTCGACACCAGCTTCTACCGGTGGGGGCGCGGACACGTGGCGTGCAAGGCGGGAGTGCATGCACGGGGCGTTGGGGGTGGGGTGGGGTGTATGAACAAGGTGTTCAAGGTCGGGGTGCATGCACGGGGCATGAAGGAGGGTGTGTGCAAGGTGGTAGGTGTCGGGCATAAGTGTGCAACTGGGTGGGGGTGCATGCAGGGCACCAGGCGGCACTACAGTGCAGAGCTCGTGCATGTGCCAGGCCAGGGCACTGCTCACCCAGGGACTCTGGCAACAGGACAGGCCTGTGCAGTGCAGCCAGTGCCAGGATCCGGCCCATGCAGGGGGGCACCATGTGAGATGGGGGCTCTTGTCCCAGTCTCCCCGGCCTCCTCGGCAGCAGCAGCAAGCACCAGAGCAGAGAAACCCAGGGGGAAGTGCGGGGTCCCCCCTCCCCGCAGGCCTGGCTATAAATACAGCCCTAATGAGCACATGCGGTGCCAGGAGCCGCCCCAGCCAGCCCAGCGGTGCTGCAGGGCGCAGGGACCGCGGGTAATTGCAGGGGGCAGGCGCCTGCCAGGCTCCCGCGGGGGTGAGCATGTGCCCTGGCCCCAGGGATGCTGGGCTGTGGCGAAGGGCAGGGACCAGACTGGACCGGGCGACAGACGGGCACTGGGCACCAAGACCCCTTGACCACCCCCTCTCCAACCCCGCAGGAAACTGTGGAACCTGAAGCTGAAGGACCCGCTCTCGAGGTACCGAACCGCCCCCGCTCCTGGCACCAGTCACCCGGGGGGAGGCACAAGGGCACGGCTGGCACGGGGGCTCCACACCTGGGAGCTGCCCACAGTGATCCCTGTTGCCCCCCTGCCTTGCAGCTTGAAGACCCTCAGCCAGAAGAACACGTTCTGGATCCACCGCTTCGGCTGCCTGGGCACCGAGCCCCACCTGTCCCGGTGCCCGCTTCAGCTGGCCCCCCCGGGCCAGCCCCGGCCCACCTGCCCCCGCGGCATGCACGCCGTCGTCCGCTGCGTGCCTGGCCCCGAGTTCCAGAAGGCCAAGACCAAGGGCAAGGGCAAGCCCCCCCGCAAGGCGGCCAAGGTGAAGGTGAGGCCCCGGCAGCGCGGGGGGTGCATGCGTTGCCCCCCCAACCCAGAACAGACAGGCCCTGGGCTGGGAGAGGGTGGGAAATGCCCCGTTGGGCACCAGCTGCTGCAACACAGCTGGAGGGGGCTGCAGGAGCCTGGGTGCGACCTGAGCAGCGCCGCCGAGCAGGATGGACCCCAGTTCAAACCCGCCCTACCAATGCGTGCACACGTGTGTGTGTATGTGTGTGCGCGCACGCGCGCACGCACGTGTACTCTCACGCACTCATGGTTTCTGCATATATGCAGGCGCTCGCACGGCCCATGCTTGCACCTGTGTGACCTGTCCGTATGCCTGGGCAGGCTGCTGCATGCATGTCTGTGCCCGTACCCCCGCCGCACACCCGTGTCCAGCCCCCACCAATGGCGCCGCTCTCCGCAGGGCCCGGCGGTGCGGCTCCGGGCGGGCGCGCAGGTGGGCGAGGGCCGCGTGGAGGTGCTGCTCCACGGCCAGTGGGGCACCGTGTGCGGCCAGAGCTGGGACCTGCAGGCGGCCAGCGTGGTGTGTCGGCAGCTGGGCTACGGCACAGCCCGGGAGGCTCTTGCCAGCGCCCAGATGGGGCAAAGTGAGTCCAGGGAGCTGCGGGGGCCCGCCGGTCCGGGGGAAGGTGGAGGGAACCTGGCACCTGGGCCCTGCCAGCGCACGGGGCGGGCAAGGAGCTCAGGCGTGCTCGGGTGCGGGGGGCTGGGGCAGGGCAGGCCGAGGCCCTGGAGCTGATGCCCGCTCCCTGCCAGGCCTGGGCCCCGTGCACCTGGCGGAGGTGCGCTGCTCCGGCTACGAGCGGGCGTTGGGCGAGTGCAGCTTCCAGGAGGCGGCGCAGAGCGGCTGCGGGCACGAAGCCGACGCCGCCGTCCGCTGCCATGTGCCCCGCATGGGCTACGAGAGCCAGGTGAGCCCGGGGGGCTGTAGCAGGGCTGGGCAAGGGCGCGTGGGTGGCGTGGAGGCGGCCGGGGCAGTGCCCTGGATCGGGGGGCTGGCAGGGGCCATTGCAGCCTCAGGGCCAGGACGGGGATGGGATGGGGATGGGGATGGGGCGCTGCCCGCTCACCCCTGTGTGCCACAGGTGCGCCTGGCGGGGGGCCGCAGCCCGGAGGAGGGCGTGGTGGAGGTGCTGGCGCCCGTGGGGGGGGCCCTGAAGTGGGGCGCCGTGTGCGGGGCCCATTGGGGCCTGAGCGAGGCCATGGTCGTCTGCCGGCAGCTGGGGCTGGGCTTCGCCAGCCAGGCGCACCAGGTGAGTGCCCGAGCGGCCCCGGGTGCCCCGCGGCGGTGACTGGGGGAGCCGGGCCCCCGAGCCCTGAGCCCTGGCTGGGCGTGGGGGGGCCGTGCCTGGCGCCGGCAGCCCCCAAAGCCGCGGCCGCGCTGTCTCCCCAGGAGACCTGGTACTGGCCGGGCAGCCGGGACGCGGGCGAGGTGGTGCTGAGTGGCGTGCGCTGCGCGGGCACCGAGCTGTCACTGCAGCAGTGCCAGCACCACGGCCCCGTGCACTGCCCCACGGGCGGGGGCCGCTTCTCCGCCGGCGTCAGCTGCGCCCGCAGTGAGTCGGGGCGGGTGGGCATGGGACAGGGGGCGGGGCTAGTGACAAGTGGGTGGGGTTGCGTGCCAGTGGGTGGGGCTATGGGAAGGTGGGTGGAGCCAATGCATAGTTGGGACTATGGGTGAGTGGGTGGGGCCACTAGGTAGTGGGTGGAGCCATTGCAGAGCGGGGCGGGGCAGAGGATGGGTCCAGGGGGCAAACGGGGTAGCCCCGTGGCCGTGGGCTGGAGGGCTGGGCACCCCGGCTGACCCCCGCACCCCGCAGCGGCCCCGGACCTGGTGATGAACGCGCAGCTGGTGCAGGAGACGGCCTACCTGGAGGACCGGCCGCTGAGCCTGCTGTCCTGCGCCCACGAGGAGCGCTGCCTCTCGGGCTCCGCCGACCACATGGACTGGCCCTACGGGCACCGCCGCCTGCTGCGCTTCTCCTCCCAGATCCACAACCTGGGCCGGGCCGACTTCCGCCCCCGCGCCGGCCGCCACGCCTGGATCTGGCACCAGTGCCACCAGTGAGCCCCCGGCACCAGCGTCGGTTCCCCCGGGGGGAAGGAGCCCAGGAGCCAGCCCGCGCCGTCCCGGCCGTGCCCGGGCAGCCCAGGCCGCGGACTCACGTGTCCCCGGCCGCGTGTCCCCGGGCTGCGGGGGCCGGGCCAGCCCTGCCCTGCCCGGGTAATGAGCAGCGTCCCCACCGGGGCTGTCATTACGGCTCCGCGGGGCTGCAGGGCTGTAATTTGGTGCCCAGCCGCTCCCCCTCCGCGCCGCGCTGGGAAGTGCCCTGCCTCGGCTCCCTGGCCTGGGCCCCGGGGCGCAGGGCCGCCTTCCCCGGCCCCCTGACCGCTCCTGCCCCCGCAGGCACTACCACAGCATCGAGGTCTTCACCCACTACGACCTGCTGACGCTCAACGGCACCAAGGTGGCGGAGGGGCACAAGGCCAGCTTCTGCCTAGAGGACAGCAACTGCCACGGGGGTACGTGCCCCCGCCGCCCCCGCCCCAGCCTGCTCCTGCCCCCGGCCCTGCTGGGGGGGCGGCACCGGGAGCTCGTCCCCAGCCAGGGCTACCCGGAGCTGGAGTCATGGAGCGGTGCGGCGGGCAGGGCTCAAGGGTCCGGGTCCGTCCCCCCACCACTCCCCACCCACCGGGTTCATCTGGGCTGGTTTGGACGGGGCTGATCCTGCCATGGGCCGGGCTGGGACTGGATGTGGCCCCGCAGCTCCGGGACTCTGAATGGGGGAGAAGAGCGAGGCGCGAGCCCAGACCAACCTGACTACAGGGACACAGTCCCGTCCTGCCGCCGGTGCAGGGTCAGGCTGGCCCTGAGCGGGACGGCGCAGCCCTCTAGCCAGGACCTCTGGGTTCTTAGTCCCAGCCCGTGGCCGTGCCAGGGGTGCCGTAGAGATTAATGGGGTTGAGTGTGCTGTGCCAGGCTGTGGTTTCACTGCTCTGAGGATTTGTTCGGGATGGCTGGGGGGTGTCAGGAGGTCCCTGCTCTGCTGTGCTGTGCTTCTACACTTCAGAGGCAAGCGCTTTCCCAGCCCGCACATCCACAGTCACCGTGGTGTTCAGGTGTTTGGGGAGCCAGGTCGCCCCAGCACCCACCTGCCCCGCGGGGGGCTGCGTCTCCTCGTGACCTGGGGGTGGGGGAGCACCCGACCTCCAGCTGCGGCTCCTCACTGCGCGGTTCAGACACGCCAACTCCTCACCCGTCCCTGCCCAATGCTTGTCCCTCCTTTTCTTGAGCCCCTGCGGTGCCGGAGCATCCTCCCCTTCCCCGGGGACTGTATCCCGCACTGCCCCACTCTCCTGAGCTCGTCTTTGTTCAGGTTGAAGTCACTGCTCTGCAGCCAGGGAGACAAGCCCTTCTCCCTCGTCCCCACTGCAGGCCACCCGAGCCTTGCCGGCGACCCCGGGTCCCCTCGCCCTGCCCTCCCCTCCCCTCCCAGGGCTTGCACAGCCCCTCAGAGCTGCCACTTCTCCTAGGCCCTAAATGCAGGAGGCTGCAAGTGGGAAAGGAACAGGGAAAGCCCTGCTCAGCCCCAGGACACTGGTGTCCCCAGGGGCCGGGCAGGACAGGCCTGGCTCAGCTCCGATGTCCCTCCTCCATCGCAGGGCGGCAGCGCAGCTTTGCCTGTGCCAACTTCGGGGAGCAGGGCGTGAGCATGAGCTGCTGGGACACCTACCGGCATGACATCGACTGCCAGTGGATCGACATCACTGACGTGCGGCCGGGCAGCTACATCTTCCAGGTGGGCAGCCCAGCCCAGCACCCGGCACGGCGCAGCCCAGCACCGCCGGGGGCCTGGGCAGGGCCTGGCCGTGCAGCCGTAGGGCCAGGCTGCCCCCTGCTCCCCGCATCCTTCCTACACCCCCAGCCCCGCTGCCCCCACAGGACGCCGTCAGGGCCCCGCTGGCCAGCCTGGCTCTGCCCGGCACCCCCAGGCCTGGCAGAGCCGAGCTAGGACATGGCCTGAGTTCATTTCCACTGCAGCTGGGCACAGGCTGCAGCCAGGGTGAGCAGGGCCAGGGGTGCCCAGCGCTAGGGCCGGGCTGGCATGGATCGGGGGTCAGCCTGCCAATCCACCTGCCAATAAGTAGCTGGACCAGGGTCATCCACTTGGTATATCTGGACTTCCAAAAAGCCTTGGCCAAGGTCCCCCATTGGAGGCTCTTAACTCAATTAGGCAGTCACAGGATTACAGGGACCACCCCCTCCTGGCTTAGCGATCAGTTTAAAGACTAAGCAAAGAGCAAGTCGAAATGGTCGGTTTTTGGGATGGTAAGGAGTGAGCAGCAGGGTCCCGTGCTGGGACCAGCGCTGTTTCGCACGCTCATGAGCGAGCTGGACGGGGGCGCGCAGATAACAAACCTGTTCAAAGTAGTAAAGACCAAGGTGGGCTGTGGGGAGCCACAGAAGGATCTGACACGGTTGAGCCAACGGGCAACTCGACGGCAGATGCAATTCAGTGTAGATAAGCGTGATGTGATGCACGTGAGCAAAAGCAGCAACCGAAACTAGCCTTACGCTCTGATGGGCTCCCGGGAGAAGAGCTGGGCGGCCTCGCGGACAGGGAGCTACCACCGGCTCAGTGCTCAGTAGCCGGCAAAACGGCAAACGCAGCGTGCGGGGTAGAAGGAAGGGAACGGCAAACAGCATGGGCAGTATCGTGCTGCCCCTCCCCCCCCCCTTTAAGCCCATGGGCCATCCGCACCTTGGACGCTGCACCAGCTCTCTCTTCCAGCCTCCGCTCACCGCCCCGCACGACGCCGGAGCCTGGGCAGGACGGACCGGGTCTGACCCTGCACAGGGCAACGCCACCGCTCTTGTGGCCAGAGCCCCAGTGCCCCCGCTCACCCCCTCTCCTCCCTCCCACCCAGGTGATCGTGAACCCCCTGCGCGACGTGGCCGAGTCGGACTTCGCCAACAACGTGCTGCAGTGCCAGTGCAAATACGACGGGCAGCACATCTGGATGCACGCCTGCCACACAGGTACGGCGGGCGCAGAAGGCAGGGGGCTGGGACGCAGAGCAGGCCACGAGGGGCCGCGAAGTGGCGCTGAGGACGGTCGCTGAGATCCCCAGCTCAGAGCACAAGCGGGAGAGCACCCCGCGGGCTGGGAAGGTGCTGAGCTGGGCTGGGGGCACGGGGCGCAGCTGGGAGCGCGGGAGGGGCGGCCCGACGCCACCTCCCTGCGCTCATGCCGAGCCCTCTCCTCCTCCAGGCGATGCCCACGGGGCCGACGTGCTCAGCGTCATGGAGCAGCAGCAGCGCCTGGCCACTAACCTGGTGTGAAGCCCCCGCTGCAGCGCAGAGCCGCGGCCCGCGCCGCCCACACGCGCAGCAGAGCTGCAGGCGGCCAGGCCCTGCGCACGGGCGGCCCAGCAGGCCCCGGGCACCCTCCGGCACTGGCAGCCACCGAGCTCTCGGCTCTGAGGCAGCGGGTGGCACCCAGCACTGGCCCCGACCCCGCAGACGACAGCCGGGGGCCAGGCCCTGCCCCCGCCCCGGCCGCAGGACGCAGGGGGCCGGGCGCCGTGCAGGGAGGGCACACTCCCAGCCCGGGACGACTACCTCAGCCCCCACCCCAGCCCGCAGGGCCTGCGCCCGACCTCTCAGGGCCGGCCTTGGGCCGTGGCCACTCGTGGCAGAACCATAGTGGTGTTAATAAAGGTGTGTGCAAGGGGCAGCACGGCATGGGCCTGGCTCTGCATGCGTGGTCGGGGGTGAGCCAGCAGTGGGCACCAGGAAGTATTGGGGCGAGGTGGGGGGGAGGGATGCAGAGGGGTCTTTACCCCACTTGTGCACTTCACTTCACATTGCAGCGAAGTGAGTTTAGACAGGAGACCAGGAGACGCGTCTCGCAGTCAGAGCAGGGGGGCGGGGAGAGGGCTCTCCATCACCGGAGGACGCTGGTGGAGGATGCTGTAGGTGCAGCAATGCCCATGCTCTAGTGTGGGGTGTCCCAGGCCCCTGGGCTGTGCCAGCCATCGCCCCCGCTTTCTGCTCCATGTGTCGGGGGGTTTAATCCTCTCCCCGAGGCGCTGGTGCTGCTGCAGCCTGGGCCGGGGCTGGGCCGGGCCAGCGCTTCTGCTGGCACCGACCCCGCAGGTCCTGGCTGGGGCAGGAAGGGATTTTCCCCCCTGCTCAGACTGGTGGCACTGGGGGGTTTCCCCTTCCCCTGCAGCGAGGGCACGGCCTGGCCTGGGCTCTGCAGCGTCTGGGACCCGCACGGCAGCAGCAGGACGCTGGCGGCCAGGGACCCCCTGTATCCTGGGGGCAGGGGTGATGCCTGGGGCTGTCGGGGGTGACTGTTGTGCTGGACATGGGGGTTGTCGGGGCTGATCCTGCCTCGGACCAGGTTGGGCCTGGATGTGACCCCGCAGCTCCCTGCGAACCCCACTTCCCTGTGACGCTACAAGCACGTGGTCTGGTCGCCCCTCCCTGCCCCGCACCGCTGTGCTCCTTCCCGAGCAGCAGCTCCCAGAGCAGGGACTCCCCCGCCGCTGCCTCCTCGGGGACCAGCATCGGCCAAGCACCCCATCGCACCCCTGCCCCCGGCACCGTCTGAGCAAGCAGGGCTGCCCCTGCAGCCCGAGCGCCGTGCAGGCAGGAGAGGGGCACGTAACCTGCCGCGCTCCCGCGTGAGGATGAGCCGAGCTGTTCCACCCCAGAGCTGGGCGCATGGGGCAGGGAGGCAGGATGGGAGCAGCAGGCCCATCGGGCCCCGCACAGCTGCCCCCAATGCCGCCAGGCCGCACACGCAGCCCCTGCCAGGAGCAGGGTGGGGGGAGCCGCCAGCACAGCAGCCATCCATCAGGCGCGGGCGGCTGGCCCTGAGGCCCCGTCAGCACAAAGAGGAATGGGCCGAGACGATTTACAGCCGCCGGCAGCCACCGCCAAGGCCCCCGTCCCGATCGATCCCTGCGCCCGGCGGAGACGAGCCAAGGCCGGGCCCTGCCAACACCCCCACGTCTCCCGCCACCCTCGTCTCCACCCCAGCCTGGCCTCACACTGTGCACCCCGCTCTGGACTCAGCACCACTGCCCCAGGGAGAAACTGAGGCAGGCAGCAGGGCCGGCCTGTCCCCACGTGCTCGCTGCTCTGTTGCTGGGCCAGGAATAAGCGCCCGGCCGCAAGTCCCACTGCACCGCGGGCAGGGGCATTGATGCCCGCGCCCGGGCAGGGCCAAGCCAGCTGCAGCGGGGTGGGGAGGAGGGCAGTGGCTCCAGGGACACTAGGATGCAGCCCCCCCACAATGCCCCGACCAGGATGCCCGCAGCAGGCACCTGCACCCAGGACGCAGGCGCTGCAAGTGGCAGGGACACAGACGCACAGAGCGAGCGGCGTTGACACCCCAGGGGCTGGTTAACAGTTTGGGCCGAGCTGCCCAAGGGCCGGGGAAGGTGCGAGACCGAGCTGGCCTGGAGTCTGGGGGCCACAGTGGTGCTGCGCGGGGGAGGCAGGAGGCGGGTGCGAGGCCGGGGCGCTGGCGCTGGAGCAGCTCCTTGCTCACTCTCCCTCGGGAACAGGGAGCGGACCTGTGCCCTGTGCCCAGGGGGGCCGGCTTGACCCAGCCACGCAGGGAGGTGCTGGGTCACGCTCTGAGCGGACCCCTGTAGTCACAGCCAGTGCAACCCTCGCCGCGGACAGGAGCATCCCTGTCCCGACCACCCCAGACAAGTGCTTGTTGAACCTGCTACTGAACCACACACAATTCCTGTCGCACAACCACAGGGCACGGCTCCACACCCCTGCCCAGGAAAGCAGGGGGGCCATGGCCACCAACATCCTACTGCTGCAAAGGGTGCTCCCGAAACCCCAGGCCAGGCCGTGCCCCGGCTGCAGAGGGAGGCACCACCCCCCTCCCAGTGCACACCAGTCTGAGCAGGGGAAATCTGTTCTTGCTCCAGTGAGGCTGAGCCTGAGCATGAGCCTGAGCACGGGGGCAAGACCCCTCGCCAGGACCCTGCGCGGTCAGTGCCAGCAGGAGCACTGGCCCAGCCCCAGCCCGGGCTGCAGCATCAGCGCCTCTGGGGGAGGATTAAACACCCTGATACATGGAGCAGAGAAAGGGTGTCACAAGCCAGGTCCCCCAGCCCCTGAACCATTTTTGTTGCCCTCCATTGGACTCTCTCCAATGTGTCCACATCCTTTCTATCGTGGGCCCTGTGGCAGAAATGCTACCTGGGTTCCCCTCTGCAGAAACCTCTCTCTGTGCCAGCCCGAGAGGCTGCTGGTGTTGGATCCCTCAAGGTGGGGATCTCCTCCCTGTCTGCATGACAAACGTCTGGGCCTGGGAGGGGATGCTCTGCTCACCTGGGCAGGGGGAAAGACCCAGCCCTGCGTGGGCCCAGGTAGCCAGGGATGCTTGGGATATGGGTCGGCTTGTGACCAGTTTTGGCAGCTTCGATTGGATCGGGCTGCTGAGGTCAGAGAGGGGATAAAAGGCCCGGGCCAGGAAGAAGGAGCCATTAGCCATG
>JAGPOW010002742.1:26086596-26098397 GCA_030014935.1 Caiman crocodilus | reverse complement strand
AGATGTGCCCTCCCCAGTGCTGAATAGAGGGGAAGGATCACTACCCTCCATCCACTGGCACCGCTCCTACCCACGCAGCCCGGGATGCCGGTCGCCTTCCTGGCACCGA
The DNA here is from genome assembly GCA_030014935.1 of Caiman crocodilus. Lineage (NCBI taxonomy): Eukaryota > Metazoa > Chordata > Crocodylia > Alligatoridae > Caiman > Caiman crocodilus. The sequence continues at coordinate 26,098,288 of JAGPOW010002742.1, read as the reverse complement.
GGGCGCACTGCTGGCTCCTGTTCAGCTTCTTGCCCCCTGCCCCCCCAGGGCCTTTTCTGCAGAGCTGCTGCCCGGCCCGTCACCCCAGCCTGCCCCGGTGCAGGGGATCGCTCCCTCGTTGGTGCAGCACTTTGCACTTGTCCTTGCTGAACCTTGTGGGATTTCTTTTGGCCCGGTCCTCCAGTGTGTCCAGGTCTCTCTGAATCCTAGCCCTACCCTCCAGCATATCTACTACATCCCCTAGCCTGGTGTCATCTGCAGACTTGCTGAGGGTGCACTGCATCCCAACTTCCAGGTCGTTGAAGAAGACATTGAACAAAATCGGCCCCAGGACCGAGCCCTGGGCACTCCACCAGATACCGGCTGCCAACTAGACATTGAGCCATTGATCACTACCCTCTGAGCCCGATGCTCCAGCCAGTTTTCTGTCCCCTTCACAGGCCGGTCATCCAGCCCGTACTTCCTTAGCTCACCCGCGACAGTGCTGTGGCAGACCGTATCAGAAGAGCCAGCCACCCCCTCGCAGAAGGCATCAGGTTGGTCCGACATGACTTGCCCGGGTGAATCCACGACGACTCTTCCTGATCACCTTCTCCTCCCCCAAGTGCTTAGCAATGGATGCCCTGAGGATCTCCCCCATGATTTCTCTGGGGACTGAGGTGAGGCTGCCCGGTCTGTAGTTCCCTGGATCCTCTGTCTTCCCTTTCTTAAAGATGAGCACTATGTTTGCCCTTTTCCAGTCATCCGGGACCTCTGCTGATGGCCGCGAGCTGTCACAGGTGATGGCCAATGGCTCAGTCTTCTCTCCTCCAGATTCATCCACACCAGCTCTTCCAGCCCGGCCGCATCCATCGTGCCTCCTTTGCTCACTGCGGTCGCTCTGCACTGGACCCTCTCCATCCTGTCCACGTCCTCCTGGAAGTGCGGGGCCAGAGCTGGGCACCGGGCTCCAGGGGAGGCCTCCCCCGTGCTGAAGAGCGGAGATCCCTGCCCCGGCTCTGCACAGTCCAAAGCATCCCAGACGCGTCCTTGTCTTACCAGTACAGTGTCCTGGGCACAGAGACAAGGCCTGTTGCCAGACGCACCGAGAGCCCCTGAACCTGCCCTGAGTGAAGCCGGGGGACAAGGGTGTCAGGGTCCGGCTGCTGCCAGGGGGTTAAATGCACTCAAGACCTCAGCCAGAGGCCGTGCCCCACATTAAAGAGGAAAGCCAAACCCCGCAGTGCAGACCAGTGCGGCTGACGGGACTGCAGACACGGCTACCATCAACCCGATGAGATTCCCCAAGGCCAAGTGCAAAGTCCTGCCCCTGGGGCAGAACCGCACGCACCGGTCCAGCCCGGGGAGCAGCAGGCTGGGATGCCGTGCTCCAGGAGGACCTGAGGGACACGGAGAACAAGCTGAACACGGGCCAGCAGCCTCCTGGGCTGGACGAGCAGGAGCATCGGTGCAGATCCTCCTCATCTCCCAGCGCCTTTCACCTTCTGCTGTAACCAGGCGGGTCCCGGAGCCCTCTCCAGCATCCTCCTGCTCTGGGCACCTGCTCTCCTCCCCGCCCCCAGCGCTGCACACAGTGGAGAGGTCCTGGGCTCCCAGCTCGTCACAGCACACACCAGGCATGGCTGGCCCCTGCCCAGCCTGAGCCCAGACACCCCCAGCAAAGGGCTTCCCCACGGCCCAGCAGAGCCGCCGAGATGGCGCGGCCCCGCAAGGGGCCTGGCTCAGAGGCCATAAGCAGCAGCGTCTCATGCATCAGGGCTGCAGCTTTATCCCGAGCCTGGCCCCGCGGCTGGAGGCACCGTCTGCTCCTGACTCTCGGGGCTGCTCTGCATTGCAGCGGCGCAGCAGAGACCCGGGTCTCCCCCTGCCCTGCCCCAGCTCGGTGCAGCCCCACGTGCACAGAGCTGCACGTTGCCCTCGAGCTGCGGCAGAGCTGGGAACAGCTGCGGTGGCTTGGCCCACGCTTCCCAGACAACGCCCCATGGGGAGCGCACGGCCCCAGGGCAGCGAGGAGCCTGGGGCATCACAGCTGCCTGGAAGGGGCAAGTCTGGAGTGGGGGCAACGCCTAGGGGCCTGCAGCCAGGAGCCTCGGGCATCCCGGTCCAGGAGCACCAGCCCCTGCCGCGCAGGCCCCAGCCCGAGCTTCCAAGCAGTGCTTCAAAGCAGCCCCCACAACCCAGCTGGGGAAGGATCCTTCAGACCAAAGCCACGAAGCCTGGGAGTGCAAACCACCGCCCCCAGCCCTTCCTGCCAGTCCTCTCCGTCGGGGACAGCAGCCCCCAGGGTGCACATGCAGAGCTGGGGCCCAGGGCACCCACACTTGGGGCACTTGGGCACCCCCAACCCATGCACGCCCCTGTGCATCTGTCTTGCAGCATGGCCGGGAAGCCGGGCACAGCCCCGCGTGCAACTCGGGGTCATCCGGTATCGCAGCATGAGGGCAGCGTGCCTGGCAGCACGGGGGTCCCCACGGGCACCTCCACCCGGCTCGGCACCTTGCACTGGCTGGACGGGCGTGCACAGCACGCAGGGCACGTAGCATCACAGCCCACAGAAAGCGGGGGGAGGCTGAAGAGCTGAACCGGGGGACGCGGGAGGATCCAGGCTGCTCAAGATAGAAACAAACAGGCAGGACGCGAGGAGCGAACCGGCTGACGCCCAGGACGGAGGCGGCAGATGGGCCAGAGCCAGCCTGTGGGGACAGAGAGGGCGGCGGGCAGAGCCCCGAGGGCCTCTCCAGGCCTGGCTGTCCCTGGAGCAGCAGCAACCGCACGGCAGGAGCCCCCTGCTCCAGGCACCCGCCCGGGGGGGCACGGGGCGACCGAGCCAGCTGCAGCTCCGGCCCTCTGCGCTCACACGGCAGGGCGCATGCACCACGCCACGTGCGGGGCCAGCCCGGTCCAGGGCATAGCCGCATGCCAGGAAAAGCCTCTCCCTCCGCCCACGCCCGGGCAGGAAGCCGGCCCCGGCCCGGAGCGTGGCCACATCACAGGCCGGCCGTGGCGCGGCTCCAGCCCTGCCCAGCGGGCGCACAAGGCCGAGGCTGTTGGGGCTGCGGCCGAGCAGGGCGGAGGCTGCAGCTGGGAGCGCGACGTCAACAAGCTGCCGGTGGCACATTCCTGGCGCCCCGAGGGACCGGGCCCTGCCCAGACCCGGCAGGAAGGAAGCACGGGGGAGGCTGGCACCGTCCCACCCCACACCGCCCAGCCGCCGGAGGGGTGCCAGAGGATGCCCAGCGTCTGCTCCGAGAGCCCACGGGGTGCCCACCGTGCCCAGGGCCCCTCCGTGGCTCCAGGCACGGTGCCTCCTACAGCAGATCTGGCTCTGGGCACGTTGTCAGCCCCTGCCCGTGAGGTCCATCATGGAGCCAGGGCCAGCCCAGGGTCTGCAGGGCAGGGAGGCAGGCCACGTGCTCCCAGCGCTCACAAGGCACGGACGCGCTGCTGGCACCTCCAGGCACAGGCCCCAGCGCGGCCACTGGTTGCACCAGGGCTGCTGAGCCGGGAGCTCGCTGTGCCGACAGCACGTGGGCAAGACCTGCGCTCGGTGCTGCACGTCCTCAAACCCCTTCTCTGTCAAAGACCTGGTTGCACCCCTTTGGGCTCAGCTCCATGAGGCCAGCTCGGAGCCGGGGCTGCAGGAGATGCCGCAGCTGATGGTGGAGGCACGGGAAGGGCTGAGGACTGCAACGGGCAGTGCCTGGACTGGCTGCAGAGCACGGACAGGCCACTCAGAGCCTGGGCTGGTCATAATGCATGTGTGAGATCAGCCCAAACCTGCTGCCCTGAGCACAGCCAGCCCCTGCAAGCCTGGAGGCCGTTCACTCTGGGGCCTAATGATGGCACGCTGCGCAGACACATCATTAATCATTTCACTGCTGCACATTTTGGGAATGCAGCAACCCTGTGTCTCTCCCAGGATCCAAACGCTTCCTTCCAGGGCTTCCCGCCTCCCCCACCCCAGCCAGTCACCACAGCCATGCGTGGGAGGCACGGACCCAGCAGCCCAGGACCACAGTGCAGTATAAAATAAATGGCATTTAATAGGAAAATAAAGGACAGCGACTCTGCACACTCACAGCTCTGCAGGGACTCCAGGCTGGTGCTCTCTTGTGGCTCCAGCAGCTCGGCGTAGGGCAGCAATGGCCTCCCGCAGCCCCCAGCTCTTTGCTTGGCCCCGGCTGCAGCACCGGGGCAATGACCCTGAGATGGAGCTGGGCAGCACCAGGCGGGCGCCGTGGGTCCCTGGCTCAGGGTCTCCCCAGCCCAGCCGCGAGACCCCGCACCACAACTCTTCCAGCCCTAGTGCAGCAGCCCCCGGGGTGCGGGAGGGCTGGAGAAGGGCCTGGCGGGCAGTGCCCACCCTGCAGCCCCACAGCGGTATCAGGCTGGGGCAGGAGCCCTGACTGCACCAGGAGGCTCCCCCTGAGCCCAGATGGACCGGACCGCCAGCCCCTGCTCCCCGGGCCGACAGTGCTGCTGCAGCATTCGAACCCCGGACCCAGCGTCCGGCGGGCACCAGCGGGGCAGCCTCTTCCCGGCAGCTGCCTCACTGCCGGCCTTCCCAGATGTCCTCCCGCTGCTTGTTCTCCAGGCGCTTCCTCTCTGCAGGGGTGAGGAGGCGGCGTGAGGCCTGGGCCCCCTGCCCGGGGCAGGGGCAGGGGCAGGGGCAGCCTGGGCGCTGCTCGGGCTCCATCTAGCGGCAAGAACCAAAGGGCAGCTCCATCGTGGGCAGCAGAGCCGGGGCAGGCTCCCCGCAGCTCCAGGCTCCTCCCGGAGCACCGCTGGGACTGCTGTGGGAGCAGGAGGGGGCCCGGGGCCTGGGGGCACGGGTCAGCCCGGGCCTGGGGGCAGCGGACACAAGTGCTTGGCAGCAGACAGGGAAGGGTTAAGCCGGTGCCTGGCTCCGCGGGTGACGGGCGACGGGGACGGCAGTGCAGCGGTTCCCCCGGCAGCCTGGCCCAGCGCGCGGCCGCGCTCCATCACCCGTTATCTGCCCGCTGCAGCTGCCGGGCCGCGAGCCAGCTGCCAGCCCAGCGGCAGGGACGGCTCCTGCCCGCCGCGGCGGCCGAGCCCAGACCCCTCAGACCCTACGCCGCGGAGCCAAGGGGCGGGAGAGGCTGCACCAGACCGCAAGAGAGGGGGTCTCCGATGCAGCCGCCTCTGGGCAGGGACACGGCTGCACGCAAGACGCAGGGCAACAGGCTGGCCAGGCTCTGATGGGGGCCCCAAATGCCCCAGACCCTGCCCCAAGCTCCCCGCAGACCCACCTCGGGCCTCCTGCAGTTGTTTGCGCTCGGCGTCCCGCTGGGCTCGGCTCTGGCTGCTCCGCACACCGAGGGCGCCGATCACCAGCCGCCTGGCCAGGGCCGCCGACGTCTCCGGGCGCTCCTTCACCGGCTGCAGGAACTCTGTGGGGGCGAGGCAGAGCCGGGGAGGGCGCTCTCAGAGCCGGGCGCTGTCCCTGGCCCGGGGTGAACAGCCCTGCAGCGAGGCTGCCGACAGCTGCGGGGCCTCGTCTGCGCTAGGGCTCTACTGCCACGGGCTCAGGGAACACTTGGGCTGGTGCCGGCGCCCTCCCCGGCCTGGCCATCGAGCCCACTCCTCTGCTCTTAGAGCGCTTGCAAAGCGGACGCTGCTCCCTGCCAAAGACCCCGGGGTGCCCGCACCTCCGCACTCACCAGCGCAGGCCCTGGCCTTAGCCTTGGCAGCTCGGGTGCCCTGGGACAGGGGCCGCGTCTTCACCATCAGGTGCTTGCAGCTCAGCGCGTCGCGGGCTGTGGGGAGAGGCCGGGGCCGGGTCAGGACGGGGCAACGCCAGCACCCAGCGGACACCCAGATGTGCAGCGCCCACTGGAGGACGGCAGGGCCTGGGCTGGAGCAGGGAGCCTGTACCTGTGATGGGGCTGGAGAAGATCCCCAAGGCGTGCGAGTCGTCCACCCACTTCACGTCGAAGCCCTTCTTCCTGGCAGGGCAGAGAAGCCGAGCTGGGGGCCATACATGCCAGCCCCTGAGGGGCAGGAGTAGGAGGGGGGCACTGACAGCCGGGGCAAGAAGGGGGCCAGAGATCTGGGGGAGACCAGGCCGCTGTAGCCCCTGCCTGGCTCAGCAAGGAGGGCTGACAGCAGGGAGGATGGGGCTGGCGTTGGGTACTCAGCTGATGGCGAGAGCCTGGACCTGGGCATGCGGGCAGCTCTGGCCGGGCTGCCTGGGGCTCCCCGACCCGGTCGGGCCCGGGGCAGGCCAGGGGCGCAGGGCACTCACTGGTAGGCGCAGAAGACGCGCAGCAGGTCCTCGGTGCGGAAGTCCGGCGGGAAGTCGTAGATCTCGATGACGTGGGGCAGCTCCGCGTCGCTCAGGTCCGGCTCGGCCGCCCGGGGACTGTAGTAGTCGAAGCGGGGCTCCTGCACACCGTGCTGGGGCTCGTCGCCGCCCGACAGCTGCAAGGGGGGATGCACGCACGCCTGTGAGCCGCCCCGCGGCCGATGGGGGGTCCCCGCTCCCTCCCCTGCCCCACGGGTCCTGGCCCCTGTGCCGCACAGACTGATGGAGGGGGCGAGTCCCGGGGACGTGGCCGGACACTGGCGGGGAGATGGATTAACGGCACTGGGCACATCGGGAGGTATCGATCAGGCCCTCGCGCCGCGCCTCCGCTTTTCCCATTAAGTCTCCCACGGTTTGATTTGCTGGGCCATGCGGCGGGGGCCCTGACACGGCTCCCCCGCACCTCCCCACACCCAGACCGAGGTGCCCGGCACCAGCTGGGTGCTGCAAGCTGCGGCGAGGGTTGGGGCTGCAGCGAGGGGGGAGAGCCGAGCCACCCAAGGCGGCAGCACGCTCCTCCCCGCGGGGGCAAAGGGGTCCCGGCCCCGGGGCCAGTGCCCCCCCACAGCACAGCATCCCCTGCTGGACCCCCCCGGCGCTGCACTGGAATCAGCACCAGCCCCTGCGGCCCCCACTGCTCCCGGGGTGCCTCTCCCGCACCCCGCGCGGGCCAGGCAGCGCAGAGCCCATAACTCAGCCCCTTCCCCGCGGATCCCCGGAGCGGTCGTAGCGGCGTGGCCGCGGCTGCAAGGCTGGAGTCCATAAATCCTGGCCGGCTCAGTCGATAAAGAGCGTTAATTCCGACAATTTTACGGGGAAGATGGATTCGAGGCAGGTGAGGGGCGCGGGGAGGAGGCAGGGCCCGGCGGGGGCAGGAGCCTGAGTTATGGAGCGCCGGCGACTGCGGAGAGCTGGCCGTGGTGCGGCCGGCCTGGGGGGCCCAACACAGCGGGGCCAGCTGGGGACCCCGTGCCCTCCGCCACCCTCGGTCCTGGAGGCGATGGAGCCTGGGCTCCAGGCAGGGTCGGGCCTGCGGAGATGCCAGAGGACACAGAGCTGCTGCAAACCGCACGGGCCGAGCCCCGGAGCCGTCCCGACCTGCACGAGGCACCGCGTGCGGCGGGACAGGGCCGCGGGCACGGGCAGGGCAGGGCATGGCGGGCAGAGCAGCCGCCCGGTCCCCCGGCTCTGCGGAGGCAGCTGGACAGACGGAGCCCAGGCCCCGTGCCCACACAGGCAGGGGCTGCTTTCCCCCCGCCGGAGCCAGGCCGGCCTGGAGGAGGGAGGCTGGGCGCCCGGTCGCCTCCCGCCACGGAGACAGACGGCACAGGAGTCGGACGGGAAGGCACAGGCCTGCACGGCCCCCTCCGCGCGGGCACTTCCTGACCCTTGACTGCTTACGGGAATGGTGCTGCGCTAATGCTGCACTAATGCAGCCCTCGCCGCGGCCCGGCTCCCTGCTCCGCACCGGGGAGCGGCCGTTCTGGGAAGGGCCGGGCGGGCAGGCGGTGCCCGGGAGCACGCTTGCTGCTCCCCGCGCATTGATGCTGGTGCCGCGGCACAGGTGGCAGAGCAGCGTGTGCCTGGCGAGGCCCCTGCACCTCCGCGCCAGGAGAAGGCCGGTCCTCCACCGAGAGCAGAGGACGGACGCCTCGGTGCCTGCTGCACCCCATCCCCAGCGCCCTGCGAGCCCCCGTCCGCACAGGCTTTGCTCACGCAGCAGCTGTAGCCCCCGTCGGCACACGGGGCCCGATGCAGGACAGCCCCGTGCCATCGCCTCGTCGCCCAGCTCCCTGCACGGCACCGCCGGACAGTCACCCCTCCTGCATCTCCCGGACCCGCCGGGACGGGGCAGCTGGCGCTGAGCTCTGGGAGCGACGCCCAGGCTCGAGTGATGGAGAAGCCGCCAGGCCCTTAAGTAAATTGTTCCAATGGTTAATTACCCTCCTCGTTAAAAAACGGGCACCTTCCTCCCGGTCTGAATCTGTCTGGCTTCAGCTGCCGGCCGCCAGAGCTCGTTACTCTTCTCTCTGCAGATGAAGGGGCCGTCTGCTATCAGAAATCTCCTCGCCGCGCCCGGCGCCATCAATCTCCCTGGCCGGCAGCGACCCGCGGCGCATGAGGATTCAGCAACGCTGCTAATTTTCTTGTCCGGCCCGTTAATTAACAACAGCTCCATCACGCCCAGAGCCCCAGCAGCCCCCTGCAAGTGCAGCCTCCCGTGCAAGGGGCTGGGAAATCTGGAGACCAGAGTGAATTTTTCTTTCTGTGGGGAGGGATTTTCCCCCTCGGGGACGGTCCGAGTGCCCCATCCCCGGAGCCCCTCAGCACACGCTGCCCTGGCACGGAGCCCGGGGCGGATGACGCCACATGCACCTGGGGCTGCAGAAGCAGGCGAGGGGGGCTGAAACACAGCACCCCGCGCTCCAGCACCGCCGCGCGGCTCTGCCTCCCCAACCCCAGGCAGCTGGCACGGGGACAGCCAAGTGCAGGGGCTCCTCTTCATGGAGCTGGGCAAAGCCACAGATGCAAACTCGACTGTTAAACTCTTCCTCTCCCCAGGCAAACCCTGCAGGGCGGCACTGCCCGCATCAGGCTCCCTGCACTCTGCCCTGCCTTGCCCGTGCACCCGTGGTGGCAGCTGCCAGCTCTCAGACTGCTCATGCTGCCCCCACATCCCTGCAACCCCGAACCAAGTCACACGGGCCTCCCCTAACCCCACGCTAGAGCCAGGTCGGCACACCTGGCCCGAGCCAGCCTGCGATGCCCATGGATCCCCTGCTCCGCCAGGTCCCCCCACGCCCCCACCCCTCTGATCCCGGCTGCGGTCTTGTCCCACGGGGCCGGGGACCACCTTTGGGCTCTGTGTACAGGACCAAGCGCAGCAGGTCTGAGCTGGGGCTCTGCTGGGAGCATGAGCCAGAAGCTGGGACGGGGCCCTGGGACAAGCAGCTGCATGCACAGCTGGTGCCTCCTCGCTCCAGGCTGCAGCCGCCCAAGCGCCCGGGCACCAGGCCCCAGGTCCAGCGGGGCAGGTTGCCATCCGGCCCCTGTATTGTCCTCACACCCATTTCTGCACATCGCAAAGCAGACATCGCAGCATCTCCCAGCCTGGCCCCATGGTACCCCCAACCCTCGCCTACGTGCAAAGGGTGCAGTCCCGGGTATGTAAGGAGACGCTGCTGTCATACACACGTGCACTGGCACACGCCTGCACATGCACAGGGCCAGGTGCACCGTGCTGTTTACCACGCTCTTCCCTCTCAGTCATATAATGCTGGAGCTGCTGGGCCAGCAGGGACCTGCAGAGGTTACATCACATCCACCCTGGCCTGGGGCAGGATCCGTCCCATCCAAACCCGCCCAGACAAACCCTGCGTCCGACCTCGGAGCTGCACAACACACTTGCCCCCGACAGCCCCAGGCATCACCCCTGCCCCGGGATACAGCGGGGCTACGGCTGCCAACGTCCTGCTGCCGCCGGGGGGTCAGGGGAGCTGCAGAGAGCCCAGGCCAGGCCGTGCCCCCGCTGCAGAGGAAGGCAAAGCGCCCAGTGCAAACCAGTCTGAGCAGGGGAAATCCCTTCCTGCCCCAGTGCAGCGCGGGGCTCAGCCTGAGTGTGGGGGCAAGCTCCTCCACCAGGACCCTGCGGGGTCGGTGCCAGCCGGAGCACTGGCACAGCCCAGCCCCATCCCCAGCCCAGGCTGCAGCACCAGCACCTCGGGGGGAGGATTAACCCCCCGACACATGGAGCAGAAAGGAGCTGGGGGGACAGGGGTCGGGGCAACAAGCAGCCCAGCAGCCTGGGAAAGCTCCACAGCAGAGTTCAGGCATCCCGCACCCTCCAGACAAGCTCAGCAGACACCAGCAGCCCGTGGGTAGCAATGCCGTGTCCATGTGCTGCCAGCATCACCGCACACCATGTAAGTCGCGCCAGCGTGAACGGCTGCTGCCCCATGACAGACGGCTCCTGGGCTGGCCAGAGGCCCCGTGCCCCGTGCCTCCCCCCCATGCCCCGTGCCCAGCTCTGGAGCTGCATCCCCCTGCATGCCTTTGCGTTCGGCTGTGCCCGAGGCAGCTCCAGCACTCGGCCCCTCGGTGCTGCTGCCCAACGGCCGCGTGGGTTCTGGTAGCCCAGGCCGGGGTGCGTTTAGCCGGGGACAGACCTTCCTCCTGGCCATACCAGCCCCGCTCGTTACCTCGGGGCCGGCCGTGCCAGCCTGGACCGCGCCGGCTCTGCTCTATTGATTTAGCAGTTAATAACGAATCCCCGGGTTCGCAGCGAAAGCCGAGTGCTCCCCTGACGCTGGCAGGGAACCGGCAGCTAATTGCCGTAAATTCAGCCGGGCACTTACGGGAAGGTAGGCTAACGAGCCGCCCCTGATGAAGCGGCTGCCGCTTCGAGGAAGCTTCATGCCGCGTTTTCAATGGAGCCGGTGTGTTTTGGCCTCGTGCGTTACAACTGCCCCCGAGTTTCACGAGGACACTGCGGCGGGTTACGGTGCTCGAGCGCCTCTTAAAGCGCACGTTTTATGTTCTATAAAACAAACATGCCTCCCTTCACCCTCTGCGGGCCCGCGGCTGGTGGGCACCGGCCTGGGCACGGCCCACGCGTCTGTCCCCCAAGGATGACAAGGACGAACCAGAGCATCGCACAGAAGTGGGCCTGGAAGAGACCTGCCTAAACCATCCTGCGCAAACCCATCATCTAAACTCTGCACAAGACAAGCCCCAACCCTGGCACAACACCGACCTCGCACCTGAAGAGCAGGGGGCAGCTCCCTGCACGCCCAGGCAGGACCACGTGTCTCTCCCCAGCAGCGAGGTCCCTGCCTTCCCCGCTCTCCCCTGCCCAGAGCTCAGGCCCCCGCGCGCGTCGCACCCAGGGCGCTGGTGCGACCACCAGCCTCCCCACGAGCACAGGGCGCACGAGCGCACGGGACCCACCTCCTCCAGCAGCCGCGGGTCCAGGCAGTCGCCGTCGTCGTTGAACAGGGCGTCCCAGCTCTCGGCCACAGCGCTGCCGTCGCTCGGGGCCCCGGGGGGGTCTCCCTCCCGGCAGGACGGTGCTGCTCCCCCGTCCGAGCCTGGCTGCCTCGACGCGCTGGCATCTTGCTCCACAGCCGAGCCGTCCCCCGAGAGCGGCGCCGCGCTGTCTGAGGGGCAGCACGGCGCTGCTGAAGACTGGGCGAGCTCGCTGCACGCACGAGGGGACCCCTGGACCGCGCCTGCCACTGCACAACCGGAGACCTCCTCGGCGCGTCCGCCTGCCCCGGTGCTGGCCTCGAACTCCCCCCACAGAGAGACCCCGATGCCCGAGCCTGCCCAGGCAGACGTGCTGTCTGCTCCCTCCTCTCCGTGCTCGCC
>JAGPOW010002742.1:26054273-26075010 GCA_030014935.1 Caiman crocodilus | reverse complement strand
TCCCTCTCCTCTGGTGTCCCCACCTCAGCCCACAGTTTGGTGTCGTCAGCAAACTTGGACAGCTTGCTTTCCACCCCCTCGTCCAAGTCAGTGATGAAGGTGTTGAACAGCGCGGGCCCAAGGACCGAGCCCTGGGGGACCCCGCTGCTCACATCTCTCCAGGTCGAGTACGACCCGGGAGAGCCGGGGGAGCGCCCCGTCAGCCAGTTCCTGACCCACTCACCCGTGTAGGGGTCACTGCCACAGCTACCCATCTTTTTAATGAGGATGGGGTGGGAGACCGTGTCAAACGCCTTCCTGAAGTCTAAAAAGACTACGTCATCAGGGACGCCCGCATCCATGAATTTGGTCGTAGAAGGTGACCAGGTTGGTCTGACAGGTCATAGGTGCAAAGTAGTGACCCCAGGCACTGGTGGCCCCGTCTGCCCGGTCCTGGCTCCAGACCCACATTTGATCCCATCATGGCCCAGAGGAAGACAAGGGTCAGGTGTGCCTGGCCTGCAGACGCAGCCCAAGGAGCAGGTCAGCGTGCCTGCCTCATCGGGGCCATGAAGTAGGAGATTTCCCATTGCCCCTTGCCAGTCCGGTGCCGGAAAGCGCTTGCAACCAGCAGCACCAGGCGGGATCCTCTTCCCTTCAGCCCCTGAAGCCGACCGCAGGCCCTGGACACCCGCCCACTCGTCGGAGCCCCCCTGCCTCCCCCATGTGCCTAGTGGGGCTGAGGCTTGTGCGCCGAGCTGCCCCTTTGTGATCCTTGCCAAGGCAGCAGCGCAGTCATGGAGCCCAGCACCAGCTCCAGTCTCTGCAGCCAGCTGCACAACGGGCACCAAGGCCTCGCCGGGTGCTGGGCCCAGGGTCCTGAGGTGCTGCGGGGGCAGGCCTGTCCCCATGGCTGGGACCCCCGGCCCAGGCTTGCACTGCATGTTTGCAAGAGCTTCCAGCCCCAGGTCTGCACTGCGCAGCCCAGGCCCACGGGGAGTCCCTGGTAGCAGAAATGCATGAAGGTGTGGGGAGATGGGCACGCTCGGGAGGTCAGGGTTTGGGCTCATGGCAGCAGCAGCTCTTGGCACACACAGGGTAGGAGCCCACAGGGCCTTGGCCATGGCTCCGAGGGTCGGTGGCCGTCCTGGGGGCTCTGGCCTGGCCGAGCCCAGGAGTCTGCGCCAGCCACTGGCACCCCTGGTTTTTCACAGGAGGGGCTGGACCCAGGGCTAGTGCCAGGGCTTGTGGCAGTGGCAGTGGCAGCAGCGCTGTGGATGGCTCAGGGCACCCCTAAATCCCCCCGGAGCCTCCCATGAGCCGACATCCCCAGGAAGAGCGCCGAGGCTCGGTACGGGGGATGGAGGAGCGGGGCAGGGCTGGCTCGGGGGCCCCAGGCCATCCTTGTCCCCAGGGACCCCAGTGCTGGCCACCTGCCCTGGCCCCACATGGGTGGCGGGACCCGCTCCGGGCTCAGCAGCAGGAAGTGGCTCGTTATCTGGCTGCGGTGTCTGGTGACGGCCCCTCCACCCGTGACCCTCCCGCTGACGGGGACGCGGACTGATTCATCAGCAGGATCCACGGGGAGCTGATGAATTTTTAAAGAGCTTCGGCAGAGCAGCCTGGGCCGGGCCGGGCCGGGTCCGGCTGAGCCAGACCTGGTGCTCCCCTCACCCACCCCACGGCCCCTTGCCCCAGCCTGGATGCTCCCAGCTCCAGGGACTCAGCCTTGCGGCCTGGCACAGGGCGAGCGAGTGGAGGACACCACGGGGTCCCGCTGGGCTCCCCCACCTTGGGGATCTAGCAGAGGCTCCAGGTCCTTCTGTTGGGCGAGGGTTGCTTCCCCCGAGCTCTGGCTCGCCGCACCCTGGGTGCACCCAGCCCCTGCCAGGACCCCCGGGGCTCTCCTGCCCCAGAGCCAGCACCTGGACTTGCCTGCCTGGGGCTCCTTCCGCCCTGTGACACCCCCAGGCTCCTGGCGGCCCTGTGCAAGGCTCAGCCCAGCCAGCCCAGATGCTAACAGCAGCCCTGTTTGCTCCTGGCTGGGCCAGCCCCACTGGGGTCACCCGCCTGTCCTTCCGGGGGCACCCTCCTCCTCCTCACCTGTTGGCAGAGTTGGGCATCAAGCCCCAGGCCCTCCTGCCAGCCTTGCCCTGCCCTGCGGTCAGGCTGGCACCCCCCACACCTGAACAGTCCCGGTGCCTCTGTGCCCAGCGGCCGAGCCTGGGCCGTCTCCTCCAGCCCAGCCCCAGGCGGGCGGGGGCTGCATCAGCAAGTCTGGGCCCAGCGGGTCCACCTCCCCGCCCCTCACGGGAGCAAGTCAAGGGGCCGTCGGCGCAGGGACGATGCGGTGGGGACCGTCCCAGGTGGATCCGGTTACAGCAGCACGAGGCCGAGCGATAGCATAGCTCCAGAACAGCAATGCAGCAAAAAGGGCTTTTAGCGATAATTAATAATTAACATTTCTAATGATGTCCCGGCGACAGGAAGCGTCCGAGCGGGGACCCTGGGGCACGGCGCACGGTGACAGAGTCAGTGGGCGGCCGTGGGGGACACGGGGTGGAGCAGGCAGGAGCTGGGTGCCTGCGAGGGAGCTGCTGGCATTGCAAGGGGTGGGAAGGGGAAGAGGGCAGCGGGGTGGAGCAGGGGTGGGGTGGGGGGTGCTGGTGGCTGGCAGCGGGAGTGGGAGTGGGAGGGGCCCTGGGGCCAGCGGGTGCGGGGGCTCCAGGCCTGCTGGGCTCAGGGGATGCATCTCTGCACTCAGGGCTCCAGGCACAGGTCATATGGACATCCGAGCTGCCCCATGCCAGGTCAGACCCGGTCCGTCGTGCCCAGGCTCCGTGCCACGTGAGCAGAGAGCAGCAGCTGGACGGGAGAGTGACCCGTGTCCCAGCAGAGTTTCCCCTGCTCTTCTCGCCCTTGCAGCCTTCAAGGTCCAGGCAGGTCTGATGCAGAGGCCATGCCCGCACTCCCTGCTCAATAGCAACCAATGCCCCTTTCCTCCAAGCACGTGTCCGATCGCTTCTGGATAATGTCAGGCCACGGGGCCCAGCAGAAAGCGGGATGAGCAGAGCCAGCTGTGCCGGCAGAGACCTCGAGCCAGCCCCAAGTGTGCCAGCCTCTTGTGCAAATCCATGCATGGCCCCGTGCAGCCTGGCAAGGAGCGGCCCGACCTTGCAGTGCAGGCTCCTCCAGGGCTGTCGTGGGGTCCCCCTGCAAGCAGAGGCTGGAGGCGGCGGGGGCAGCAAAACCTGCATCCGTGCAGGGGCCAGGCACTCCTTGCGGCCCCCCAGCCGCGCAGCACGGATCCTGGGTGGAGGGGCTGGAAGTGAGCAGGTGTCGCAGTCTCGGAGCTGGAGCGGCCAGTGCAGCCCTGGGGAGCAGAGGCTGCAGCTTCACCAGCCTGGCCAGAGCTCCAGCAGGTCCACGTTGCCAGCACTGGGCCCTTTACACAGCAGACCCCTTCCTAACCCCTTAAGCAGCTCCTGGTGCAGAGAGCCTAGCAAAAGCCCAGGCAGCCTTGTGCCGGGGCAGCGCGGTGCCAAAGCTACCGCAGCCCTGACCCCCACCCCCCAGCCCTGCCGGAGGCTGCCATCGATTCCCCACTGCCACACTAAGTGCGAGCAGCCACACTAAGTGCCAGGGGCCACGATTCGGTGTGGAGATGGGGCTCCACGGGAGGCGGGGAAGGGGCCACCAGATCGGGTGGGGAGGGAAGGCTGCTGGGGCCAGGGCCAGGGCAGGGGCTGGCAGCCGGGTTTGGGGTTGCCAGGGGCTGCCTGTAATGGGGGGAGGCTGGGCCCCATGGCATGCGTCTGGGGACCCCGGCCAGGGCTGGAGAAAGGCTCTGGGTCTCTCCACTCTCCAGGCTCGGCCAGGCACCATCCTGAGCAGCCCCCGGCTCCAGGGGGTGCGTGTGCACTGGGGACACCTCGGGGGAAGGGGGGAGCAGGCAGGAGCCCCGGGTACGGGGCAGCTTTGGACATGTCCATGCAGGTGGCTGCAGCTGTGGGGAGCCGGCCCTTCCCCCTGGACTGGCACCCCAGCCCATCCCCCGCTGTCACCATCGCTGGCTGCGAGCGCTGTCTAATTTCCTGTGCATTGTCCCCGCTGCCAGACCCCCCCTCGCCCCCGCTGCGCCGGTCCCGTGTGGCGCCTCCCGCCGTCCCTGCTCCCTGCGCGCGACACCTCCTGATTTAGCATCCACGGCTAATTCCATTAGCACCTTCCGCTCCCTCCTGCCGCGGCTTAGCCAGCCCGGGCCCCTGCCGCGTGCCCTACACCCCACCTGCCTGCTGCATGCCAGTCTGTACAGGCCTGCACAGCTGGGGGGAACCACATTGGAGCAGCCATGGGCTGGGGCAGGGGGAGGCTGGGGATCGAGCCCCTGCCCTTCCTGCGGTCCTCGGGCCGTGCTGGGGCCACAGAGGGCTGCAGCGCACCCCGATGCACCAGCTGGTAGCCTGGCCCCTGCATGTGCAGCTGGGCTGGGGCCAAGGTCCTGTGCCAGGCGTGAGGCTGGAGGGAGGTCGTGGCCTCTTGGGCTGGTTGCTCAGGGGACAGCGGCTGCCTAGAGGCTGGCAAGAGATGGGGGTGTGACTGAGAGTGTGACATCCACGCACATGTCCCATGTGCATACCTAGGTGCACACGTGCTTGCAGGGGGCATGTGCACATGTATGTTTGCACATGCATGCAGGTGGCTGTGCAGGCCCATGTGGGAGGGCTTGTACACACACATGTGTGTGTATTTGGACAGGGGGTTGTGCAGGCCCATGGAGGGGCTTGTACATTCACGTGTGTGTGTTTGCACAGGCATGCAGGCAGCTACACAGGCCTGTGCAGGAGGGTTTGTACACGTATCTGTGTGTTTCCACAGGCATGCAGGTGGCTGTGAAAGCTCACATGGGGGACTTGTACATGCACATACGTGTCTGTGTGCACACACACCAGGGGCAGTACGTGCTGTCTCCCGAGGCTGCAGCGAGCTGAGCTGAGCAGAGCCGCGCTGAGCCGGCCCGGGCCCCGGGGAGCGTCGCCGGCCCATTCGCAGTCTCGGCATGCTCGGCCGGCTTCCTGCCTGCATTTGTTTTCTTCCCTGCCCGTTGCATGGGGAGGGGGTGCGCGGAGCTGGCTGTGTGAGCCAGGGCTGCTAACTGCCAAGCTGGTTGCTAAATTGGGGTGCGACGCCCCGCTGTGGTGCTAACAGCGCAGCGGGGAGTGGCGGGCAGGGCAGGTGGGGGGATGCACTGCAGCTTCATGGAGGAGAACAAGTGCTGGGCTCCCACCCAGCCGGGGGCCCTGGGCAGCCAGGGGACAGCAGGTGTAACCGTGCTCTGGGGCCTGCACAGCGCCTCTGCAGGGACCGGCTGCCTGCGCACAGGTGCATGTAATCATGTGTGTGTTCATGTGTGTGCATGCCTGCACGCGTGTGGGCTAGCCCCCCAGCCCAGACCTGCAGCTCTGTGTGGCCCCAGCTGTGCATCCAGGCTGCACGTAGCCAGCCCATGCCACAACCAGCGGCTGGCCCTACCAGATGCACCCCCTTCCCTATGCTCTCCCCTGCGGCCCCATGAGGGCCAGAGCCTTGATGCTGCCTTGCTGGGCCGGGGTACAGCTAGTGCCATGGCCCAGCCCTGGGGTGGAAGATGCCCTGAGGCCTTGCACAGCCCCAGGGCAGAGGCCAGTGCCCCAGGTATTCCCAGAGCTAGGAGGTAGGGTCAGACTTGAACCCCCCACCCGCCTCCAGGAGCCAGAGTGTCCAGGGTATCTGCCCCTGCAGGACTGGCACCCTGCCCCGTCACCAGTCTCACCACCTCCAGACTTGTCCAGCATCATTCCCAGGGCACTGGCACCAGGCCCTAAGCACCTCCCGGGCCCAGCACAGCAGGAACCCAGGCCTGGAGACGGACGCTGCAGCTGGCTAGATCCTGGGCACAGGGTCTTCCCAAGACGGAGAGGGGCCCAGGGATGGTGGCAGCAGCTGTCCTCAGAGAACCATCAACTCCCTCTGCCCTGGGGAGACCACAGCAGCGAGGGGCTCTCCTGTATTTGCGCAGCACCAGGCAGGATGGCCCCGATCCTGGCAGGACCTGCAGCCGTGCTGCAGAGGATTGGGTTGTGGCAGGCTGGGCAGGGGCAGTGCCAGGGTATGTGGTCTCCAGAGATGGAGTTACCACATGTGCTGTGGGCGGCCGGATCAGGCCCGCAGCCAGGCTCTGTGTGGGCCAGCGGGGCAGGCTCAGACCCTGCTCCCTTGCTGAGAAGTCGTCCGGGACACCCGAGGGCCGCGGCTCTGCCCCACGCATGGCTGCCCTGGGCGCTGTGGGGACGAAGCCGCTGGCCACAGGCTGTCGCAGCCTCCCACGGCCGTGACCCCGCATTGGGGGACCCTGGAGCCCTCCTGGCCGCTGCTCCCGCGCTCCCCACGCAGCAGACACCGCCCCGCGCCCCTGGGCTGGGGCCCCCGGGCCGGGCACTGCCTGCCCCGCTCTCCGCGGGCCGGGCCGAGCGGAGCGGAGCGGAGCGGAGCGGCATGGCAAGGGGCAGCGCCCGGCCCCGCGGAGCCCGCAGCCCGGCGATCCTCGATGGGGCGGGCCGAGGGTGCGGAGCCCGCTCCCGCCAGGATCCGGAGTCACTCCAACTCCAACCCAACACCGCCGCCCGCTCCCGCCGCAGCTCGGGGTAGTAAATCAGGCTGGCGGCGGCCCCGCCCCCGGCCCCCCATTGGCCGCCGGGCCCGCCGCGCCGCACCCCATTGGCCGCCGCGCCGGCCCCGAGCTTTGCATAAAGCGGCGCCGGGGGCCAGAGCCGTGTGAACGCGGCCGCGGCGGAGCGGAGCGGAGCGGAGCAGAGCAGCCGCTGCGGGGATGCGCTGCCGCCGGCCTGGCGGGGCGGCCCCCGGCCCCGGCCGGCCCCTGTGTGCCGTGAGTACCGGGGGTCGGGGCCGGGCGCTGCGCACCGCTGCCCCGGAGCGGCTGAGCCCGGGGGCGGGGGCGCGGGACCCGCCAAGTCCGGCCAGGGCGGCCCGGTCCCGGCCCCGTGCGAGCGCGCCCGGAGCGGAGCCGGCAGCCTGCGCTCCAGCCGGGCAGGCGCGCGCTGGGTGCTGCCCGGGCAAGGACCGAGCCCCGGCTCCCGGGCAGTGGGGCGGGACGTCGGGGGGCTGCGCCGCCGGGGCTGGGGCTGGGGCCGGGGCCGCCGGCAGGTGCGGGCCGGGGCCGGGGCGCTGCAGGCACCTCTGCCCGAGCTCCTGCCCCCGCGCTCCCCGCCCGCCCCGGCCTGGCGCTGCAAGGCGGCCGAGCAGGGGCGACGTCCCCCCAGCCTGGGGCCAGTGCCAGCCCTGCCCGGGGAGGGGTGTGTTCGCCTGCGCCCCGAGCACGGGGAGGGGTGGGTGCGGCGGCAGAGGAGGGTGTCGTGGGGCTGCGGCCGCTCCGGCTTGGGGCCAAGGGCTGTCACCCCCCAGGGCCAGGGCAGGCAGCTGCTCGTGGGCTCGGCCTCCGGCTGCCCAAGGTCTGTCCCAGCCCATGTCCAGGTTTCTCCTCTGCACCTTTCTCGTGGGCCTTGGGTATCCTTCCTGATCACACAGGCCTGGCCCTGGCACTGCTCCCTGCTGGAACTGCCCCCCGCCCTCCTGCCAGGGCCTGCAGGGTGGGGGGCTGCAGCCTGGGGCTGTGGGGAGCACTGTCCTGCTCCCTGCAGAGTGGCCGGACTGGCTCGGTGCCATGGGCGCCAACCCGTGGCAGGGATCGTGGGCTGGTTTTGGTCTCCAGAGGACCCACCAGCCTTGCTGGGACGGGGCTTGGGGGGAGGGGTGGCTGGCTGGCTGGCTGGACAGACGGACGCTGCCAGGTGCCGAGTCACTGACCTTGGCCTGCTGCTGTGTGGCGAGGCAGGAGCCCGGGGTCACCTTGCCACACCGTGGCACCACACCCCACCCCAGCCATGCCACCACGGGCCCCCAGCCTGAGGCACCTCTAGCCCCCACAGGACCATGTGCCCACCCACCCGAGGCTGCCAGCGCCTGGCTCTCGAGGCTGGTGGGAGATGCGCTGGTGGCCTGAGCCTGGATGCCATCATGGCACGAGCCACGAGACATGGCTCTGAGCAGCCCCATGGCACTACCAGATGTGGCACGGCTGCCACTGCTCCTGGCACCAGGGCTCTGCCCACCTGGTGCTGCTCTTTGCCAGCGGCGAGCTCCTGTGTGGCTCCACACAGGGCTCTGGCTCCTGGCCCCGGCGAGCCCCCTGCATGGCACCAGGAGCCGGATCTGCAGGGAAATGCCATTTATCTCCAATCAAGAACATTGTTCCCTCCTGGAAAGGCTCCATCCAGCCCTGAAGGATTCGATTGCAGCTGGAGCGGGGGGGGAGCGAGGGGAACGGGCCAAGCTGCAGAGAGCACGGCACCGCGGGGAGCCAGAGCCCGGCCAGAGCCCAGGCACCAGCCCTCCACCCCAGCAGAGATCTGCCTAGCTGCCTCCCTCTGCACCACGACCCCGGGAAGGGGCTGAGCTGTGCGGCAGGAGGGGCACAGGGCCACGGGCAGGCGGAGGTGGGGGTGAGGTGCAGGGGCTGGCCAGTGCGGAGAGATGGGAGTGGGGGTCTGTCGGGGGGGCAGGCATGTGGGGTGCACACACATGCCCCAGTTAGAGCTGCCTGGCCTCTGAGTTTTCCCTCCGTGCCAGGTGCCCGGCACAGGACTGGGGTCCCGGTGGGCATGGGGTGAGGGTCCTGCCAGCCCCAGTGACGTGTGCTCCATGGTGCTGGGTCCATCATGAGACTGCCAAGAAACCATGTCCTGGGCCTGGCTGGGGCTCAAAGTCCTCTCCAGAGCACAAGTGCCCGTGCGGAGAAGGGACTTGCCTGTCTGTCTCCCCCGGCTTCACCAGGAGCTTCAATGCTGCCTGCTTGAGGGGACCCTCCCCATGGGGACACGCCTGTCCCCTCCAGCCACAGGCCCCAGGCTGGGCTCCTCTGAGGCTGCTGCTGCACTGGTGCCTGGGGATGGTGCCCCTCACCCCGGGGATACCTCCCAGGTGGGCACCCCCCTAGCCGCGGCGCACGAGACCAGTGCAGCAGGGCTGGGCCAGGCTGGCGCCTGCGTTCCTGGTGCTGCACGCGGGCCTGGGCCCGTGGCTGATGGGGTGTCAGCACCAGCGGGGCCGGATGTGCCGGAGCCAGGAGCGTTGCCAAGGACACCGCGCTGCGCTCCGCTCGGCGCTGACACCGCTGTCAGTGCCCGCTAATCTCCCCGGCACAGCTGAGGTCTGTGCTGGCTCCAGCTCCTGCGGGGACTGGGGACTGCCCCCAGCTCCTGCCCCAGGTGGGGCTCAGCTGATGGAGAGGGCAGGGGCCGTGGTCGTGGCTGGTCCTGGCCCTCTGGCTCAGGTGGGTGAGGTGGACGGTGGCCTCTCTCCACCGCCAGGCCGTAGCCTGCATCTCCTGTGCCCGACCCGCAGCAGGTTGCCCGACACTTGGCATTCCTGGCCCCTCTGCACCTTGGAGCAGGTGCCCGGGAGAGAGCAGCATGGGGGAACGTCCGTCCCGTCTCCCTGGCCTCGCCGTGCTCCAGCCTTCTGCCTGCTGCACCCGGGGTGTGCAAGCAAGCCGTCTCCCCAGGCAGTACTCTGATGTCTCCAGGCCAGCCCCTCACCCGGCTGCTTGGGCCTAGGTCTGGGGGGGGGGGTCCATAGACGGGGGCAGCTGAGAGCCCCGAGGAAAGGGCACAACCAGGGGGTTGCTACAGGTGGGGCCTTTGGGCCGCGCTCAGTGCAGGGACTGGCACAGCCAGGTGCATGGCGGGGAGGCTGCAAGGGCTGGAGGAGATGGGGCCCTGCCCTTGGGAGGTCTCGGCTCCTGACTAGCACGAAGGGGCAGGGAGGAGCTGGCATGGCATGCCATGCTGGCATGGGCTACAGGACTGGCCTGAGCTGGGCAGGCTCCGTCCCCACTGCAGCTCCCTGGGGCATTGCACCCGGCAGCGTTCTCCAGCCCTGGCTCAGAGCCCACGCCCTGCAGGCTGCATCATGGCACGGAGTTCCCTGCAGCAGCCCCTGCGGGCAGGGAGCCCCTGGGCACCCCCGGCCCCAGGTCTGAGCCACGTGTGGGTTTGCTTGCAGGTGCCCAGGCTGCTGCTGATGCTGTGGGTGCTGCCGCTGGCCCAGGCGTCCCAGCGCAGCGAGCCCATGTTCACAGCTGTCACCAGCCGCGTCCTCCCGCCCGACTACGACAGCAACCCCACGCAGCTCAACTACGGCGTGGCCGTCACAGACGTGGACCATGACGGCGACTTCGAGATCGTGGTGGCTGGGTGCGTACCTGCGGCCGGGGCCACCTCGGCCTCCCAGCTCCAAGCCCGGCGGTGGGGGCTGTGTGGGGTTGGGAGCCTCTGGGGTTCTTCCATGCCTGGTGCAGACGGGATGGGGCCGTTCCTGCCCTGCACGGTGTCACGCTCCCACGATGGG
The DNA here is from genome assembly GCA_030014935.1 of Caiman crocodilus. NCBI lineage: Eukaryota > Metazoa > Chordata > Crocodylia > Alligatoridae > Caiman > Caiman crocodilus. The sequence continues at coordinate 26,064,567 of JAGPOW010002742.1, read as the reverse complement.
GACAGCTCCTCCTCGCCTAGTGCTGGAGCTATTCTGCAGTCACGGCTTTGCTCCCTGCTTGGGCTTCCCCTTCCTGCCCTCCCTGCTGTGACCTGGCTGGAGCCTCGTGGTGCCAAGATGCTCCTCCCTGCTCCATGCTCCTCAGGGCCGTCTGAGAGGCCTGGATGGGCTGGAGCTGCCCAGACCCTCTGCAGGGAGCTGGTCCGGGAGGTGTGTTCCCCGTGGTGGGTGGCTCTCAGCCTTGCTGGACTCGAGGCCCCTCCAGCAGCTGTGGGAAGGGGCAGCGCCCGAGGTCAGGAACTAACCTATGTGTTATGGGGATGACCCCCTTGCAGAGGGGCTGAGGCAGGGGTGGGGGAAGCCAGGCCAGCCCCAAGTATCCCCCGCCTGCAAAACCCAGCCTGGTCCCTGCTGGCTCCATCTGCAGGTGACGTGCACATGCGTGAGGCCCTGTGCATGTACAGGTGGGAAGTGTGTGTGTGTGTGTGTGTGTGTGTGTGTGCGCGCGCGCGCGTGTGTGCACGTGCACACACAGGTGCATGCACGTGTGTACATGCGCCACGTTTGTGCCAGGGAGCTCTGACGCCAGGGCTCCCTGCACTCGCATCCCCAGCTGGGACGCCCCCAGAGGAAGCTGCCAGACCTCGGCTGGTTCCGCATGGCGGGGCAGGAGCGCAGCCCAGCTCTGCCTGAGCCAGCACCTTTCTGCTCCTAACGAGCCCCCAGTAATGAGGCCTCAGCATCTGCATAGCCCAACCCCCCTCCCAGCCTGGCGGTAGAGGTCACCCTCACACGCTGGGACGGGGCAGGGCTCCAGCTCCCGGAGTGGGGGTCTCTGTTAAGCGGGGGGTTGCTTTGGAGCAGGCCGGTTGGCTGTATGGCCCTTGCCTACCCCTGCCCCAGCTCCTGCCTGCTGGGCCCCGGGCTGTGGGTGGTTCCCAGACCCCTGCAGAGCTGTGTCAGCCTGGCACTCATGGCCCCCGAGGGACACGGCACCCAGGGAGGGTGTCCGGGGCCAGCTCCGCAGTGCGGTGCCCGTGTGTCCCCCAGGTGCCGCGGCTTGGCTCCACTGACAGGGCTCGGCCCGCTCCTGCCACACCGCTAATTGGCTGGAGGCTTTTTATAGCCCATCATCGGTGTGACGGCTCGGAAGGGCTGACAGGAGCCAGCGAGCTGCCTGCTCCGTGTCCCCAGTGCCACGAGCAGGGCTGGACCCGGCTCAGTGGCCATGGAGCCACGTGACTTGGCAACAGCATGCAATGGCCAGGAGAACAGGAGTGATTGTGCACACACACTTATGCATACATGCATACACATATGGATGTATGCGAGGCAGCTCGCGCCTACAGAGGCTTGCACATGTGTGCACATATGCGTGTGCACTTAGATATGTGGGACACCTCACCTGCAGAGGCTCGCATATGTGTGCATGCATGCATGTGCACATGGGTATGCAGGGCAGCCTGCAGCTGCAGAAGCTCGCACGTGTGTGTGCACTCCTCTCCGGGAGAGTTTTGTGGGTGCCTGTGCATGTCACTGATGTGCAGCGGCATGCAGCTGTTGTGCTGCTGCCAGCAGAGGGTTTACACGTGTATGCCTGCACACGTGCTCAAGGTTTGCACAGGTCCATGGTGCACGTGTTCTGATGCTGGCAAAGGGGGCATGTTGGTGCATGTGCCCAAGCTCGTGCAGGTGAGCATGTGCAACCGTCCCGTCCATCTGGCTGTAGCTGCCTTCCCTGCAGCACCAGGGCCCTGGGCCTGGGCACCTCCCTTAGCACCACCTCATAGTGCCTGGGCCGGGAGCTGCTGCCCCCACAGACGCCCCAGGGCTCAGTCTCGGGGTGTTGCAGTCTCTGGGCAAAACTGGCAGCAGCGCCGGAGAGGGCAGGGCCCTGCCCGACACGCTGGACTGGGGCCACGGAGGCTCTCCTGGAGCCCTGCACAGGGACAGGCAGGGGGGTCTGGCCCCACTGCCCCCGGCTGAGGCCTGGAAGGGTTAAAAGAGGGTGAAACAGCCCAGCTGGGCCCCCCTCTTCTCCCCGCGGCAGCAGCTGCTCCCCACGCTCCGGCTCCTCTGGTCATTACCGCGCCCGCGGGAGCGGAAGAAACCAGCCCCCCCCTTCCCATGAGCCCCGCACGTGGCGCCTGCAGCAGGGCTGGGGGCAGGATGCTTCCTGCTCCCCCCGCTCCCCTGCCCCTACGTTGCCCTTGCCCTGGGCAGACCTTGTGGGGACCCCGGGCACCCCCACATGGGGCAGAGGCGAGCGCCAGCCCCATCCAGAGCCAGCACAAGGCCCCCGGCTCCCCTGCGTGGTGTCGGGCCGGGGCTGCGCCGCACCCCTGGCCAGCCAGGCAGGCGGGGGCCAGGGCTCTGCTCCTGGCCCTGGAGCTGCCCCGGCGCAGGCCGGCAGGGCCAGCCCCAGCCCACGGAGCTTGGCAGGGTGGGTGTGAGCCCGGGCTGCGCTCGAGCCGCTCACACTCGCCCGCCCCTGCAGCTACAACGGACCCAACCTGGTGCTGAAGTACGACCGGGCTCGGGGGCGGCTGGTGAACGTGGCGCCCGACGAGCGTGGCTCGCCCTACTACGCGCTGCGGGACCGGCAAGGCAACGCCATCGGCGTGGCAGCCTGCGACATCGACGGCGACGGCCGCGAGGAGATCTACTTCCTGAACACCAACAACGCCTTCTCCGGTGAGCAGCCGCAGCCCTGGCCCTGGCCCTGGCCCTGGCGCGGCCGCCGCGACCTTCGGCGCGTGAGGGATGTGCGTGGCCTGGAGTTAATTTCCCAGTTGAGCGGCTCCCCTGATGGATGGCAGCGGGGCCGGGGCGCGGAGCCGCGCAGCCGCTGACTCAGCGCTCCCCGCCCGCTGCCCTCCCCGGCGTGCAGCGCCGCGCCACGCCACGCCACGTCACGTTGTGCCGCCGGCCTGCCTCGCGCCAGCCGCCGGGACCTCCCGGCACGGGATCCCCTCCCTGCCTGCCTCGCTGCGGGGGCCTGGGCCGCTTGCCTCCGGCGCCGGGCTCAGATCCGTCTTCCTGGCGGCAGCTGCCCGAGGCACCCGGCCCTAAATCGGGCGCTGGCGCGACGGTGTCGGCACAGCTCGCTGCCTGCCCTCGCCTGTGCCATGATCTACGGGCCCGGCGCGTCTCCCCTTCATGGGCTGGCTCTCCCGGCCAGCCCCTCCGTGGGCTCGGGAGCTGCCGGGCACGGTGTCTGCGCTGCCGCAGGCCAGGAGCGAGGAGGCCACGGGTCCCCGTCCTCCACGGGATGGGGCTGGGCCCCTTGCCCCCGTGCCTGACGGAGCCCCCATCCCGCAGGCATGGCCACCTACACGGACAAGCTGTTCAAGTTCCGGCACGGGCGCTGGGAGGACGTCCTGAGCGACGAGGTCAACCGGCGCCGCGACGTGGCCAGCCGCTTCGCCGGGCGCTCCGTGGCCTGCGTGGACCGGACGGTGAGGCCGGGGCGGGGGGGCAGGCAGGGAAGAGGCCGCTCCACTCGGGCCCCGGGCCTGCGCCTTTCCCCGAGCCCGAGCTGGGAGACGGCGGCCGGGCCCCCCCGCGTCCCCCGGGCTCGGCTGTCGGGGCCGGTGCCCCCCCGTCAGGGCCCTGCCCGCTGCCAGCCGCGTTGCTGCGAGCTGATAAACGTGGCTGTCGAGGTGATTTATGCTCCTGTCACCTGCTCTTTCTTCTTCCTCCTCCTCCTCCCGCAGTTGTTTTCCAACGATTATCACCAAATAAGGGCCCAGCTGCTGTGCGGGAACGGCGCCCCGTGGGGAGGGGGGGAGGGCAGCACCCCAAAATCGGGGGTAGGGTGGGGGGACATCCCACCGCTGCCCCCAGAGCCTGGCCTGTTCCCGGTGGGCAGGGGATGCTGGAGGACCCCTGAGTCGCGGCCCATGACGGGCTTCCCCCGGACAGGCCAGGGGTGCCGAGGCATTGTGCGGCCCCCAGCGCCACGGCTGGGCGCCGGCCCCGGTCCCAGGGCCTCGCCCCGAGCAGGACGGGGGTGTAGCCAGGCCGCGGGGCGAGGGTCTGGGTGCTGAGGTCTCCGCTCCCCGCAGGGCTCCGGCCGGTACTCCATCTACATCGCCAACTACGCCAACGGCGACGTGGGCCCCCACGCCCTCCTCGAGATGGACGCGGGCGCCAGCGACCCCGAGCGCGGCGTCATCGTGCTGGCCGACGTGGCCGCCGAGGCCGGCGTCAACAAGTACACGGGTACCGCGGCCCCTGCCCTGCCCTGCCCTGCCCTGCCCGCTGCACCCGGAGCCTGGCCTGGCGCCTGGTCTCCATGGCAGTAAATTGTCCCTAATGAGGAGTGTTGTTTCCATGGCGATTTGTAGCGATTAGGGTTGGAAGCAGCGACATGGGCGCCTGCCAGGCCAATTAGCTCTTGATTAGGGAGACGGAGCCACAGGGCCAGCAGAGCCGGGGGCGAGGGGGTGGGGGGAGCAGCACCCGGCAGGGCACCGTGTCCGACTGGGCACGCGGCCCCCTGCCCAACCCAGGGCGGCCCCAGGGCTGCTCCCGGGCATCCGGTGGGGTGCAGGAGGGGGCCGGGCGCTCGGGACTGCCCTCGCCCCACGGCCCTGCCGTCCCCAGGCGGCCGGGGCGTGACGGTGGGCCCGATCCTGAGCGACGGCGCCTCCGACATCTTCTGCGACAACGAGAAGGGCCCCAACTTCCTCTTCCGTAACCAGGGCAACGGCACCTTTGTGGACGTGGCCTCCAGCACCGGTGAGGGGTGGCTTTGGGCCCCAGGGTCACTCGCGTGCCTCTCCATGATGCACCGCGCGGGGAGGGGGCCGGTGATGGCAGGGGTCAGAGGAGAGGGGGCGCGCTCCCCCGCCGAGGAGCCCGGTGCCGGGACGGGGCACTAGCAACGGGGGCTGGGTGCCCCGTCCTCTCCAGGGGTGCAGGGCCGGGGTGGAGCGAGGCCCCGTCCACGCGCCCACCCTGGCCCCTCTCCCGAGCCCTGCCGTGCTGCCCCCAGGCCTGGACGACCCCTACCAGCACGGCCGCGGCGTGGCCCTTGCCGACTTCAACCGCGACGGCAAGGTGGACGTCGTGTACGGCAACTGGAACGGGCCCCACCGCCTCTACCTGCAGAGCAGTGCCAGCGGGCGCCCGCGCTTCCGGGTGAGAGCGGGGCCTGGGGCACGTCCGGTGCAGGGCAGGGGTCCTGGGTCACTGCAGCTCCGGCCCCCCACCCTTCCTGCTGGTGCCCCCCCGCGGCGCCCTGGCCCTGCCCTGCCCGTCCGTGCTGGAGCCTCTGTGCCTGAAGCAAGAGAGGACGAGCTGTGCCGCTCCTGGGACCACCACGGCCTCCTTGCCCCTGCCCCGTCCACCCGCGGTGCCTGACCCTTGACCCCTGCCCCCAGGACATCGCCACGCCCAAGTTCTCCATGCCGTCCCCCGTCCGCACCGTCATTGCCGCCGACTTTGACAACGACCAGGAGCTGGAGGTTTTCTTCAACAACATCGCGTACCGCGGCTCCTCCGCCAACCGCCTCTTCCGGTAGGGAGCGGGGGCACGGGGTGGGGAAGCCCGGCTGGATGCCCTGCCCTGGCGCGGGGGCCAGAGGGGCAGCCCCATGTAGCTGCCCCACGCGTGGCCTGGGCCGGGCCTGAGCTCGTCCCCGTGTCACCACTAGCTATTAGCTGCCCTCTGTCATACCAGCAACAGCCCCCGGGCCGCGCCACTAATTAGCAGCCTCGCAAATCTTCTTCACAGCTCCAGTTAATTGCGGGGATCGATGCCTGGCTCGTTAGCGCTGAGGCGTTCGCTGGGCCCAAGCGCATGGGGCTCGGGGGCTGGACTTGCCCCTCCCCTCCTGCTGCAGGGAAAGAAAGGGTTAAGGCTGTCTGCATCTACACTGTGCCCCCCATTCCCCCCCTTGATAGCTCGTGGGCTCCTGGGGCCCGATCCTGTGTTGGGTCTGTAGTTGGGGGCCACCCCTGCAGCAGAGCAGGTGCTGGGGGTGTCACCCTGGGCATGGCAGGGAAACTGAGGCACCTATCAAGTCACACGCCAGCCAGGAGCCTTCCCTTGGGGAGAGGGCTGCTCAGCGCCCCCCTTCAGCCTGGCCTGACCCGCTGCCCCCCACCTGGCAGGGTTGTGCGCAGGGAGCACTCGGACCCCATCGTGGAGGAGCTGAACCCGGGGGATGCCCTGGAGCCCGAGGGCCGCGGCACGGGTGAGCGCTGCTCCCTGCCCGGAGCCCGGGGGAGATGGGGCAGACCCAGGCCTGCTCCCGGGGGAGGGGGCTATGGGGTACGTGCCCCCTGCCAGTGCCAGCTGGGTCGGGGCAGGGGCTCTGCGCGCTGCGGGGCTGAGCGGACCGTGTCGTTGCAGGGGGCGCGGTGACGGACTTCGACGGCGACGGGCGGCTGGACCTGATCCTGTCGCACGGCGAGTCCATGGCGCAGCCGCTCTCCGTGTTCCAGGGCACCCAGGTGCGGGCCAAGGGGAGCCCTGGCAGCCCAGACCCCCCTTGCTGCCCCCGGCTCACCCCACCCCGTCCCGTCCTGTCCGTCCCTTGCAGGGCGCCGGCAACAAGTGGCTGCGGGTGATCCCGCGCACGCGCTTTGGGGCCTTCGCGCGCGGGGCCAAGGTGGTGCTGTTCACGCGGCGCAGCGGCGCCCACCTGCGCATCATCGATGGCGGCTCCGGCTACCTCTGCCAGATGGAGCCCGTGGCACACTTCGGCCTGGGTGAGTCGCGGCTGCCCGGCGCAAGAGGAGCACGGCCCCACGCAGCCCCGCCGAGAGAGGCTGGGAGCCGGGCTTGCTGCAGGGAGCTGGGCCCCCATCGCTACCCCCTCCACGCCCCGCAAACCCTCTCCTGCCCTGGCGTGTGGGGGCAAACCTGGGCTGCGAGCACGCCCCGAGCTCGGGGCAGTGGCTTCCCGCTCCGCCTGCTGCGTTGCTCAGCCGCTGCTCCCAGCGGGGAGGAAGGGGCAGCCCCTGACACCGGCCCAGAGTGGTGCGCGGGGGGGCCCTGAAGCTCCCCTCTGCCCCAGGGCCGGGCTGATGCACCCCCCGTGTGCAGGGCAGGATGAGCCCACCAGCCTGGAGGTGACGTGGCCAGATGGCAGGGTCCTGGCGCGCGCCGTGGCCAGCAGTGAAACCAACTCGGTGCTGGAGATCCCCTACCCCCAGGACGCCGCCGACCTGCTCCTGCCCACCCCGCTGGAGGTGAGTGCCGGGCTGGGCCGGGCCGGGCTGCCGCGGGGGGACCGTGGGGATCAGAGCAGAGCCTTGGAGGCAGAGGAACCGGGTTGCTTGTGTGTGCACGTGTGTCTGGTATCTTCAAGCCTTGCTGCTTCAGGGAAATGGGTGCAGCCCGGTCCGACCAGGTGATCGCGTCTTCTCCACCCGAGCGGGTCGGTTCCCACCTTGTCCCGTGCGAGCACAAGCAGCTCGTGCTTCTCTTCGATAGACGTCCCTGTACTTGAGACACATCCCGCACCCCCTCTCCAGGCCTTCGAGATCACCGCCCAGTGTGCCAGTGCTCTGCTGGCACCAACCCCGCAGGGTCCTGGCGGGAGGGTCTTGCCCCTGCACTCAGCCCCATGCTGCACTGGGGCAGGAAGGGGTTTCCCCCTGCTCAGACTGATGCAGACTGGGGGGTTTTGCCCTCCCCTGCAGCGGGGGCCCGGCCTTGGCCTGGGCTGTCAGTGCCCACGACCCCTGGCAGCAGCAGGATGTTGGCAGCCGCAGCCCCCTGCATCCCGGGGAGAGGGGTGGGGGCGATGCCTGGGGCTCTCGGGGACAACGGTGTCATGCAGCTGCAAGGTTGCACACGGGGTTTGTCTGGACTGGTTTGAACGGGGCTGATCCTGCCTCGGGCTGGGCTGGATGTGACCCCGCAGCAGCTCCTGCCCACCCCGCCGCGCTGGGACCCGAAATCCTAGATCCTGTCGTTTCTGTTAAGGTGCAGGTGGGAAGTGGCAATGCTCTTCCTCCTTTGCTCGTTTTCGCCGTCCATCGCCAGTCCCCCCAGGCGCTGGCAGCGTGCTGCACAGCGCTTTGGCCGCGCTCGCGTGCACACAGCCCCGGGGCGGGGGCTGCCGGAGGCGGGCAGGCTCTTGGACGCGTGTCTGCCATCACTGAGCGGCATCCGGGGCCCCCTTGCCCTTCTGCCAGTCCAGCAGCCCCACCGTACCCTCGCCGGTGCCCTGAGTCCATCTGGATTATTCCAGGCAGTGCTTCGTGCTCGGTCTGCAGCAAACCTCCAGCTGCTCGCTAAGGCACGGGATCCTGGGCACCCACGGGCCAGGCCACAGGTCTCGGTCACGCTGTGCACGCGGTTCTTCAGCAGCTGCCTTAGCCCTCGATGCAGGGTTGGCAACCTGTCTGCGCCCGGACGCTGCACTAGTGCTGCTCCTGCTCCATCTTTGAGGCCTTCCTGGACAGTTTGGTGGCTTTTTTATGGGCACAGCACTGTAGCACCAGTGCTGACGGGTTTTGACATCGTTAGATTTACTTTCAAGCTCCAGCTCCAGCTCCGCGTCCCGTTCTCCGCCCTTGGGGAGAGGACACGTGGGGCAGGTTGGGTGGGATGTACTGTTAGGTGTGAGCGTGCTGATCTCCTTCAGCCTTCCCAGAGATCTCCAAATTCCCTCTATCTCCCGGTTTTGGCACCTGCTGCGTGAGCGGGCGCGATGCCCCTGGACCTGACCTGCCAGGCGGGCGGGTATTTCACCTGCCCAAAACTGCCCCTTGCCCGCGCTCGGCTGGAGGCTCAGTCCCTGTAACGCCCAGGGCTCTTCTCCACGTCCGATGGCACTTCTGCCCCCAGTTCCCACCTCTTCATTAGACCTTCGCACCTGCCAGACCCGCTAGCGTCCGCCTTGGCGGGCAGCAAAATGCTGCTGGCGCTGAGCCTACGATAAGATGCAGGATGTTAGCAGGGCCGGGGGTGACGGCAGGTCTTACTGAGGGGTCGGGCTCTGGGTTTGTCTGGGCTGGATGTGGCCCGTGGCTCTAGGGCCTCTCGTAAGCAACGGTTTTTCTGGAAACGGCGACCTTCAGACGTTTCCCTGATTTGGGCAGGGCTGCCCCCGCCCTAGCCCTAGCCCTGACCGCTGCCTCTCCTCCCCTTGCAGTGCGGCCAGGGCTTCTCCCAGGACGCGAGCGGGCGCTGCATGGGTGAGTGGCTGCCGCGGTGCGGGGTGGGGGCTGTGCCAGGCCGTGGCCTGATCCCACCCGTGGCACCGTGCTGCGGTGGGGGCAGGGCCAGCTCCCTGGGGGTCACGGGCCGCCCTGGCTGTCCGTGGGGGTCGCGGGGCCAGGGCATGGTCCCACCGTGGGGCAGCATCCTGGGCCGGGGGCGTGGGGGTCATCCTGCCCGGGAGAGCGGGGGCCTCGACTCAGGCCGGGCTCCCGCTGCAGACGCGGACGAGTGCACGGCCTTCCCCTTCGTGTGCCCCCGCGAGAAGCCCGTCTGCGTCAACACCTACGGCGGGTACCGGTGCCGCAGCAACCGGCGCTGTGGCCGCGGCTTCGAGCCCAGCGAGGACGGCACGGCCTGCGTGGGTGAGTCGCGGCGCTGCGGGAAGGGGCCTCGCTCTCCAGGGCCGCTGACCTCCCGCCTCCATCTCTTTCTGTCTCCTGCAGCTCAGGTGGCCTTTCTCGGTGGCTTCCCCTCGGCAGGGACCCAGCTCGGGGCCTGGCGCCCCCCGGACCCGCTCCCCGCACTCCTGCTGGGCCTCGCTCTCTGCCTTCACGTCTATGCACTTTAACCCCAGGAGCCAGTGCAGCCTCGGCGGTCCGGCCTGTCCCTCCGGCCATCGCCCGGGGGCGCGGGGCCAGCCCGGGCGCAGCCTGCAGCCTTCCCTCCTTGCATGTTTTCTGAGAAAACAGCCGGGGCCGCGCTGCCCCGGCCCCCAGGCCCCGCAGGGGAGGCTGCTGCCCCCACGCCACGTGCCTGCTGGTTTGGCCTGTGCCCCGTCTGCTGCCCTGCCCCTAGGAGAGGGGCCTCCCGGTCTGTTTTCTAATGTCTCCGGAGTTGGACCCTGCTCAGTCTTCCAGCCCTTCCCAGGATCGACCGCCCAATAAACTCCTGTCTGTTAGCACCCGCCTGCCGCTGCCTGACCTGGGCCGCGCCGGGCTCTCGCCCTCCCTGCTCCGAGCCGCAGGGTGCGGGCGCTCCCGGGAGCACAACCGGGGCCGCGGCCCTGGCCGGGCTGGCGCCGGCGGCTCCCTGCGTCCCCGCGCCCCGGCTGGGGCCTGGCACGAAGCGCTGGCGCTGGAGGGGGCAGCGGCACCGCGGGAGTGGGGGAAG
>JAGPOW010002742.1:26030345-26049753 GCA_030014935.1 Caiman crocodilus | reverse complement strand
AGTGCGGGGCTCCCCCGCAGCGGTGCGGTGCGGCGCGGCCCGGCTCAGCCCGCGGGACTGGACGCGGGGGAGGAGCCGCGGGGCGGGGCGGGGCGGCCGCACGGCCTGACCCCCGCGCCGCCCTGCCCCGGGCACGGGCTGCGCGGGCCCGAGAGCAGGGCGTGCGGGCGCTGAGGAGCCGCGGGGCCGGCCGTGCGCCCGCCCCGGGCGAGGGGCATGGGAGCCGGGGCAGCGCTGCCGCAGCAGGGCGCGGGCCACGCGCCGGCCACCGCCCTCCGCCCTCCTGGAGCAAGGCAGCCCCGCGCAGACCGGCCCCAGCCCGGGGAAGGGTGCAGCCTGGCTCCGGCAGGACCCCGCGGGCTGCTGGGGACACGCAGGCCCAGGCCCAGGCCCAGGCCAGAGGCCTCATGCTGCCGCGCTCTCGGCGGTGCTGGCTTTGTGCCTGGGCCCCCACCCTGCTTGCACAGCTGCAGCCTCATCAGCTCTGGCTCCTCTTCAAAGCAGCGAGGCTGGCAGGGCCCAGGTGCCTCTGCCGGGGGCAGGGCCTGGCGCTAACTGAGTGGGCAGGGGTGGTGCCTCGCACCCAGGGTTGCCTGCTGGTGCTCCCCCCCCCCCCAGTGACGCTGGTGACATTTGGGAGCTGCAGGAGATGAGCTGATGCCCTTTCCAGGGGCGCCAGGTGCGTGGGAGGAGGGCGGGAGGGAGGCAGCCGCACCTACAGCCCCTAGGATGCCTTTAACGCCGGCTTCATGCCCAGGAGCTGGGGCAGAGCCAGGCAGCGCACCCCCAGCCCTGGCTCCAGCTCCCTCGCTGAGCCCGGGCCGCGGCTGCCTGTGCAAGGCCCAACATGGAGGAAAGAAGCCAGCCCACAGCCCCTGGCATCCACCAACACACCCATGGCCGGGCACCACGGGCTCCCCCAGCTCAACGGGGGGCATCCGTTCGCTGGCAGCAGGAGGCTGCTTCTCCAGCCAGGTGCATCCATGGGCAATACGCAGCATGGGCCAGGGGGTGTGGGGACGGGGTGCCTGAGCCCCACCACAGGCTGCCCTGACCCAGGAGCCTGTGGGAGTTTCTGGAGGCGAGGCAGCGCCAGCCTGCACCAGGCCCTGGGATGGTGCCGTGCAGGGGGCTGTGGGCTCCGGCCCCTCCAGGGCAAATACCAAAGGCCAAGGCAGCCTCACGGCCCCCTGGCTCATCCCTAGGACCCAGGCACGGCCCCTTGCAAGTGCTAGAGCTAGAGCCCGGGGAGGGGGGCCCCAAGGATCACAGGCCGCGGCCTCCACACACCAAGGGCCGGCGTCTGGCCCTGCCTCGTGGCCCCAGCAGCAGGGCAGGGGGCAGCTGGGGGCCAGGCCCCATGTCCCTGAGGGAGGGGACATGTGGGAGCCTGGTGGGGCGGGGGGACGCAGGACATGCACACCCATGTCAGCCGCCTGAGGCAGGGCTCAACCCCAGGGCCTGATGTGGCCAGCCGGACACCCTGTCCCACTTGTGGGGCCACGACTGCAGCCCACGGGAGCCCGGTGAAAACATCCTGGCCCCGAGCACCCTCAGGCCCAGCACCCCCAGCATCCTCCACCCCGTGTCTGGGTCCAGCTGGCCAAGGCTGACACAGCCCAGCATGGGGCACATGGGGCACTGCAGGGGCCGGGGCTGAGCCCACGCTGTGGGGCGCTGGAAGCAGACACCAGCAGGGCCAGAGGCACCGGGGCAGAGTCTGCACCTGGGGAAGGGGCTGCCCCCAGGCCCAAAACTGCCCCAGCCCCGACATGGCTGCCCCAGACCACGCCACCCCTGCCCTGCCCATGGCACCTGGGGGCCCTACCTGCCTGCCCCAGTGGTCCCCCGCTGAGGGTGCCGCGCTGCCCCCCGTGGAGCCGACCGCCCCCATCGGCACCGGGCCCTGCTCCCGGTGTCTGGCTCCGCTCTCCCAGGGAGCCGTGCGGGGCCAGGGCGTCACTCAGCAGGACAGACAGGCACAGGTGGGGCCGGGCCGCAGCAGACACCAGCTTCCCCGCAGCTGCTGCCCTGCATGGGGCTGGGGACCCCCAACCCACCCCAGGACGAGGCAGCCCCCGTATGCCACTGGCCCATCCCCAAGCCCCAGGGCAGGGGTATGGGGCACGGGGCCGCCCAGCCCTGCCGCAGCAGTGGAGAGCCCTGCCAAGCGGCTCGGCTGCTCTAATGAAGGCGTCGTGACAGACAGACGGGGCACGGGGCCAGCTGGCAGGAGCACAGACAGCTGCAGGGGTGGGCGCAAGCAGCCGGGGGCAGCTCACCCCTCCTGGTCCGGGTCCCCCAGGTCCCCCCGCCCCGAGGGCCGGCTGTGGGCCCCGGACAGAGACGGCGTGGCCCTGGAGACCCCAGCGAGCACCATTCCCTGGGACTCGGTGCCCCTGCAGAGGCCCCAGTGCAGTGGCTGGTGAACGTGGCACCGCTCCTGCCACCCAGCCGGGGCTGCACGCACACCAGCCACCACGCGGCAGAGCCCCAGAGCCAGACACAGGGGCCCTCCCTCGCCCCCCGGGCTCTCGGCACCCCGCACTCAGCCAGGGCATGCACGCTCCAAGCTGCATTCATGCACACCATGAACATGCGTCCACGGTCACGTGTGCACAAGCAGTCACGTGCACATGCACACACACACGCACGCAGCTGCTTGCACTGTCTTACAAACAAGAGATCATCTCTGTCCAAACCAGCCCAGACAAACCCTGCCTCTGAGCCGCACAGCACGGTCACCCCGACAGCCCCAGGCATCGCCTCCGCCCGTGGGATAAAGGGGGGCCACAGCCACCGATGTCCTGCTGCTGGGGGGGGGGGTCATGGGAGCTGCGGAGAGCCCAGGAGGGACCCCCGGGCTGTAGGTCTTGCCTTCTGCGGAGGGGCCCTAGGGCCAGGCCTCCCTCGCACACCCCCGGCTCCTCCGCGCCAGCACCCAGCCAGACCCGTGCCAGGGCCAACGCCGAACCGCCCCGCTCTGCACTCGCAGCTCGTCGCGTGCAGCTGGCGAGGCTGCAGCCCAGCACGGGATGACCCGTGCTCTCCTTATGGGTGGGGGTAATGAACGTGCAAATGAGACCAGCCTGGGCCCAGCTTCTGGTCCAGGCCCAGGTCAAGGGCACGGTCCCCAGAGCAGGGACAGGGCCCTCGGTGCCCGTGTCGCAGAGAGCGTGAGGGCAAAGCGGGGCTGGACAGGTGCTGGGAGGCAGTAGGGCTCTCCTGGGGCAGCCCTGTGGTACGGCCAGGCCTGGGCCCTGGCAGCAGAGGGAAGCCCAGGACAAGGAGCTGGGCAGGGCGCCGGGCCGGGCCGGGCCGGCGGGAGGGGGAGGTGGGAGGTGCGAGGGGCCGGAGCAGGCAGCTCCTGGCAGCTGCGACTCCACTCCCTGCTGCGCCAGCCCAGTGCCCAGAGCGCCGGCTCCCTCCCTCGGGCGCACGGACGCGCAGGCTCCAGGGGCGGCCATGGGGGGTGGCCTGGGGCTGCTGGCCCTGGCCCTGGCCGTGAGCGGGGCGGCGGGCGCGGGGCCCAGCTACGAGGCCTACGGGCGGTTCTCGGCCAAGGCGCCGCAGTGCGTGGACATCCCGGGCGACCTGCAGCTGTGCCACGACGTGGGCTACAAGCGCATGCGGCTGCCCAACCTGCTGGAGCACGACTCGCTGGCCGAGGTGAAGCAGCAGGCGGGCAGCTGGGTGCCGCTGCTGGCCAAGCGCTGCCACTCGGACACGCAGCTCTTCCTCTGCGCCCTCTTCGCGCCCGTCTGCCTGGAGCGGCCCGTCTACCCCTGCCGCTCGCTCTGCGAGGTCGTGCGCGACGCCTGCGCCCCCGTCATGGAGTCCTACGGCTTCCCCTGGCCCGACATGCTGCACTGCGCCCAGTTCCCCGCCGACCACGGCCTCTGCATCGCCGTGCAGTTCGGCCACGGCCAGGTCACCGCCCCCCCAGGTAACGAGGCAGGGGGCACAGCGGGCGCATCTTGGGGCCGTTGCCTTGCTGCCCCCTGCCCCAGGGGACTGCAGTGGGGCAGGCAGTGCGGGTGCAAGGAGCCGCACGGGGGGCAGGGGAAGGACCTGGGGCTGCGCGAGGCTGCTGGGGCAGCGGGAGCTGGGCTTGACCACCCCAAGGCTCAGCCAGACCCCCCGTCCTGGCTGCCCTCCCCTGCGGGGGCCGGATGCCAGCAGGGGGGCGGCAGATACCGGCACCCCGACATACGTATGTCTCTGATGCAGTGCCCCGGCTGTGCCCGCAGTGTGAGGTGGAGCACAAGGCGGATGGCATGATGGAGCAGATGTGCTCCAGCGACTTCGGTGAGTGCCAATGGCCGCAGGGATGGGGGGCTGGTCCTTGCCTCAGACCCAGGGCTCCTCCTTGGGGGTCCAGGGCGGGGAGCTCCCCCAGGGCCTCCATGTTCCCACCCCAGAAAAGCAGGGCCTGGCTGAGCCTGCGCGTCTTTCCCCAAGCAGCGGGGCAGGGGGTGGGCTGCAGTCCTGGGGGTGGGTGCAGGCTGGCGAGGGGGCTATGGCCGGGTGCCGTGGGTCACGGCCCCCCCTCCCAGCAGTGGTGAAGCTGCGCATCAAGGAGGTGGTGCAGGAGGGCGCGGAGCGGCGGCTGGTGGCAGCACCGAAGAAGAAAGTGCTGAAGCTGGGCCCGCTGCAGCGCAAGGACACGCGGCGCATGGTGCTGCACATGCGCAACGCGGGCACCTGCCCCTGCCCCCAGCTCGACCACCTGGGCGGCAGCTTCCTGGTGCTGGGCCGCAAGGTGGGCGGGCGCCTGCTGCTGCTCGCCATCTACCGCTGGCAGAAGCGCGACCCCGAGGTCAAGTTCGCCGTCAAGTTCATGTTCTCCTACCCCTGCCCTCTCTACCACCCGCTGCTGCTGCACAGCGCCCAGCACCGCTGACCCCCCACCCCCTGCCCCGGGCCTGCGCCCCCCTCTCCAAGCCCCAACTCCCGGAGTCTGGTGAGCACCGTGGGTTGTGGCCCCATCCCTGCCAGCCCCTCCCTGCCCCACAGCGCACCCATGGGGCCAGGCCAGAGCTGGCTCAGCCCCCCTGGCACCTGGGGGGCAAGCCAGGCCCTGGGCACAGCGCACCCACCGCATTGCCCCCAATGAAAAGGGCCCAATCCTTAATACAGAGACACCCCCAGCAGAAGGGAGCTCCCACTCGGACCCCCCCCACCGTTGCCACCTCCTCCCCCTTCCCTCCCCCCAGCCCCACTCACCCCTACCCAGCGCTGCAGTAAATTCCAGCTCTGCAAGACGGGTTTGGCTCCCTGCGCTTCCTCGGCAAAAGCACTGGGTGGGGGCACAGTGAAGGGGCCTCAGGCCCTGGTGCCACCGGGGGGGCAGCTCCACCCTGGCACAGGGCACCCAGAGCAGCCCCTGCTCCTGGCACGTGGGGCTGGGCCAGGGGACAGGGCAGCGAGGCGGAGAGGAGACCCCACAGCTGGTGGCAGGGCACGGGGTGCTGCCTGTGAAAGCTGAAAAGCCCCAGCCCCCTACCCACCCCATGGAGGCGTGGACCCCCCCAGACCCTGCTGGCTCCCCCAGGGCCCATGCCCCTCCTGCCCAGGCCAGACCCCCAGCTCAAGGAGCTGCTTCCAAGCCCTTGCACAGCACAGCCCCACCCCGGCTGGGGCTGGGGTCCAGCCAGGACCACCCTGGAGCCCGGACTGGGGCCTGTAAACACAGGGCGGGGGCAGCGCTGTTTACCCAGCACATTCCTCAGCCTCCCCGCAGCCGCCAGGCAGGGCTGGGCCAGACGGGCATGTCCAGGTCCAGCCAGCACGGAGGGAGCAGCCCAAGCGGGCAGCTTTGTGGCACGGCCTGGCCAGGGGGTCAGCAGGGTCGTTCCCCCCCGCCCCGGTCTCACAGCTGCCTGGGAGAGCGGAGAAGCGGGGCCGGGCCTGGGACTGCCCCATATGCTGGCTCCAGGCAGGAGCTGCGGGGACAGGACAGACTTTCTGTAGAGCCAGGAGCTGGCCCCAAGCCCTGCCAGCTGCCAGACCCACCGGAGGGGGACGGCTGCCATGTGTGCATCGTCCCCTCGGCCCCTACATGGGGTCAACCCCAGGCGAGGCCCCCGCAGGGCAGGGGAAGCACGCAGGGGCTGCACCCTTCAGCCCGCAGCCCCTCAGCTCCTGCCTGCCTGCAGTCCTGGTGACACCAGCCCCAGGGAGCAGACGGGGCTCCAGCAGCACAGCGGGCAAGTAGGCCCAGCGCTGCCGCCACCAAGATCCCATTCTGCACAGAGCTGGGGCTCGGGCAGATGCTATCAGGACCTGGCTGCAGAAGCAACCAGCACACGAGGAGTGGATGTAGCAGCCCTCACAGGGCTGAAGCAACTGGACTGTACAGTCCCCAACACACAGCCCTGAACAGGTGAGCAGGGGATGCCAAGGCCCCCCCTCCCCCCCCCCCCTTCCAGGAACTCCACTAACCCCCGCACAGGGTGGTGGGGCAGGGAGACGCAGCAAAAGGGCCCCTGAGGCAGCAGCAGCATCCTCCCATAGCCTCCACCCCTTGCAAGCCAAGCAGACACAGAAGCCAGCTCCAGCTGAGGCTTTTATTGGTCTCAGACACACTAATACGTTAATCTTGGTCCAAAGCAGCAGTTGCAGACAGACCTGGAAAGAGGAGGGGGGCACTGCCCCAAGAGTACCTGCTCTGGGACCCAGACGGCCCCAGCCTCGACACTCTGCACCAGGCTGGCTCCCCTGGGGGGCAGGACTCCCGAGTCCCATCCTGGCTGGGGGAGGGGAGGGACCCAGTGCCCAGCAGCAGGTTCCAGGCCAGAGACCCGGAAGAGCCCTGGGGACCCCCCTCCCCAGCCACGGATCACAGGCCCCACCCAGGCTCTGCAAAAACAGCCTGCCTCTCACCCACGCCCTGCTCCCATCCTGGCCTAGCAGGGCTCCGAGGACGCCGGGTGCGCCCAGCCAGGCAGGACGAGGACAGGCCAGCTGCCTCCATGGCTCCGCTCAGCACTAGGCCCATTGCCCCCACACACCTGAACGGAGCTGCCAAGCCAGTACCCACAGCACTGCCCAGCCTGGGGCGGGGACGGCTGCAGAGCAGCGAGGGGCAGACGACAGAGGAAGCAGCCATGGGGAGGCCACGCCAAGCCTGGCCCAGCCCCTACCCCACCGACGGCTGCAGTGGGCGCTAGGCAGGGCCGGGCAGGATGCGCCATGCTTCACTTGGCAAGAGCCAGGCTGCAAGGCGCGCACACGAACACGGTCTCCCGCTGCGCCTCCGGAGCTGCAAGAGGTGGCTGTCACACCCGCTGCCCCACTGCTGGGAGGCCCTTCCCTGGCCCTGACCACAGCCACGGTTCCCACTCCCACCGAGCACCCCTCTGCTCCTTCTGGGGCTGCCGGGGCAGCAGCAACCGGGATCTCCCTCGTTCCCACCAGGAGAGACAGGAACAGCAACAGAGCTGCTCCTGCCACCAACCAAGTACCCCCGCCCACCATGCACTCACCTGTGGCTCCCATGGAGGACTTAAGCACCTTGTAGGAGCAGCACCGGGCACAAAAGCTGTTCCCACAGTTGCTGCAGCTCCGCTGTGGACAGACACGGGTGAGACTTGGGAAGGGTGGAACCACGTGAGGCAGGGAACAGCCCAGCCCTCACCAGCCACTGCAAGTAGACTTGGGGCTGAGCCACTACCCCCTCCTTATGGAGAGGTCCCCAAGCCCTAGCAGGACTGAGACCTAGCTCAGAGCTCAGGGTCAGAGGCCTCTCCCCCCAGTGCACTACCCAGGTCTGGGGGCACCACCAACTCACCCTTTTCTTGAGCACGGAAAAGGTGGCAGCACAACTGGTGCAGCTGCCTGCAGAGATAACATGAGGTCAGGCTGGGAAAGTGCCCAACACCCAGCCCACAGCACCCAGTCCCAACCCTACAATGACCAGCACCACCCTACAACGCGCCCTGACCCCCTGCTGCACACCAAAGTTGTTGGAAGGGCAGCGCTTGCGCAGGCGCTCGGTGAGGCGTGACACCTTGCTGCGGATCACCTCATTCTTGCTCAGGAAGCCATTATCCGGGAGGTCAAATTCTACCGAGCACTGCGAACTCTCGTCGTCCTCCTGGGGGCACAGAGCAGCTCCGTGGGGACAGGCCAGACAGTGCCCATGGGAACTCCCACCTGCCCCTGCCCACCACATGCCACCCAGGGGGTGGAAGCTGGGGAGAACCAGTGCTGCCTGGAGCCAGGAGGGCACGGGGCAGCCTGGCACCATGCACAAGATGCACCCACAGGGCCAGAGCAGGAGGAGGGGACCAGCCCAGGTGCACCGCGGGGCTGTGGCCGAGCACGCAGGGCCCCGCGGTACTCACCAGGCTCAGCAGCTGGTTCTCCTGCTCCCGCAGCATGGGTCAGAGAGGAAAGGCAAAGATGGGTGGGGCGGCAGTGGGCACCAACGCATCCCCCAGCACCAGGACGCACCTGCCTGAGGCAGCAGCTGTGGGCCCAGCTCACTCCTGGCATCGCCTGCTGCCAGACCTGGAGGCAGGTGCAGCACCCCCAGCCCCCAAGCCTGGCACCTGCATCAGCTGCTGCTTGGTGTTAACCCAGCCTACCCACCCCACTCCCTCACCTCAATGGCATCCTTGAACTCCTCATCAGGCTCTGCCTCCTCTGCCTCCTCCACACTGCCAGGTGTCAGGTCCTGGGGAACAGATGGCGTCACCAGGGCCAGTCCTCCCCCAGCCCCGAGAACACAGAGCAGATGGGAGCCACGTGGAGCCAGGGAGGGGAGTGATTAGACCGACTCCCAAGATCAGGACCCTAGAAATGTACCATGTCAAGAGCAGGGACTATACCCAAGGTCAGACCCAGGGGGTGGGCAGGCAACGATGACACTGATGCCCTGTGGCACAAAGGCCTCAGACAGGACATGTCCTTGCACCCTTCTCCACCCTCACCTCGGCACTGGTGGGCGTAGGGGTCCGATCTGGCAGGGGTGCAGCTGCCCCAGCATCTGTCTCGAGCTCAGCCGGCTGCGAGGGCGAGGGGCTCTCAATGGGCCTGATGCCCAGCTGCTGCTCCACTGTGGCCTTGAACTCCAGCACCACTGTGGAGACAGGGGATCGGAGCCAGGTGGGTCCCGTGCCCAGCAGCCCCCTCCTTGTGATCCCTACCTGCCCTTCTGTTTTACGGGTCCAGGCTGGCAGGGACCACAAGCACCGCACCGCCACCCTTGCCTCCTGGCGCGGCCCCAGGCCACGGGACTGCCCTGCATGAGGACAAGGTCTGGGGGTGCCTGCCATGGGGGGAGGGGGGGTATGGCCACTGGCTCTGCACCCCACCACGGACCTCTGCTGCCCCCTAGTGGGGGCTGGCGACGCAGCAGGGCCCAGTTCTGCCCGCGCTGCAAACAGCCCAGGCAGCTTTCCACGGGCAGCTGGGCCCTCGCCTCGCCCTGCGCCCCCCCGCCGCACAGCGGCAGCCCCCCAGCCGGGCTCGTACCCTGGTAGAACTCAGCGTTGCCCAGGAAGAGGCTGCTGTTGAGCAGGGCGAGCACCCAGCAGAGCGGCAGCAGGTACAGGACGCAGATAGAGCCCAGCAGCGCGCCGTAGAACCTGGGGGGAGCGGGGATCAGCACCAGGCAGCCCCCACTTGCAGCCCCTGCCTCCCCCACACCCCCGCCAGGGGCCTGCAGCCACGCAGCAGCCCGGCACGTCTCAGGTGCAGCCGGCCAGTGATGACCGCAGGCAGGCGAGCACTGGGCAGCTGCAGCAGAGAACGAGCTGGCACCCTGGCCGCTGAAAGGATGCCCACGACCACAAAAGTGCTTCGTCCTGCTGGCTTCTGCAGCGAGGACGCTTGCTCGCTCGCTCGCTCGCCCCAGAGACACGAAGGGCGAGAGCGACCCCGAAACACCGCGCGTGGAGCGGGTGCCCCGACCTGCAGGGGCGACTCACTGGGTGGAGGCGGCGCGGTCCTCCCAGTAGAGCACGCGGTAGGCAGCCTCGCAGCGCCCGCACACATGGCTCAGGAAGGCCTCCAGCTGGATCAGGCTGCGGGGAGAGGACAGTGCGCGAGGGGCGCGCTCCCCCAGCGGGGCCAGGGCCGGGGCCCGATCCCGCGCCCCCACTTACAAGGTCTTCACCTCGGCGATGGCCTCGGAGCGCGAGAGCGGCGCCTGCGGCAGGTCCTGGCGCCGCACGCTGTGGTGCTTCCTGCGCGCCAGCTCGCACGGCGGCCGGCGCACGCGGCACGTCTCCTGCAGGTAGCCCAGTGCCGCCGGCAGCGCCACCAGCGCCGCGCACACCCCGTACCACGCCGCTGCGGGGCGGCCCGCACCCGCGTCAGCCCCGCCGCGCGCCCCCGCCCCGCGCGCCCCCCCCGCACGACCCCCCCACCCCCGCACCTCGGCTGAGCGTGAGCAGCAGGAAGTTGAGGCCGAGGCAGACGAGGAGCGAGCACAGCGGCTGCTGCCACCTGCGGGCACGGAGGGAGGGCCCGGTCAAGGGGCGGGGCCGAGTCGGCGCCCCGCCCCCGGCCGGCTGGCCGGCCGGCTGGCTGGCTGGCTCGTACCGCAGCAGCGCGCGGGCGGCGCGGGCCGCGTCCCGCAGCGGCTCCAAGTAGAGGCTCAGGCGGCGGCGCCGCGTCACGAGGCGGAAGAGATCGAAGGGCGGCGGCGCGGGGGCGGCCGGCGCGGGCGGTGCGGGGGGGCCCTCGGGGCCGGCCGCCCCCGCCTCCGCCTCACGCTCTGCCGCCTGCATCCTCGCTTCCGCCTGGCGCGTCACTTCCACCGGAGAAGGGCGGAAGAGGGAGCGGGTTCCGGCAGGAGGGGGCTTCTTCCGCCCGCGCGTGGCGTCAGCGTGCCGCCGCGCCTCCCTCAAGCTGGCAGAACGGAAGTGGGAGCCTCCCTCCGGGCAGAGCCTGAGGCCCCGCCCACTCGCCGCGCGGCAACCAATCGTGGCGTGGCGTGCGTGCGGCTCGGGCGCGTCTGGGCAGCGCGGCGGGGCGGCTCCCCGAGCCCACGGGCCGGCTGACGTCGGCTCCTTCTCCAAAGCTGATCTACGCTTAATAAAAGCTTGTTTGTACGAAGTCCGCGCTGTAACGAGGGAGCCGCGCAGGGTAACAACCCCCGCCGCGGGCAGAGCCCTAAACCCCGGTCAGACTAGCACGGGATTATGGGGCCCAACCTTCCCGGGCCGCCCCAGGCTTCCCGCCGGTGCCCGCGGAGGGGCGCTGTCCCGAGCAGCCGACGCCCTGCCGCCCGAAGCGCGGTGCGGCGTGCCAGGCTGGCACGAGACACGCGCCCGACCCGTGCCGAGCACGTGGGCCCGAAGACGGCTGGGATGACAGGCAGGAATCCTCCCCGGGCCACGCCGGGCCTCGTTCCCGGCTTTGCGTGCCCTGACAGCCCCGGCCGCTGCGCTCCGTACAGTCACTCACACAGGGAGCTGGTTCTCGGGCTGGGGTTGGAGACGGCACCCCACCGCACCCCACCCCACGCCCCGCGATGCTCCAGGGCGCTGCCTGGCCCAAGGCACGGTTTGGCTCTGCCACCCTGTCAGCCCAAAGCCCCCCTCCTCCCCCCAGCAACTGTACTGAATACAATGGCTTGAATAAGGACCTGTGTTGGGGCTGGATTAGAGGTGGAAATCCTTCCTGGCCCCCCCGCACCATGCCTCCATAGCACCGCTGGACTCCCCCGACCAGAGTCCTGCGCGGCCCAGAGCGTGGTTTCTTCGTGCCATGCTGCTAACTGCAGCCCCCGTGCCCCCCGCACCAAGTATATAGGCTCAAATAAGGAATTCCTTATGAGCTGGGATTAGCACCAGAAATTCTCCTTGGGCCACCCCATGCCACGCCTCTGTGCCACTGGGGGACTCTCCGGGACAGCCGCGACCATGTTCTTGTCTGGGCCAAAGACCGCTGTGGCTGTGCCAGGCGCCAATTTACTCGCCATCTGTGCAGAGATGTCCAGGAGGTGGCCCAAGGAGGACTGGTAGCTATAATCCCAGCCCAAATTCCCGTCCATTATTCAGATCCGTGCATTTAGCAGTGGCTCATCGGGCAGGGCCCGCCCCAGGAAAGCCCTGCAGACCAGCTCAAACCAACCAATAAAGCGGCTTTATTGAGGGAGGAGCTGCAGAGGGGCGAGGGCAGCAGGCGGCACGAGGTGCTCAGTGTTGGGGCTCCAGCCCCTGCGAGGGGCACGGCCGGGCTGCGGGCTCCGGGACCCTGGGGAGGCGGGTGGCACTGCAGCAGGCAGAGGGTCGGGTGCAGCAGCAGGGCAGGCAGCTCCTCAGGGCCCTGCAAGGGAAAGGTCACGGTGAGCATGGCCGCGTGCCCATCCAGGCGCTCTGCCCCCCACACCTGTTCTTTGCCCCACAGCAGCCACAGCCTCCACCTCCCTGGCACCGTGTCCCCTGCCCACCACAGCACCCCGACCTCACGGGCACTAAGCATGACCCTCGGGCTGCGTGGAGGCTGCAGCCCGCGGGTGGAACAGCCCTTGCTCACCCCCTGCCCTGCCCACGGGCCTCACCTCAGGCCTCACGTGCTCTGTCGAGGCTCCGGTGCCACCTGCGCCACCTCCCTGCAGACGCCACGCAAGGTCCCAGCAGTGCAGAGGGCGCGCTGGCTGTAGCCCGTCATGGGCGCTGGGCAACACCGAGGCCTCCCATGATGAGTGCCTTCCAGCACGGGTCAGTCCAGGCCATGCCATCTCCCGGCAGGGCTCCGCGAGGCAGGGGCAGGCCATGCCATGCTGCCTGGCTGAGTGGGTATGGTGCGGTCCTTGCTGCCAGGGGGGTGCTGCAGAGCAGGGGGTTTCCAGCAAAGGCTCTTGCACCGGCAGGGTGATGCCCGCACATGTGGACCCGAGAGCTGCCACGGCCAGCCTGCCTCCGGCCTCAGCACCACAGCTCCCAGCTCCAGCACAGAGGGTGCAGCAGAGCCAGCTGCCCTCCGCACAGGGGCTGGCTGCAGGCCCCAGGACGGCCCTGCCTGGCATCAGGCCCATCCCAGCACCACCCAGTGAATCAGCGGGCATTGGCTCTGGAGGGAGGCCCTGCCAGGGAGCCTGGCCTCGGGTAAGGGAGCTCTTAAGGTGGAGCCAGCCATCCTTCCCCCTCGCTCCCCATCCCGGGCACAGCAGCTTCGCCCCATGCCGGTTTCCTGGCTGCCAGCCCCACCCCAAAGGCAGCTGCATTGTGGCACTGGGGGCTGCCCTCGGGGAGCAGCCATGGTCTGAGCTGCCCCAGCGCAGGGAGGGCAGCTGCTCCAGGCCTGGAGGGTTGAGGAGGGTGGGAGCAAACCCCCATGTCTGGGCACTGGGGTGCTGCGGGAGGGGGCAGCGGACCCTGAGCCTGAGGCTTCTCCATGGCACCAACAATCCTGGTGGGACGCATGAGGGGCCCGGGAGGGGGCAGGATCAGGGCTGCGCTGGGGGGAGGGCGGGCAGAGCCCGGGCCCAAACCTGCCCCTGCCTGCACCAGGCACAAGGGACCAGCGGGGCAGAAGAGCCCCCCCAGCCCCGGGGCCAGCACCCACCTCTGTGCAGCGCCTGGCAGGGCCCTGGCCACTTCCACCTTAAGCACCGGCTGGATGCTTCGGCTGGGGCCAGCCAGTGCCCGTCTGTCTGTCTGTCCCCCGGCCGCTGCCCGGAGGTGCTGGGTGGGCCAGGGAGGCTGAGGTCCCGCTGGGGTGCCGTGCTCTGCAGGGGCACCCGTCTGGCCCTGGGGGGCGGGGAGAGGCCTGGGGGAGATCCGCTTGTCTTGAGTGGGGGTGTTGTCTGTCCATCTACGTGGGCAAGGGGACGGGGGTCTGCACGTCGTCCAGCCGTGGCGTGTGTTTCAGTGTGTGTGTCTGTCCGGGGGGGTGTTAGCGAGTCCGTCTGTCCAGGGCGGAGGCTTCGGTGCGTCTGTGTGTCCAGGAACGTTGGCGAGTCCGTCCAGGGTGGGAGGTTTGGTGCGTCCATCTGTCTGCGGTGGGAGCGGTGGCACATCCCTCTGCCTGGCCGTGGCGGGGGTCCGTGCGTCTGTCCGTTGGTGCCGAGGAGTCGGGGCGTCCGTCTGTGTGCAGAGGGGGTGCCGGTTGGGGAGGGGGCAGGGGGCGCGCGCCGCGGCAGGCTCAGACAATGTCGCGGTGGCCCCGGCAGCGCCGCGCCAGGCACCACAGGCCGGAGAGCAGGTAGAGGCCGGCGGCGATGCCCCCGCAGACGGCGGCGCTCAGGTAGGCGCGGTGCAGGCAGGGCTGGCTGTAGCCGGGCACGTTGCAGTAGCTGTAGCGCTGGGCCTTGTGGCCCATGATGCCGGTGGCCGCCGTGTAGAGCCCGGCGCCCAGGACCAGGTCGTGCAGCAGGTTGGTGAGCAGCCAGTGGGCGCCCAGCACCGGCACCAGGGCCCAGCGGCCCAGCAGGCTGAGGCCCAGCAGCGCCAGCGTGAGCAGCCAGACCAGCACCGCGGCGAAGAGGGCGAAGTGGGCCGCCCCCTCGTACTTGTAGGCCGCCACCGTGACCCAGAAGGCAGCACCCAGCACCAGCTGGCCCAGGCGCAGCGGGCCCAGCGGGCTGCACACGAAGGGCCGGTGCAAGCTCAGGCCGGCGTGGGGTGCGGGCGGCGGGGCCCCGGCAGCGCCCGTCCCAGCCATGGCTCCAGCAGCCACTTCCTCCCCTCGCAGCCGCCCAACATCTGGCGCGCACAGATGCGCTCTGCCTGCGCGGGGCCCCTCGCCCCTCCCCGCCCGCCCGCCCCGCCCGCCCCTGGCACGGGTGCCCGGGCCGCCGCTCCGCGCCCGGGGGGCGGGCCCCCTCGAGGGCGGCTCCGGCTGCACCCCAGGGGCGGGGGGGCACCGGGCCTCGTTACCCCCGCTCCCCCGCTGGGTGCCTCGTGGAGCGGGTTCACCCGGGGCTGGGGCGGCCCTGCCCAACCCCCCGCCGGAGCGTCCGCCAGGCCGTGCGTCCCCCCGGGCTAGCAGCGACCCGGACCCGGGACAGGGGGGAGCTCGGGGTCCCGGGATCGAGCCCCGCGGGGGGGGGGCCACGCGCCCCCACGCCCCCCATTTATACTAGCGCCCCTCCCCCCGCCCGCCATTGACGTCACCGGCCCGGGCCCCCGACCGCCACGTGTCCCCCCCGGGGGAAGCCCGGCCACGCCCCCTTCCACCGCGATTGCTGATTGGCCGGGCGGGGTCTCAACGTTCAGGCTCGGAACGCTCTCGGGAAGCTGCGGCCGCTGATTGGCTGCGCGGCGCCGGCGGGTGCTGCAGCACGGCCCGGCCGGGCCACGGAGCCCCGGCCCCGGCCCCGGCCCCCGCCCCGGGGCAGCCCCGCGCCGCCGCCAACGCCAGGTCTGTGCCGCGGGCCCGATGCCGGCCCGGGGGCGGGGAGGGGAAGGGAGGGGACAGCCGCAAGGCCCGGCCGGGGCGCGGCGGGGCGGGGAGCAGCCCGATCCGGATCCCGGTCGGCACGGGCAGTCCCCCAGCCGGCCGGGCCATGGCTCCAGGAGCGGACACACAGGCGGGCGCGGGCGGCTCCGGGGGCAGGGAGGGAAGCTCTGGGCCTGCCCCTGTCCTGTCCCCGGGCGGGGTCAAGGGTCACCTTGGGCCCAGGGCCAGGGTCAAGGGTGGCCTTGGCGGGGCAGGGGGCACGCTGCCCCCCACTCCTCATGCCCCGGCCTTCCTGCCCTGCAGCCCCCACCCCGGCGCCTGGGGCGCAGCCCCCCAGCTCCATGGGCACCCCGGCCTCAGTGGTGCGCGACCCCCCGACAGGGCCAGGGCCAGGACCAGGACCAGGCCCCGGCCCCCGGCACCGTAAGCAGGCGGCCGCCAACATCTTCCAGGGCGTGGAGCTGCGGGAGCTGCGCAGCCTGTTCCGGAGCAGCGGGGACGCGCGGGCAGAGGAGCGTGCCCAGCTGGTGTGGGAGCAGGCGGGCGAGCGGCACGTGGCCCAGGCGCTGCACCGGCTGCGAGCGCCACGGCGGAGTCGGCGGCTGCAGGCAGCCCGGCTGGGCCCGGGGGACGAGGATGGCGTCAGGGCACTGGAGCAGCTCAGCAGCCTGCGGTATGGTATGGTGCGGTATGGGTCGGGCTTCCCCCCGGGGCCCAGCACGCCTCACACTGGCTCTTTGCCCCCTTGCAGGATTGAGGACAGTGGCTCCCCCTGCACAGACCCTGACAGGGCCAGGAGACTGAGCGGGCTCCGCGTGGACCGGCAGCACCCCGCTGCGCGCGCACAACCAGCCCAGAGCCGGCGGCCGAGGGGGCTGGGGTCCAGCTACCTCCATCGGCTCCAGCGCTGAGCAGAGCAGGTCATGCCCCCTGGCTGGGGAGCGCTGGAGGTGGGAAGGGGACAGCGACCCTGGCCCTGGGGGCAGGCAGAAGAGTGCAGGGGGCCAAGCCAATAGCCCCCGCCGTGCCGGCTCCTGGAGGAGGTGGGTGCAACTCCAGGCACAGATGCAAGCCGAGTCCACCCACGCCAGGATCTCGTCCCCATCCCACCAGCACTAACCAGGGCCCACGGGTCACCGCCGGGAGCTGCCCCGGACCTGCAGGCAGCCAGATTGCGCCCCATCATGGGAGCCGGAACCACGCATTCCCCCAGCACTGAAGGGACCTGGTCCCAGCTGGCACCTGGAGGAGAAACACTACGGGTTATTTAATGCCTTGTGCTGAGTATTTAATAAAAGCCTGAGCATTACTGGGGAGGGCTCTGTGAGAAAGGGCCCCAGGGCCATGCACAGGGCTTGGCACTGAGCTCATGGCCAGCTGGGGGGTGGCGGGAGGCTCAAATGCCCAAGGATGCTAGCCCAGCCCTGCTGCAGCCCAGGGAGCTCCCCCCACCTTGGGGCAATCCCAGCAGTGCACCCCCCCCCCCCCAGCAGGGTGCACAGGTCCAGCCGTGCCGGAGCAGGGCAACCCCAATGCGCGTCTAGGACAGCACGATCCCAGTGCCTGGAGCTGCTCTCGCCCCAGGGCCCCCGTCCTGCAGCCACAGCCCTGTCCCTGCCCCTACCCCTACCTCGTACAGCCCCCCCAGTGACCCTTGACCCCACTGCTCCGTGGCAGGGGAGCGGGCAGTGCCTCACAGCCCTGGGAAGCAGACGGGGGCGTGGCAGGCGGTGGTCGAAATGCAACGGGTCACAGACACTGGGTTGGTTTAAATACATTACGTACATTTCTACAGTGCATTGGAACGATACATTTCGGGTCAGTGGCAGATGCAGCCGGGGGGGCGCAGCCCCTCCCCCGAGCTCTGAGAGCGCCAGTCACCCCTGTGCCCAAGGGACTGAGCCCTGCGGGCCTGGGGAGGGAGTGGGCACCCTGCCCCCGCAGGGTCACGCAGCCAACCCTGGCCCCACATGCCGGCCCACGGGCCCCGCAGCAGTTTGACCCACCCCAAGCCAAGCAGAGATGAGCCAGGGCTCAGCCAGGCCCCCCACCACACCGTGGAGCAAGCGCCAGGCCCCGCAGGGCCCAGCAGCAGCACTTTGGCCCTAGCCGCTCTGGGGAGCGAGCGGAGGCACCCCAAGCCGCCTGACAGTACCCACAGCCCAGACGTGCAACTCGATGCAGGAGCCTCCGACAGCCCCTTCCCCGCCCATAGCTGCTGCTGCTGCCACTGCCTTGGGCCCCCAGCCAGCCCCTTGCCCCCGACAGGTGCCACTGCAGCACGGACCCAGGAGGCTGGGAGCCAACGGGACGCAGCCACACAGAGAAGTGCCAGGCACCGGCTGGCCAGGATGGCTGCCCGCCCCCAGGGAGCAACATGCAGGAGGGGGTGCCAGCGCTGGGCCTGCAGTCTGGTGCAGGGGGGCAGCAGGCTACTGGTAACGTGCTGGACGGATCTGGCCCATGCGCTCGGAGCTGCACACGGACTGAGCCCGGGGCGTCCAGTCGAGGGATTGTCCAGTGGAGCTGGGCAGGGGACTGCTCCAAGCCCCGCTGCACAGGGTCCAGTGCCCCGTCCGCTCACCCGCGGGGCTGAGCGGGGTCCCGGCCCCTCTCAGTCCCAGTCCCAGCCCCGGTGCTACCACCAGGAGAAGAAGGGCTTCCGGCTCTGGAAGCTCTGGGTGTAGGCCTCACTGGCACTGCGCTGGTGCGAGCGTGCGGTCTCCACGATCACTGGCGGCATCTGCACCAGGTGCAGGGGGCTCTTCCCGTCCTTCAGCGCCTGTGTCAGGTTCAGGATCTGGGGGCGAGAGAGGGCCCCAATTCTGGAATCCAGTGGATCCATGCCCCAGCCCCAAACAAGCTTCTCCCAGGAGAGACAGCACATGCCTACCCCGCCCTGCCCTGCCCCCCCGTACCTGCCCCCTCATGACCGCAATCTGCTTGTGGAACTGCCCCCGGTCAAAGCCAGGATCCTTCTGCAAGACACACAGGGAAAGGGAAGCAGTCAGACCCCCCCCAGAAGTCCCCCATAGCAGCTGTGGCCCCAGTGCCCCCTTCAAGCCCATGGGGGCTGGGCTCAGCCACTCGCTCCCTCCCTCGGTCCCCCCAAGGGCCAGCCACAGGGCCCCGCTGACCTTGAACAGCTCGTAGAGATCCTCCTCCAGGTCCTTGACGAAGTTGGGGTCCGAGATCTTAGGTAGGATCAGGTCCTTGATCTCCTGCGAGAAGGGCACTTTGGCCTGGGGCAGCCATGCCCAGTAGAAAGGGTCTGCAAAGAGGGGCCAGGGCTGAGGTCAGAGCTCCCCCGAGCCTTGCCCAGGGCCCCGCTCCCTGGTGGGTACAGGCTGGGCAGCACCCGCTGCCCCCGATCTCAGGGGGCTCGTGCAGGTCCCTGCGCAAGGAAGGGGCCGCCCAGCCCCAGGCATTGGCCACCCCCACAACCGGGGTGCGCAGCCCCATGAGCCTCGTGCAGCCCTGTGCACTCACATGCTCTCCAGGAGTCGGGGTGCTTCAGGGGGAAGGCCAGGCCATTGTCGATGGCGGCCAGCTTGATGATGGGCTCCTTCACCATAACCCAGTCGCTGTCCTGTGGGCAAGCGGGGCCGCGTCACAGGAGACAGGCAAACTCCCCGTGCCCAGAGCACTGCCCTTGCAGAGGCCTGGTCCACCCAGGCAGCTGTGCCCTGCCCAGCAAGCACGGACACAGACCCGTGCAGGCCTCGGCCCATCCCCAGTAACAAGCACTGCCCAGTCCGGGGCCCGCACAGCTGCCCGCTCACCCGCGTGCTGGCACTGTCCAGGGGGCAGTCATACTTGATGAGCCAGTTGTCATTGCCCCGGTCTGCAGAGAGATGCCAGCCAGGTCAGCATGCACCCAGCCCACGCTGCTCCAAGCACCAGCCCCAGGGACCGATGGGCAGCACTAGCCTCTAGGAGAGCATCCTAAAGCCTGTACCCGGTGGGGTGGGGTGGGGGGAGCCAAGCCCTGCCCCAAAGCCCAAATGCCCCAGAAGGGCCAGGGCACTGCTCTGGGGGGGGGGGGGGG
>JAGPOW010002742.1:25994518-26028639 GCA_030014935.1 Caiman crocodilus | reverse complement strand
GCGCGGGCGGCGGCGGCGGCAGGGGGGGGGCGGGCGGCGGCGCGGCCGGGCCGGGCAGCCCGTAGTCGGGGCCGGGGGCGCGCTCCGGCGACACCAGCGGGCTCGTCTCGTCCATGGCTGCGGCGGCGGCGGCGGCTGGGCCGGGCGCGGGACACGTGGGCGCTGTCAGCTGACCGCGCGACCAGCACGTGCCCCTCCCGCTGCTCGCGGTGATGTCACCCCGCCGCCCCGCCCCCTGCCTGCGCTGGCCACGCCCATGCCTCGCCCCTCCCGTTGGGTGCTAGTCCCTCCCATTGCCCTCGAATCCCGGCCCCCGCCTTGCACGCTGCTGGTGCCGCGGTGACAGTGGCCGTGGCAGTGATCTCATGCTTGAGGGGCACCCCAGGGCTGGCAGGCCTTTGCCCCTCACAAAGATGGTGGGCTCAAGGGGCAGCGTCATCGTTGCCCCTCACAAAGATGGCGAGCTCAGGGCGGCTGGGCAGCTCTGCCCCTCACAAAG
This sequence comes from Caiman crocodilus, assembly GCA_030014935.1. NCBI lineage: Eukaryota > Metazoa > Chordata > Crocodylia > Alligatoridae > Caiman > Caiman crocodilus. Next base: position 26,028,140 of record JAGPOW010002742.1, on the reverse strand, counting down.
ATGGAGGGTTGGGGGGCAGCGTGGTAGGAGGGGCCCCTCGCCTACCCCTCACAAAGATGGCGGCCGACGACAGGCTTGCAGAGCCGACCAGTGAGAAGCTGCGTTGCTTCCGGGGATCATGGTGACAGCCAACTGCAGGAGGAGATGCATCCAGGCGATGACAGGGCGGCGATGACAGGGCGGGGGGGAGCGCGGCGCTGGGGAGCGGCGCCGCCGGCGCATGGGGACCCCCAGCGGGGGGCGGGGAGCGGCGCCGGCGGTGCAGCGCGGAGCCCAGGTGCGGCCGGGCGGGGGGTGCGGGGTGCCGCCGGCTCCGTGCGTGGGGCGGCGATGCGGGGTGCGGCGCGCCCGGTGCACGGGGAGGGGTGCAAGGGATGGAGAATGCAGCAGGCTGCCTGCACGGGGTGCGGCGCAGGGTGCAGCACGTCTCGGGCACAGGGTAGGGTGCGAGGGGTGCAGCAGGCCGCGTGCACGGGGTGGGGTGCAAGGGATGGAGAATGCAGCAGGCTGCCTGCACGGGGTGGGGTGCAGGGTGCAGCAGGTGGGGTGCTACAGGGGTGCAGCAGGCCGTGTGCACGGGGTGGGGTGCAGGGTGCAGCAGGCCGTGTGCACGGGGTGCACGCTCTGGGTGGGGCGCCAGGGCTCCAGACCGCACTGGCTGTGGGTGAGAGGAGAGGGAGCCCCCACTGGCAGCACTGTTGCGGGCTGGGCTCTGCCCCACCAGCCACACCCACGTGCGTGTGCACATGCACATGCACTCCCACCCCCAGCAAGCCCTGCTGTCCCTTGTCCCATGCCCCAGGCTCTGCAGCAGGCCCAGCCCTGCTCCCCCCCAGCTCTGTGCCCCCGGCTCCTCCGCCCCATCCTGGTCCCCCCTTACAGAAGGGAAAGCGCCCCGGCCCTGCACGGCTGCAGCCCCTGGGTCTGTCCACAGCACATGGCTCCATCACAGGTGGACCGTGGGCAGTGCAGAGCCAGCCCAGCCCTGGTGACAGCCGCGTGGCTGGGGTCATGCGTGCCGGCTGTGCTGCTCACCCGGCCAGCCGCATGCATGTTTCATGGAGGTGCTGCCGGCTCCTGCCCCAAGCAGCCGCAACCTGAGCCGCGTGGCTGGAGTTTCAGGCGTGGGTCAGAGGGTGCCAGGCTCTGGTGCCACCAGATCCATTCACGCACACACCTCTGGCACAGCCCTGACACCACGGCCCTGGCACACCTGCAGCCCTGGCAGATGTACCCGCCCTCTGCAACCCTCCTCCACCAGCACTGGCCATGGCCCCTGGAGCCACGCTTCTCTGCCAGGACTCAGCCCCATGCACTGCCCGGAGGAGGGGTGCAGCGCTGGGACCCGTGTGCCATGGGGCCAGTCCTGCCTGGCAGCTGCAGCCAGCACCAGCAGTGGGCTCAAGCAGACGCCAGCCCCGGGTGCCCCCTGGGCCGTGTCGGCAGGTGTCGTGGTCTCGGGCAGTGCCCCGCTCATGACATCCCGGCAGAGGGCTCTGGCAGCCCCAGGGACATGGAGGGGGCTTGGAGTCGAGCCCCAAAGGAGAGGGTGGGCAGCTCGGGGACAACCCCTGGTAATGTGAGGCAGGATCGGTGCTGCCGGAGTCTCTGTATGGGGGATGCTGGGGGCTCAGCCCGGCCTGCACAGCGCTGCCCGTGGGCCCTGGCCTCGGCCATGCACTCACCCGCCCTCCCTTGCAGCCTTGCCGTGCGCCTGCGGGAGCTGGCACCAGGACCATGACGCTGACCAAGGGCTCCTTCACCTACTCCAGTGGGGAGGAATACCGCGGCGAGTGGAAGGAAGGTCAGTCTCCCCGGCCAGGGGTTCAGGCAGGAGCTGCCCCCCCAGTCTGGTGTCCCTGGGGCCCATGTCCCACCCCGGTGTCAGGGGCGCTGGTGACCAGCTGCTCTCACCCGCCAGGCCGCCGGCACGGCATGGGCCAGCTGACCTTCGCTGATGGCAGCACCTACCTGGGCCACTTCGAGAACGGGCTCTTCCACGGCTGCGGGGTGCTCACTTTTGCTGACAGCTCCCGGTGCGTGGGGAGACCCAGGGCTGAGCAGCGCCCACTGCCGTGGTTGGCCCCCGGGCTGGGGCTGCGGAGCAGGGGGCGGCCCCCAGCGCCAGGGGCAAGCAGCAGCTCAGAGGGAAGGGGGAAGGACTCTGATAGCCATGGGTCCTCGGGGCAGGTGTGGGGAGGGGGTACGTCTTTGTGCACGCACATGTGGGGGCGAGCATGCTTGTCTGTGCATGCATGAGAGTGTCTGTGTACATGCATTTGTGACTATGTTTGTATGTTCAGATGTGCATGTGCAAGTGTGAGCACGTGTGTGTGTGTAAGTGCATGCTTTGTGCATGCATGCACACGTGGGTGTATCTAGTCATGTGCATATGCCTGGAAGTGTGGGCGTGCTTCTCAGCATGTGATGGGCACTTGTGCAAGCATATCTATGCGTGGGCCTGGTGGGAGTGCGGCCACACCTCAGGGCAGGGCGGGCACGTCCGGAGCAGCCCTGCACTGGTGCCAGGCCGTGCCCCCGCAGCAGCGGGCACGGGGTGGGGGACCGGGCTAACACAGCTGCGCCCTGGCTCGACCGTGCTGCAGGTACGAGGGGGAGTTCGTGCAGGGGAAGTTCAGCGGCGTCGGCGTCTTCACGCGCTACGACAACATGACCTTTGAGGGCGAGTTCAAGGGCGGCCGAGTCGAGGGCTTCGGTGAGTGCCTGGGCCCCCAGCCCAGCCCAGCCCAGCCCAGCCCGCGCCCACACACCGCCCGCCACTGCCTCCAGCCTCTGCCGCCCTGCCCTGGTCCCGACCCCTGCCCTTGACCCCAGGCCCCACCATTTCCCCTGACCCCAGCCGCTGCCTCCCTGCTCCCCAGACCGTGCTCCCCCCACCCCAGGCCCAGACCCCAGCCCTGCTGTGGTGCCCTCACCTCTCTCACGCCAGCTGTGTGCCCCACGCCACCCCTTGTGCATGCTCTCCCCTGCCCCCCGTGTGCCCTCCCCGCCCCGTGACGCCCACCCTTCCCTCCCCAGGGCTCCTGACGTTCCCCGACGGCTCCCACGGGGTCCCCCGCAACGAGGGCTTCTTTGAGAACAACAAGCTGCTGCGGCGCGAGAAGTGCCCAGCCGTGATCCAGCGCGCCCAGAGCGTCTCCAAGTCCACACACGGCCTCATGGTGTGACCGCCCCCGCCCCTGCCCCTCCTCGAGCAGCCGGGCACCCCGGGGCGGTCCCCCCAACTGCCCCCGGGCTCTGCTCACCCCCCAGGGCAGCTCGTCCTTCCCGCAGGGCCACGCGGTGCCTTGCCGATGCCACAGTGCCAGGGCCCAGGCAGGGACTCGGGCTCTTCCCCAGGGGCAGCCCCCAGCCAGGGTGTGGGGGGCCGTGCGGAGTTGCCCCCCAGGCTGGGGGTGATGGGAGCTGCGCGGGACACGGCCCGGGGATGGGGCTGGGGTTGCGCGCCCGGTGCCTTTGCAGGGGTGGGGCACGGGCGAGGGCTGGATCTCCGACAGGTCACGCTCCCCACCCCGCCTCAGGCCTGACCTTGACCCCTGACAGGGGCAGGATGGTGCTGCAGCGATGCCCCAGGGCCAAGCCCCGTCCCCCCTACGGCAGTGCCAAACCCCCGTCGCACCGGGGCAGGACAAGCCCTTCTGCGCAGGCAGGTGGAGCCCAGCAGTGGGGACGGTGGGTCAGGAGTGAGGGGCCTCGGCAGGGCGGGGGGGTCCTGCCCGGCCGCGCTGAATGTCCGCGACGCCGCTCCGTGCCTTGCGCCCGCCCGGCGGGAGTAAAACCGCCTTGCCAAGCCACCGCCTGCGTGTCTGTGTCCCCAGCCCCAGGCACCCCCACGTACCCGCACCCGTCCCTAGGTGCAGCCGAGAGCGGCAGGGGCTCCGGGCAGCCTTGGAGGGGTGCGGGGGCACGGAGCCACGCACTGCGCTGCTGGAGGGGGCACGGCCTCCCCGAGCGCTCCCCCCCAGGCAGGAAGGAGGAGGATGCAGTGCAGGTGCAACAAGTTTATTCCCAGCTCGGCCCTGCGTGGCTGCAGGACCCCACCGCCTCGCGCCGGGGCCAAGCTGGGGTGGTGCTGAGCTCCCGGGCTGCTGCTGCCCTTGCAGGGGTAGGGGCAGGGGCAGGGGCAGGGGCAGCCGGGCTGGAGTGCGTGCGGGATGCAGCGCCGTGCGGCGGTCAGAGCCAGCCGTCGCGGACGAAGGCCTGGCGCAGCGCCGCGGTCTGGTCCTCGCTGAGCGGCAGCAGCGGTGCCCGGCAGGACCCCCCGTGGTAGCCGAACCACTCCATGGCCTGCTTCAGCCCCACCACGCCGAAGCGCCGCGTCACCTGGGGCCGGGCAGCCCGTGAGCGCCTGACCCACGCTGCCCTGTCCCACCGGGCAGCTGGGACCCCCGTGGGCAGGGGCTGCAACCCGACCGTCAGCGGGGCCACGAGAGCGGCCTGGGCAGCAGCAGCGGCAGGCAGGGCACCCACCCCCCAGCCCAGAGCCCCCCATGGCCCTGCCTGGCTCCTGCCTCTCAGCGGAGCTGGGAGGTGGGGAAGGGGCTGCAGCCCCCCAGCCCGGGGCTCCGCTCTGCCAGCCCCAGGGGTGCAGCTACCTCTGGGGGGACCTGGTGGTGCTGTATAACGGGGGGTGGGGGGCGCTGAGTTCAGGGCTTCCAGGCTGGGAGCTGTGCCCCCCCCCCATCCCAGCCTATAAATAGGGTTGTGCCTGCACTTGGGGGTCGAGCTGCAGCTGGTGCCAGGGGACGTGCTGTTCCTGGCACGGTCCTGAGCACAGGGCCTGGCTCCTGCCTGCACTGCCCCTCCCCAGGCAGCTGGGCCCGGGAGCCCTGCCCCTCACCCCCGCCCCGCGGCCCCCTGGCACCCTACCGCCGCGTTGGGCTCGATGAGCCGGTGCTGCAGGTCCCGGGCCTCCTGCCAGCGCCCCTCCTGGCACAGGCGCTCCAGCTGGCACAACGGCGCGCCCAGGACGTTGGCAAGCGCGCAGACCCCCCCGACGGCACCTGGGGCAGAGGGGCCGGGCGTCAGCAGGGCCGGGGGCTCAGCCCTCCCCAGCGCCGTCCCCACAGCCCCTTCCACCCTCTTCCCGAGGGTCTCCAACGCCCCCCGGGTGCAGCCCGGCCCCCACCTACCCACGGCACGGCTGGCTAACAGGAACCCGGCCGACCCCGCCAGCACCTGGAAGTCCTCGCGCCGTGTCTTGTGCACGATCAGCCCCAGGCGCGTGATCTGGGGAGACAGGGGCAGCGTCCCTCAGAGCCTGGCCCCGGCCCCGGGGGTCTGGGACCCGACCCCCTCATCTGCCTCGAGCCGGCAACTCACGTCGCCACCGCTGTCCTTGAGCCCCACGATGTTGGGGTGCGGGGCCAGGGCCACCACGGCCTCCAGGGGCAGCTCCAGGCCGGTGTTGGCAGGGACGCTGTACAGCACCACGGGCACCGGCGACGCCTCTGCCACCTGCGCAGGGAGTCGCGGGGCTGGGACGCGCAGCCCACGGGCAGCCCCACGGCCACGGGGCCCCACGTCCTCTCTGCGCCCAGCTGGTGCCCACCCCAGGAGCAGCAGGTAGGGCGTTCTGCACCCGGTGGAGCCCGGCCGCGCCACGCCACGCCACGCCACGCCACCCCTTCCCAGCTGGACCTGAGCCTGACCCCCGCCCTCACGTGGGTGTAGTGCAGCACCAGGGCAGCGATGCTCATGGCATCCCGGTAGTAGCTGGGTGTCACCACCAAGACAGCGTCAGCGCCCGCCTCCGCCATCCCTGCCGTCAGCTCGATGGTGGCCTGCGTGGCTGCGGGGGAAGGGGCAAGATGAGAGCGCCCTGTCCCACCCCACGGGGCCCTCCAGGGCGGCAGGATCGGGCCCAGACAAAGGGGATCAGGGCCCCGGGCATCGGAGCCAGGGCAGGGGTGAGGGCCCCCCAGGCTCACACTGGCATCCGGAGCCGGCCAGCAGGAGGCGGTGGCGGGGCACGGCCCGACGCACGCGGGCCACGATGTCCAGGCGCTCCGGCCCCGTCAGCAGCGGGCACTCGCCGTTGGAGCCCTGCACCACGAAGCCTGCGCAGCCGGCAGGGGTCAAGGGCAGGGTGGGGGGCAGCCCCCGGCCCCAGCCAGGACCCAGCCCAGAGTCCACACGAGTCCCAGCCCCGGGACGCTGCCCTGACGTGTGTGCCCATGGATGCACACCGCTCCCCTGCCCCGACATGGACCGGGCCCACCCCAGGCTGGAGGCTGCGGGACAGACCCCGGCGCAGGAGGTGGTGGAGCTTGGCCGTGGCCTGGAATGTCTCCTCTCCTGGAGCGGTCCGGGCAGCGTGGCCGGACGGTGCGTGCACACGCATGTGCAGTCTGTACGCCATGCCAGAGCTGGGGGGAGCAGCTTCCCCCTCTGCCCCTTTCTGGCTGCCGGCGCTGGAGCAAAGTCCAGCCGAGGCTGCATTCTTGGGCTGGCGGATGAGCAAGGCCTCGGCCATGGCCAGAGCCCAGCTGTGCACCCCACCCCGCGCTGGGCGCCATCCTGGGCAGGTGGCTGTGGCACGTCGGGAGACGAGATCCAGCACCTCGCTGCCCAGCCCTGCGGCGCCAGCACCCGCCCAGGGCACAGCCTCTCCAGGCTGCTCAGGGCCAGGCCGGCTCTGCCCCGCGCGGGCTGCGGGGAGCCACACCAGGCTCCACGATGCCGGGGCTCCGCCATGCGCCCCTGGCCCGAAAGGGGCAGCACCGGAGGGGCTGAGCCAGTCCCTGCCCCACACCGTAGCTGCCCCGGCCGCGCTGTGCCCCCTGCCCGCGCTCACCTCGGAAGGGGACCTGGGCGTAGAGGCGCAGGTTCTCCTCCAGCCGGGCGTAGTCCACGCCACCCTGGGCCGTGAAGGGGGTGGCCAGGGGCGGGTAGATGCCCCGCAGGTCCAACCTGGGCGCCGGCGTGGTGGGGGCAGTGCTCAGCGCCCTGCCCAGCACCCCGGGGCACCAACCTCGGCCCCCCAGCCGCAGCAGGGCCGTGAGCGCCATGGCAGGACTGAGCTCCGAGCTGCTGCCCAGGCCGTTAATGATTGACAGGGCTCGTTAGGGATTCGCTGCTCCCTGGCGGTGTGGCTCCGGGAGGGGGGCCTCTGGACACCAGTGCTGAGCACCCCTCGGTGTGCGACCCTGCTCCTGGATCAGCCCCTTCCTGCCCCGCAGGGGCTGCCGGCCGGTGATGCCCAGGTCCTGCAAGAGCCCCCGACCCGTCCTGGGTGTCCTCACCCCCCCCCCCCAAAGCCACAGGGCGGGCAGGGAACCGCGGGGTCGCATCCAGTCCTGAGGCAGGATCAGCCCCGTCCAAACCAGCCCAGACAAACCCCGTGTCCGACCTCGGAGACGCGCGTCACAGTCATCCCCGACGCAGCCCCAAGCATCACCCCCGCCCTGCCCCTGGGGCTCAGGGGCCACAGCCACCAACGTCCCGCTGCCGCCGGGGCCGTGGGCGCTGCAGAGACCCCGGGCCGGGCCGGGCCCCGCTGCAGAGGAAGGCAACCCCCTCCCCCGTCCACGCCAGCCCAACCAGGGGGAAATCCCTTCCTGCCTCAGCGCAGCGTGGGGCCAAACCCAAGCGTGGGGGCAAGACCCTCCACCAGGACACTGCGGGGTCGGTGCCAGCAGGAGCATTGGCACAGCCCAGCCCCAGGCGCGCACGGTCCTGGACCCGCTGCTGTCCACCACAGCACTTTATTGCCGGGGCCGAGCCCCGAAACAGCCGTGCTGGAGCCTGCGCCCGCCCTCACGCCGGCGCCTCCGTCTCCACCTCCACCCTGCTCCGCTCGGGGGTCTCCAGCGCCTGCCGCGTGTCCGTCTGCCACAGCTGCACCAGGTCCATGGGGGTCTTCCCAGCCTGCGGGGCGGGGGCGGGGGCGGGGTGAGGGCAGCCCGGCGTGGCCTCACCCCGTGTCCCCAGCCCAGCTCTTACCAGGTTCTTGGCCAGCATGTCGGCCCCGTAGAGGAGCAGCATCTTGATGATTTTGTAGCGGCTGAGCCGCGCGGCGTCATGCAGCGCCGTGTCCCCCTCCTGTAGCCACAGGCACCCATGTCACCAGCCAGCGGGGCCCAGTGGCCTCCAGACCCCCTCCCGCCTGCATGCCTGGGCCATGGAGCAAGTACAGCACCTACCCTGTCCACAGCATTGATGGCCACGCCGGCGTGGATGAGGTGCTCTGCAATGTCGGCATGGCCGGTGCGTGTGGCCACGTGCAGCGGGGTGCTCAGGAGCTGGGGAGATCGGCGGGGGAGGAGGGTGTTAGCTCCCAAAGGGACCCAGGGGGGTGGCGCCTGCCTGCACCCCCACCCCTGCCCTCACCTTGTCCACGAGGTTGAGGTTGGCACCATGGTCCTGCAGCAGCTTCACCACGGCCAAGTGTCCCCCGCGGCAGGCCCAGTGCGTGGCCGTGCAGTCCAGCTGCTCACAGATGCCCACGTCAGGGCCAGGCCAGCCCCTGCCTGGCAACATCCCACCCCCCCACCCACACCCACAATCCATGTCCCCCGCACCCCATGTCCCCCGCACCGCAGAAAGGGTGACCAGCCCTTGCAGAAGTAGCCTCCTGATTGGCTGCTTCTCCACTAAGGGTGGGGCAAAGGGGACGGGCAGCCAATCAGACTGCAGTAGGGCTCCTCCACCACCTTTGGGGGCTCTGGGCTGATCCCCAAATGCTCCCTCCAGGTGCCCTCCCCAGACCCGTGGCAGGGACAGGGGGCTGCCCCCGTCTCACCCGGTCCTGGAAGTCCACGGTGGCGCCGTGCTCCAGCAGCTTCTCCAGGATCTCGACGTGCCCCTCCAGCGAGGCCCGGTGCAGCGCCGTGCGGTGGAACTGCCCCGGGGCAGCACCGCCATCACGGGGCAGCCCCTCCACCTTCCCCACCCCAAGGGCTGCCCCCCCCCGCACTAGGCACCTGCAGGCCCCTGCCCGGCACCCAGGGGCACAAGCCAACCTCAGCCCCACCGGGCACAGAGCGGCTCTGCCGGGTCCGTAAGGGCCGGACAGACCGCAGCATTGCCAGCCCAGCCGGTGCATCGTCCCTCCGGCCAGCTCCCCGGCGCTGCCTGTGGGGGCCCAGGATGGGCTGGGGGCACCACCTCATCGCAGGTGTCCGGGGAACCGCCGTCAGCCAGGAACTTCTCGACGAGGCGGAGCTGGCCCTGCACGGCCGCCCGCAGGAACGTCTCCGGCTCCACCGCCGCCTCCTGCCGGGCAGGGGCACATGGGACTCCTACACCCCAGGACCCTGCCCGGAGGGTGCTGTCCTGACCCCCAGGCCCCTCAGCTCTGGCTCGACCCCAGCCCCTTACAAGATCCTCGGGCTCCGGCTCGGGCACCGGCTCAGGCGTGGCGGCCCGCTCCTCCCGCCGGCGCCGGCGCTGCTTGCGCAGCTCGATGAGGTGCTGGATGCCACCCACATCGATGATCTCACGCCGCAGGTCCACCGAGCTCCTCCGCGCCCGCTCCTGGCCCTGCACCAGGAGGGAGGGAGTGGGGAGTCTGCCTGGACCCCTGCCTCGTGGGGCTTGGCCATCAGCAGGCTTCTCTCCCCACTCTTGACCCTGCCCCGGGCTCCCCGACCCCGGGGGCCACAGCTCCTACAGAGCCGCCTGCCGGGATGAAGGGCCAGCCCCGTACCCCACTCACCTTGAGGACCGCGATGCCGAGGGGAAGGGCCCCCCGGTGCTTCTCATCCTCCAGCTCCTGCACCTCCATCCGCACCAGCGCTGGCAGCTGCCCGGGGCTGCTCTGTAACCCAGCAGAGACACCCTCAGCCCCCAGGCTTGACGCTATTGCCCTGGGAAGGTGCTAGATCCGCAAGGAAGGGCCATCGGGGCCAGCACCAGGGCTCAGCCCGGCTCCGGCATCCCTGGACTCGCCTGCTTCGCTGCCTCCTCCTGCGCCAGCCTCTGGTCGATGAGCTCCGTCGCCCATTTCAGGTCCTGCTCCACAGTTGCTTCCATGGCTCCGGCCCTGGGCACCGCCTGCCCTGGCGCTGGGAGCTGTGGTGGGTCCTCGCTGCTGTGCCCGCAGCTGCTCGGCTGCTCCAGGCTTTATGCGGCGCCCAAGGGACAGGTGCGCCCGCCCCGTGACCGTGACCGGGGGCTTTTGTCATGAGCTCACCGGCCACATTCTCCCCGGTCACCTTCCTGCAGCCCTGGGCATCGCCCTTAAAGGGCCCCAGGCACAGCAGGGGGACCTAGGGGGGCTCCGGCCTGTGGTGTGGGCAGGAGCCAGAGCCACCGCACCGAGGCAGCAGAGCGCTGGACCTGGTCACCCCCTGCCCTGCGTCAGCCCTGGGCCCATCCCAAGCCAGTTCCTGAGGGCAGCTCCCGATGCCCCTGGAGCTGGGGTCCTGCTCCATGCCGCACGTGCTGCTTCAGCAGATGATGTCAGGCACTGGCACTTCCGCCAGCCCCCAGGGACACACTGGCCAGACCCCAGCCTGCCTGGAATAACTCGGCCAGGAGCTATTCCTGTCTCTGTGCACCGCGCACAGCCCCGCTCGGACCAGAGGAGGGGGCTCATATCGGGGGGCAAGGGAGTTGCCACAGTCATCAGTGCCCAAGGAGCGCAAGGCGGGCACGCTCCAGCCTAGAGCCCGAGGGTGCCCTTTGACCCTTCCCTTCTGAGGTCATGGGAGATCGCTGCTTCGGAGTGCAGTGGGGGTCCCTCCCCCAGGTCCCTTCATTGGGAAGGTGAAAAGCTGCGCACCGCGAAAAGCCGGGGTGGGAGGCACCAGGCAGAGAGCGTGGAGCAGGACCCCCCACCAGCAGCCTCCGCACAGGTATGTGCCAGCACACGCAGGTGCACGCTCGCTGCAGCCCTGGGGCCGAGGACAGGATGCCTGGAAGGGCAGAGCCAACAGGAGCCAACCAGCAGCAGGGGGAGCCGGGCACAAGACCGCTGGGGATAACGTGGCCTCGGTGCCGCTGCCCCGGTCACCATCCAGCATCCCCGCAGACCGCTGAAGTGGGAAGGGTTTATTGATAAATACAGAGTACGGACATGGCGGCGCCGGCCCCGCGGGCGCCCTGCACCGCGGCTTCTGCTGGGTCTCCGCTCCAGCACGAGCAGCACAGTCCAAGGGGGCTCAGGCAGGGGGTCCCCGCCAACCCCCACAGGCACCGCCCCGGCCAGTGCCTGTCACAGGAGCGGCCCAGTGGGCGCAGGCCACTCCTCCAGGGTCGCAGGGGGACCGAGCCCCGGTGCCCGTCCACGCCAGGGCCAGCCCGAGCGCCATGGCCTGGGGGCCGTGCCCACCGCCGGGTCAGTTCCTAGGGGGTGGTGGCTGGTTCACAATGACCTGGACCACAAAGTCCTTCTGCAGCCGCGTGTCCTGCAGGCGCGTGCGGTCCGTCAGCAGCTTCCCCGAGAAGAACCAGCGCTGCCAGGCGGGCTCGATGCCCTCGCGAGCCTGCAGCTGCCGCTTGAGCTGCCCCACTGTGTCAGCCATGCTGGCGCCCAGCCGCACGTCCCGGCCCGTCGACAGCCGCACCTTGAGCGGGAACTCGTGCCGCGTGCCTGGCGCTGGCTCCGCCGCCTCGGGGCCCTCGTCCTCGCTGCGCTCCTGGATCAGGTTCACAGGCGGCGCCAGGCAGTACACGGGCAGCTGGTACCGGTTCCCCAGCTCATCGTAGCACTCGGTCAGGGAGCCTGTGCCAGGCAGAGCTGGTGAGGGCCGGTGCACTGCTCACCCACGGCCCCTCGCTGCGGACCCCCGGCCGCCACCACCCCAGCCCGTCTCTCCCACCCCCGGGGACCGGGATGCCCCAGCGTGATGGGGTTGCGGTCCCCCACCCGGCGCCCTGCACGCCGCCTCCCGGCCCTGCCAGCCCCCCGGCGCAGCGCTTACCGTGGGGCAGGGTGATGCTGGCGCCGTCCAGGATGGCCTGGGCCAGGCCGTGGTCGCTGGCCTCCACGGCGCCGGCGGCCGCCTTGAGCGCGTCCCAGATCTCGGCGCGGCCCTCGAAGGCGGGCGCCGTGTCCCAGAACTCGTCGCGCTTGCTGCGCAGCTGCCCGGCCGTCATGGGGTAGTCGCTCTTCCACTTGGGACGCTCCTTGCGCAGCGGCTCGTTGCGGCCTGCGGGCACCGGCACGGTCAGCCGGGCGCGGGGCTCTGCCACCCGCTGCCGCCGCGGCCCCGGGCATGTCCCCGCCGGGCGGGGGCGGGGGCGCGTCCTGTTGCTCCGGCTGCCCCGGCCCGGCCCAGCCCAGCAATTACTCAGGCGCGCCCGGCCCGTGACAGGAACCAGGCGTGAGTCACGGCCGCAGCACCCCCCGGCCCGGCCCGCAGGAGCCTGCCCCCCCCGGCCCGGCCCGGCCCGGCCCAACCCCCCCCGGCCCGGCACGGCGCGGCGCGGCGCGGTGCCCGTGTCCCCGTGGCGGGGCGGGGCGAGGCGGTCCGGGGGGGGTTACGCAACCGGCGGCCCCGCTCCACCCCCACACTCACCTGCCCGCTTACGCGCATGTCGCGGGCCCGGGGCTCGGCGCGGCCTCCCCACGCAGCCGCCCATGTCCGGCCCGGCCCGCCAGCCCGCGGGACCCGGCTCGTCCCAGCGCCGCCAGACCCGGCGCAGGGAAGCGGGCTGGGCTGGACCCGGCCCGGCCCGGCCCCGCCCCCCACGTGCCGCGGCCCCGCCCCCGCGGCCCGCCCCTCCGCGCAGGCCCCGCCCCGCGCCCGCGCGCTGCTCGGCCCGAGTCACGTGCCGGGGGCGGCGCGCATGCGCGGGGCGAGGCGGGGCGGGGCCATGGCGGCGCTGCGGGCGCTCGTGGACGACTTCGTGTCCGGGCTGCAGGATGGGCCCGCGCCCGAGGTGGCGGCAGGTGCGGGGCGGGGCTTGCACGCGCGGCGGGGGTGGTGCGTGTGCGTGTGCGTGTGTGTGTGCGCGTCTCGCCCGTGACCCGTCGCGTCCCGTCCCGCAGGGCTGCGCGCCGGGCGCTGGACGGCGCTGGACGTGGTGGAGGCGCTCGGGTAGGAGTCCATCCCCTTCCCTTGCCCCGCTCCCCGCCCGGCCCCCGCCACGCCCCGCCCCGCTCACCGCCTCTCCCCCAGGTCGTCGCTGGAGCACCCGGAGCCGCGCACACGCGCCCGCGGGCTGCAGCTGCTGGGCCAGGTCCTGCTGCGCTGCCACGGCACCCTGCGCCACGCGGAAGGTGCGGGGCCGGGGCCGGGGCTGGGGGGCGGTGGCATCTGAGCAGCCGGGCCAGGTGTGACGTGCGGCGCTTGTTCCCCGCAGTGACACACCTGGTGCTGTTCTTTGAGGCACGCCTGAAGGACCATCACCTGGTGATCCCCGCCGTGCTGCACGGCTTGCATGCGCTGGTGAGTTTGCACCCCGTGTCCCTGTCACGCAGCACCTTCCTGGGCTGGCCCTGTCCCACCCAGGGGCGCGGGGCAGGAAGGGCCCTCAGCCGCGTGTGCTCTGTCCACAGAGCCTGAGTGAGGCGCTGGCCCCGGGCCTGGCCGTGTCGGTGCTTAAGGCCATCTTCCAGGAGGTGCACGTGCAGGTGAGTAGTCTCCACGTCCCTTTCAGCTGCTGGGATGCAGCGTATCAAGCAGTGCGCGCGCGGCTGTCCCACAGCGACACGTGTTGTGCTCCACACGCGCTCCCAGGCGCGTGCTGCGTGTGCAGGGATGGGCTGTTGCTATGGGCTGCGGGCACTGGGCCGGGGGGTGCTGCCCTGCACGGATGTGGTCCGGGTCACACTGACACCTCTCTGCCCCGCAGTCACTGCTGCAGCTGGATCGGCACACGGTCTACACCATCATCACCAACTTCATGCGGACGCGGGAGGAAGGTGCGGGCCCAGGCCCCGTGGGGGGGGGTGCTGGGGTGCCAGGCCCTGAACGAGCCCCGTGTCTGCTCCCGTCCCTGCAGAGCTGAAGAGCCTCGGCACCGACTTCACCTTTGGCTTCATCCAGGTGATGGATGGCGAGAAAGACCCACGTAACTTGCTGGTCGCCTTCCAGATCGTCCGCGACGTCGTTCTCAAGGGCTACGCGCTCGGTGAGGGCCCCTGTCCCGCCAGGCGCCACCCCCCCCCCGGGGCTGCCCAGCAGCGGGTCCATCACGCTGCTCCGGCGCTGAGGCCCAGGCCCAGGCGGCTGTGGCTAGCGCTCAGCTTGCGGCTCCGCTCTCTCTCGCAGGCCCCTTTGTGGAGGAGCTGTTTGAGGTGACATCCTGCTACTTCCCCATTGACTTCACCCCGGTGAGTGAGTCCATTCGGAGCCGCAGCCCCAAACCAGACCCTGCCCTTCCGTGAGAGGGAGCCAGGGCTGGGAGCTGTCCAGAGGGTCTCAACACCCGAGGCAGAGGCAGGTCTCACATGTGCCAGCCTTGCATGTCTCTCGCTGCTCGCATGTCCCCGCCTCGCCCCGGCGCCTGTGCTGCAGCAGGTACTGCATCAGGAGCCTCTGCTGAGCCCTGGGCTCCTTGCGCTTCTGTTGCAGCCCCCCAACGACCCCCACGGCATCCAGCGGGAAGATCTGATCATCAGCCTCCGCACCGTGCTGGCATCCACGCCCCAGTTCGCTGAGGTGAGATGTGCCAGCGGGGGTGCGGAGCTGCGCAGGGCAGGAGGGCTGCAGCCTGCGGTGGGGGGCTGGACACTCGGCTCGGCACCAGCTGTGCTCCAGCGCTCAGGCACCCTTGTGCCGTCTGCTCAGCTCCTTCACTGCTGTTAAGTGGTGGGAGGAGGGCCCGACGGGCCAGGCTTGCACTGGGCACCAGGCTGAGGAGCAGCGTCTGGGAGCACCAGGCAGCAGCCACCCGAGGCCCCAGCTGGAGCCAGGACCCTGAGACTAAGCCCATCCCCGCAGTTCCTTTTGCCGCTTCTCATCGAGAAAATGGACTCGGAGCTGCAGAGTGCCAAGCTGGACGCCGTGCAAACCCTGGTGAGCATTGCTCCCACCCACCCACCCACCCCGCCAGGGGCCCCAGAGCCCCAGCAGGGGCTGCACCCTCATTCCGCACCTGCTGTGGCCTGCAGAGTGCCTGCTGTGCCGTCTACGGGCCCAAGGAGCTGCAGGAGTTCCTGCCCAGCCTCTGGGCTTCCCTGCGCCGGGAGGTGAGTGAGGCCGGCACGGTCCCTGCCAGAGGTGGGTCAGGAGGCTGCAGTGGGGGCTTGGGCTATGGCCCTTGTCCTGAGGTATGGGGCCCAGCGCCCTCCATGGGTCTGTACAGGCCTGGGCCCGCAGCTGCCCCCACCCCCACCCCCACCCCCAGGTGTTCCAGACAGCGAGCGAGAAACTGGAGGCAGAGTGCCTGGGTGCACTGACAGCACTGGCCGCCTGCCTGTCCCACGCCGTGCTCCACGCCGACGCCCACGACCTGCTGGACACCTTTCTCAGCAGTGTGCTGCAAGGTAACTGTCTCGGCCGCGTGGCAGATGCTGGTGCCAGGTTGGTGAAGGGGCTGACCCGGTGTGATGCCTTACACAGGGTGGGCCACGGCTGGGCTGAGCTCTCCCTGGCTCTGTGGCCCTGAGCTGGCAGGCGTGCGTACCTGTGTGCACATGCACCCCGTGGCTGAGGTGCCATGTGTGTGTCCCCAGACTGCCGGCACCACCTGTGCGAGCCTGACATGAAGCTGGTGTGGCCAAGTGCCAAGCTGTTGCAGGCCGCAGCGAGCGCCTCACTCCGGGCCTATCACCATATCGCTGGCAGCGTCCTGCCCCTGCTGCTGGAGCAGTACAACCAGCACCCCCAGGTGAGTGCCTCCCAGCAGTATCAGTTGCTCTGGGGTCACACGGCCCCACGGGGGGTTGTGGGTTCTGGGATATGCAGCAAGGTGTTGGCATCAGGGTCCTTCTCTGGTCTGGCGGTGGGGGGTCTGCAGGGCTTGGCCCCACGGTGCCTTTCTCTGCCCCCGGGTTGGTGGCAGGGTCATTGGAGCTGGAGCACTCCCGCCCCTGCACCAGTGCTGAGCCCCATCCTGGCAGGGCTGTAACCCGGGCCCGGTCTTGGCTCCTTTGCAGAGCAGCCAGCGGAGGACGATCCTGGAGATGCTGCTGGGCTTCCTGGAGCTGCTGCAGAAGTGGGGGCACGAGGAGGGCGGTGAGTGACAGGGGTCTGCCCACAGCTCAGACCTCCACCAAGCCGTCGCCTGCCACCCCCTGCTTCCCCCCTCCACCCTCCCCAGGGTGACTGCAGCGCAGCACCACCCCAAAGGCCTGCGTCCCGGTGATTCTGCGTCCATGTGTCCGCAGACGAGACCATGCTGCTGGGCATCCGTGCCCCGCTGTGCTCCGTGGTGTTCTCGGCACTGACGGACCCCAGTGTGCAGCTGCAGATAGTGGGTGTCCGGGTCGTGACTGTGCTGGGCGCACTCCCAGGTGGGTGTCCTGTACTCTGGGTAGGGGTGGGGGGTCTCCCTTGGTGCCAGGCAGGGTCCTGACAGGGCTGGGGGTGGAGTTAGGTGATGGGCTGGTCCGTACTGGGCTACAACTGATCTCTCGGGACAGGGCTTCTGGTGGCCTCAGACCTGGACTTAGCTGTGGACCATTTGACACGACTCGTTCTCCATGAGCAGGATCCCCAGAGCAGGTGAGCAGGGCCAGGTGGTGTGGATGGGTGGCCTGGGGCTGGGAGCACCGTCCCCAGGGGGAAGCAGCTGCTGGAGCCGAGGGGCGGTGTTGGGTTTGGGACAGCGGGGCTGAACCAGTCGGGGACAGGAGCGAGACCAGAGCAGGCTCTCATCAGGGCCAAGGCAAGTTACAGGCCGGGCCCGGTCAATCCAGAACGAGGTCCTGTGTACCAGCGCCTGCTGCCGGCAGACAAGGCAAGGCTGGCACACAGCTGCTCCTGCTGCCTTCACCCGCTCTCTCCCCTCTTGGTAGCATGGCAGCGATGGAGGCCGCAGGCACCCTGGCACCTGCCCACCCCAGGGCCTTCACAGACCACATGGTGCGGGCACTGGCACAGGAGCTGCAGACAGGTACAGCGCTAGGGACTGAGGCCATGTGCTGTGAGCAGGGCCATGGAGGGAGGGGTCTGTAGAGGCATTTGTAGAAGGCAGGAACAGGAAGCCCACTGGTGCCCGCAGCAGCTTGCCCTGGGGCCCAGGGCTTGTAGGGTCCCGGCTACAGCCCTGGTGCCAGCCTCCCCACCCCATGCCGTGCCTTGCAGAGCGGGAGGATGAGGGTACCCGGTGCCAGCGCTGCCTACAGGCTTTGGCTGCTGTGTCCACCCACCCCAGCATTGTGCGTGAGACCGTCCCTGTCCTGCTGCAGCATCTCCGCCACCTGCAGAGAGGTAATGTGGCCACACTGCGCAGCACCCCCGCAGCAGGGCGGGCTGTAGGGGGGGGCACCTAGGACTGAGCTGGGATGGCGGGGGCTAGGATGTTGGGCAGCTGTGGGTCTCAGGGCACTGCAGGTTCGGGGTGAAGGCCCCCACAGAGCTAAGAGGCTGCAGTGTGGGAGTGAGGGACGCTTGGGGGGCAGGGGCTTGTGGTTCAGAAGTGAAGGGCACTGGCAGGGCTGGCCCGGGGGACTGCTGGCCTGGGGGAGGGGAGGTGTTGGGGGGGCCAGTGCCAGAGGGGTGCTCACGGGCCCTTTGCCTGCAGGCAGTGAGCCAGGGGACACTGGGAAGATGGCATCGCTGTGCCGCAGCCTGCACCGCGTGGCCGTGCAGAGCCAGCACGACCCCGAGAGCTGCAGCTTCTACCACCAGGCCGTGGTGCCCTGTCTGCTGGGCCTGGCCCTGCAGGCTGCTCTGCAAGGTGAGCGTGGGGCTGGGCTCCGGCTGGGGCTCCTGGGTTTGGGCCTGAGGCGTCCAGTTGGTGCCTGGACCATCGGCTGAGAGCAGAGACACCCCCTTTGCCAGGTCTGGGTGCAAGGACGATGCTGCAGTTGGGGGTGGGGGACTGGTTGGCTTCCCCCATGCCCCTTTACTGGGTTCTCATAGCCTGGATCAGGGTGTTCCTGGATGCAGGGGCCAAGACCCCGTGGGTTCTGACCATCCGGTACTCGCCCTTCCCCTAGAGGATGCTCTCCTGGCGCCAGGCAAGGCGCTGCTGGAGGAGGAGGCTTTGACCTCCATGGTGCCCGTCATCAGCGCCGCCAGCACCCACCTGAGCCCCGAGTGAGTGCAGGGCCTGCAGGCAGGGAGGGGGCCTAGGGCACGCGTTTGCTGGCGGTGCTGGGATTGAGCACCGCGGCCTTGCTGCAGCTCTGCCCGGCTCCTGTGTGGTTCTGCCTGGCAACACTGACCCAGCACATTGCCCTTGCCCAGGCTGGCAGTGCAGAGCGCGGCGCTCATAGTGCCCCTCTTCCTGGACGGGGATGTCTCCTTCTTACCCCAGAACAGCTTCCCCTGCTCTTTCCAGCCCTTCCAGGTGCGTGGGGCAGGGCCAGGGGGTAGGGGGCTGGGGATGGGCTTGCAGGAAGGAGCTGAGGGTTGAGTCCCAGGGTTGATGTGGACACTGTCTCCTGGCAGGACGGGCCGTGCTTAGCAGCGCAGAGACGTCTGGTCACCCTGCTCATGGCCTTCATCTGCTCCCTGCCCAGGAATGTGAGTGCGGGGGGTTCTGGGGGGCTGGGTCCCTCCAGCGCTTGCTGTGGGGGGCCTGTGGGTCTGAGTCTCAGCGTGTCTCCCCCGCAGGTGCCCATCCCCCAGCAGGACCGGCTGCTGCAGGAGCTGCTGGCCCTGAGCTGTGCCTGTGACTGCCCCTTTGCCGCCACAGCCGCCGCTAAGTGCTTCGCGGGACTGGTGAACAAGCACCCGGAAGGTGAGTGTGGGGGCTCACGTGCGTGCCTCCTGCGCACACGGGAAGCCCCTTGCAGGGGGCACATCCACCCTGCCCTGTTTGTCTCCCCAGGCCCGCAGCTGGACGAGGTGCTGCAGCAGGCACTGAACCGGCTGGAGCTGGAGCTGGAGCTGGGCCTGGCCGAGGGTTCCCGCTGCACCCAGGCCCTCAGCCTGCTCCTCTGGGTAAGGACAGCAGCGCCCACACTGGAGGGGTCGGTCTGGTCCTGCTCTGCCCCCTCGGCACCCCCAACCCTTGCTCTCTACCCCTGCAGGTGACCAAGGCTCTGGTGCTGCGCTACCACCCGCTGAGCTCCCGCCTGACAGACAAGGTGAGGGGCTGGGCTGGGGTGGAGGGGCCGTGGAGGGCCAGGGCCTGACAGCACCTCTGCCCACAGGTGCTGGCGCTGCTGGGGGATGCAGAGCTGGGCCCGGCGGCAGCTGAGGGGCTGGGGCTCCTGCTGGCCGATGCACCTGACGTGCTGAACCGCGGCTGCCACGCCGACGTGCGCCTCATGTACCGCCAACGCTTCTTCACTGACAACGTGCCCCGGCTGGTGCAGGGCTTCCACGCTGCCCACTCCGGTAAGCCCCCCCCCTTATCTGTTGCCCCACTTTTCATGGGGGCCTGGCCCTTGTGCCCAGCTGTGACCTGCGGCCCCCGTGCTCCCTGCAGATGTGAAGGCTAACTACTTGAAGGGGCTGTCACACGTGCTGAACCACCTGCCCAAGCCCGTGCTGGTGACGGAGCTGCCCACGGTGCGTGTGGTGGGGTAGGGTGCGTGGGGGGGAAGCCTGGGAGGCCGCAGGCACCGCTCACGGGCTGTGCCACCCCCAGCTGCTGCCCCTGCTGCTGGAGGCACTGTCGTGCCCGGACTGCGGGGTGCAGCTCTCCACCCTGCGCTGCCTGCAGCCCCTGCTGCTCGAGGCCCCGCGCGCCCTGAGCCCGCACGGCGACACGCTGGTCACCAAGTTCCTGAGCCTCACTGACAGCCCTGCCATGGTGCGTCTGCCCCCCCCACCCCACCCCCACCCCCAGCCTTGACCTTGACTCACCTGCGTGCTCTATTCCAGGCTGTCCGCATCGCGGCCCTGCGCTGCATCCACGCGCTCACTAGCCTGCCCGCCCCAGGGGTAAGTGCCCCACGACTGCCTCCCCCATCCCCAGCATGCAAAGTGGGGTGAGGCCGGGGGCCACGGCTCCCTGTTAATGGGTCTCTCTCCCCAGCTGCTCCCATACAAGGCGCGGGTGATCCGGGCCCTGGCCAAGCCCCTGGACGACAAGAAGAGGCTGGTGCGGAAAGAGGCAGTGGTGGCGCGTGGGGAGTGGTGAGTTGGGCGCAGGTGCATCTGCCCTCATTGTAGCCTGAGCCCCCTGTGCAAGCTGGCACAGAGCTGTCCACAGTGCAGGGGCTTGGGGATCCAGGCTGCCTCGGACTCCACATTTTAGGGACAAGGAGATGCTGGCACCCACTGTGACATGGCATGGGCGGCCACTGGTGGTGGGGAGGGTGACGGCTGGTCAGTCTGCAGGAACAGTAACCCAAGGGGGATGTGGTGGAGAGGAGGGGACTGACTCTGTGCATCACTGCAGCAAAGCAGGTTGGGATTGAGATCAGGATCAGGAAAGACACACAAGGAAAGCTGAGGGGTCTCCATCACTAAGGGCATCCGAGCCGAAGCCAAACAAGCCTGGGGCAGGGCAGTCCTGGAGCAGGCAGTGAAAGCAGCAGTGTGCGCCCAGGTCCCCTTCCTCCAGCACGGGACAGGGAGGTCATGGGGGCACTACCGCCCAGAGCAGGTGGATACTGGAGAGGACCCGGCTCGGATACCAGAGAGGGCTGGGCTCCAGTAGGAGCCAGGAACGCAGCTCCAGGTTGCGAAACAGGAGGCGAGGGGCTGGGTCAGGTTACGAGATGGGATGACAGAGCAGAAAGAGGAGTCGGGTCGCGCAGGAAGGGGGGCAACAGGCACAGTCCTTGCCAGCCCCTGGGCCAAGCACAGGGGACTGTGGTCCCGGGTTTCTGGGCTCTGCTGCCTGCTCCAGGGGGCCAGGACCTCCTACCCTTCTATGCTGCTACAGGGGTCCGTGGCTTCCCTTTCTCAGCAGCGCTGGTGCTGGGGCTGGCACTGACCCCACAGGGTCCTGGTGGAGGGTCTTGGCCCTGTGCTGAGGCTCAGCCCCACGCTGCACTGCGGCAGGAAGGGATTTCCCCCTGCTCAGACTGACGTGCGCTGGGGAGTTTTGCCTTCCTCTGTAGCAGGGGCACGGCCTGGGCCTGGGCACTGGACTGTGTTTTCCAGACTCCATCCTGTCTCGGCAGGATGCTGCAGGGCTCTTGGCCCCTGCTCCTCCTCAAGCTTGGCCTGGTGCAGGTGGAGTAGGCGGGCCATGCCTCCCAGGTCCTGCCTGCCCATTTCTGCTACAGCTCTTATCTGGCAGGTTCCTCCTGGGCAGCCCCGGCAGGTGAGGCCCCCGCCCGTGCCACCCGCTGCACAACTGACAATCGCACCCCACGCCTGGCCCAGCCATGCCGCCAGTGCCACCAAGCTAACCCAACCTGCTTCCTGCCGGGACCAGAGGGCAGCACCTTCGCCGTGCCCACCCTGCACCCAGGAGCCACCGCCACACAGGAGGGAGCAGGCAGGGGCCAGGCACGTGTCATACTCCACGTACCACCAGAATAAACACGTGTGTTTTGGTACAGCAGTGTCAGGGTTTTGGCAGGCGCCGTCAGACCGGTGGGGCTGTCAGGTGGCCCCTGCAGCGAGCTGCTGCCTCCTCATCCTTCCTGGCTGCAGTTAGCACCCCAGGGCAAGGTCCCTATTTCTTTGCCCCTTGGAGGCTGCTGAAGCCCCAGTGTTTAGACCAGCAGATCCAAGCCAGCCCCGGTTCAGCTAGGCTCCCCTGGGCCAGACCAGGCAACAGCGAGGAGGTGGCCGCATTAGTTAAAAATGGGTTTTATTTGACACAAAAAACCCAAGGGGGCGGTCAGGCAAGGCCCTCTCTTCAGCAGAGGTGCTGGGTGGGGCCGTGGCCTGTGCAGCCCCATGCACCCTCCCAGGGGCTGCCTGCAGCTCACGAGAGGCAGGAGGGGGCAGAACAGACATCCACCTTTGGACCTCAGGGCTCTGGGCACCGAGACGGGGGAGGGTCTGCGCTGGTGGTCAGATGGCCAGCACGGGGGTGTGCCGCTGCATCACACATGGGGGTGCGTCCCAGCTCAGGCCAGTGCCATGGGGCGGGTGCGTGGACGGCAGTAGGACGCGGGTAAGCCAGTGCCTGGGAAGGATGCAGCCCATGGTGAATGCTGCAGCCTCTCCCAAAGCCACAGCCCTGGGCCCCCTGCACCAGGTCTTGGGCTCAGCCTGGAGCCCCCCTCACCTGGGTACGTCCACGCCGAGGAAGACCCGCCAGTTGTCCCAGGCGCCAAAGCTGTACGGGTTCCGGAACGCCTGCGGGAGCAGAGGCGGGGAACGTGATGCTGACTGACCGTGGCCGCCTGCCCCCCAAGCTCCCTGCCCCCCAGCTCCTACGCTCACTTTGCCCTTCTTCTGCAGTCGCTGCCGCTCCTTCTTGTTGATGTGTCTCTCAATGCTGGTCTCCCCGCGGGTGATAAGGGCCGCGTGCCACAATGTCAGGGCCCCCAGGGCCAAGGCCACAGAGCTGGGGGGAGGTGGAGGTTGGGGTCAGGGCAGAGTCCAGGCAACCTTCCCCTCTCTGCACACCTGGCTACATGGAGCTGCCTGCTCATGACCCAGCAGGACGAGGCTGCGTCGGCTCCCAGGGCTCAGCGCCCCTGTTACCTGCATAGCACCCACAAGTAGACGATGCTTTTGTGGAAGACACGCTGGCGGAAGGAGAAGGCCGGGGGCGGTGTCTGGTAGTAGGTCTGCAGGAAGGGAAGGTGGTCGGTTAGGGCCGTGGGGGCGGCTCTGCCCCCTCAAAACCCACCAGACACCCCGAGAAGCCAAGACCAGCCAAGAGGACCCTCCCACGCGCACACACAAACACAGAGCAGACAGACACTTGGTGAAAGCAGCAGGGCAGGGAGCAGCTGCGTGGCAGCCTGAGGCATGAACCCCACAGGCAGCAGGCAAGAGCCACGAGCTGGGGCCTTGGCCCTTGGGGCAGCTCCGCGCCCGCAGGCGCAGCACAGCCCGGGCGCAGGCACATGCGAAGCGGCTGCCAAGGCCCGGCTTGCTGGCCCCGGGCGCGGGGATGTCCCACCTGGTTGGCGGCTGCCTGCGGGCGCTCCTTCTCGAGCTGTTTCATTTTCTGGGGGGGATGGAAAACACGGCGCAGTTACAGGCCTCACAGCTTGGGCACCCTGGGGCCAAGAGGAGCCCAAGGCCGTGTCTGCCTCTCCCTCTCTGTCTGCCCTGGAAAGCTGGAGCGCGTGCAGGCCGAGGCCGTGTCACTCACCTCGATGGCTGCGTAGGCCTCACGGAACATGTCCCAGCCGCTGATGCTGCAATAGATGCAGCCCATGGTCATGAAGAGGCAGAAGGAGAAGAAGTAGCGGTGGTTGTAGTGCCCCACGCAGTTGTTCAGCCAGGCTGCCCCAGATTAAAGATGGGTAACAATAGGAGGGGGCACCGCGCCACACCCGAGCCAGGCTGCCGTGACGCTGTTTGGACTCTGTGGGGCAGGGACAGTCCCCAGTCTCAGGCAGCTGCAGCTGCATCCAGCACCTGTTGCACGGGGACCTGGAGTCTGCACCTGAGCCCTGCCCCGGCAGCCTCACCAGACACCTCTTGGCTCCAGCGCCATGTTTCCCAGGGGCCCTGGGACACAGCAACACCAGGGCTCGGGGGGCTACGCTGCCCCCCCCCGCCTGCCCCTCTCACACAGTCAGCCCTAGTGCTCGGTGTGCCCCAGGGAACACCTAGGTGCCCCAACCCCCTATCCCCTTCCCAAGAACCAGGCTCCCTAGAGGGGCCAGCCTGGCCGGTGCTGCAGAAGGATACGGCAGTGATGGTCCATCTTGAGCACGCACCTGTGAGGAGAGTGGATGGCTGTGAGCGCTTGCCAGGGGTCTGGGGCAAGAAGCCAGTGCAGGAGGGAGGGAGGGAAGGGCGACCGCGCTGTGCTGTGGTGGAGGGCCTGCGGGACGCGGGTCCCTACCTGTTGCAGATGCTGCAGTGGTGGGTGCGCGCCGGCTTGGGGGCGATGCACTTGCGGCAGATGGAGACACCGGGGAGGTCGCCCTTGGCCTGCAGAGGGAAGGGCGGTCGGTGCTCGAAGCGGGCCCCCCCGGCTCCCCCAGCCCCCGCACCCTACCTGTGGCGGGTAGCCCGGGGCAGTGGTGATGGCCATGTAGTAGTGGAAGACAATCATGAGCAGGTTCCAGTGGCCGTAGCTGAGGTGCCAGCAGACCCAGGCGGGTGCGTAGGTGCGCAGGATGAGGGGCAGCAGGCAGACGTAGACGATGGCCACCACGGAGCTCGTCAGCACGATCACCAGCGCCACGAACGCCTGCAGGAGCAGTGCCCGCGCTAGCCCCGGGGCCCGGGGCCGGCCGCCCCCCCTGCCCGCCCCGGCGCACGGCACTCACCACCCCGAACCAGCGGGTGACGTGGTCCACCAGCCAGTACACCGGCTCGAAGAGGGCATCCAGCACCACGTCGCCGTCCGTGAAGGAGTTGTACAGCAGCGAGCGCAGGCTGAGCCGCCCGTAGCCCCACAGCTGCGCCGCTCGCCGCGCCAGCCGCCCCCGGCACCGCCGGCCCAGCCGCACGCACCGCAGCGCCAGGCGCATCGCCGCCGAGAAGGTGCGTCGCCGGGTCCTCATCCCTGCCCTGCGCGGGGGCACCGTCACAGCCCGAGCCGTGCGGGGCAGGGGCAGGAGCTCAGGTGAGTGGGGGGGGGCAGGGGCAAGGGGGCAAGAAGTGGCGGGGCGAGGCGGGGCTGGAGCTCAGGGGCTGGGGGGTGGAGCCTGGGGGGGTGGGGGGCAGGGGCAAGGGGGCAAGAAGTGGGGGGCAAGGGGGGCTGGAGCTCAGGGGACAAGGGCGGGGACGTGGAGCTGGCGGGCGGGGGGGCAGGGCAGACCCCACGCGCGCTGTCCCTGGGGCGCGAAGGGAAGACGCACCTCCCCCCGCGCTGGCCCCGCCCCCTCCTGGCCCCGCCCCCCACTCACCCGCCGCCATCCCGGCCCGGCGGCCCGGCTGTCAGCGGTGCGGGGCCATCGCTGCTCGCACTGCGCCTGCGCAGAACTCGGCGCGCAGGGCCCGTCGGGAACTTCTCCAGCGCGGACTGCAGGTCCCGGCGGGCCCCGCGCGGCAATGTGACGTGAAGAATGTCACGTGCCGGTGCGGGCCAATAGTGCGGTAGCTTGCAGCGGAGGGCGGGATGGAGGCCAATGGCAAGCCGGCTTATATTTCTTGCAGAGACGGTGCGAAGCAGACATGGCGCCGCCCGTGCGCTACTGCATACCTGGTAGGTGTCGTCTCCCCCCGCCCCGACAACCGGGGCCCGCCCCTCATCCGTCTCCCTCGCTAACGCCCCGTCCGTCCGTCCGGCCCCGCAGGGGAGCGGCTGTGCAGCCTGGACGAGGCGGCCGCGGGCAGCGGCACCTACACCCGACGCGGGCACGTGCACTCCGCGCTGGCCGGGGCCCTCCTCTCCCGCGACCTCGGCGGCCCGGTGAGCGGAGCGGGGGGCACGGCTCGGGTCTCAGCCTGCCACGGGACTCTTTCGGGGGCGGGGGAGAATCTGGGAGTGCTGGGGGCTGAGCTGAGGTTCTAGGTTGGTCGGGCCCTGGGCCTTTTCTCTTGGCGGCCTTGAAGATGAGCCCTGGGCAGGCCCCACGGCGTCACTTGCTGCCCTGGGGCGCGTCCCAGCGACGCCGGGGGCCCCGGCTGTCCAGCGCCGGGGTGTGGGAGCCGCATGAGCGGTGGCTGCCCTGGGTGCTGGTGCTGTCTCTGCGAGCAGCTCCAAGCTCATGGGGCACGTCCCTCTTGCCTGGTAGCTGCCCGTGGTGTCTGTGGTGCGAGACGCCGAAGCCCAGCTCCTGCCTGACGTGGGCGCCATCGTCACCTGCAAGGTAATGGTAGCCGAGCGCCCAGCCTGCTTGGGTGGAGGCAGGTGGGGCTGGCCTTGCCCTGTGCTGCAGGTGGGCAGGAGCCGTGTGGTTCAGCCCTGGTTCCATCTGGGTCCCAGGGAGCCCCTGCTCCCCACCAAGGGCTGCCCCCATAGCCAGCCACAGTGCTGTGGGCTCCCAGTGCCCTGCTGGGGGTAGCAGGGTGGTAACTTATCCGCTCGCACTGGTGGCTGGGAGGACTGGGGTGATAGGAAGGATGCTGGGCTCCTTAATCCCTGGAGCTGGTGGCTCGGGGCAGAGGTTTTGCACAGGGAAGAGCTGGCTTCTCTGCCAGTGCTGGGGCGCTGGGTTGCTCTGGTCCAGAGGCCGATGGGTGATGGGGTGGTGACACCATGTGTGGTGCTGGGCTGGGCTGATGCACTGGTGCAGGGGCAGGTTCTGCACCAAGGTCCAGGCTCTGCTGACCCAGCCGTGGGCCGGGCCTTGTCTCCCTGCAGGTGTGCAGTATTAATTCCCGCTTCGCCAAGGTGCACATCCTGTACGTTGGCTCCACGCCCCTCAAGTCAGCTTTCCGCGGCACCATCCGGTAGGCCCTGGCCTGGGTCAGGAATCTCCACCCCTTGCCCTGCCCCTTCCAAGGCAGCCAGCCCAGCTTGGCAACTCTGGGGTCTCCATCTTTCCTTCCCCCCACACCCAGGCCCACACCTTAGCCTCCTGTGCACCCGGGGGCCTGCAGCGAGATTCCACAGGCAAGCCCAGGTGGGCAGCGCTGCCTGCAGCTCTAGGGGTGGAGCAGGCTGCACTCCCAGTGCTGAGCTCCCCATCTCCCCTTACAGGAGAGAAGACATCCGAGCCACAGAGCGGGACAAGGTCAGTGGCGTCCTGCCTGTGCTGGCATTGCTGTGGCAGCGTATGACAACTGGCACCTGCCTGTACTGGCATCTCCTCCTCCTCTCACTGCAGCCACAGGGGTGGCCAGGGGGAAAAGGGTGTTGCTGACCCAGAGGATCCCAGCCATGGCTCATGTCCCTCTGAGGGGAGGTGGGAGCCAGTGAAGGAAGGAGAGTCTATTCTCATAGAGGCCTGGACTGCCTGGGGCTGCTGTCAGGTCCTGGGGCTCAACAGCCTCCCCCATGGCTCCTGGTACTCACCCCAGGAGCCGGTGGCCTTCTCTACCCCCTAACCAGCCCATGCTCTGTGGCAGGTGGAGGTTTACAAGAGTTTCCGGCCAGGGGACATCGTCCTGGCTAAGGTGGTATCCTGCCTTCACTGGGGTGTGCAAGGAGGCAACAGGGCCTGGTGGGATTTCGCTCTCCCATGGGTGAGGGGTGTTTGAGGGGGGGGTGTCCTTCTCGTCCAGGATGTAACTGTGCAGGCCAGAGCCCTTTCCTTGACCACCAGAGCAGATCTCACTGGGTGACGCACAGTCCAACTACCTGCTGAGCACGGCTGAGAACGAGCTGGGTGTGGTGGTGGCCCACGGCGAGGCAGGTATGAGCAGGACTGTGGCCGCAGTAGCATAGGCCCCTTCAGCGGCTGGGGTGGGCTGACCTGACCTGCATCCCCCGCTCCCCAGGCTACGTGGGGAAACGAGGAGCTCTCCTGGTGCTAGTGGATCAGCAGGGCCTGAGCATCAGGACACCTGGGTTCTCTTGCTGTTCCTGGGTGTGGCGGGGCTGTACCCTTATGCTGGTGCTGGCAGAGGGACCAGGCAATCCTGTCCTCATTACTGGGGCTCTCAGTGATACTGCACTGGTCCCTAGGAGCACGGCTGGTGCCCATCAGCTGGTGTGAGATGCAGTGTCCCCGGACGCATACCAAGGAGTTCCGCAAAGTGGCCCGTGTGCAGCCCCAGTTCCTGCAGACCTAGGCTACCCCGTGCCCCTTGGCAGGATTACTAGAGCCAGGAGCCAGCCGGAGCCTCCTTCACCACAGTACCTGCAGCATCACCTGGACTGGTGCCCATGTGAGCTGGGCTGGGACTCAGGCCTCCACTAACACCTGCGGGATGTAGCTCTGGCTCCCTGGACCCTGCCCATCCTGCCCCCAGGCAGGATTTTAAATTCCTGAGCTGTGAACAATAAAGGCTTTCCCAACCCCTCCCCTCCTTGGTGATTCCCAGCCCTGAGTGGGGGCTGGGTTAGAGGTTGCCTGGGAGAAGCTGGTTCATAGCCCTGCTGGGGTTGCAGCACTTCCTGGGCCATCTGCACCAGGGTGTGGGGTTGGGAACAGGTTGGAGAGCAAAATGCCAGGGAGCAGTGGACTCCTGGCATCCAGGGCTGGGGCAGAGAACAGGCAACCTCTAGCAGCTACAGGGTCTTTGAGCCTGGCTCTGTTGCTGCTGCGTGGAGGACGGCAGGGCCTCTGTACTGCAGCAGTGAAACCTGTGGGTCTCTGTCCCATCCCCCACCAAGCCAGACCAGGTGGAGCTGCTTTGCAGTGAGTCTGCCCTCCCCCCACCCCCAACTGGCTGGAGCAGCAGGAAACAATGGTGGGCATTGAATGGCTATTCTGGAGAAGGGGCCTGGGTCAGAGAACAAAAGCAGCTCCTTTCCCCCTCCCCCACAAGATGAGTCTGCAGCTCCTTTCCCCCTCCCTCACAAGATGAGTCTGCAGCTCAATCTCAGAGTCAGGCCTGAGGGTGAATGAGCATGCTGGGAGGCAGGGGTCTGTGCCCTGTATCAGGCACAGGGTTTATACATGCCACGGCAGGGCCCCCTCTTTGTTCCAGGCCTGTTTACCCCCACCCACTGGCCAGATCTGGCCACCAGAACTAGCTCAGGCCTCCCAGCAGGTGCTCTGGACCAGGGCAGCCATAGTGGGGCCTTGCTGCCCACCTAGAGCAGCAGGAAACAGCAGCCAGACAGACTCATGCTTCCAGCCTAGAGCAGTGCCTCAGATCACACCCAACACGCTGCTATTGCACATCACTCCTTTATTGTACAGACACAAGATGCTGCAATGACTGGACAGTGACGAGGGGCCCAGGAGCTGCCAGGAGCACGGGGGTCCTAGAGTAGGGGGCAGTGGAGCAGCTCTGGGCATGTAACCGTGAGGAATCCCGGGCGCTGCGGCGGGGCAGAAGCAGGGGGGCCCCAGGCCCGGCACAGGGAGTCTAGCAGCAGGACTACAAGAGGGTGGGGCGAGAGCTGCCCGGGGAGCCAGAGTCCCCCTGCCATGGGCTAGGGTCACTCCAGCTCTAACACTGGCTCTAAGTAGGTTAAGGGGCCCGGGCAGGTGTGCGGGGGGCTTGGCCCAGGTGGTCCCGAGAACCCCCCCAGCCAGGCTCCAAGCTGGTGTTCCTAGGCTGCGGGTGGTGTGTGCAGGGGTGGGAGGGGGGGACAGCTCTGCCATGGAGCTGCCCTCACTTCTTGGCCTTGCCTTGCGCAGCCACGGCCTCCATGGCCTTGCGCACTGTCTCCTCGTCCCCCAAGAACTGCATCGGCTTCGTCGGCTTCAGGTTCTTGTCCAGCTCATACACAATGGGGATGCCCGTGGGCAGGTTCAGCTCCATGATGGCCTCCTCCGACATGCCTGCAAGGCAGGGCAAAGTCACAGGCCACCCCCTCCCCTGGGGCAGCCTGCATGGAGGTGCCCCTCCCAGCACTACCCCGTCCCCACGGGGCCCTCATACCTTCCAGGTGCTTGACAATGCCACGCAGGCTGTTGCCGTGGGCAGCCACCAGCACCCGTTTGCCCTCCTTGATCTGCGGGACGATCTCCTCATTCCAGAAGGGCAGGGCACGGGCGATGGTGTCCTTCAGGCTCTCGCAGGTGGGGAGCTGGTCCTCGGTCAGGTCCGCGTAGCGCCGGTCCTGCAATGCCCACGGCCCTCGTCAGCCCCGGCCCCGATGACCGCGCGGGTGCGAGAGAGCGAGCCCGCCCCCCCGGCCGGGCCCACCTTGCTGATGGCGGTGTAGAAGGGGTGGTCGGGCAGCATGGGGGGCGGCGGGATGTCGTAGGAGCGCCGCCAGATCTTGACCTGCGCCTCGCCGTGCTTGGCGGCCGTCTCCGCCTTGTTGAGGCCGGTCAGGCCGCCGTAGTGGCGCTCGTTGAGGCGCCAGGTGCGCACCACAGGCAGCCACATCTGGTCCACGGCGTCCAGCACGATCCACAGCGTGCGCACCGCGCGCTTCTGCACCGACGTGAAGCACACGTCGAACTCGCACCCCGCGTCTGCGGCGTGCGGGAGCCGTGTCACACGGGCGCCGGAGTCGCTCCGCATCCCGCCCGCCCCGATCCGTACCCGTGCCCCCCCCCGCCCCCCCAGGACGTACCTCGGAGCGCATCCCCGCCGCGCTGCGCCTCGAGGCGGCCCTGCGGGCTGAGGTCGGCGTCGTACCAGCCGCTGAAGCGGTTCTCCAGGTTCCAGGCGCTCTCGCCGTGCCGCAGCAGCACGAGGCGGTGCGCGGCCATGGCTGCGGCTCGGGATCGGCGTCGGACTGCCGCGTGCGTCGGGACCGCCCCTCTCTGCGCAGGCGCGCGCCCCGCCCGCCCCGCCACTGCGCAGGCGTCACGCGGCGGACCGCGCGCATGCGCGGCGGGCGGGCCGTGGAGGGCTCTTGGAGCATGCGCGTGGGGGCGGGGGATGCGGCCGGAGGGGCACGCAGCGCACGCAGCGCACGCGAAGGGCGTTGCGACCTTCAGCTTCCCCGTGACATCAGCGCTACCGTAATGTGCGGAGTGCGGGCGCGGCACGGAAGGTGCAGGAGGGTGCGGGTCTGCCCGCGCACCGTGAGGGGTTTTCAACTTCGCCCAGAACCAGAGCGGTTGCTCCGCTCCCCGCCTGCCCTCGGACGCCGGCGGGGAGGAGGTCTACCTGGCCTGCCCGTCACGGGAGACCGCTGACATCGCGGGTCGTGTCAAAAGCCGGTGTGTGTTTTGTACCGCCCCGCCTGCACCCCCATTTCTAAATGCCGGATCCACCCGTGTGCCCGCCTGCTGTGGGACTGAGGTGGGGCTGCGGGACGGGCCCCAGCCGCTTGGTGCCCGGGGCTCCTGGGGCCGGCCCGCTCCACCTGCTCCGCAGCGCGGCAAGTAACAGAGGTCACAGCTACCCAAAGACGCCTGCCTGCCTTCGTCCTTCACCTAACGCGGCTACACCCCGCACCCCTGTGCCGCGGGGCCGGGCTGGGGGCGCTGCTCTGCCTCCCCTTCCCCAGCTCGCCCCCCGGCCCCTCCAGCCTGTGGGACGGGCCCCTGGGCGCCCCGCGGCGTGACTCGGCCCCGCTCCCAGGGGCACTCGCCCTTTGAACTGCAGCGCGCCCCCCCACCCCGGGGGAGTCTGGATCCCTTCAAAGAAGGCTGGGGACAACTGGAAGGGGCGGCGCGGAGCCCGGTAGTGCGTGCTGGAGACGAGGGAAAGGCTACAGAGGGCATGAACATTAGCATGGGGACATTTACAAACGGGCCAAGGTCGGCGGGCAGCTGGTGAAACGGTTCAGAAAGGTCTTTTCAGACTGTTTGGGGATGATGCACCGGGGGCAGACAGCAAATAGAGACCCCGCTGGGAAAGATCATGTGGGAGCTTTGGCGGCAGATCCCCCAAAAGCGCCACCAAGCCGTGTGAAGGGATGCTAGCAGACAGGGTAGTAAGAACCTAGAAGCGCCCGGCAAAACCCCCTCCTCATGGTCCCCAAAAAGGATGGGACCGTGCAGGTTTGCTTTGATTTTAGGAAAGTAAGCAGCATAGTGCACTTCGATGCTTGCCCCGTGGTTATGGGGGAGGGGTGGCTGGAGCGGAGGGGGGAGACAGTTCATCTCCACCCTAGACATGGCCAAGCGGTACCGGCAAACACTGCGGGAAGCAAACGCCCAGGAGAAGCATGGGCCACCGCACAGAGGCTTTGAGAGTTTGTCCAGGTGCCGTTTGGCCTGCACGGAGCGGCAGCCATGTCCCAGTGCCTGATGAAGCCAAGGTATCGGCGCCTCATCGGGGAGACGCGGCTGCATGTATCGACGATGTGGCAGCGTACCCCGAGCCCTGGGAAGAACGCCTGTGGCATCTGGCGGCAGTGCCGGGAGAGCTGCAAGCTGCAGGCCTGACTGCCATCCCCCAAACGTGCACTGGGGCAAGAGGATGCTCCATATTAAAGCTTCCAAGTAGTGGGGGGAAGATACAACCACTGATAGATGAGGTGCAGGCCTTAAGGGCTTATAACGTGCCCTGAACAAAAAACAAATGTGGTTCTTTCTGGGGCTGGGCAAGTACTACCGCCATCTAATACCTCGACTTTTGGACGTATCCCCACGGTCCGAGCTTACCAAGGACTCAGCCCTAAATAGGATTAGCGGGACAACAGAGGCTGAGGAAGCCTTCCGGTGGGTCAAGGAGGCAGTATGTGTGCACCCCATGGTGTACATCTTAGACTTTTCAAAACCCTTTCCAGTACAGTCAGAGCCAGTACAGTCGGATGCATCGAAACCCTTTCCGGTACAGTCAGATGCCCAGTATGGGGCCAGTGGGGTTGTGCCCTCCCGCCCGGGTGGGCCATAGAGACCTGGCTGGGAGGCACCGGGCAATGCGGGAGTCTGCTCGTGGGGGCCTGGATGGGCACTCCTGCCCCAGCCCCACTCCACAGCGCAGGAGGCCCTGGGGCCGGTCCTGGGTGCAGGCGGGGCTGGAGCAGGGTGGCTCTGGGGCCAGGGTGCAGAGCCCAATGCGGGGGGCCCTGGGCCTGTGTGAACACAGCAGAGACAGCGCCAGTGGAGGGGGCACCGCTGAGGTGGCAGGAGGTCCCCGGGGGGAGAAGTCTTGTGAGGGGGGAGTGGCCCCGGGAGGGGTGCAGGGCTGGGGTGGCGCAGGCAGCTCTCCAGGTGCCCGGGGCAGGTGGGCAGTGGGATCCACCTGGTCACAGCCCGGGGATGGAGGGCAGCTTGGAGCCACGACCCCTCAGCACCCACTCGCAGGGGTGGGTTTGAAACCCCCTCATAGTCCATGGGCTGTGACTGGTCTGTGCTGAGTGCCCGGCAATCATGGCGCCCGGGCTGCCAGAGCAGCTGCTGTGAGCCCAGGCCCTGCTGCCTGGCGCTGGGCTCTCCCGGCTCGGGGGCCTTTGAGGAGCACGGCTGTGACCCCCATCAGACCTAGCGCTGGCCTCACAGCGGGGTCTGCTTCTCCTTCCCTGGCCCTGGGCAAGGCTGGAGCAGGTCTGGGGGAGGCTGGGCCTGTGCCAGCACCTGCCCCACGTGTGACCCCACACAGACCCGCCGGCACCTGGAGAGAAACCAGCCCCGGGGCTGTGGCAGGTTTTGCAGCGCTCGCTGTGTCCCCGCTTGGCTCTTCTCACAGGTGGGGGTTGTACAGACTGTTACCTGTGGTCCTGACTTTGCATGTGTGGCCAGTCCGCATTTATCTTGTGATTCAGCAATGAACTGCGCCATGTATGTAACGTGTGGCATGGCGTGGGTCTCCCATCCACGCAGTGCCTGTGGCAGAAATCCCACCGTGGGTGCCCCTCTCCAGAAACCTCTCTCTGTGCCAGCCCGAGAGGCTGCTGGCGAATCCCTCAGGGCAGGGATCTCATCCCTGTCTGCATGACAAAGGCCTGGGCCTGGGAGGGGATGCTGTAGTCTCCCTGGCGGGGAAGCGGCCTGGCCTGGGGACCCACGCTCAGCCCAGGTAGCCAGGGATGCTTGGGAGATGGGTCGGCTTGTGACCAGGTTAGGCAGTTTCAATTGGATCGGGCTGCTGAGGTCAGGGAGGGGATAAAAGGTCCTGAGGAAGAAGAAGGGCAGCCATTAGCCATGAGGCAGCAGCCATTAGCCATGCGGTCATCCGGGTGATCCTGAACGAGC
>JAGPOW010002742.1:25963595-25977354 GCA_030014935.1 Caiman crocodilus | reverse complement strand
CTCCTCCTCCTCCTCCCGGCAGGAAGAAGGCGAAGCTGCAGGGGCAGTTCAAGGGCCTGATGAAGGGGGCCCAGCGCGGTGCCCAGGCTGGGCGCAGGCACCGCCCCAGGGAGCCTAGTGTGTGAGGCCTGCTGGCCCCCTGCCCCGACCCGCACCCTCGCCCCAGGGGGCTGGGCTGGGGATGCGGGGAGCAGGGAGACCATGCCATGCAGCCTCCCACATCTGCTTGCTCTGGGCACAGATGTGCCCTTGGCTGGCAGCCTGGGAGGAAGGAGTCACAGGGGCAGCCCTGCCTGGTGCCCTTCGGCGTGTGTGTGTGTATGTGCGTGTGCGCGCCTGGATCTGATCCGGTCCGTCTGTGCAGTGCCCACGGAGTGGGGAGCAATAAATGCGGTTCCCCCGGCCTGATCTTGCCCCGTCCTTCGGCCCCGGCCCCTTCCCTCGCGGGGGGACCGGAGCTGCCGTGCCGCGGTCGGCGTGTCCAGCAGATGGCACGCGCTCCCTGCTCAGAAATGCCTGCGCTGCCTCGCCTGGGGGACCAGGCAGGCCAGGGCCTCTCGGGGACGGGGGCCAGCGGGGGAGCTGGTGCCCCTTGGTTCCCAGGTTCATTACTGGTACTGCTCCTCGCCCGGGGGGCAGAAGGGGTGTCTGGGCCCCCGGGGGGGCTGCAGCCATGCCACCAGGCAGGAAACCCCCTTCCCGCACCACCTCGTCCGTTTATTACCTCCTTAACCCACCGTAGGAGCCTGAGGCGGTCCTGTGCGCCTGGCCCCAGGCATCGTGCCCCTCGCTCCCCTCGTGTCTGCCCTGTCCCGGGGGGGCGGGGGCCGAAACGCCGTTCGTTTGCTGTTTTCACGGGAGGGTCTGCTGCAGCTGCTGCCCGCCTCGCTGTCCGTGTCCCTCGACACGTGGAGCAGCAAGCAGCTCGGCGCCCCCCGCGCGTGGCAGAGCACGGGCAGCTGCTGGTCCCAGCCTTGGGGCCGACCCCCTTGGGCTCGCCGCGCTACAGCACGGGGTTGCAAAGACCCTGAACAACGGCGACTGCTTGCGATGAAAGTCACAGAAGAAAGTGGGAGTGGGCGAGGGAGGGGCGCACGCATGCGGCAGCCAGGCACGGTGTCGAGCAGCTCAGTCCGGGGGCAGACTGAGACCCCAGGGTGGGAGTGGGGCGGCTGCAAGGGGCTCAGGCCCAGTTAGGGGAGCAGGATGGAGCTGTGGGCATCTGAGGCTCCCCGGGAGCCCCGCCCCCCCCCCCGACCTGTGTGCTACGTCACGTCGTGTCCTGTCACCCTGGGCTGGGGGTTGTCCCGCTCCTGCCCGCCCCCTCCCGCGGGCCCCAGGGAGGAAAACTACAGCCCCCAGGCTCCTTTGCGTGGGGGTCTCTAGAGCGGGCGCGCCGTTCGAACCGACCAATGGGGGTGCGGCTCCTCAGAGCGGAAGGGGCGGGGCGGGGCCCGCTCCAGCCAATGGCGAGGCGGCGCGGCCGGTATGAAATGGCGGCGGGGGCCGAGCAGCGGCGGGGTGGTCGGTAGGTCCCGCGCGGGGCTCGTCCCCCTCGTCTCGTCCCGTCCCGTCCCGTCCCGTCCCGCAGCTTGCTGTTCCCCGCGCCGGGGGCCGCGCGGAGCGGTCAGGAGCGGCGCTGGAGCCTCCGCTCCGCCTCCTGCAGCCTCGCCCTGACCCCTGCCCTTCAGTCCGCCGCCCAGCGCATTCCTGCCGCGCACAGCAGGGCCCTTGTCCCCGGCACGTGGGCGCGTTGTCTGCCCGCGCCGGCGCCCGCCAGCCGGGCCGGGCCTTCGTCACCATTACCGTGGGCAGGGCCCCGCCCCATGGCTGCCGGCCCGGGCAGGCTGCCCCGGCGGGGCAGGGAGCCGCTCCGCTCCGGGTTTTCCTCGCCTGGAAGGCAAGCGGAGTGTGCTAAGACGCCCATGAGCACTTCCAGCACCGCCGCTTCGCGTGTCTGCTTTGGGTCCGTAGCGGCGGGCCAGGCCGCCAGCGCCGTGGCTGCTGAGGCAGGTGCGATCCCCGCAGCCAGGGCGGTCTCCGGGCCCGGCGCCGACGCCCCGCTTTGCCAAAGACTCTCGTAGGTCGCTGCCTGCTGCGGGCCAGAGCTGGCGTCTGGGCTGGCCCGCGCCCCTGAAGCCCGGAGGAGGCCTTTTGGGGAAGAGCCTTAAGCGTCCCTCGTGTGCGTGGCACGTGTGGCTGTGTCAGGTGCCGTGGCTTTCTGGCGGCCCCTTTAGCTACCTTGTGCTGCAGCGTTAAGCCCTGCCCAGCCAAAAAGGCTGGGCCCCGAAGCTGCCAGTGGGCACCGCACGGCAGCTGGGAGCGCCGAGGAGCGAAGGCCCCAGCACCTTGTCGGCAGGCGCGGCGCGGGGCCTTCAGGGGCACTTTGCGTCTCTTCCAGCCCTGCCCCAGCTAGGTGCTCCGTAGCAGTTGTGTGTCTTCCCGGTGTGTCCGTGCACCTTGGGGTAGCGGCCTTTTCCTTCCCCTGTGGGTTAGACCTCAGGATCGAGTCCCCTGTGGAGGACGGCCTGCGGGGATGGACAGACGTGGGCTGGGGTGTCCCAAGGAGGTGGTGACTTCCACTGGGTTCCTGCGTAAGGGGGAAGACGGTGGGAAGCCACGTAGCCCTTCACCGCATCTGCGGATGGGGGGGTTGCAAACCTGGAGGGCGACAGGAATAACTAACTGGCCTGGAAACATCCGAGGGCCTGACAGGCCTTTTGGAAGTGGAGAGGACGAGTCTGAGATTGCTCTTGCCCTCTGGTCCCTCGGCTGCAGAGTGAAGCTTTCATGCTTCAGACCGAGATCAAGAGGACAGCAAGCAAGTGTTCAGGGCAAGATGCTGCGCGCTACGTCGCAGCAGGATGCGCTGGGCTTGGCTTGGCTTGCACACGGGGCCCCATCCTGCCCTGCGGGGAGAGGGATAGCCTCTGCCGGGCAGCTCCTGCCCCATTCCACAGCCTTCGGGCTCGAGCGGCTGCCCGCCCTGCCCCAACAACAGGGGCCTCGGCATTTGCACCCTGCACTTGCCCCAGGAAGGGTTTTATTTCTGACTCTGGACAATGTCACCAATGCTGCCTGCCTCCCCCAACCACAGCACATGCACAGCTTGTCCCCATTCTGGCTGTTACCTTTGCTGTCCTTTGCAGCGCACTGCTCTGAAAGCTGGAGCCCAGCATGTTCCCGAGCTCTTTGCCAAGCCAGCCTCTTTGGCTTTCATATGGCCCTGCGAGTGTCTCGTGTCTCCCAGCCATCAGCATTATTACTGCGGCATACGAGTAATATCCCATGAGAGCAGCAATAAGATGATGGCATTTTGCTGCAGCCTTGTTACGAGACTTCTTCGGTTTCCTTTCAGTCTCCACGTGCACTCTCTGCTGTCCATTCCACAGCCACTCGAGGCATGGAAAACAGCTCTCGTCCTGTCCGGGTTGCGACTGCACCAGCCATGGGAACGGAAGGTGGCTGCATCTTTGAGAGCAGGAGGAGCTGCAGCGCCATGGCCTGTCACGGTTCTGGGGCACTTGCTCCATTTTTTGTCATTATGTGACATGAGTGAACTTCTCATATCCTGACATCTGGGGCCAGCTCATGCCACGGTAATCACAACAGTAGATTTGCTCCATGCAGCCGCTTTGACCCCGACTGCGGTTCTGTCAATGATGTTGGAGAGCCTGTGACTGGCAGCAAGCATTAGGCACGTGGGTCCCACTGGTGGTCCTGTATGATTTGGGAGCACTAGCTGTGTGAGTCCATTGGTCACCTCCTGTGTGTTGTCTGGTTTCATGACCAAGGGTAGCCATCTTCTACCTGGTAGCTGACCTGTGAGCATCAAACCAGATGGGAGCCAGCCTGTGTCTGCTGAGGAAAGCCAAATCTGAGATGGCAGCAGCTATGGAGAGGGTCTTGTGCTGGTGTTTGCAGCTCCCTGTGAAACCTTGGACAAACTCCAAGGAGTGTGGTCCTCCACAGTTCAAGGTCCTGCTTGCTCTGCTGGTCCTCCCAGGTTGGCAGCACTATCCTCCCCAGCCAGCCCATGCTTGCTGCCTGTGTCTGGAAACTGCTTCTGGAAAACATCATGCAGGGCCAGCTGCTTGATTTCCTCCTCCTCTGGCGATGCTAGTGACCGTCTCTGGCTGCCAATACATCTGGAGCATCCTGGTTGTGCTAGTGACAGCCAAGGCACTTAATGCTTCCTCTGCTGCTTGGCAGCAATTTGAGGACAGTACTGGCCATGGAAACCAAAGAGGATGGCATGTCAGGAGGGGGGTGCGCTTGGCTAGCCCCTCCCAAAAAGCATCCCCTAGTGAACAATCCAGATTGCATTGGACTAAAAAAATCCCATGAGGTTCAACAAGGACAAGTGCAAAGTCCTGCACTTAGGAGAGAACAGTCCCTTGCACCAATACAGGCTGGGGACTGACTGGCTGGGCAGCAGCTCTGCAGAAAAGGACCTGTGGGTGACAGGACAAGAAGACGAATATAAGCCAGCAGTGTGCCCTTGTTGCCAAGAAGGCTAACAGCATCCTGGACTGCATGGGTAGGAGCATTGCCAGCAAATTGGGAAAAGTGATTCTTCCCCTGGGAAGGCCACATGTGGAGTTGTGTCCACTTGCAAGGCCTCCACTACAGAAAGGATGTGGGCAAGTTGGGGCGAGTTCAGTGGAGGGCAGTGGAAATGGTTGGGATGCATGACTTGTGAGGAGGGGCTGAGGGAACTAGGCTTATTTAATCTGCATGAGAAGAGCAAAGGGGGATTGAATAGCAGCCTTCAAGTCCCTGCCGGGGGGCTGCAAAGAGGATGGAGCTGGACTATTGTCAATGGGGGCAGATACAGGACAAGGAGCAATGGGCTCCAGTTGCAGCAAGGGATGTTGAGGTTGGATATTAGGAAAAACTTTCTAATGGGAAAGCTGGGGAAGCACTGGAACAGGCTCCCCAGAGAGGTGGTGCACTCCCCATCCTTGGAAGTGTTTAAGACCCAGGTAGATAAAGCCTTGGCTGGGATGATGTAGTTGGGGCTGGTCCTGCTTGGTTCCAGCCCTCGTATTCTGTGATCCTCGAATCTGTAGCCAAGCTGTAGGACCTGTGGTGAGGGTGCTGAGGGGGAGTGCTGAAGGTGTGCAGACCTGGCTCTAGAACAAACCCTGTCCTCTGCAAAAACCCACGAGCTTGAATTCTTGGAGTAACCAGCCCTGGAACTAAGACTTTGCTTCCTGCCAGCAGTGGCCTCTGTGACGTGAGGGGAGTGGTGCCGTGACCCATGGACTGGAGATTTAGGAATGTGCCTCTCAGGCAAGGATTTCCCCCAACCTCTCTCCAGAGCTGCCCGCTCCTCCCTTCTGCGGCTGGCTTGGTCAGAGGTGCTGCCAGCACGTTCCTGTCCTAGCCGGGCACATCACTCAGGTCACCTCTCTGAATGCCGTTCAGGCCCCCTCTTCTCTGCTGCATCAAGTATAAGCTGCCTGATTGCATCCCAGGCCCTTCATGGCCCTTTCATTGGCTGGAATTGGATGCAGGGAGGCTGATGCCTGTCCCACCAGCTCGCAACCCCAGCCTCTTGCTTTGTTGGGCAAATTTTCAGGCTGGTACCTTTGGGCACTCCCCCGTGGGGTACCTGCAGACTGGCTTCCCTTCCCCTTACGATCCCAGCTCTGCTTTGCAGCGACTGAAACTGCCGATGTTCAGAGGCCTAAGCCGGGAGCTCCCTGCCAGGGTCTGGTGGCTTTGCTCCTGCATCTGTCTCATCTGTTGTCTCGTCCCAGCCTGGAATCGGAAGCTGCTGTCTCTGTTCTGTATGCACAGTGCCTAGCACAGCAGTCCTAGCCCGTGACTGAGATGCTAAGTACCAGCGCGATACAAGTCACAGCAGCTGAATTAGCATACCTGCGTCTTCTGGGGTTTTCATTAAAATAATAACAGCTTGGGGAGCTCTGGAAGCAGAGATGAATGCTACGTGGCTTTTTGTTTCTGGATCGTATGCAAACGCATTGTGTCATCGTGATTGTTGAGGAGAGACTTTAGGTGGACGTAATCCCGGGAGTTCGGTGTTACGGCTTCTGTAGCATGGTTTCTCCTCCCGTGCACAGGTTT
The DNA here is from genome assembly GCA_030014935.1 of Caiman crocodilus. Classification (NCBI taxonomy): domain Eukaryota; kingdom Metazoa; phylum Chordata; order Crocodylia; family Alligatoridae; genus Caiman; species Caiman crocodilus. The sequence continues at coordinate 25,971,261 of JAGPOW010002742.1, read as the reverse complement.
GTACGGCAGCTTGTACAGTCTTCTAGGAGCCACGTGGATCCGGTGTTTTATGGAGGAAGGGGGGGTTTGATTTACTGCGTGCTCTCATGGGAGGGTTTCAGCCAACAGTGCAGCTCCTGCCCATGGTACAGTTTCTGCTCAAGGGAGCCCTTGGGCACTGCAGCTGCTGGGTCTTTCCTCCTCTGTTTGAGATAACAAAACCCGTGTTGCTGTTTCCGAGTTAACTTGCTGCTATTTTGCTCAGAGGCTGAGATCAAACACAAGGAGCTTCTTCCTAAAACAGAGATTTCCTTGAGAAAGTTCTGACCACTTGGAAATCGAGGTCAGTGAAATGCCATGTGAACCTTGATGAGTCTCGTTACTGCAGCGGTGATTAATGCACCCTGGGTGGTGTCCTCACTGATATGCAGCTTAGGCTCTATCTGCTTGTTTCCCAGTCCTGGGAAAGGATGTTTTGTACCAAAGGTTTGCCTAACATCCCTCCCAGCTATAGCCCGATAAAAGACATTGCTTTACACATCCTGCTTATAACCAGTGGGCAGAATTCAGGCAGCGTCTGTTTGACTCCTCCATCACGTCTGTCTTCCCAACGAAGTGCCCTTCCTTTGGATCCATAAATGTGGGGCAGATGTTTGCCTGCCTTAGTGAAATTCAGTTTGATTATAACAGCGTGGTGATAATGGGACCGTTGTGCTTAGCTGATGGCTGAAAGATGGAAAAAACATTGGCCCGCGTGGGACTGGAGGTCTGTTTAGAATTTCTCTCTTATATTTTCTTTTGAAATGATCTTTTAAGTTGGAGCAACCTAAACAAATGTGGGAACGTTGCCCGGCTTCCCTCAACGGGGGGCACTTTCTATTATGCCATTATTTGAATTGGGATTTGTCTGTCGACTCCATTTTGGAGAGTGGCGGCCTGTTGTGCACACCGCGCCTCCTGCGTCACAAAGACCAGCTCTGCCGCAGAGAGCTTGTAAGTACGACCCTAAGGAAAAGTCACTAACCGCTTTCTTTCAGATCCGTGCAGAACAATCCGTTCTCCTCGGCAGGGCTGTTCTGCCAAATCTGGGGCCTGAATTCAGCATTTGTTCTTCAGTTGAAAGGGCTGCTGTTCCCCATTTAAGTACATGTTTCCGTGCAAGCTATGGAGTCCTGCCTGTTGCCTCCCAAATACATTTCCATTGAGCTTCCCCTGCATCCTTTCTTAAACCGAGGATGTACCTTGTTTGCCAGGCCTTCAGCACACAAAGGGCATTCGAATCACTCGCTAATGGTTCTTCCCTCTCTCCCAACCTGCTCTTCCTGAAATGCCGGCTGGCCTGGACCTTGGGGTTTCACCTTCAGCCATTCTCACCACTGGATTTCCCTGCACAAGGGTGCATGTGGATTTGTTCTGCTCCCTGGGGAATTAGGTGGCTTTGTCTTCTGCTCCACTCATCCAGGTGCAGACGTTATCTCCTGGCCAGGTCTGATCGCTCTGCCCGGAGTGTCTCCTGCTGGTCTCGCTGTCTCTTGCTAACTAACCTCTCATCTCGTGCCAGAAGACAGGAGGAGTCTTTTTTCGGTTCTCCTGCCTTGTTTCATAAACTCAGCTCTTCTGCTCCTAAGCGTAGGGGCAGCCCAAGTGTGCAGTGGCTCCAGTGAGAGCAGAGATCACCACGTGGCGCGCAGAGGCGTTTTGTTTCCGTATCAGGTACATTAAGGAGAGAGGTGGCAGTGGCAGTGGCCGTGGCATCTCACTGCAGCTCTGGAGATGGAGATTTGGGCCTAGCTATGTATGGGTTTACACCAGCACCTTCTCCAGTCCAGCAGGCTTTCATCCGGCACCTGGTCGCTTGGGCATGGACACATATTGGCCACATCGTCACAGGGCACTTGAGTAACCGGCTGCCAGGTGCTAGCCCGGCTGGGCAGGTTTGGCCCTTACGCAGATACTTCCTCTCGCTCCTTATTCCTGCCTTACCCCTGCTCCTGCCTGTGTCTGACCCCACACCCGCTTCTGGAGCTCGGTGAAAGTCGGGAGAACAGGGTTCTCGTACTGTGTAGCTGGTGCTCGGCCAACTGGCCTGGCTGTTTCCCGTTGCCTTCCTGACTTTACCATCCCATTTGGCTGTGAAGAGAGATTGTGGCAAACTTGGATCTCTCTCAATTTAATCTTTATGAGTGAAGCTGCCTGAGGGTCAGGGCATCCTACGTGAGCGCAGTCTCCTCGAGCAGCTGCACCCGCAGGAGCAGAGCTGGCACCCGCAGGAGAAGTGTGACCAACAGGTTCCTGTGCAGCTTGCCGCAGATCAAAGGCCACGCTCTTGAGAGCTGCTAGTATCACCACGAATCTCACATCTTGCAAGCAAACACAGGGCTCTCTGCTTTGACTCGCCTCCTGCACAGTAAAACCAAACCTAATATAACCATGCCCCAGCCAAGCAGTGAAGCGGCGGGCAAGAGGGCGGTGCGTGGCAATGGAAAGCTATTGGGCCCTTTATTTTTTTTGCTTTAAGATCTTGTACAGCGCTCGCAGATGGTGGTGGCGAGCAGCACGTTACAGGCGAGATGAAAGGTAATCCCGCCTGCCGACAAAGCAGACAATGGCAGTGGTGTCTCCGAACAGCCGCCCGCCCCCTCTGTACACGGCGCGTGGGCGGAGCGCATCCAGCCCCCCTCTTTAGCGGGAGCCTGGCAGGCAGGAGCCTCGGGCTTTGTGTGAAGGTGACACTGCAGCACAGCAGATTGACAGGGCGATTGTGTTCGGGGCCCGTGGGGCCCTTCCCTCCGTGCGGAAATGCGGCCTCGCTTTGCACTTCCATCTTGATGAGCAATAATGATACGCCGACATCTGTGTGTGCAGGTGGCGGGGTGACGCCTCCCAAATGAAATGGCTTGAAGTGCAGCACCCCAACGGGAGGGACCAGGCTGGCTCCAGCTGGTCGGTCAGGGAGCCAAGCGGGGCAGAGCACTTGCCAGCACTGCTGAGGGGGCCGTGGTACGTGGTCAGTGGGTGACACGGGGGAGCAGTCTGTAGTCTGCCAGCAGGAAACACGAGCACGGGGGCTGGAGAGGACCTCAGGAATTTGCCAGCGGGGCATGAGGTAGAGCCCAGGAACACGGCTTTGGCACAATACGGAGACATAGCAACACGGGCCCCCTCACTGTGCTTTCATCCTGCTGGGGACCTGCTTCCTTGCAGTACTAGTAGCACAGGGGGCTCTGATCTGGGCCTTGGGTTTGGGTGCAGATCGCTGTCGCCTGGGCTGCCCGGCTCAAAGCCCTGGCTGCAGCATCGGTGGCTTCTGGCAAGGGGCATGCATCCATCTGTCCAGCTTTTCTGCCCTGTTTTGTCTCTGCAAGAAGGCCCATGCCCAGGGCGTGCCAAGGGGGCCTTTCAGGCCCAATAATGCGCCCTTGTGTCTCGCAGCATGTGTGGAATTTGCATAGGCTGCGCTGGGGCCAGCGGGCTGTGTTGTCGCTGGGAACAAGGACGGAGTTCTTTTCCCTGCGTGCCTGCTTCCTGATGCCGCTCCAGAAGCTCTCCGCGCTCATGTAAGACATCTGATTTTCTCTGTTTTTGCAGTTGGTGCCATTGGGCTGGCTGTGCCGGGAGCCCCTGGCGCGCACACAGCGATCGGGCCAGGCGGGTCTAGGCTACAGAGTAATTTCACTTCTCCTCCCCTTGAATCCAGCCATAATCATGGATGGAGGGCACGAATACCTTGTGCTGCTTTGTGTAACCGCTAAAAAGTATTAGCGTGTCTCCTGTTAGCACGTGAACATCAGCACTGGGCTCACTGCAGGCAGGGTCACGGGGCCTGTGGAGTCATTAACTCTTCTTGGGGACTTTCATTAGCTCAAAGTGGGTTATGGTTTTGTGCAAAGACCTCTGGCTTCCTGTCGTTGGGCTGTGCTGGCACTTGCACATGCGTTATTAGCCCCATGCAACAGCATGTGACCACGGCCGGATGGATTGGCAGCTGGTTCTGACCATCTTGGCCTGGAGCCCTTGGGCAGCACAACCCACCGAGAGACCGGGCAGGTACTTCCTAGCCAGGAACGTCCCGCACGCAGTCTCGGCCTCCTTGAAGCATGCAGCTTATGAGACTTGCCTCCTGCCAGAGGCCGAGGGGACCTGGCCTCTTGCAGGCTGTTATCCTCCACTGTCTTCTCCAAGTAACCTCTGCTGTGTCAGCAGTCCAGGACAGCAGGAGGTTTCCGCTGGGATTCTCCCGAGACCCAGGTAGCGAACGCTGGCTGCAGGTCCCGGCTTCCTGCGATCCCAGCAGGTGCCTTCCACTTGGATTTCAAAGGCGCAGGTTGTCTTGGCTAAGAAGCAATACCCAGGTCCTCCTGGCTTTTAGGACAAAGGCACACAGCAGTCCTTCGCTGCAGCTCACGATAACAATGGTGAAAAACTATTTAGATAGCTAGCTCACTGGTGGATGTTTTGTTGTTTTTGCTCTGTCTTCTCTATATGCTGCTCTTTGTAATTACTGGGTTGCAGCTAAAGAGGCATTGTCTGACTCCCTTGCTGCTGGATTGCCATGCTCCTGAATGCTGGCTGGCTGGGCTTCCAGCCTGAACCTCCGCAGAGCTCAAGGAAAGACTTGATGTCGTCTTGGGCCCTGACTCTGTCCGTGGTTTTCACACGTCAGACCCCTCCTGGTTTTGAGTTCCTAACTGGCCGAGTCTGCTTTGGAGGTTTGACCCCTGTCGCAAGGGATTGTTCCCCCCGTGCAAGAGAAAAGACAAGGAAGTAACAGGATTCACATTCTCTGCCTTGCTGTGTTTGAACACGATTCAATGGACAGCCACGTATCCAACAACCAAGAAAGCAGGTTGGGCTGAAGGCTGGACGGGAGGGGGGCTCTGCAATGGCCTTGCAAGGTGTGGAGGCTAATTGCCTGAACCTGAGCTTGTGGCCCAGTGGGCTGGTGCAGTCCTTGCCATGTGGTGTTGAGCAGGAACAGAAAAATCAGATCACCTCTGTTGGCAACTGCTCCTGGGATGACGGAAGGGGTGATGGCATGTCTTGCAGTGAAAGCTTGTGTGTTCCAGTTGCAGGGACTGGGCCGAGGCACTTAACGGGCCTATAGTCTGAGGTCAGTAATGCGTAGGCTTAAGAGCAAACGAGGGAGGAAGAAATAAATTAAAGATGAGAGGAAATGGAAGAGAGTATAAAAATAAAAGAGTTTACCAAAGGTAGGCTGGGCCTAATTTAAATGGATATATTTCTTGGATAAGAACTTACTGTTCTAGCCAAGAAAGGCAGGAGAACTAATCTGTCTGCCCTTCACTACAGTGTTTGAGATGATACCATAATTTACACTGGAGAAATGGGATTGATGCGAGGACTGTAAGGTGGGCTAGGAACTGAGGGGGGTGACAGCAAAGGGATGTACTGAGAGGAAACTTGTTGACAGTGGGGTTGTCAATGGAGTTCCTTGAGGATTCGCCTTGGGACTGGTCTTAATACGTTCATTAATAAGCTGGCAACAAAAGCAGGGGTGTGCCAATGAACTTTGGGGATGACAGAGGTGGTGAGGCATTGCTGATATGGAGGAGGATCGTAATATCATGCAGGAAGAACTGGACTGCAGGAATGGAAACAGAGCCCTAATAATAAATTCTGCAGTAAACTGGGCTTTGTCTGTTGGAAACAAGTTGGACGTACTGGCTGATCACAGGAAGCCACCGGTGTGACGTACCCATGCACGAGAGAATGTGATCCAAGGGTGTGTTGGCTGAGAGGTACAACGGCAAATCTATATCGGAAACAAAGATGGTGGCAGTTCAGCTCCGCTGACGTACTGCGGACGGTGCTGGTCACCAGCACTGAAGAAAGATGAGTTCAAACAGGAATGGGGGTGGAGAAAGGCTGCTGGGGGAGCGGGGAGCCCGTCTGACCGGCGCAGGCGATGCACCGGGCTCTGTGAGCGCGATGCAGTGTTTCTGAGAGGGGACGTGATTGCTGTCTGGGAATACGTCAGGGAGGGCAGGTCCTCTAAGGTAAAGGACAGCGTTGGCACAGGAGCCACGTGGGCATGAGCTGGCTGTGACCCTTCGGCCGGACATTAGAAGAAGCTTCCTAGTCATCCAAGGAAGGATGCTGTGGAAAGCCCTTCCAGCAGGTTGCTTGTTCCCACTCATCCTCATTTCATTTTAAAACGGAGTATAAGCAGGCCATGGGTGGGCTTACGGCATGGGCGCCTACAATAGCAGGGCACGGCTTCAGTGACCCAGGGTTCATCTCCCCGCTGCGTCCCAATGACAGGGGCGAGGAGCTCGGTCTACGCAGTCATCTGAGAGAAGCTGGAAGCGACTTGCCTGCAGCCCAGCAGTGCCTGCGTGGGGCACGGATGTTAGCAGAGAGGACTCCTTGGATTCTCCGCCAGTGCTGGAAGCTAAAGGGACAATTAACTGCAAAATAAGGCACAACCCCACAGTTCTTGCCACTGCCCTTTTGCCAGTGGGAGGTATGAAGCAGAAGCTGGAGAAGAGAGTGGGGATCCCACAAACCCCAGTGGCCTGGAGAGAAGATGGAGGAAGATGGCACTGGTGGCAGAGGAGGAGGCAGTGATGGCTGGGGGAACAATGCCCAGACCCACGGGGGAAGGTGCAGGGAGCCACAGCTATAAGGGTGGCAGGAGCCCCCGGGCTGCCAGTTTTGCTCTTGGTGGCCACCCAGCCTGAGTTCCTGTGGGGGCTCATCCAGGGGAGCCCCGTGGCCAGCACTGTGCAGACGCTCTGCTCTTGTTTTACAGTCTGCGAACACTGCTGTGCCTTCCCGCAGATCCGCCCTGGTCTGCTCTGTTGTCCAGCAATGGTCGGCTTGTGAGGGTAGAAGTTTGGTTGGCCATTTTTCTTCTTCTCGGAGATCTCTCCCTCTCGGGGTGTTTAGTGGCCTGAAATCTTGATATCAAGGCTCAGCAAGGAGCCACGCGACAGCTTGCTTGAGGCGTTTTCTGTATCTTGTCTCAGGCACTGCTAATTATAATGTGAAGCAAAACCCAGGAGAGTGCTGACCCCACAGTAAAGGAAGCTTCTAGCTACGAGTTTGGAGCATGCACAAGAACAAATGAGTGCAAACTGGCTGTGAACCAATTTCGGCAGAAAATTACTTAATCAGGGGAGCAGTGAGATTCTGCAGCAGCCTCCCACCAGGAGGATGGGGTCGAGAAAACTAATGGTGCGTAAGCCGGTTTTGAAAGGGATGCTTGGTTGTGGGCACCTGCAAGGCTGAGGCCTGGACGCAGTGATCCAGGTCCTGCCCAGTCCCATGTTTCTGTTCTTTGTTGTATGCGACTGCCTTGAGCACCAGATTGAGTCATGACAAGCCTTAAAATCATAGGGAAACGGCTGGCAGGGAGCTGCGGGGTCACATCCAGTCCCAGCCCTGCCTGAGGCAGGATCAGCCCCATCCCAACCAGCCCAGACAAACCCCATGTGCAACATTAGAGCCACACAACACAATCGCCCCTGACACAGCCCCAGGTATCGCACCCACACCTGCCCCTGGGATACAGCGGGGCCGCAGCTGCCAATGTCTTACTGCTGCCAGGGGGGTCGTGGGCACTGCAGAGAGCCCAGGCCCAGGCCATGCCCCTGCTGGAGAGGAAGGCAAGATACCCCCAGTTCAGACCAGGCTTAGCAGGGGGAAATCCCTCCCTGCCCACAGC
>JAGPOW010002742.1:25951315-25963121 GCA_030014935.1 Caiman crocodilus | reverse complement strand
TTGGCACAGCCCAGTCCTGTCCCCAGTGTGGGCTGCAGCAGCACCCAGTGCCTCTGGGGGGGATTAAACCCCCCCTGATACATGGAGCGGAAAGGAGAGGGGACAGCCAGCTGTGACATCCCTATAGCAGAGAACGGGCATTGCTGCCCCTAGGTCATCCCTCACTAGTGGCTGTCTAGCCTCTGATCGAACACCTCCAGGGCTGGAGAGTCCCCCCTTCCCTGGCATCTGTTCCACTTCCTCACGGTTCTACCTGACTAAATATTTCCTCACATCCACTCAAGCTAAGGGTGCTGCAGGTCCCCGGCACTGCTGGGATAGTGGAGATGGGAGAGCACTGGCAGCGCTCATGCCAGCAGCTATCTTCTGAATCCGATCCAGGCTGCAGGGAGGCTGCAGCTGCCTGAGTGAGTCAGGAGGAAGAGTTTGACTCTCTCTCTTTTCTGTTCTCAGTGAGACCATCTGCAACTTTGTCATCTGCAATGACCCCTCTCTGCGTGGTCAGCCCATCATCTTCAACCCCGACTTCTTTGTGGAGAAGCTGCGGCATGAGAAACCTGAAGTCTTCACGGAGCTCGTGGTCAGCAACATCACCCGGCTCATCGACCTGCCTGGGACGGAGCTGGCCCAGCTGATGGGGGAGGAGGAGCCCAAGCTGCCCGGCGGGACCGGCACGGCCTCAGGATTCTTTCGGTCCCTCATGTCTCTGAAGCGGAAAGGTGAGCAGTGTCCAGAGCCAACAACCCAGCTCTGCCAGTTGACATGGGCCTTGGAAGTTAGCTGTACCATGTGCCAAGCTCCCACTCTGAGCTTGTCTTTAAGAGGCAGGCGATTTGCCCATGGTCTTTGCTGCACCCACCAGTTGTGCCCTTGTACATAGTGTGAGCCCTTGGAGAGCTGGCCAGAGGTTTGCTCAGTGCCTAATGCTGGGGCTGTTACCAGCAACTGGGCTGTTAGCCTGAGGGACAAGGCAAAACCGGGAGGGCGGCTCATTAGAAGTGACTGAATGCAAGGTAACCTGCTTCCTTTGATGTGCATTTGGCACCCAGAGTTGCCACAGGGAGACCTTTGCCTTTGCTCTCCTTGTTTCCCAGAGGTCACTTTTATTCTTAGGTTGCAGTAGCTCCCCCAGCTGTAGTCAGTCTTGGGTCCCAGTGGGTTCAGTGTAAGCAGATGCTGCTCTGGTGAGCTCAGACTGCATGACCCAGCTCCGTCTGCTTTGGAATGGGTATATTGGACCTGGGCAGGCCCACCCCATCAGACACTGAAGTCTTGTGTCAGTAATTCATAGAATCGTAGAAAATTCAGGTGTCCCGTCTTCCTTCTGCCTCTTGTGGCCCTGAGTTTCTGTCTGCAACTTGCAGAGTTCTCCTTAGTTTAGAGCCCGTCCCTACTAAGCACAGGGCAATGCTAAAGGCGGCAAGAATAGACACAAAAGGACCATCGTGTTGGAAAGAAGTAATCCTCAGGCTCCGGCCTTCTCATCTCCATAGCCAACACTTGGCACCACCCTCTGCCTTCTGCACAGACCTCAGCTCAACTCTCGAGAGTCGCATCCGTGCCAGTCAGGATCCCAGGTGCAGGTAAGCTGCCCCAGCCTGCGCTCTCTTTGGGCCACCCCTGGTTACAGGGGGTTGGTGGCAAACCTGCCTGCAAAGGGAGCACAGTCCAACCTCTGGGGCTGTTCCATTCAGTTCCTCCTGCCTTCGCGTCCTGGCCCAGCGAGAACAGAGCCTGAGCTGCTTCTGCTCTCCCAGCTCCCTTTAAGATTCACTGGATTGAAAGGGGGGAAGCAGAGTCGCTCTGCAGCAGCCTCCTCTGTTTCAGGACTCCGGGCTCTGCCTCGGACGCCTTGGCCTCCTAGCACTCTACCTCCTTTCCCCGTGAGCTGGCGCCCACAGCCCAGCCCTGGCACTATAACGTGAAGGACTCTCCACAAACGAGTCTGTTCAAATCTCCCTTTCCCCATCACCAGGAATGCCCAGGTGCCCCTGGAAGTCTTGCTATCTCCTCACCCAGCAGGGCAGGAACAATTTAACTGTCTGTGCGGCCCCCGGTACTTACCTTCCTTTGGCCAGAGCTTTTCCTTTAGCCCAGCTGTCTGCTGGCAAGGCAGAGCTGTGGCCTGTTTCCCTCAAGTGTTGCCAGCTGTGGCTGCTTGCTTCTCTTTAATCTCTCTTGGTCTTGGAAGGCAGGGAGTTACCCGTCTGTCTTGGCTTTACAGGGACTGCTTTGCCTTCAGTTTTAACGTGGGCTCACCCAGGGTGTACCCCTAGTACTAGGCCCCAAAGCACCCTCCATGCAAGCCAGGCAGCTCCTCTACCCTCCTGGTTCAGCTTATCTCAGTGCAGCTTGCACAGAGGTCTACATGTAAGCCAGGTCCTTGTGCTACATGCCAAAGGCTGGCCCCATCTGTCCCCAGCTGTCTGTACAACTCTTCTATTCCTGTGCCTCGAGAAATACAACGTGCCCTTCCAACCTGGTAGATAATAGAGCTAGTGGGGAAACCAAATCAGGCAGAGTTTTTCATAAAGATAATGCAGAAATCTCCACATTCTCCAAACGGCCTTTCCAGGAGGCTCATGAGGTTTCCTCATTTCTTGATTTTGGATTTTTTGAAGCATATTGATTGTACTGTCCTGGAACTCCATTTTAATAGCTTTCAGAATGAGTGTCTCCAGCTAGCAGTGCAGGCTCCTCAAAAAACACCCCTGGGACTGCATGTTTCTCAACGTGGCCTCTGAATCCTTCCATGGCTGCGTCTCCGTAGTACTGTGATGCTGGCAGGTGCTTTGGAGCCTGCTGGCTGCATGCCTGGGCTGGGGGGAGGTCTCTTCTGACTCCAGTATCCTTTCTCTGGCCTGGAGACACTTTTCTGTGACACTCCCTGGACAGACGGTGCCTGCCAGCCAGGGGAAACCTGCTCCACACATCCTCATTCTAGACCTGGAGCAATTGCTCTCCAGTCCATGAACTAGGCAGACCTGGTACTGCTGAGATCTGATTGCTCCCCTCGCCTGAAACTGCCTTCCACGTTTTCAAACCACACAGCAGCCCCCTGACTCCTGCCTGAGCCCTGCCATCTCTGGAGACCACTTCTTTTCACACCTCTCGTTACCACTAATTAACTTTTCCCCTCCACCTGATCTTTGATGGAGGTGAGCCTGAGCATTAAAGATGGTTCAGCATCTGGTCACAGGGACAGTGACATGGGTCCCAGTGCAAAGCTTTCTCTGTGGTCTGCAGCGGTGGACCTGGAAGGGCAAATAACGATTCTTCAAAACTCTACAAGCTGGAGTCAGCACTTCCCAGCTCTGCCTGGTCGGGAAGCAGACGCATGCTGTCATGAGAAGGTCTTACCGTTGTGCAGGATGCTTCTGCCTCTGGGTTCACCCGTAACAGAGTATTTTCAAGACTGCTGCAGCTCAGTGCCTGTTTCCAGGTGCTTTCAAAGTCTTCTGAGAATCGAGTGTTCATCTGGATTTTAACTTCTTGTCTGGAGAAAAGGTCCAGCCCTCCAAGCTGTGTAATCCTCTGTCCTGAGCATACCCCCAGGTGTCTGCTCAGCCCTCTCCTTGCTGCCAAAGGCTCCAAACTTGTTGGCTCAGTATCGAAGCCTCTTGCTTGGCTTCCCTCGAGGACAGCTTGCTGTTGCAAACCATCCCTCCCTTCGGACACCGTTCCTTCCTACGGAACTGGGAGGCTTTTGCTTGTACCTGATCCAAGAGAGGCCATGCATATCTTGATCAGCAGGAAGTGGGAATTCCTGGGGGCTGACGGCATATCCCGAAGGTCTCAGGAGGTAGCGCAGTGAATGACACAATGTCCGACAGCCCTCCCATTGGCCTGCTTGCCAGAAGGTTTGTTCCAACACCAGCCCCGTGGCTTTGTCAGCCTAAGAGGCTGGCTTTCCTTCAGGAGGGTGGTGAGGGCAGCTGGTCTCCTGTGGCTGCCTGGCCTGGGCCCAGTGGAACGGACCACAGGCCCAGGCAGTCTGGGTGGCAGTGCTCATGTTTGTGCTCCTCTGCTTGACAGCGACACTCCCGCCCTGGAGCCTCTGCAGGCAGGAAGGTTTCTGCACTGGCTTAGCAAGCCGGTTTCACTTGAGCGAGCTCCTTGTCTGGTCCGTTCTCCTGTCCGTCCAGCCTGCCCCTTTCAGCTTGTTTTCATGCCATGTTGTTTCAGGATCTGTGCACCTGAATTGCTGGCCAGTGGCTGGGAATCTTCCACCAGTATCTTTCACCTGCGGAGAGGACAGTCCACCCGTGGTTGTGGGTGAGGTGCCCCCCACCATGAGACAGCTTGCCTCCATGCTTCCCACTCTTCCTGTGTCTTGTCCGGCCATCTGGCACCTCGCTTCTGCACACACAGGTCAGGGGGAGGCAGGAGCTGATTGCACTAGTCTGGCCTCCTCGAGTAGCGTCTGCAAACGCGAGCCAATGGGCGTTCCCCAGCCAGGCCACAGCTGGCCTCACCTGTAGCAATCACCCTCCTCTCCTGACCACATCTCTCTTGTTCTTTCTTCTGCCCGGGCAGCACCCAGCTATCACTGTGCACCAAACAGGCACCTCCCTTCCCACCACCGCTGTGGTCTGCGTGAGATCAGCCCCACTGGACACAAGTCTCCCTCAAGCCAAAAGACAGCATTGAATCTTGCAGTGTGGACTGGACTGAACTGTTCCCTTAATTGTGTCCCCAGCCTGCATGGCAGCATCAGACCAAAGGGCTGCACCTGAGCTCAGGGCTGGGTCCAGCATGTTTGTGTGGTTCGTCTACACAGCTGGCAGGATTAACAAGCCACAGCCAGAGCTTCCCGAGTCCCTGCTTCCATGCCGTGCATCCACCTGAGAGAGCTTGGAACAGGTAGAGGGAGTGCTGGGGTGACTTTCCTCCGTTAGCTGCTCCTGGCAGGCCTGGCTGTGCAGGTTTGGAGCATTGGCTCCAACATGGCTGTTCTCACACGTGTCTCCCACAACAGTCTCACAGGCAAGCTAAGGGAGCACAGGTTGGATGAATGGACTGTGTGGGGGATAGAAAACTGGCTACAGCATCGGGCTCAGAGAGTAGTGATCTGTGCCTCAATGTCTAGTTGGTAACCAGTATCCAGTGGATGCCCTGTGGGTTCCTCCTGGGGATGGTTTTGTTCTGTGTCTTCATCAAGGACCTGGAAGATGAGATGGAGTGCACTCTCAGCAAGTTTGCTGAAGACACCAAGCTGGGAGAAGTAGTAGATACACTGGAGGCAGGGCTAGGATTCAGAGTGACTGAGACTAATTGGAGGATTGCACCAAAAGAAATATCATGGGATTCAACAAGGACTAGTGCAAAGTCCTGCACTTAAGAAGGAACAATCCCATGCAGGCTGGGGGTGACTGGATGGGCAGAAAAGGACCTGGGGGTGACAGGGGACAAGAAACTAAATAGGAGCCAGCAGTGTGCCTTTGGTGCCAACAAGGCATCCTGGGCTGCCTGGGTAAGAGCGGTGCCATCAGATGGAGGGCAGTGATTCTTCCCTCTGTTCAGCACTTGGGAGGCAACATCTAGAGTCCTGTGTCCAGCTGTGGCCCCCACTGCAGAAAGGATGTGGACACACTGGAGAGAGTCCAGTGGAGGGCAATGGAAATGGTTGTGGGCTGGGGGACAGGACTGGTGAGGAGAGGCTGAGGGACCTGGGCTGATTGAGTCTGCAGAAGAGAAGCCTGAGAGGGGATTGAATAACAGCCTTCACCTCCCTGCAGAGGGGCTGCAAAGAAGATGGAGCTGGACTGTCCTCAGTGGTGGTAGATGGCAAAACAAGGAGCAATGGGCTCAAGCTGCAGCATGGGATCTTTGGTTAGATATTAAGAAGACTATTTCTCACTAGAAGGGTAATAAAATACTGGAACAGGCTTCCCAGAGAGGTGGTGGCATCTCCATCACTGGAGGTTTTTAGGGCCTTACCTGACAAAGCTGTGGCTGGGATGATGCAGTTGGGGCTGGTCCTGCTTGGAGTGGGGATTGGACTAGATGCGACCTCCTGATGTCCCTTCCAGCCCTCATTTTCTATGATCCTATGTGTGCTTCAAAAAATTGTTGAGGATCCATTTGCATGGGCGTTGGGTTAAGAGCAGACCTGCTTCAAGGCTCCGAGTGCTGCCTTCACAAGGAGCTGTTGGGGGGCATGTTTCATGTCCTGTCTAAGGGGGGCATTTATGATCTTTAGGCACCAGCTTTTCAGGACCAGAACTGCTTCCTCCCACCCCTGCACTGGAGAGCCTGGTCTTGTCAGGGAAATGTTTCTTGCAGCTGGGTGGGCGGTTTTCAGGCCAGAGTTCTGGTTCTGGGCCATCTGGCTCACTCCCCACACTTGTTTCAGACAAAGGGGTGGTGTTTGGGTCTCCGCTGACGGAAGAAGGCATCGCCCAAGTCTCTCAGCTGATTGAGTACCTGCACAAGAGTAAGTGGCTCCAATGTCATGGCTGCTTCCAACAGGTGTGTGCAGTAGAGGGCAGCTGGTCCTCAGCCAGGAGTGCCTGCTGGTGCTGGGGCCGTGGCACCATGGGGGCTCTGAGATGGGAGGGACGTGAGGCACCCACTGCAGCCTGGGCTCTGCAGGCAGTTCATGGGACATGGGGTTGGGCACAGGCTGCGGTACGAGGCTGACAAGCACTCTTGTTTGCTCCTGCTGGGCAGACCTACGTGTGGAGGGCTTGTTCCGAGTACCAGGAAACAGTGTCCGCCAGCAGCTCCTGAAGGACGCCCTGAACAGTGGGATGGACGTGGACCTGGACTCGGGGGAGTTTCACTCCAATGATGTGGCCACGCTGCTGAAGGTGTTCCTGGGTGAGCTGCCAGAGCCTCTGCTCACGCGCAAGCACTTCCATGCCCACCTCAAGATTGCAGGTGAGTGGGCAACGATGTGCAAAGCAGGGGGACCAGGCCAGCTGGGGGCAGCTAATGCTGAAGGACCCCACGCAGGGGTCCTTCAGCATTAGGAGAGGACCCCACGCAGGGGTCCTTCAGCAGAGACCCCACACCTCTGTCACGAGGTGGTTTTCTCTGGAGGAAGGGGGAGGAATTCAGAGGTACTCAAGGGCAAGGGAAAAGGGCACTTTCATAGAAATCCTAGAGTCGTGGGGCTGGGAGGGACCCGCAGGGGTCACCTCTGTCCTAACCCTGCTTGAGGCAGGATCAGTCCTGTCCAAACGTAATCTAACTCTGTAAAACTGCTGTCACTCCTGACACAGCCCCAGGCATCACCCCCACCCCTGCCCCTGGAAATGCAGGGGGGCCACAGCTGTCAATGTCCTGCTGCTTCCCGGGGTTTATGGACGCTCCAGAGACCCCAGGCCCAGGCCATGCCCCCACTGCAGAGGAAGGCAAAACCCTGCAGTCCACACCAGTCTGAGCAGGGGGGAAATCCCTTCCTGCCCCAGTGCTGTGTGGGGCTGAGCCTGAGCATAGGGGAAAGACCCTCCAGCCAGGACCCTGAGGGCTTGGTGCCAGCAGGAGCACTGGCACAGCCCAGCCCAGTCCCCAGCATGGGCTGCAGCAGCACCCAGCACCTCTCAGGGAGGCTTGAAAGCCTCCTGACACACAGAGCAGAAAGGGGTGTGGAGGCAACCAGCACAGCCCAGAGGCCTGGGACACCCCCACAGCAGAGCACAAGCATCACTGCATGTAGACCATCTCTGGCCTGGTTCCCCACATGCTTCTTGGCCCCAAGAGCAAGAGGGCTGGAGTCAGAGAGGTGAGATTTCTTAAGCAGAGCAAGGGAACTGAAAGCAAGAGTGATGGGTGAGAGCGTCTGGAGGCCACACACGCTGGGTGGGCTAGAATGAGTAGTTGCTCGACGCGGGCTGTGAAAGCTGGCCCCCACCCCCTTTGCAGACCTGACACTGTTCGACGAGAAGGGCAACAAGACGGGTGCCCCCGACAAGGAGCGGCAGATTGAGGCGCTGCAGCTGCTCTTCCTCCTCCTGCCTGCGCCCAACCGGAGCCTGCTCAAGCTGCTGCTGGACCTGCTGTACCAGACAGCCAAGAAGCAGGACAAGAACAAGATGTCTGCCCACAACCTGGCCCTCATGTTCGCACCACACATCCTGTGGCCCCGCAGTGTAAGCAGCGCTTGGCGAGCCACGCAGCACTGGACAACTCCAGGCTGCCATGGGAGAAGGCACTGCAGTGGGTCACCAGATCTGGTTGTGGGCACAGGGTTGGAGGAGCAGGTCACAGCTGCTGCTTGGGACAGGGCAGTAGGCACTGCTGGGGCAGTGGGAGGTGGGGCTGGGGCTGGGGCTCTATGCAGCAGATGTGATTAGCCATATGCATGCTTCCTCTCTTTGCACATCTCAGTTGCTTTAAGAAGTATCATGCTTACAAGGCAGCCTCACTGCAGGGGTCTGTTCAACTGAGGTGCCCTGGCAGGTGAAGGACTATGTCCTGTGTCAGCCTGTACACCTCCACAGCACTGAGCACCACTCACAGTGCCTGCATCTTGTAACAGCAGTGGCTGGAGCAGTGAGAGCTCCTGCCTGGGAGCCAAGACGTAGAGCCCCTTCCTCCTCCCCTTGCCCTAACTGTCCTGCCCTGGGTCTTCCCTCCCAGGTGACAGCCAACGACTTGCAGGAGAACATCACCAAGCTCAACAATGGCGTCGCCTTCATGATCAAACACTCCCAGAAACTCTTCAAGGTGCGGGCCCCAGGCCCCTGCTCTCCCTGCTTCTCCTTGCTGCCCACAGTGCAGTCTGTGCACCCTCCTGCCAGAGCCGCCTTTTGCTGCTTTCCTGCAGTGATTGGAGAGGGGTCGCTGGCTCAGACACTGACCCAGCCCAAGGCCAGGACACAGCAGTGCCCCGCCAAGACTTGGCCTTTCTGCCTTGGCCCTGGGCAAGCACCGTGTGGCCTTACATCACCCTCTGCTGGGCAGCTGGGGATCAGCGCCAGCAGGCTCTGGGATGCACCCCGGTCCCACTTTGTCGGGCATGCTGTCTGGGGCCATGCAGCTGGGGAGCCTGGGGGGCTGGAAGGAAGGTCACTCCAGGGCGAGCTTCCCGTGGAGTTGTTCCCAGACAAGCATCAGGAGGTGCTGGATCAGCCAGGGAGGGAGTCAGCTGTGACATGAGGAGACGGTGGGTGTAGATCAGTGAGTAGCTCTGCAGTGCACTTGGGGTCTCCTGGGCCTGGTGCCCTCAGGCAGCGCTTGGCAGGCCTGTGTGCCCTGGCCAGGGTACACCTCCTGCGTGAGTGTCCTGCCCCCAAATAGGCCTCTGCAGGTGCCCAGGTGCCTGCATGCAGGAAGGCAGCACACTGGGGGCTGGTTTTGCACTGCTTCCCTTGTGTCTTGTGCATCAGCTGGGAGCACACTGCCTAGGGACTCCTGCGGCTGCACTGAGCAGAGAGAATCCCTGTTGAAAGGACTGCTGGCTCCTGGGAGTGCCTGGGGAGATGTTCACAGTGGGGCCATGGTTCCTCTCTGGAGCCAAGCAAGGCAAATGACAACTTTCCCCTGAATTCATTACCACTTTCTCTCCTGCCCAGGCTCCGGTGTACATCCGGGAGTGCGCCAGGCTGCAATACCTGAGCTCCAGAGCGCATGCCTCCAAGGTGAGTTCAACAGGCTGCCCTGGAAAGGGTGGGGGTAGGCCAGCCTGCCTCAGTGAGGGTTTGTGAGTGCAGGTATAGATCTGCCACCCAGCACTGGGGCTCACCTGACAACATGGGAAAGGACCTGTGTGGGGTGGGAGGCGCTGGAGCAGCTGCAGAGCAAAGTACAAGGCAAGGCAGCAGTGTCCAAGTGCAATGCGGGCAGCAGAGGCACTGCCCTAGATGGGAGCTTCAGCCATTCATGATGGCTCCTGACCTGGCCACGCTGGGCCATAGCACACAGGCTGCTGCACCAGTGGGGTGGTATCAAGCCTCCACTGATGGGAGGGAACTGTTCCCATCCCGCTCCAGAAGTGTTGTCGAGACGTTTGAGCCGCCTGGAGGAGCACTGGCTAGGGGAGGGAGGCGAGAGGCAGGGGTGTCCTTCCTCTGCAGCCCCTGAGCTTTGCACTGAGCTTTGCGAGCTCATCGGGAGCCCTGCCCTGCCCTGCCCTGCCCTGCTTGTGGGGATGGGGAGCCCACTGGCTCAACTGCTTCTATGGGGCCCTTGGCCCTAATGGCAGGTGTGGGCTGGTGACAAATAGGGTGGCTCTGGGCAACGTAAGCAAGTGGGAGTCTGACCTTTCCCTTTTGCCAGGACGACCTGGACTTGCCCACAGCTCCTGCCTCCAAGGACCTGCAGCCCCTGAAGTCTCCGAAGCGGGGCAGGCCGGAGCCCTCACCACGGCAGGAGACACAGCAGCGCACAGAGGAGGCGCTCCGGGAACTCTTCCGCCATGTCCACAACATGCCCGACTCGGCCAAGAAGAAGAAGCTCATCCGGCAGGTAGTGCGGGGGGGGGGGGGGTGCA
The DNA here is from genome assembly GCA_030014935.1 of Caiman crocodilus. Classification (NCBI taxonomy): domain Eukaryota; kingdom Metazoa; phylum Chordata; order Crocodylia; family Alligatoridae; genus Caiman; species Caiman crocodilus. The sequence goes on along the minus strand of JAGPOW010002742.1, from coordinate 25,952,683 downwards.
TTTGGCACCTCTGCACTGTGCATTGGCGTGGGGGGGGGGGGGAGCTGGGACAGGGGGAAGCTGGAGCTGAGCAGGCACTAACGGGACTCTGTTAACACGATCTTGGTTTCCTCCTAGTTCCACAAGCTCCCTGGGGCTGTCACTCCTGGGGCCGACATGCCCACACCCCCAGTGCAGCGGCGCACCCGGTCCCGATCCTTCAGTGGCCTCATCAAGGTATGTGGTGGGAGCGCTCGGTCATCGCTGTCTGAGAAGGGGGAGCACGCTCCAGCTCTGCACAGCTGCCTGCCCTTCCTGTTGCCCTGTGATGCAGCAGGCAGCTTTGCAGCCTCTCTGGGCCTGCCTGGAGCAGCTCTCAGGGAGGGCCCTGTCCAGTGAAGATCCTAGCTGAGCCTGGGGTAGGCAGAGGAGCAAGCAAACCCTCTATGGAGAGGCTGGGAAACAGGTGCCAGCATCTCAGCCACTGAGCACTTTGCCCAGGAACCATTCTGGGGCAGAGGGGGCCAGGAACCCATGAGGAGGCCTGGAGAGTTGGACAGGATGGATCTGCTTACCTGGGAGGAGGGGACTGAGGATCCTGCCTTGAGCAGGGGGCTGCACTAGGGCCCTCTCCAGACCCCTTCTAGCCTGTGAGACATCTGGGCCACAGCCTAGCTGAGACGAGGCAGGCACAGCACACGAAGGCTGATGGCCAGGCCAGCATGGTTGAGCTGACAGACTCCAATGTCCTGTGTCCCCGGCTGTGGAACTCAGTGGGGCTTCAAAGAGGGCGAGGTGCCTCGCTGGGTAGCCAGCTGCCTGGCTGGCCAGCACTCGATGGGAGAGCAGGGCAGACGCATGGAGCAGAAAAAAGGGTGGGGGTGTGAGCACCCAGCAATGCCTGGAAGCCTGGGCAGTCCCCGTGGTAGAACACAGGCATCGCCGTGCCCAGGTCATCCCCAGCCAGTGGCTGCCCGGCCTTTTCTCAAACCCTGCAGTGATGCAGAGTCCCCCTTCCCTGGTGTCTCCCCAATGACCTCCCTGCTCCGATGGTGAGGAAGTGTTTTACAATCTCCAAGCTAAACCTGCCTTGCTGCAACTTCAAGCTATTGGCCCACGTCCTCCTCTTTCCATGGCAAGGAAGAGCAGGGGCTTTCCCTCTTCTCTCTGGCAGCCCTGCAGGGATTTGCAGACTGCTCTTACGTCTTCTCTCAAGTATCTTTTCTGCAAACTGAACATGTCCAGCTCCTTCAGCCTCTCCTCGTAGGACTTGCCTTCCAAGCCCTTGATTATCGTGGTCACCTGCCTCTGGACCCTCTCTCACTTCCCCATGTCTTTTTTCATATGTGGAGCCCAGAACTGCACACAGTACCCAGATGCTGAGCAGAG
>JAGPOW010002742.1:25909849-25930124 GCA_030014935.1 Caiman crocodilus | reverse complement strand
CAGGAAAAGCGGGATTACTTTTTATGGCTCCCGAGGGGCTGCGGTAACCCAAGACGTCTCGTCTCGCTGTCTTGTGGGCTGGGAGCCGGGGGCAGGAAGCCGCCGCGGGGGGTCCCGTCCCGGTTCCCCTGCCTCCCGCTCCCGCCCGGGGCGGCTTGGAGGGGGAAAGGGCCCGAGTTCGGGAGCTGGGCGCAGGGACGGCCCTTCGGTGAAGGCGCGGGGTGCAGACCGCTCCAGGTCCCCGGATCGGCCGGGAAGGCAACAGCAAGAGCGAGGCACCCTCCACCCGGGCCCCCGTCCCCCGCTGCCCCGGGCAGGAGAGCGCCCGTGGGGAAGACGACGCGCACCGAGGGGCGGGAGGCCAGGCGTCCCGCATCCCAGCCCGCTCTCCCCAGGGGCTTGCGGACCGACCCCAGGAGTCCCGGCTCTACCCCCCACCCACCGCCCGGAGCTGGGCGCAGACCCCGGGCGTCCCCAGCTTCCTCTGCGCCCCGGCCCCGACCCGGGCTGCGTGTCCCGCTGGTGAGACGCCCGGGGCGCGGGCACGGCTCTGGCAGGCAAATCTGGTGCCTGCTGCACACGCCGGCCCCCGCCCTGCCACCCCCGGATGCCGACGCTGGTCCGGTTCGCGGGCAGCCCCGGCGCGTGGGTGCCGTCCCGGGGTGCCGCGGCGGCGCGGGTCCCCTTCCTGGCCTCGCCGGCAGACCCGGCGCCGTGCCGAGAAACCGCTGCATGTGCTTTTCCCAGGGGCCATTGTTCCCGGTTGCTAGGAGACGCGGGTTTTTAGGTGTCGCCAGGGAAACTGGGGCCTGGGTATTTGGTTCAAGGTCAGGCTCCATAAAGGCGGCAGAATGGGCTGGGCGGCCGGGGCCCTCCTCAGTCATTTGTCAGGCTCCCCCGGCTCCGGCTCCTGGCACCGGCGCTTGGGGGGCCAAACCGCAGCCCAGGGTGGGCTGGGCAGGGCGGCGCGGGGCCCGTGCCAGCTCCCCGGCCCACCCGGGCATGCGGCCCGCGGCGAAGCCTGCCCCCATCGCCGCGCCTTGCGCAGGGTCCCGAGCGCCCCGCCGAGCAGAGGGGCTCGGTGCCAGGCCGCGGGGGTCTGCCGGGGTGGGAAGGCCTCGCACCCGCTCCACCTCCCGACCTCTGCGGACCCCTCGGCCGGGGCCGGGGCGTCTCGGGACGAGGCAGCAGCCAAGGCTGGACGGCGGTGACCAGCTCCTCGCGCGCCATCAGCTCGGGGCGGATCCGGGGGCCCCGGTGCACGCGCCCCTGTTTGAGTGTGGCTGCCCGGGCGGGAGGCGCGTGACTTCGCGGCTGGCTGCCGTCTCCCCGCTCCCTTCGAAGCGCTTCAGTCTTAACGACGCTCTTTTCTTTCCCCTGGTCTCGCCGGTCCCAGCCCAGCCCCCGCCGCCGCCCGGGGCTGCTCCTGGGCACGGAGCTCCTATTTCGCAGCTCCTCGCAGTGACGCTCTGCGGCCTCGGCTGCAATCCTAAACTGAATCGCGCAGGCCTGGGCCCCCGGCCGAGAGGAAAGCCGCTCGTTCATTTTTAATTGGAGAAGAATCTGCGTCATTCTAGACGTGACGGTGCGCCACGACGTCCGCACCCTGCTTTGCAAAACCCTGCGTCCGACCATGGGTTGGCTGGTCTCGGGGCGCCTTCAGCACCGGGAGCCCTGGACCTTGCGAGTGCCGGGGCGATTGCTGTGCGAAGCAGGTCGGGGGGAGCAAGGGGCCCTGGGCCCGGGAGAGGGTGCTGGGCCCGCCCCGTCTCCGCAGCAGTGACCGTGTGCAGCGTTGCGCGTGCCCTGGACTCCCGCACCGACGCGCGTGCCTGCGTCCTGCCCATCCCGGGGGCTGCGGTCCCCTCCCGGCATGCAGGGACCCCCCGCTACGCACTGCAGCCCCGACCCTGCCTCTCCGTCCCGCCCGGCTCGGCCTGCCCCTAACGAGATTACGAGGGGCTCCCAGCCCTTTGCTATCCAATTACGCTGGCTGCAGGCACCTGATGGCCTCGGCGCGGGGGGGACCTGGCTGGGGTCTCCCTGCCACGCCGCTGAGCTCGGGTCGGCTCCGGCTGGAACGAGCCGCGTGCATGGCCGTGTTCGTGGGCACGCCGGGAGGGGGCGGACAGCAGACGAATTTAAACAGGATTACAGGCAGCTGATGGCTTCCAGATGGGCATCTCTGCAGGCCGGGGAGCTTCCTCAGGCCTAGAAGGGGCTGGGGGCTTCAGGAAGGGGGGAGGGGCGGGCACCCTGGGGGGCATGGTGCTCTCCCCCTGCGAGGGGGCTGCTTCGTGGTTCATTTGCACGGGGGAGCTCGGGCCGCGGCCCCGGGCAGGGAGAAGCTCCCGGCGCCCCAGGCTCCTCCTGGTCCGTCTGGGCAGACGTCCCTGGCAGCTGCCCCGGGCCCCGTGCACTGGGGAGCTTGTGAGCGTCGCCAGCCCCGTGCACCCAAGGGTCTCCTGGCCCCGGGGCTGCACCTGCAGCCGGAGCCCCCAGCCCATCACCCTGTGCCCGGGCGGGAGCGGGGGCCGGTGCAGCGCCGGACCCTTAGCTAGCCTCTCCCCACTGTTCCCGGTGCCCAGCGCGTCTCAGGAAAACCCCTGCGCCCGGGGACTCGGGGAGCCCTGCCGCACGACCCCCAGCCTGGCCGCGGCCCAGGCCCCGCAGTGTGGGCGCTGCCTGTTGGCGTGGCTGGGCGCTGGGTCCAGACCTGGTCCAGCATCGCAGGCCAGCCCGGGATGGTCTTGGCACAGTTTGCCCCTCTGGCGCTCCTGGACCACTTTGGCATCTTTTGTCTCTTTGCACCTGTCCGGGGCACAGGCTGGGGCTGTGCGTGCATCCTGCACCCGGGGCTCGGCTCCGTGGGGGCAGGCGGGGAGCCGGGCTGGGGAGCGGGGCTCTGCACGCGGCCGGGAGCCTGTGAGGCGTTGGCTCAGGTCCCCCGATGGATTTGGCCGGGGTGCCCGACCTGTGGCACGAGCGCCGTAAGTGGCGTGGGGCACAAGGCAGATGGGGCAGGGAGCAGAAAGCAGAGCAGCAGGTTGGGCAAGGAGAACAATGCTGGGGGCGCTGGGCAGGGCGGGCACCGTCTGCTGCCGTCCGAGGCAAGGCCGTGCCAGGGGCCGTGGCGGACACGGGTGGCCTGTGTGATGGGAGCGGCGCCGGACTGTGCTGACCCTGCAGGGAGCCCGGGGTCGCTGGCGGCCCAGCCAGGACGGGGCGATGGAGCTGAGGTTGGGGCGCTCGGGGGCAGAGGAGAGACAACCCCCCCCCACCCCCCCCGCTGCTCGATGGCCCCGTGCACGCAGCTGGCCCCTGCCCCCGGGACCAGCCCTCCTCCCACCCCCACACCACGGCTCGTCAAGCAGCTGCTCTGCTGACGCTCTCCGGAGCGCTAACGAGGTCTCGGTCTGGTCAGGGAGCTGTAAACCCCCCGCCGCCGGGGCTGGGCCGGCACGTGTCCCCGCTGCCCGGAGCCGTGGCCGGTGCCCTGCCAGGTGGGCACCGCCGGGCAGGGCCGGGCTCGGGCAGGGCTGCGAGCGCTGCACGGCACACAGCGGCCGCGGCATGGAGGGCGTCCCGGCGTCTCTGCCAGCCCCGGCTCCTGGTCCGGCACAGGGAGAGCAGCAAGCTTTGGCCGGCGGGGCTCAGGGACCGCGGTGACTTCTGTCGCCCCCCACCCCCAAGGGCAGCGAAACCAGGGCACAGAGCACTCTGCCCCCGTCCCAGAGCCCAGTGGTCAGACTCTTAAAAAAGTCCCCGAAGTGGATGAGGATCCCCCTTCCCCTCCGTGCCCACGTCCCCCACCCGCTGCGCAGGGCCAGGGGCACAGCCGTCCCTCCTGCCACCCCGCTCTGCCCAGCTCGCGGGGGGCACCGCGCAGTGGTGTTGGCAGAGCCACCGCCGGGTCCCAGGGGTCCCGGGGGCTGGGCCGGGCCGCGCGGGTCCCCGTGGTGTGAGGATCTCCCGGCTCCCCCAGCCGTGCCAGGGCCCAGGCCCCGGATGCTGGTGGCGCTCGGGGGGCTGCAGTGCCAGCACGCGGCAGGACGGTGCATCTCCAGCCTGCAGCCAGAAGCGCTTCCACCAGCCCCTCTATTCAACTAGGAGGCGGCTTTGGGAGCAGGGACTGCTAATTAAGGGCTGGCAATTACTGTCCCAGGGCATAATTAGTGCCAGCGAATGCCAGAGGCCAGGCCTGCCTGCTCGTCTGCGTGAACCCTGCCCTGCCGCTGTGGTGGGGGTGGGTGCTGTCTGGGGGGGCTTCCCAGAGGGGCTTTTCTTTAAAAAAATAAGTAAAAAAGAAATTCCTGTTCCAAGCTAAATTGGCCAAAATCCGCGAGTCGGTCCAGACCATCCGTGGCCCTACAACCGGCAAGCTTCCCCCCCCCCCCCCGGGGCTTCACGTGTTTCCAGAGTCTTTTGGGGGCACCCTACACGTGGGCCCAAGCCCGGGCTTGCGGGCCGGATGCCCCCAAGTTTCGCCTGCCCAGATGTAGGGCTGCAGGAGCAAGCCAGGGAGGAGCCGCCATTTCCGTAAGGGGTTTAAGCCCCAACGCCTCGGCGGGCGTGAGAACAGGTATCCCAGAGACGCCTTAAGGAAAACTGTCGTCTTGGACCCAGATACGTGGTGTTTCCCCTGCCAGGTGCGTGGCCCCACATACAATAATGTGTAATCTGAGCCAAAGAGAGGGGCACGCGGGTGCGTGCATGGCACGGGGTCGGGGCTGGGACCCGCAGCCAGCCTGGCACGCGTCTCTCGGGGCCTCTTGCACGCGCGGCCAGGGCAGGGCGAGAGGGGGTCTCAGGTCCCCTGACGCAGACCCCTCAGGCGTGGGCCAGGCTCAGCCGTGCGAGGGCTCTCTGGGGTGTCCTCCCGGGGCGAGCCCCCGCGCCCGGCTCCCGCCCCTGGGGCTGGGCGCTCGCCTGCCCCAGGCGCACCGGCCGTGCGGGGAGGCTGCCGTGTGCACCTGCCATAGCGGCGTAGCCTAGGCACGGCCCTGCTCTGTGCTGCGGGGCCACGGCTTCCTGCAGAGCAGGCTCGTAGACCCCTCCAGCCCGTCTCCAGTTTGACCTGGCTCCAGGGGCACTGCACTCCCCGCACAAAACGCTGCCTGGCTCGGGGCCTCCCCCAGCGCCTGGGGGCGAGAGACCCGTGCAGCCTGCCCGGCTCGGCCGCGTGGGCATCTCCCCCTCCGCGCTGCGGCCGCTGGACCCTGCTGTTCAGCACTTCCCTCCCCCTTTCCTCTGACTGCCAGGAGCTGATAATGGAGCAGGAGTGGACGTGGCTGCGGGGAGCCGGCTTCAATCGGAGCGGGTGGAAACAAGCCCGCAGGCCCAGGAAGCAGGCGCCGAGCGGGTCCTAGCGCCTGGCCCCTTGGGGACGCCGGGGGATCAGGGAGCATTTCTGCACGGCGCGAGCAGGGAGGCCGTGGCAGAGATGGCGGGGAAGGGGGATGCTCCATCACTGGCGGATGGGCACCGGGGGGGGATGCTCCAGGCACAGCGGTGCCCGTGGGGGGTCCCAGGCTGCTGGGCTTTGCTGGTTGCCCCCACCTCCTTCTCTGCTCGTGTGTCAAGGGCTCTGGGATTTCCATGATTTCCAGTGTGGGTCCTAGGCTCAAGAGACCCCCAGGGTCACAGTGCATCAGGGCAGCCCCGTGCTGCATTTCCTGCAGGTCCATGTCCCTGGGAGCTGTCCTCACCCTGGCACCCGTGGGCGCTGAGTGGGACAGCGGCTCTGCACCCAGCGCTGTGGGGGGTCCCCAGGGCTCAGGCTGGACCTCGGGCCCTCGGACTGGCAGGTTCGGTGCAGCCTGACCCAGAGGCTTAGGTCAGGATTGGGAGCGCCTGCATCCGGGGCTGGGCTGATGCCTCGTGCCCGGGCAGAGGTGCCAGCTGGCGCGATGGTGTGGGTCCGCAGGGGGCGAGGGCAGGCAGGAGCAGCCTGACACCGCGGCTCCTCTCGCGGCTCCGCTCAGTCGGTCTCACCTGCCCTGAGCCGGCTTCACGCTTATTAGCACTCAGAAGCCTCCGCTAATGAGAACTGCTTTTCCATTTGCACCTTGGTGGGGTGCTGGGGGTCTCCTTCGGGCAGGGGGAGAGGAAGGGGGCAGGCAGCCCCAGTGCTGGGGGGCTAAGCCGTGCCGTGCGCGCCGGGCTCACGAGCCTGCTGTCGGTCGTCCGTGCCCTGTGACCCGTGCCCCTGCCGCGGTGCAGCACACGGGACACGTGAATCCCTGCGGCCCCCGCGGAGCTCCTGGCCCAGGGCCTGGCGCCTCGGGCTGCAGCTGGGGGCTGGACACGGCCTGGAGCGTGCGGTCAGCGTGGCTCGGCCAGGCCACGGGCAGCACGGCGCCTCCTGGCCCTTCTGCGCTCGGCAGAGCCCGCGCTGCGCGGGATAGGGCTTGGTGCGGCCTCCAGCTCCGTCTCGAGGTGCCCACCCGGGGGAAACACGGGCATGAGGGCTGGAGATGTGGGCATAGCTCCCGTGCCCCCACGTTTAGTGCTTGGACCTGCTCCCCGGGGGGACCCGGAGCCGGGCTGCCAGGCTGGGAGGAGACCCGTGCCCGTGCGGGAGCCGTGTGCCCCGCGCCATACCGCGGTGCTGGGAGCATAATGAGATCTTAATAGCCCAATTACGTCCCGTCGGTTTACCCAGCACGTAATTGTCGCTGGCTGGCGCCGCGTGAGGAAGCGCTCTCATTACCCGCCGGGCCCCGCTGGCAGGCGGCTGTGGGCCGGGGGGGCTGGCCCATTCCTCGCAGCCGCAGCTGCTCCAGAGCCGAGCAGGAAGGCGGTGGTGGCACCGCGTGGGGCCTCGCTGGTCCTGGGGGCTCGCTGGCCTCTGCCCCAGCTGGCTCGCGGGCAGGTGTCCAGGAGCTCGTCCAGGATCGTGGCCGTTGCCGGGAGATGCCCGAGCTGCCGTCTCCGCTCCCCGTGTTATCTGCGGTGCCCCGGGGCATCACCGCAACCCCGGCCTGGCCCCGTTGGTCAGCGCTCAGGCCACCTCCAGCCGGGGATGGACCCGCAGGCAGGCAGGGGGTCGCCGACTCCGGAGGGCCCGATCCGTGCCCAGAGGGGCCGGGGCTGGGGGCCACGTCCAGGCCAGCTCTGGAGGCAGTGGCACGAGCTCTGCGCTGTGGCCTGCGTGCGTGTCCCTACCACGACCAGTGCACTCGGGCACCCCCAGTACTACCCGAAACCTGTGCTGCCCACACTAGGAGCCCCCTTCCCAGGCCGGCCTTGCAGCCTGGGCTGGCCCCTGTTTGCTCCGCGCTCCCGGAGCAGCTGCAGGGCTGCAGACCCCCAGGAGCAGAGCACAGCCCCGGGGACGTCCCCCGGCCCGCCCCGAGCTGCCTGCCAGCTGTTCCCTGCCTGCCCTCCAGCTGGAGGGGGAGACCAGCACCGCCCTGTGCTACATGCAGCTGAGGCTGGGGGCGGGTCAGCACGGGGCAGGGCCCCCCTGCGCCCTGCTTGGCCCGGGGCTGGCTGCAGCCGCTGCGCCTGGAGCAGGTGTCTCCATTGCTGGCCCCTCCGCATGGTGGAGATTCGGGGCAGCGCCTCGCTGGCTGCGGCAGCTCTCGGTGCCCACAGCAGCGGTGCCCGGGACGTGTGGCACGGAGGGGTTGGATGCTAACGGGCCACAGACATGCCATTTGATCCCACCTGCCTGGAGCCAGGCACCCTGCACGTGTCTGCCTGTGGGTGCTGCCTGAGTCCAGCCTGGCCGGGCCGTTGCTTTCCATGAGCATGCACACGTGTGTGCATGCGTGCGGGAGCATGCGGAGGGGTAGGAGACAGGGTCTCTGCCCAGCCGGTGGCTTGACGTGTCCGGCTTATCTGCCCAGGAGACCCGCTGCTCCCCTGAAGCTGGGGCAGGTGCCAGCGTGCCCGGGGCCGGGCCGTGGGTGCCAGCCGTGCTCCGCGGCGCGTGGCAGGGCAGTGTGGGCCTGGGGCTGCCCGCGGCAGGGGGAGGCGGTCGGGGGCCCTTGCAGCGAGGGGAGGCTGGTCTCGGCGGCGCGGCTGAGAGCCGGAGGGGCCGGCGCCAAACACGGCACAATCTGCTTAAAGTGTGAAGGGCGGATTAGCCGTGCCAAAGAGCCCGTGGCCCCCCGCCGCGCCCGGATTAAGGCAGCGGCTTGTTCGCCACGGGCTCCCCGCCGCGACGCTGTGTCCGGGCCCGGGCCCTCGTATTCTGGATCCTGCTAAGCGCCGCGCAGGACGCGCCAGGCTCCCCGCGGGCCGGGTGTGTGGCTGGCGGAGCCGGGGGCGCTGGGGGTTAATCCCCCCGCAGCCCCTCCCCTGCCCGGCTCGGGGGGAGCCCCGGGCGTTGGCACTCGGTGCTTGGGGCTGGCGCTGCTCTCCGTAGGGTCAGATCCTGCCCAGCCCAGGGGGTGGGGGGCGGCCCAGCGCCCCCAGGTCTGACAGTGGTGAGTGGGTGGGTGGCTGCGGCTGGGTGGTTGGGGGGGGTCCTGCTGTGTGGAGCCTCTCCCGCTGCCAGCTGCCCCCCCCCAGGACCCCGGCCCCCAGGCTAAGTGACTTCGCCAGGGCTGTGCGGGAGGCCAGTGGCGGAGCAGGGATTGGAGCCCCCACCCAGCCCTCTCTGGGCCCCCCCTCCAGGGGCCCACAGGCAGGCGGGCACCGGGGGGGCACTGCCCTGTGCACAGGCAGGGTGTGTGCATGCACACGTGTTTGTGTAGCTGTGTGTTTGGGTGTTGCTGTGTATGTGCGTGCATGTAGCTCTGCGTGCGAGTGTGCATGTGTGTTGTTGTGAGTGCTCCTGTAGCTCTGTGTGTGTGTGCGCGCATGTGCACCTAGCTGAGTGTGCCTACACAGGGCTAGCTTTGCAGACACAGCTGTGTGCACACCTGTGTGTGTGTGTGTGGGGGCTGGGGGCTGCGTTGCGCTGTGCTGAGAAGGAGATGGCACAGAGCTGAAAAGCAGCCCCCCGCCCCCTCCCCCTCCCCACGCTGAGCTCAGCTGCCTGGGGGGGGCTGCAATCAGCCACATTGTCCCTGGGGCATTGTCTCTGCGGCTGAGTCTGGGGAGGGGCTTGGCCAGGCGCATGGGGCCTGGGGGCACAGGCGGGGGGCGGCTGAGCTGCTGCACAAAGGCCCCGGGCGCCTGGGGGGCTGGTGCTAGGCCCAGGGCCCAGCACGGTGCAGGGGCTGCCCCATCCATCAGGGTGGCCGGGGTCCCGGGGGCCGCTCCCTCCCCCAGACCCTGCTACGAAGCCACTGAAGTCACTGCCAGGCAGGTGCAGCCACCCCGGTGCGCCCACGGACGGGCAGCCCTAGGCTGCTGCAGGGGCTGGGAGGCTCCAGGGACCTGGGAGGCCCCTGCACTGGGGCAGCTGGTCCGGGAGGGCAGGACAGGCGGGCTCGGTTCCCATCGGGTGCTGCTCAGTGCCAGCCGTGGCGCAGCCCAGAACTGGGCACTCGGTGAAGCTGAATCAGACGTGGGCAGATGCCAGGTGCTGCCCGGCAGCCGGTGGCGCTGGCCCGTGTCCCGTGTGCTCCAGAGAGAGCGGCTGGATGGGCTTCATCCGGGTCCGAGGAGTCGTGTCTCCTGTGCCCTGCCATGGCCCGGGATACGCTGGCGTGCACATCCTGTTGGGGCGCTCCCTGCACCCTAGGCACGCGGCGGGGGCTGTGCCCTGACTCCCATGGGGGCTGGTTCCTGTGCTACGGTGTCGCCATTTGCAAACGAGGCTCTCGAGGCCCCCCCGTGTAGCGACGGGGCGGGAACCCCGGGCATCTCAAGAGTGCGTCTCTCCACCTGCGCATCTGGGCACTGCAGCCGCTTGGCCAACAGTGGGGTGATGGGGCACCAGAGAGGACCTGTCTGAGGGCAGGAGCTTCGCTGCCCTCTGCAGGCCGGGGGGGGGAGTCTGCGCCGCGCTGCGCACCCCTGCAGTGTGCCCACGGGGTGCCGCATGCCCGGCTAGTCCGGCGCCACGCCGCGGAGGCCCAGGCGGCCGGCCCAAGGCGTGCAGGGGGCAGTGGCAGGAGAGGGCTTCCCGGTGCTGGGGCTGTCGGGGTGTCTGGCCGCAGCCCCGTGGCGCGTGCCTGGCCACGGCTCTGTGCCGCCCGGGAGGCTTCGTTGTGGGCAAGCAAGTAACGCGCCACTCGTCCGTGCCCTCGGTCTGTGGGGACCGCGCGCCGAGGCCCCGGGTGTAATTACCGCCTAATCAGCAGGGTTCTGTGATTGCTGGGATTTCCCAGGGCAGCGCCTGGGGGGTGCAGCCACGGCTGGCCCCCAGCTGCCCCCGTGGCAGGCGCCCGGGACGTTTCGGGGTGGGGGGACACCCCAGTGCTGCTCCGGGGTTTCACGCCCCCCTTCTACGCGGCAGGGACCTGAGCGAGAACTTCATCCAAGCCGTGCCCAGGAAAGCCTTCCGGGGCGCCACCGACCTCAAGAACCTGTGAGTGCTGCGGCGGGCGCGGGGCTGCGGGAGCGCGGGGGCCTGTGGGAGCTCCTGCCCGGGGCTCGCCAGCACCTGGGGGGGGACCCGGAGCTGGGCGAGTGGGCGCGAGACCCCGTGCCCTTGTTCCCCGCAGGCAGCTGGACAAGAACCAGATCAGCTGCATCGAGGATGGGGCTTTCCGCGCCCTGCGCGGCCTGGAGGTCCTGTAAGTGGGGCCGGGCAGGCGCCAGGGGTGCGGGGCTCCGGAGGGAGCGGGGTCCGTGCACTGCCAGGACCCTGGGACTACACGCTCCCCCCGGGCTGCATGCAGGGGCTGGGTCTCGGCCCCCGTCTCGCTGGGGCTGGGACAGCACTAGGGGGGCGGCTGGACGAGGGGGGCTCGCTCGGGTCAGAGCCCCGCGCCCGGTCCTGACCCGCCGGCCCTCCCCGCAGCACGCTGAACAACAACAACATCACCACCATCCCCGTCTCCAGCTTCAACCACATGCCCAAGCTGCGAACCTTGTGAGTGCTGGGCCGCGGGGCGGGGGCTGCGGGTCCCGGGTTGCGGCCACGGCGGGGAGCTCTGCGTCCCGGGACCAGGGGGACGCGGGGTCCAGTCCTGACCCCTCTGCCCTGCTGGGCGCTGGCTGCCCCCTGCACCCCCCAGCACGGTGCCAGGGGTGGGGGCTGCGTGGGGAAGGGGTCCCGCGGCCCGGGTGCTGACCTGTCCTCGCCCGCAGCCGCCTGCACTCCAACCAGCTGCTCTGCGACTGCCACCTGGCCTGGCTGTCGCAGTGGCTGCGCCAGCGCCCCACCATCGGGCTCTTCACGCAGTGCGCCGGGCCGCCCGCCCTCCGCGGCCTCAACGTGGCCGAGGTCCAGAAGAACGAGTTCAGCTGCTCGGGTGAGGGGGTCTGGCCCCGGCCCTGGCCCCGGGGGGGGTCCCTGCTCCTGGCTGCCCGCCACGCGTGGGGGTGCTGGCCACGTGCTCCCCGTCTCACCGGCTGCTGCTTCGCTCCCTCCCCGGGCAGGACAACTGGACGCCGCCCGCGCCCAGATCTGCAGCCTCTCGTCCGGCTCCTGCCCCGCCATGTGCGGCTGCAGCAACGGCATCGTGGACTGCCGCGGCAAGGGGCTGACCGCCATCCCCGCCAACCTGCCCGAGACCATGAGCGAGATGTGAGTTGGGCCACGGGGGCTCCGGACGCGGTAGCCCAGGTTGGCGCTGGGTCTGGGTTACGGCCGCCCCGGGGGCACGTTCCTGACCCCCGGCTCTAGCTGATGCCCCGGGGGCCTGGAGCACGGCCACGGCGCATGCAGGGGGTGGCGCAGGACCCTCCGCAAGCAGGACGTAGCTGTGGATTGTGCAGCGTTAAACATGTAAATGCAGATAATCTCCTTAGGGAAATCCAATTACGGCGGGCAGGGACCGCCGCCGCCGCCAGCAGAGACGGGCAGGAAGCGCCTCCTGCCGGGAGAGCCGGGGGCTGCACCCCGCAAGCACGGCCCCCAGCCCCCCCCGTGCCCCAGCACCCCTGCTCGGGGCCACGGCCTCGTTCCACCCACTTTCTCCCCACAGACGCCTGGAGCTGAACGGCATCAAGTCCATCCCGCCCGGCGCCTTCTCGCCCTACAAGAAGCTGCGGAGGATGTAAGCGGCCGCCCTGTGCGGCCAGGCCCTGCCCGGGATTTCCCCGTCCACCCCCGCGGTTGTGCCCCCAGCACTGCCCTGCCCGCTCCGGTGCCACCTGGGTCGGGGTCTCTCGGGGCAAGGGGGGGCGAGGCCCCGCTCGTGCCGCCAGCGGGAGCCTGGGCTGGGGCCAAGGGTGGAGCCGTGACCCTTGCGTTTCAGAGACCTGAGCAACAACCAGATCTCGGAGATCGCGCCCGACGCGTTCCAGGGGCTGCGCTCGCTGAACTCGCTGTGAGTCCCGCGCTGGCGGGGGGGGGCCGGCCCCGGGTCTCCCCCTGCCCTGCCCTGCCCTGCCCACCTGTCCCGTGCCCTGCACACGGAGTGTGCACGCTCTCCGCCAAGCTCTCGGCTGCAAAACTCGTCTCACGTGTGGCACGGGGTGAATGGGGGCACCCCCAGCCCCGCCGAGAGCCGGACCCTCTGGGACCAGGCTGGGCTGGGGGGGGTCCCACTGAGGTGCCCGCGGGGCTAGGGGGGCAGAGCCGGGTGCCCGCGGGTGCAGCCACGCTAATGCCCGGCTCCGTCCCCCCAGGGTGCTGTACGGGAACAAGATCACCGACCTGCCCAAGGGCGTCTTCGGGGGGCTCTTTGCCCTGCAGCTGCTGTAAGGCCGCGCCGGCCAGCCCGGGGCTGCGTGATGGGGCGGGGGGGTCCCAGCATCCTGGTGCCGTCACACGTGGCCCCCGCCTTGCATGTGAGCGAGCACCCGCCGGCTGGGCGCCCCTCCGCCGGCCACGGTGCCCCGTCTCGGAGCGCACGGGCTCGACCCAGGCCAGCGCTTGCCCAGCCCGTGCCCACGGCCCCCTCTGATGGGGTCCCAGCATCTTCTCGGGGGCAGCCCCCCCCACGGGCCCGCAGTCTCTGGCTTGCCCGGCGCCTGGAGCGGTCGATCGCCGTCTGCTCGCAGCAGCCCCGTACCCCCGCGCCGCGGCTCCCGGGCTCGTCTTGGCTGGAGAGCCCCTGGCCCGCCGCGGGCGCGCGTCTCCCTGCGGGTCCCGAGCGAGTCCCGGGGGCGCAGCGCTCACGTCGCGGCGGCCGTCCCCCCCAGGCTCCTCAACGCCAACAAGATCAACTGCGTCCGCGCTGACGCCTTCCAGGACCTGCAGAACCTGTCGCTGCTCTCGCTCTACGACAACAAGATCCAGACGCTGGCCAAGGGCACCTTCTCCGCCCTGCGCGCCATCCAGACCCTGTGAGCGAGCGCGGGGCGGCGGGCCGGGCGGGGGGTGCCCCTGGATCCCCTCCCAGCTACGGGGCCGGCTCCATCCCAGGGGTCCGCGGGGCCGGGTGAAGGGCAGGGGGCCGGGGGGAGCCGTCCGCTTGCCACAGGACTGCGGGGCCGGGGGAGCAGGGCTGGCACTCCCCCCTCTGCCCCCAGGCACCTGGCCCAGAACCCCTTCATCTGCGACTGCAACCTGAAGTGGCTCGCGGACTTCCTGCGCAGCAACCCCGTGGAGACGAGCGGCGCGCGCTGCGCCAGCCCCCGGCGCCTGGCCAACAAGCGCATCGGCCAGATCAAGAGCAAGAAGTTTCGCTGCTCGGGTCAGTGCCCGGCCCCTCGCCCGCCCCGCGGCCCCGGTGCCCCGAGCAGGGCGACCCAATGCAGGCATCCCGGGGCCCGCTGCGGGAGGCTGAGTGAGGCACAGGTCAGAGGTGGGGGAAACTGAGGCAGGAGTAGTCCGGGCTCCCGTCGGGCACCCGTGGCCGCTCACTGGTGTTTGCCCGTCTCTCCCCGCAGCCAAGGAGCAGTACTTCATCCCAGGTGAGAGGACCGGGCCGCGGGAGGATGGGGGTGTCCGTGTCTGCAGGGACCTGTCCTGGGGAGAGGGGACTTTGCAGCGTGGCACCCTGGGGAGGCAGGCCCTCTCCCGTTCGCCTGGCACGGGGGCGTCCCCCCGGGGCCGGGGGCTCACAGCCGCCCCGCGCAGGGACGGAGGATTACCAGCTCAACAGCGAGTGCAACAGCGACGTGGTGTGCCCGCCCAAGTGCCGCTGCGACGCCGGCGTGGTGGAGTGCTCCAACCTGAAGCTCACCAAGATCCCCGACCGCATCCCGCAGTCCACGGCCGAGCTGTAAGCCCCGGCGCCCCGGCCACCGCTTCCCCCCGTCTGCCGTGCGGGGGCTGCACGTGGGCGCTGCCCCGGCCGGTGGGGAGGGAGGGCCATGGGGGAGTGCAAGGCTTGCACCCCCAGTTCTGCCTGTCCTTGCACGCGGCTGGAGCCACAAGGCCGGGTGCGGCACCGCCTCGCAGGGCGCGCCGGGGCCGGGGCCGGGGCCGGGGCGCTCTGGCTCAGCTCCCGCGGACCCGGGCAGGGCTGGGCCCCTGGTTAAGGGCGGGATGGTGCAGTTCGGTGCCACGCGCGGGGCCGGGCACGCCGTCTGCAGGGGAAGCTGCTCCCCGGGCTCTGGCCACAAAGCAGCCACGGCCTGGGGGGGTCGCAGACAGCCCTTACTGGTGCCCGCCAGCGCGGGGTGGACGTGGGCGGCCCCCGGCACCGTTGGCACCCCTTCCGCAGACGGGGACGCGCCTAGGGCCAGACATGGGACGCGGGGGATGCGTTTCCAGGGCTCGGGCTGGGGGTGAGATGCCTCGGGTCCCAGCCGCCCCTGCCCTGCCCTGCCCTGCCCTGCCCGCAGCAACCTGAGCAACAACAAGGTGACGGAGATCGAGGACGGGACCTTCGAGGGGGCGGCGTCCGTCAGCGAGCTCCACCTCACCGTCAACCAGCTGGAGTCGGTGCGCAGCGCCATGTTTCGGGGCCTGGACGGGCTCAGGACCCTGTGAGTGCCGGGTGCTGTCCAGCCGTACGGACCCGGCGGGGGTCGGCCCGCTGCCCTCGCTCGGAGGAGCGGGGCGAGGACGCTGGCTGCCCTCGGGGAAGGGCGCGGGCGCGGGGGTGAGCGCGTCCCAGCACCTTCCAGGGCCGCCCGGGTGCGCCCAGCCCCGGGGCGAGGCTTGCGGGCGCGTGGGCCGGGGCAGGGTGGGGTGCAGTCCCTAACCCGCGCCCCCCCAGGATGCTGAGGAACAACCGGATCAGCTGCATCCACAACGACAGCTTCACGGGGCTGCGCAGCGTGCGCCTGCTCTCGCTCTACGACAACCACATCAGCACCATCGCGCCCGGCGCCTTCGACACCCTGCAGTCGCTCTCCACCCTGTGAGCGGGGGCCGCCGCGTGCGAGGGCGGGGGGCTCGCCGTCCTGCTCCCCCGCTCGCTTCCTCCCCGCCTGGTAGCGCTGGAGACGGCGCAGCGCCGGGCGCCGGGGCGGTGGGTGCTACGGGCGGGGGGGGGCTCCTGTACGCGGGGCGAGGCGAGAGGCGCTGGAGCGGGTTTCCAAAAGACCCCGCGGAGAAGAGAAAGTCCCTCGGGATTCGCTCCTGGCGGCGTCTCGCCGGACGAGCTCGAGGGCGCCGCGTGGCACGAGCGGGCAGCCGGGTCAAAACGAGCACCAGGGTGTTGTTCCCCCGGTTTGGGATTCAGGGGGAGCCCGTGGCCCCCAGACGCGACGGGAGCCGAGAGCTCCCCGGGCCCCCCCGGGGTCGGACGCGTGCTCGGAGGAAAGGGGCTCTGGAGCAGGGAGCGCGGGCACGGCCCCTGCACCGGTCCTGCCTGGACCCTACCGGCTGCGCGGGCGAGAGGAGCAGGGAGCCCTGCCGGGCCCCAGTCCCTCTCCTGTCCTGCCTCGCGCGACGCCGGAGCCCGGGTCTGACCCCGCACGGGGCAGCCCTGATGCGCTGAAGCCCGTCCCCGCTGCCCCGGGGCTCTGTGCATCGGTGGCGCGGGGCCCGGGGCTGCTCGCTGCCCTCGGCGAGGGCGCTCGGCGTCTGGGGCTCAGCCCACGTCCCCGTCCCCACAGGAACCTCCTGGCCAACCCCTTCAACTGCAACTGCCAGCTGGCCTGGCTCGGGGACTGGCTGCGCAAGAGGAAGATCGTGACCGGGAACCCGCGGTGCCAGCGCCCCGACTTCCTGCGCCAGATCCCGCTGCAGGACGTCGCCTTCCCCGACTTCCGCTGCGAGGAAGGTAGCGCAGCCCGAGCGCCGAGCGTGCCACGGCCCCCGCCTGCCCCTGCGCACGGTGCCGCGGCCCGGCGCCCTGCCGTGGTGGGCCGTGTCGGGGGCGTGGAGCCGTGGGCGCGGCGGGGTTTGGCCTCACCTGCCCGTGGCTACTCCGGGGAACGAGCCCCTGTCCCTGGGCGCCCGAAACCAGGCTTGTCTACACTGCGGTGCTCAGCTGGATTGAGAGCACGGGTGCATGCGGTGTGCTGGATTGGGGGAGAGCTGAGCGTGTGTGTGTGTGTGCGTGCATGCGCGCGCACATTGCACATGTGTGTCAAGGACGCTAAGTCACTTTGATTCAGCCGTGTAAGCCCATGCACGCCCTCCCGGCCGGGCCCTCCTGGGGACAAGCAGCCATGGGCCGGCTCCAGTCAGGCTGCCCTTGTGGGGTCTGCCGGGGGCACTGGCAGGCAGGACCGAGCGGGGGTCACGCTGGAGTCTGCCGGGATCCCGCTTGCCCAGGGCTTCGCATCTCCCCCAGAGCAGGGCAGGGCAGGGCAGGGCAGAGGCTCCCGGGCTCCGCTGGCTGCGCCGTGGGGCGGGGAGGGATGCTTCCCCCTCGCTGCAGGTGTCCCCGCTCCCCCCGAGGCGCCGGTGCTGCTGCAGCCCAGGGATGGGGCGGCCTGGGCCAGTGCTGCTCCTGGCCCCAACCTGGCGGGACACTCGAGCTCAGCCCCGCGTTGCGCTGGGGCAGGAAGGGATTTGCCCCTGCTCAGACTGGTGTGCGCTGGGGGTTTTGCCTCCCTCTGCAGCAGGGGCACGGCCTGGGTCTGGGGTCTCTCAAGTGCATCTAACCCGCGGCAACGGCAGAACACGCCGGGCAGGGCTGGGGCGCTGGGCAATGGGTCTTGCAGCTGTGCCCAGCGGTGTTAGGAACGGGCCGGGCCAGGCCGTGGCTGGCAGGGTTTGGACGGGACCTCGGGAGGGCCCAGGACAGCCCGTCCTCGCGCCCGGGGTCTCCTCCAGCCGCAGCTCCGCTCACCCCGTCCCTCCGCGCGCAGGCCAGGAGGAGCCGGGCTGCATCCCGCGGCCCCAGTGCCCGCAGGAGTGCACCTGCCTGGACACCGTCGTGCGCTGCAGCAACAAGCACCTCAAGGCGCTGCCCAGGGGCATCCCCAAGAACGTCACCGAGCTGTGAGTACCCAGTGGCCGCGGGAAGGCCCCCCGGGCTGCCAGGACCCCGGCCCGGCGGGGAGGAGATGGGCGAGAGGGAAGTCCCTGCACCGTCCACTGCTCCCACGCGGTGACTGGCACATCTGTGGGCACGGGGGCACGAGCTGAGCCCAGCTAAAAACACCGGGTTTGCACGTGTGTGGGAAGGAGGGAGATGAAGCGCCACGGCCCCCGTGCCTGCGGTGCCGGTGGCGGGGCTGTGGAGCAGGCCCCCGTGGCCCCCCCCAGACGCCGGTGCCTTCGGGCAGGGAGGCCGTGGGCTGCCTCTGCGTCTTGGAGCCGGCTCCAGCCCCGGGCGGTGCAGACGGGATCGGCGCCCTGCGGCGCGGGGATGGTTTCACAGCTGCTCGCTGGGCTGGAGGAGCCCTGGCTTCCCGCGTCCCCCCTCTCGCCGCGCGGGGCCTCTGGCACCCAGGGCATGCCTTAGGCCGCGTCCCCGGCTGTGTCGGGGCGCAGAGACCCTGGCGGGCCGCACCCCCGCCACGGCACGTGGCCCAGCCCCGCAGTGGCACCCCATAGAGGCCTCGGCCACGTGGGGCAGCCAGCCTCAGGCAGCGTTTGGGGGGTGACGGCTCCAGGAAGCCAGACGGCCAGAGCGTGGTGATGGGGGGTGCTGGGCTCAGGGACTCGCACGCGTGCCCAGTGTCTGCACATCCTCCCATGGACATGCACACGTGGCGCATGCACACGCACGCGTGCAGCCCGCGAGTCCCACGGGTGCGACAGTGACCCGAGACGCAGCCCGCACTGCGGCGGCCGAGCTCTGCCCGGCTTGGGGTCCGCGGCCTCCCGCGGCAGGGCCAGGATCCAGGCTGGATGCGGCCCCTTGGTGCCGTGGCTGCCTCTCACTGCTCGTCTCCCGCAGGTACCTGGACGGGAACCAGTTCACGCAGGTGCCAGGGCAGCTGTCCTCCTTCAAGTACCTGCAGCTGGTGTGAGTACCGGGGCCTGGCCCCGCGGGCGCGGGGGGGCCAGGCTGGCCGGGAACCCGTGGCCCCTGCAGCGCTGAGCCTCGGGCCCCGGCTGGCTTTGCGGCGTGAGCTCCGTCTGGGGGACAGACGCTGCGTGGCCTGGGGAGGAGAGCGCGGGGGCGCCTGGCGCGGGGGCGCGGGTGACGCGGGCTCTCCGGGGACGCGCTGCTGCCCGGGTGGCACGTGGGCACCCAGGCCCCCTCAGCCCCAGTAGTTGCGGCTCACGGAGACCCTGGACTTCGTGCAAGCAGTGCCCGTGGGGGGTTGCACACTCCGCCTTCACCCCCATTGGCACTGGCGTGAGCCGTGCCAGACCCTGGGGCAGGTGTGCGCACCTGGCACGGGGTGCCCCAGCCCTGCCCACCCCAGCACCCTCGCAGCCAGGAGCTGCCCCTGGAGGTAGCAGGGCCCTCGCCGCGCCCTGGGCCCTGCGAGAGTGACTCCCCCCACTCCTGCCATACCTCCGGCCCGGGGCTACGGCGGGGGCTGGACCGGCCGAGCCGGGAGCGCCGCGCTGAACGCCCCTCGTGTCTTCCAGCGACCTGAGCAACAACAGGATCAGCTCCCTCAGCAACTCATCCTTCACCAACATGAGCCAGCTCACCACCCTGTGCGTGCCTGTGCCGGGGGCTGCCGGGACGGGGCGGGGGGCTCGTGCTTCTCGGGGGCGCCGGAGGGTCCTGGCGGGGCGAACGGGGCCGTGACCGTGTCGCATCCCCGCAGGATCCTGAGCTACAACGCGCTGCAGTGCATCCCGCCGCTGGCCTTCGAGGGGCTCCGCTCCCTGCGGCTGCTGTGAGTACCCGCCGCGTCGCGGGCGCCCCGGCTCCCGCGGGAGTAGCCAGCGCCAGCCTGCCCCTGCCCCGTGCCAGCGCGGGGGGGTCTCCACCGACGCGGCCCCCGGCCGTGCCGCGGTGGAGGGGCAGGGCTGGCCGGACCCCCACGCCCTGGCTCCGGGCTGGGACCCGCTGCCAGCGCCTCGCCCTCTGCACAGGTCTCTGCATGGCAACGACATCTCCAGCCTCCCCGAGGGCATCTTTGCCGACGTCACGGCCCTGTCCCACCTGTGAGTAGCACCCGGCACCCGCCCGGGCGGGGGAGCGCGGCCCGAGCCCGCCGCGGCTCTGGGCTCTGCCTGCCCTGGCCGCGCGCTTGATGCCAGGCTGGGAGAGCGATGCCCGTGTCCTCCCCGCAGCCACGTGTTGGCCACCGTCCAGGGGACGGGCGGACGTGATGTGCCCCCTGCTGGAGACACGTGTGCGCTGCACCAGCCTGTCTCGCACCCACGGGTGCGGGGAAAGCCGGCAGTGCCCGCGGCCATTGGCACCCCCAAGGGCGGCTGTGCCGTGCTCAGGCCCCGTGCTCCTCCCGCGTGCAGGGCCATCGGTGCCAACCCCTTGCACTGCAACTGCCACCTGCGCTGGCTGTCCAGCTGGGTCAAGACCGGCTACAAGGAGCCCGGCATTGCCCGCTGCGCCGGGCCGCCCGACATGGAGGGCAAGCTGCTGCTCACCACCCCTGCCAAGAAGTTTGAGTGCCAAGGTGAGGCCAGGGCAAGGCCGCCGGGTGCGACGGGGCCAGCTGCTGCTGGGGCCATTCCTGCTCCGTGCCTCCGTTCCCCACCCTGTGAAACGGGGGCAATGATCCAGAGAGGAGGGGGAAAGGCTGGCAGCTTCCAGGGCACGACGGGGCCCAGGGCAGAGCCGGGATCGCCGCAGCTGCCCCGTGGCCCCTGGGCCGTCCGTGGCTGCCCGTGACCTCCGCCCGCAGGTCCGCCGGCCCTGAGCATCCAGGCCAAGTGCAACCCCTGCGTGTCCGGCCCCTGCCAGAACCGCGGCACCTGCCACAACGACCCGCTCGGCTCCTACCGCTGCGCCTGCCCCGGCGGCTACCAGGTGGGGGGCCGGGGGGTCTCCGGCCCGGCCTGCCCCCGGGGTGGGGAGGGCAGGGCAGGGCAGGGCAG
>JAGPOW010002742.1:25867698-25884207 GCA_030014935.1 Caiman crocodilus | reverse complement strand
GACTCCTGCCCACCAGCCGCAAGTCTCCGGGTTCGGTTCCCCCCGCAGGCAAGCCAGCCACCCCCAGGCGCGCCGGCACCGCTCCGGGAAGGTAATCGGCAAGCCAAGCCAAACCACGCCAGGAGAAGGCGGCCTCCACTCCCGATTCATCAATAAATCCTCAAGAAGCCCAGCTACCTCATTTTGTGGCGCGACCGTGCTCTCTCCACTAGATAAATTATTTACTGCGAGAAGAAAATTAGGGTGTCCGGGGGGAAAAGCGAGCGAGAGCCAGGGCGCTTGTGGAAAGAGGAGCGGCAGCAAGATTGCACTTCCAGCGCTCGCAGGCATCCTCTCCCCGCCTGCTAAAAAGGTTTCGTCGGGAGCCCTGCTCACCACAAGAAACAGATGGAGACTCAAACCGCGATCCCTCAACCAGCCTTCCTTTCCCTTCCACGCTTCGCTCCCTCCCTGCCTTGCTTTATTCTTGGCAATCCCGAGCTGACGATGCCACCGGCAGCTCCCGCGCCCATACGAAAAGCACGTCTGGAAACAATACAATTTCAAATCCTTTTTTTTTTTTTTTTTTTAAAGTTTTCACAACAAAATTTATTAGAAGAATAGTGGTTTTGAAAAGTCTAGCATCCAGTGAAAACTACCATACACAACATTACAGCCGGGAATGTGTTTCCAAAATGACATGGTCAAATAATACAATGGAGCCATTAAATCTTACACATGCACAACAAGAGAATTAGCGCTTTTGACATACAATGCAAAAAAAATAAAAATAAATGGACCACATGAATTAAAAATTTAAAAGTACTTATCACATACATTAAGACACAGCTTATTTAGTCCAGTCAAAAAATCAGAACTGCGTTAAAAAAAATTAATGTAGTGCAATCAAACCAAAAACCTTAATTTGTGATCATAAGTGCTCTACTACATAAAACGTTGATCATAGCAAGGAACAAAAAAAGTTCAAATCACACAGTACAAAAAAATCTGTAAATAAATATAAACTACAGTACAAGAGAAATATTAAATTATACAATTCCGTCAAACTGTAAACAGTATATTGAAATGAGGTCCATAAGAGTAAAGGGGGTTCCTGTTTTTTTTTTCTTTTCCCATGACACTTGAACTTCTAGAGGTCAGAGAGAAATGCCATTTTCCATACTCTTCAGAGACTATGGGCTATATAAATAGAGCGAGGACTCTTTTCAGCTGTAAAGCGTCGGATAATACAGCAGAGGTGTTGCGGCAGGTTTGGTTTCGGCGGTTCGCCGCCCGGCGCTACGCACGCGAGACCCCCGCGTCTTCCCGAGCACATGGGAGCGATCCCGCGGCCCGCCGGCGCCGCCTCGCACCTCTGCCCATTAGCCGAGGGGTTTACACGCTGGTCGCACGGACACCAACTTTGGCAGAAGGGCTACTAATAAACTCAAAGCACGCCCGGCCCATTGGTTTCCATCACAGTGGCCAGTGCACAGAATTCTCTAAAGACATTGCATAACTAGAATGTGGAGGTCAGACACCCAAGGACCAGTGCTTGAATTTAGTAGTAGCGAGGGGGAAAGAAGCAAGAGCCACGTTAAGGAACTGCCTCCGGACAGCGAGCAGAAGCAGTCGGGAATGTATTTCGGTTTAGCTGCGCTGGCTAGTAGTGGCATTTGAAAATATATACGTTTACGATTACATCTATGATATATATGTATATAATATAATACATATTATATAATATATATAGAATTTTCTTACAATACAATACTAACAGGAACCCCCATATGATCTGCTCAGTAGTAATAACTGAATATACAGAATGCCACTATAAGTGTCTGAGGCACTGTGTGCTGGAGAGTAATATGCAGCTTTAAAATCCGTTTGGCTGAGTTATACCTGGATACCTGAACTGAGTTTTAAAGTTGACATTCATCAAGGATGTGCTATCAGCACGTCAAAAGAAAAGCAAAACAAAATACAAGTCACTGCTAGGTTTAAGAATAGAGTACAAGTACCTGAATTGAGTGAGGATAGTGTGTAAACTGTCCCTGAGGGTTTTTAAACAGTGTGTGTACAAGTTGGATTCCTAAGAACATTAGTTCGACTTACATTGCGGACTGATAAAATACCAACGCCTGACGATTGAACGAGTGGAGGTTAGAAAGAGTTATGAGCAAACACTCAAAACATATTTTATACATTTTTAAAGCAGCAGTAAGCTGCTGTAAGCATACATCCCATCCGGACAAGCAACACCTGGGACTCAGATAAAGGTTTCTATTTGCAAAAAGCCCATCATATATCAATAAGTAAAGAATATTCACCTGCTAAATTAGAATGCACCTAGTTACAGACTAGCAGTTCAAGATTAGGTTTTTTAATCAAATACTTTGCTATACTTTGCTATTACATACTAAAATTCCTTAAGCTCACTAATGCTGGTATTCTAATCTAGTTAGGGTTTTTTTCTTTTAACGTTCCCCCTTCGGTTAAGAAATATACCGTTCCGCAACTTAAACATTAAGATCCATTTTCAGTCCTCTGATGTAAAAAGCATGTCAGTGAGTTTATATTAAAAATTTACATGGTAAAAAGGCTTGAATTTCAGCCAAATACTGCTCATTCCCTGAAGGCATAAGGGAGAAAGAATCCCTACCCATTTTCCTAGTGATATATTTGTCAAAATGAAGACTAAACAATGGCCTAAAATGATGTTTCGTTTTGGGAAACTTCCCTCCTCCCTCCCCACCATCCCCAATTCCTAATTTCAAGCCCTGAAACGGTCTTCTGAAATGTTTCCTTCACACATCAGGCATCTGCACGCCCGCTGCCTGAACGTTATAAAATATTGTAGTCTTCTCTACAAGACAGATTCATCTCTCAAGAGAACTTGTGATCTGCCCAGAAAAGTGGTTAATAATGATCTCAGGCTGTAACACTTGCAGTATCCAAGACTCTGAAGACCAGATAAATTAAGACTCTAGTGCTGTTAACAGAAAAAGTGCTAAAATTCTCCCTTTTCTGGTAATTTACCACGGGTCAGCCGCCCTTTGATGGCGACAGGCAAGTTGACTGCACACGCTCTCGCGTGCATAAAAACGATCTTCAAAAATCTTTGAGAAATGTAGCACTGATTATTTGATAGAACAAGTAAGAGCTGTAGCAGTTGTGATGTCTTTGTTTTTTGGGGTGGAAAAGAGAGATTCTTGGTCAGATTTGATCTGGCTAGCGGCCACTAAAATTCTCTTCCGATGCATCTGTCCACGTCCCTGTCCAAGCTCCCATCGCGCCCACCGAGACCGACGTATTTGCAAAGATAATTACTTAGAGCCTTGCAAAACTCCACCGCTCGTTCGTTAGGGACAAGTGAGGCATGTTTTGTAAAAGACAATGAAATATTCTGGGCAAAATTTGTAAAAGTCCTTCGCCACCGTAATAAGGGTGAGGAACCAGAGCTCGCAACTGGGCTCGTAAAGTTTCACGAGGATTGTATAAGGCTATCTTAAACTGAAGGTTTCCAGGAGACTACCTGAGTACGGGTGTAATTTTGCAGGACACGAAATCCACGACTGCTGTAATACTGGTGTACGAGTCTTGCCCTAGTCAAACCCAAGGATCCGTGAGCGAGGTGAGCGGTGGGATGCGTACGTGCGACTGCTCACGGGGCTTTTTTGGTATATGTGGAGTGTACCTGTGGATCGGCTTGTTTGAGCGGATAACATCTCTGTTTAGTGATCGAGATATGATGAAATGTGTATATATTACATACTTAAGAAAGAGTAAATCTAGTGATTATAATATTTGCTACATCCAAAAGAACCACAACTAACTAGCAGTGCATACTTTCAGGTTTCTGCAGGATCTAATTTAGAGTTCTGAATACGCTTCAAAAGGACCCGACAACCTTGACAGGAGCCAAACCCATCTCGGAAAGGGAATCCTGCGGACGTAGCTTGTGTGCTCCTATCGATCGACAGGATATCAACCGGCCCGCGGCCCGTCGCTGAACCTTCTCTGTGGGGAAACCCAAGATCCTCCCAAGCCTCACCAAAGCATAGGGAACACAACCCTCCCTGTGCCACCTTCCTGTTTTGGCAGAGAATTTAAGACAAAAATCACCGTGACAAATAAAGCTTTCTGTACAGCATAAAAAAATTCTCCTTCATCAGGTTTGGAGCCGGAGCTGGCGTACGCCTCCCGAGGATGAAGAGTCCCAATCCCGTCTTCATCAGAACAAAAACTCTCCATTTTCTGGACCAGAGCAGCACTGCTCTGGGCCTAGACGAGGGAACTGCACAGCATTTCCCTTCGCTCCAGGAACACATTCAACGATCTCCCCCACCCACCCCCGAAAGCTCAAGGACAGCCCAGAAGAGAGACTAAAACCTACGCCGACCGAAGAGACGCAGCTGGGAGCGTGCACTCATTCCCGCTGTCACCGGCACGACCATCCTGTCCA
Organism: Caiman crocodilus; assembly: GCA_030014935.1. NCBI lineage: Eukaryota > Metazoa > Chordata > Crocodylia > Alligatoridae > Caiman > Caiman crocodilus. The sequence goes on along the minus strand of JAGPOW010002742.1, from coordinate 25,879,763 downwards.
GCGAGCACAACGCCGCTGGGTCTGAACCGAACTCTGCCGCTCAGTCTGCCCCAAGCCTAGCGCACGACTTCCCAGGTAGCTTTGCAAAACCCTAACCAATTCCTGCTGGAAGGCAACGCGCTTTTCAGCATCTCCACGAAGGACACGTGCCGACTCTTGCAAACGCGGGTCCGCCACAAACGGCACAGCTCGTCCTCCGTCCGGCCCCGACCGATCTGAACGGCCACACGCGGCTGCCTCTCGTGCGCCCGGAGCGTCCTCGCAGCAGCTTGGGTAAGAACCGCACAGAAAGGTCCTGATACGACTGGAGAGGCCGAACGCGTTACCGAGCAAGAGGCAACAAGCGTGAGCCTTTCGTGAAATCCGTTTCAGGAAAATTTAGGGTAGGAACACTTCTGGGGATCTCCCGACACAAACCATCTAGCCCAAATGCTCCCTGCCTCTGCAGCACCCAGCTGGAGCGCGAGACCCTTTCCGGCTGTGCTCAAGTGCCATGGCCGAGGTAAGGCTGCTTATTACAACGTAGTGGGATGAGGATCCGGCTGGCTGAAAGCGAGGTCACAACGGTCGCGGGCTCGCCGGGGCACTAACAAAGCACTCTCACGTTTCACAGGTCCAAATAAAATCCGCTACACTTCACATGTGTTGAACTGTACGACAACCAACTCCACATCAGGACCCGACTCGTCTTCAGAGACACGCTGCAGCAAAGCTTGACTGAGCAACATCTAAACTTCGGCACGATATGCAACTTGATTCTTCGAACTGTATACACACAAAATAAGAAACTCACTTTTCTAGGCCGGGAGCCAGGGAGAGGGATTCTCCTTCGTGATACCTGGACTGAAAAACCCAGAGACTGCCACAAATATTTGATTCACAAATATTTGAATAGTTTCTTGGTGTCAGCCTTTTCCGACAACATCAACGGAGCACACAACAATACTGCTGAATCCAATGACCACAGCTGATGGGCACCCTCAGGAAGGAGTGAACACGAGCGCCTGGGAACGCCGGACGGGCCGAGCCCGCGCGGGGGCGAGGCGACTGGCCTGTGTTCGGCCACCAGCCTGCTCCCGAGAGCAGGAAGAGGGACGAGGTTTCAACCCCGTCTCCTGTCCAACAGGCCCAAGTAGCAAGCGTCCACTTACCGGTAATAACTTGAGAAACGAGGCTTTTGTTACACAGATGGCCGCGAGCCGCAACCTTCCCACCGCAGCATACGCTCGACTGGGGGGTCTGGCCACGCAAACTGCCGGTCAGCAGAAAATTAAGCATGCTAATGGACAAACATTATTTCCAATTATCTATTCAAAAGGATCCCAAATACTACGCGCACGGCTACACTGAAAGCGCCTGTCAAGAATGCGTCGTGAACGAAAGAAATCAAACATCAGTAATCACTGCAGCACCTGGAGTGAGACCAGTCACGGGATGAATCACCGCGGAGAAAATACATTAGATGGACTTTGAAACAAAGATTTAACATTAAAAGGTGCACCTGAATATTACAGACTAAATTTACAAACCCTACAATAAGGTAAAATATATATCTTTCGAATATTCAGCAGCTTTTTTTTTTAATTTGTTTTTATTTTTTTGAGAGGCTCATGAAATTTTAAAAAGGGACCACTAACGAATCTCAACCATGCTTCACAAAACAATAATGGCTATTTTATATTGCAGTTACCAACGTAATGCAATTAGTGCTTAAAAAATAATCTACACTTTTTTTTTCCTTTTTTTTTCTTTTTAAACAGAGACCTTTGGAGGAAATATGGTTGTTCAAAAGCTTCTCGGGAAAGAAAGATTACCTGAATATTAAGTTCTCACAGATCTCAAGTGTTAACATTTAAAAGCTTCGCAGACATGAGTATTACAATCTTCAGGTCTCAGGACGTTTATCTGAGAAAGTTAAGCGTTTGGTTTGTTTTTTTAAATTCACTTTCTAACCAAAGCAAATAATAAAAAGAGTACTCAACTTTTCACTGTCTATTTACAAGCCTTAGCCTACAGTCGGAAATGACACAAGACAAGTTCTCTTTTTGAACTGCAGCATTCAAGGGTAGGCACACCATTCTTCTGCTGCACGATTGTCATCCACTTAACCATACACGTACAAAATAGTCACGTTAGTAAAATGATCACTCCACCGTACACTATAAGGACAAGTTTTATAAAACTCAACTCATACCTCACTTAAATAAAGACAACTGCCAAAAGGTTAAACCTCTCCGAACAGCGTTATGCAAGTGTTGCACTTCTAGCTTGCAGCAAAACCTACCGCCCTTACCTTCAACCACCGATGAACCCACCACGCATTTCACTGCACCTTTATTGCAATCCCCAGCGACTCTGGAACACACTGCAGAGTCTAGCTACCGAACGGAAAACTGCTTTAAATGCTGCCGCGACAGCTAGAGAGCTAAGAGGAACCAGGCTTTCGAGTGTTGAAATAGAGTAAGTAAAGAAAAACACAGCATACTTAGGCCAAGAGCCCAGTCCTTCTCAAGAATGAGCAGTGCATATTTAAAATGACAGCAATGGTGTGCCTAACCTCTGAACATAATAGGTTGCTGGAAAAGATATATATATATATATATAGATAGATAGATAGATAGGTAGATAGATAGCTAAAACAAAAAGGCTAATTGAATTAACCGCTCCAGAATTTATTCAGTAGCCCTGGGGCTATCTACGTCGTCCTCCCGTGAACTTTGAGCATCCACTTTCAATCACCAACAGCGCTTAATGCTCTCACACACACAAATCCCAACACTTCTTTTGGTCGTGCAACTAGGACAATGGCAGTCCTACCAACCTTTTGCACAGATTGAAATTCAGAGCAAATCGTTTCTACCTGAAAAACCAGCCATTCTGATTTGGTCAAACTGTAGTAAGTCCAGTAAGCTGTATCGAGCTATTGACCACTCCTGCAGAAAGCATCAAAGACCAAAGTTCTGTACAAACTTGGATCTAGAGAAGGATGAAAATATCACTGTCGTGGAAAAGAGTGGATTTGTGGTGTACGGAGTGCTTACATGATGTTTATCTGCTTAGGCTAGCGTGCTGCACTAAACCACTATTAAACCAACAGTAGGTAAAACAAAAGAAACCCCAAAAAACCAAAAAAAAAAAAAAAATATATATATATATATATATATATGCAGGATATACAAGAGTATTTCCTGCTACTGGCAACTGTAGTATTTAAAAAGGAAACACCCATCGGGTGTTCGACCCTGACAGTGTTACAGCTAGATATGATGTGGAGCCCAAATCCGGTCAGGCTACCTGCGTGTTTTATTTCTTCCCTGAACATTAACACAGCTCCTTCATTAGCGTGGATATTTGGGCAGACTATTGAGGTTGTCGTGTTTATGAGATCACGGGTTTGTTGTGGGTTTTTTTTGTGGTTTTTTGTTTTTTGCAAGATCACAGTAATTTGTTCCACGTACCCCCCTCTCCCCGATTAGAGTTGCTTAAACTAGTTGTTGGAACCACACTGTTTAGTAAACTCTGAATCACGCCTGTAAAAAGTGTATAGGTTGCAAAGAACCACAGTTCTGTTAAAACGAGGCATACCCTAATACATCATTTAGTGTACCCTGACCACTCCTGACCACGAGGAGCTCGTCTTCCGTGAGATAAGGCTACATCCTCAAACAGGTGAGTCTAAATCTCACCCTTAGAAAGTATCAAACAAAATTACAGTGAAGGTAGTGTTACTACGTCATTAACCAAAGTATTTCTGAAGGTAGTGTATGTAGTTTCCCCTCCCCGCCCCTCCGGGTGAGCACTAAGCAGATTGCTAATGGTACATAAATTGAATTTAGAAAGAAAATGGCAGAAAGCCTAATTAGACCCGATTGATTACCTATCTAATAACCAATCTCCAAGTTCAAGAGCTCTGCCATTCCTCAAAGAGCTTGATTTACCTTAATCCTTCAATCAACTCGATGAAAGAAAGAAGAAGAAGAAAAAAAAAATGTTTCTGGAGAATGAGAGGCATTCTGAATTACAAAATGACAGTCTGATTCTCATTCAAAAAAGCCTGGTATACGAGTGAATCGGTTTAACGAAGTGGACTTGCTTTTTGAAAGGCAAACATGGAAAAAGAATTCGAACAACAAAAGTACAGGCAGGCTCTACAGGTTAGGAGTCCACTTCCACGTGTCTGCGCTCTTTAGTGAGGTAACTCAGTTCTCTAGAACAGTAGAGAAACATGCAAAGGCAAAAAAAGGGGAAAGAAAAAAAGAAAAAGAAAGAAAAGGTGGGGGCAGATTCTGAGCCAGACCAGGCTAGAAAATTTACAAATATGCGACATTCAGAGCACACCTTTCACCTGTGTCCACACAAATCTACGCTAGGCGGCAGAGAGGAATGAGGTGCACTCGGCGGTGGTTGAACAATGCAGTAGTGCTCACCCAGTTTGTAAAGTAATTGGCACTCTACAGCCTCCCTACTCATCTTTTGATTCATTTGCACTTTGTGCTGCTTCTCCCTGGGGATCTAATTCAATCTTTACCGAAACCTCCTGCCCCTCCGACCTCATTAATTTCATTTTTTTCTTTGGAGGGTTTTTCAAAGTGCCCAGCCTCTCTTTAACTTTGTACTCCAGTGTACTGTGGGGAATCCCATAAATACTCTGAGCTTTCGAAACGCTCATTTTCCCGCTCATAACCACAGAGATTGCTTCCTCCAGGATCTCGCTGTTGTACTGTCTGTATCTCCCTCTTTTCTTCCTAGGTTGCTTGGAGCCAGGATCTCCCTCTTGATCGGAGGTGGGATATGGCTGTCCAGAGGTAGACTGCTCAGCATCTGAGCCCCAGGAATCTGGTCCAGCTTCCAGCAAATTTCTCCTATTTTGCTTCGGAAGAATAGCCCTTAACTTTTTACTAAGCGCGCTCTCCGTTTGTGAACCCATTACCAAAGAGCTATAGCTGTACTGGTCGCCAGTGCGGGACTCCCATGAAAGGTCCATGCCTCGAACTTGTGGTATCTTTAAATCCACAGGAGATGAATGGCTCATGTCCTTTTTCCCATCCTGTTTAGTTTGAAGTGCCATTTTTTGAAAGGCAGAGTTTTCTGTAAGAAAAGGAAGGTCACTGATGTTGCTGAGTGCACCATTTCCCCTGAATTTCATGCGGCTGAAATTGAATTCGTAGTGTGGTTTTGCCCAAGAAGCCTCCCTGGATAATATTAAGTGCTGTCCATGATTCTGCAGTCCAGATGGCCCATGGCTGGCAGCGGTAGAAAACTGGTTTCTGCTCAGCAGCTCTTCGCTAATCTGCAGTGATCGAGCCAGCGGCACTTTAAGAGCTGTGGAGTGGCTATAACCTTCCCTGGTGCCATCCTGCAAGCTTCTTGGAGGTACCCCATCACCACTCCGGTGTCCCTCTGGATGGTGCTGGCTGGGTCTCCCAGGTCGCCTAATTGGATGGAAGGAAACTGATGTGAGCAGAACTTGCACAGGTAGGGAGGGATGGGTGAGAGGGCCACTCCTTTATTAGAAGGCCTTGCTTGGGTAACATCACTTTTTGTGTTATTTATTTTTTTCTCTAATTTTTTTAGATTTTTATTTATTTATTTATTTATTTATTTAAGTCTCAGCATCAGTCATTTAAAAAAAAACAAAAAAAACCTTGTTCGCAAAAAAAAGAGAAGCTTTTTGGGCAAAGAAAAAGGAAACCTCGTGGCTGGTCTCTGGTTGGGTTCACAAATTCTCGGAGCAGAAAAGGCTTCGCGCAAGCGCCTGAAAATAGCACCTTAATTATAAATTACAAAGTAATAGTCAGTCTCCATAGATCTATACACGACTGTGTTACTAGTGTGACGTTACCACTAAACAAGCACAGTAATAAAAGAGTAAGCCAAGTGATACACAATGCGACATGATCGACACAAACGGGACTGCCGCTTACAGCGCGTACCCCCGGGGGGGGGACCTGGGCCTTGTTTGGATACTCCGCATGCAAGAGTTGCTGCCCGGGACCAAAAGGCTTTAACGGGACTCAAAGGCGTGTACATGTTGTACGCTCAGCGTACGAGCTGGGATGCAACAGGTCACACACAGCCACGCTGCCGTGCAGTAACCTGAACTTACCCCACTTCTTCCTTTTAAATACAACTAATCGCAGACACGCGCATCCCCGAGTCGGTTCCAGATGCACCGAGGCTAAAAGAAACGGTTCCTTCTTACCTCCAGAACCGTTATTCAGGTTCCAACTCTACAAAGTTTAGTCCATATCCAGGGTTAGTAACAGGAAAAATCAGTGGGTTTTTAATCTTTAGAAGTACTTGTTTGCGTTTCACACGCCTTGCTTTCAAAGGCTGTTCTCGTAGCAAGGAAACACTCATTTTTTAAAATATTTTGCTTATTAAGGCTACTTTTAGTCATCTAAATATGCCACCGAACAGAAGCGAAGCAGGCTAAAGGATCAAAACCCTCAGTTCTTTCCACGTTCCAGACACGCAGTCATGTAAAGGAGGAGACTGGAAAGCACGTCAGAGGGAAGCAATTGCATTTTGAAGCTCAGGGAGAGGATGAGGTCTGAAGCCATCCCATTTCAGATCAAGTGAGGCTTTTCAAGGAGAGGAAAGCACCGCAGGAAAGCTACACTGTGCTTCTGGAGCGCTTACATTAGCCCCTTGGCTGCTGTCTGTAGCGCCTGCAGTGCTCGCTAACCTCCCTCCAGAACTGGATGTGGCTTAAAAGCTGGAACTGGCTAACACGAGTCCACGTGGCTGCTGAACAAAATCCATCCGTTCCCAAAGAACGGCGTGAGGCACAGCTCGCACTGCCGCTGGCTCTTCAGATCAACGCTGTGCTACAGAGCCAGCGGGGAACACGGTGCACTAGGACGCTGCCCCAAATGTTACCAAACCTAAGGTCACGTTGGCAGCTTGCGGGGGCATAGAGTGCCACCCCTAATTCGTGTCAGACAGAGCAGACTGCGGTCGCCCTCACCTGCAATGCACCTGCGCAGGCACCTCGGATGGGTCCTAGGCGCGGGGATGCAGCATTTCTGGACCCCAACGGCTCTGACTCAGACAGAGCATCAGCTGCTGGGACCTGTGGTCTCCACATGTCCTTCCCCACCTTAACACACAAACAAGGAAGCAGACAACTGAGCCGCAGGGGCTTCAGCTGCCTCGGTAGCAAGAAAACAGAGATGGAAAGAACCTTTTCTGGACTGAAATACTGAAGAACTGGTTGGGGAAGGTTTGTTTTAGAGGTGTGGGCGGGTGGTCCTCAATGCAGGGGACTGCACAAGCAAATACTTGAGACTGCAGCTTTTACTGCCTAGCAATAGGTCCTGAAATAAAGCCATTGCAAATCTGGATCCAAAAATATAGTGTAGGTTAGTCAAGTCAATGGTTGCCAGTACTAAGATTTTAGCTGTTAAAAATCCAACAACTTGCAAAAGACTTTAGTGTAAAGTCAAACCCAAGAATTAGATATTTTGAGGTCAACTACCTAAAAGACTTATTACTGCACTCCATTAGTCACGCCTTCTCTGCTTAAAGCGAGGTATCGCGGTAACATCTTTGTCAACACGCAGAGCCCCTTTACTTCCAGCCTATCCCCTCCAGTCCAAACGCCTTGTTCCCATCCGAGGACACAGAGCCAGGAGGCAGGTGTAGCTATAATCATAAATCTGGAGCTTCGAAGCAAGTTTGCTGATAGAATATTCTCTGGTACCCTGAACTCATTGTGGTAAAAATGCTGCGATTTCCTCTTTTAAACGGGCTTCATGCTACAGAGAGCTTACAAATCGACTTCCTGCTATCGTATCGACTACACCGCTGACGAGCCGGAAGCTACCAGGCCTTGTGTAGCGCTGCCTTTCAAAACCAGCATCTCTGCACGTGCCACGTGCACCTACGCACGCTGCTAGTCACTGAGTCCAAGAAAGCAAAGGGAAACCTGCTCTCGGAGTAAACTGGCCAAAAGAAAAGTATTGAATTCTAACAGGTTTTTTTGAAGTCCTGTTTTACAATCAGCTTTTATCTGGCAGGTGGGAGGAAGGTTGTGGTGGGGGATTTGGAGGGTGGGAGGGGGGCAAAGGCCCACATTAAAATGCTCATTACTCCAAAGGGTTAAACCAAGATCAATCAGTGTGAGCTACCAGGAGGCAAAAGGTACACATTTGTGCTAAATCCCCTCGAATGGATTATTAAACCACAAACACTGTGTTCCCTTACCCGTTCCCTGGAGTAGCGGAGCAGCCTGGGGAGTGGCTCAGGGAGGCGCTGCCGGCACAAGGGCTCTTCTTGGTGGACAGATCAAGCACTCCGTCTGTGGAGAGAAAAGGATCACTTGAGCGCAGGAAGGAGCACGAGCAGCTGAAACCACCTTCTTTGGGGACTAACCGGTACGGCTGCTTTTCCGTTCACACCCCAAAGGCGCTGCGGGTCAGAAGCCCAGGAAGACGCCGCCGCCGGGGCGGTGAACCGTTCAGGACTGAGACCCAGGTGACCGCAACGCTAACCCACAGGACCAGCTACTACATTTAGAGAAAAACAAATCCTGAGGCTAGGCCTGGAATTCATTGCTTTGAGGCCGGCTTCCTTTCTGAGCCTGTGGAGGGGTGTGAACGGGGTCATTTGGGGTAGAAATTCAGTCTCCAGTGCCAGCCAGGAACACCAGCCTCAGCCTGCCGCCTGGGAAAGCACCTGCACCGCTCTGCCCCCGGCCCCCATGAAGCGTCCCAGGGACTTCACTCTCCTTATCTTCCACGTCCCTGGAAGCACAGAGTCGAGGGCTGGGAAGAACCTCAAGGCCGCCTGCCCCAGGCTCCTCTTCCACCCCGCCAGCAACGGGGACGCCACAGCTTCCCGGGAAAGACCGTCTTGCTGCTCTAGCATTAAGGAAGCTTTTCTCCAATTTCTTTTACCAAATTCTCCACGTTCCCCTGTCCCTGCAATCAGTCCCTTTCTATCGCTCCACTTCACGTCTACACTTACTTATCCCTTGGAGTTTCTGCTCCAGTTTCCAGACCACCCCGAGTGGGGCAGGTCATCTTTGCTTAAGAAAGCCAGGCCTCCAACCTGCCAGAAACAGCAGGACTACAGCCATCTTTAACACAAGCCGCCTTCTTTAAAAGCGGCTCGGCTCTCCGAGAGGACAGCTAGCCCTGAAAAGCGAGGCTTGTGGACCAGGTGATGAGAGACTTACCAGAGCTACTTGCCCAACTACCTATAGCTCGAGTAAGCATCAACTCTTAGGTTCATGAGCAATACATGAAGAATGCAGAGATGGTCTCAGATTGCTCAAACTTCTCTCGTGGCATATGGAAAACAAGAAAAATTAAGCTGAAGCCAGCCTTGCAGGGCAGGGCATCCCATCCTCTGCGCTTGGAAAAGCTTTACAGTCCAAACACAAGTAAGCAGGGACTTCTAGTTCTCACCCGGGCATGGCCAGAGAGACAAGCAACTCTTCATGGCAGTGCTCGCCTCTCAGGTAAAGACACTAAGCAGCACTGACTCCTAACACTGAAGGAAGCTACATTCATCCTTCCTCTGCCAGAAGCATTACCATGACATGGGCGCCTTTGAGAGCAAGCAAGGATGCTGTCGAGTGCTCCTCTTCCTCGGCCCCAGGGGAGATGTACAAAGGTACGCACTGAAATGGCACCACTGCAGTAGCTCCGAGAGAGCCGGTTAAACACGGCATTAAGACCGCGTTTGTGGGGGGGAGGGCCTGCCACATTCATTATTTGTCAAGTATTAATGTGAACTGTAAACCGCAATTACATGGGACTAATCACATTATTGTATAAGTAATTATGGAATTAGCAGTGTTAGAGAGTGATGACCTGAAGAAGAAAGCTTAGCAGCGGAAAGCTTGTCTAACTTTATCCCAACTATATTCTTAGTCTAATAAGAGGTATCACCCCAAAAAATCCTTGCCTCTCTTATGGAAATAGCACATGCACAGACTAGGTAAGAGTGTTATGAGCACAGATAAAGGTTTTCCATGTCTTGTCAGTTCAAGAGCACAGGCCAAAAGCAATGAATCCAGGTCCTCAACAAGCTGTTAATACACATATGGGTTCTGAGCACACAATTTCATCATTAAAAAGGATAGAAAACAAAAAAGACCCTCTAAAAATCTCTTTGTGGGGGGAAAGACTTTGTAATGATCCGAAGAGGTCAATAATTTTCCTTAAAATTTGGTTAAAAAAATCCATGCATGGAAATGAGATTCCCGTATCAAGTGGATCAGGAATCCGCTCCTCCTGGCTGCACGACAACCTCTAACCTCGCCGTCTTCCCAGCCCAGACCTCCCGGAGGTACGGACAGGGTGTCGACACCACAACTTTCACTACAGCGGCTGCCTGCGGCATCCAGTTTAGCTTCCGAAGGAGGCAGCCGGGGACATGACTGGCATGCGTCCACGGGGCTGTTTCCATGCAGCAAATTCCTGTTAACTTCCTTACTGAAACCTCCATAAACGTACCTCCACCACTGAGGATTAAATAGAATAAAAGATTCTCGAAATACCCATCATTAGTTAAACATAAAAATAGCACTGAGCTTTAAAACATAATCCTTTTTAGTAGGTGCGTGCATGGAAGACAATGATTTCCCACTCGGGGGTGCAGGAACCTTTCCTATTTCTGCTGTGATCATTTCAGACGCCTTTTAATAACAGATTCTCACAAAGGGCAAAGGGTTAACTCTCACTGTATATCAGCCTGTTAAAAGCCCCTCAGAATTCAACCACGCCGATGATCCCCTCTGTGCAAAACAGTTTCAGGGAAGAAAAACAACATGCTCAGCTGCCACAATGCTACTCCCTGAATCTGCGTCTTTAAAAGCAGTTGATGGAAAGCAAGGTTTTCCATTTGACACGAGCTCGGCAGCACTTTACTGCGTGCTCTGCAGAGCATGGCAATTTTTAACGTGCGAGAAAGAAATTTCTACTAAATATACAAACAAGGAAACCATTGTGCAATTCCAGGGCGCTCTCTCAGCCTTTGCCGAGCGATTTGCCATCAAATAACTAGCGTTTTAAAACACACCGAGACAAAACACAGGCCTCAGAACCATTGTTCTGCCAGAGCAAGACAGGGCAGCGCTGCCAGGAAAGCTCCCCGAGGATCAGATCCTGCCACAACAGCAAGCACGCAAACGCACCGTATGCATGCACCACCATACACCGTACACGTGTGGACGCCGTCTTACCGGCACGCTCACCTCCCGGCTAGCCGGGCGCACGCCCCCTTGCCCCCCACCTCTTCCTGAGCGGGACACGCGGGCTCTTCTGCTGCGTCCGCCTCCCCCGTCGCTCCCTTACACGCCGCGCGTCTGCCGTTCTGCGCGTCCTCCGCGCCTCCCACGCCCAGCGCTCTGCTCCCGGGCGGCAGCCTGGCTCCGCAACGGGGCGCGCGACGCCGCGCTCGGGCTCCTACCTTGTTCGCTAGGTTCTGACTGAGACTTCCTGACAGTGAGGTCCAGAGGCGAGTCTTGGTCAGCCATGAGAAGTTTGCTGAGCACGGGGTTCTGAGCAGTTGCAGCCGTGGGAGAGGAGGCGACCAGAGATGCTTTCAGCAGGCTTTGGTTCTTTGTGCTATTGGGCTGGCTGGAGTCCTGAGTAGAGCTAGTTTTTGAGGTATATTCAGCAGCAAACTGCCGGATCATTCGCTGCATGATCTCACGGGCCACTAGGGGAATATTGGGGTCAGAGACCCTAGGACTGTCTGGAAACAGCAGAGATTGGATTTTAGGGGGGAGAACAAAACTTTACGAGGAAAAAAACAGCTTTCAAATCAAAACACTTTCACAAGGGTGCAAAAGAAATCAAGCATTACTCTCAGGACACCTGCATGACAAACGGGTTACTATTTTTACCAGAATCCCTGGGAATGACGACTTCCTAAGTGACCGACACCAGGCCGCATTTCCTAAACGTGGTTCCTCAATCGCACTGGCCCCCTGGCAGGGTTGAGGAGTGGGTAGGGGGGGACACCAGACCCCAGGGTGCATAACCATCTTGAGCAGAAATCACTCCCAAAACCCAGCACATTTCCCTGAAAGCAATGGAGGAACTTACCTG
>JAGPOW010002742.1:25844895-25856261 GCA_030014935.1 Caiman crocodilus | reverse complement strand
ATTTCCTTGCGCTGTGTAGCAGTGGAGCGCAAAGGCTCAGCACTCGAGCTTTCTTCAAGGACCTGTTCTCCAAATCGTCCCTTCCCCCCAGCTCGGGTGCTCGCTCTTCAGTCCACTCCAATCTTCTTCAAAAACATCCAGCCCCAAATTGGGTGTCAGACTCCAATTAAAACCAAAGTAGCAAAGCACAATGATCTGATTTCACATTAAATAAATGTTCTTAATAAAGTCTCAAGCCGTGCTGTCGTGTTGCAAAAATTTATTATCAAACATTTCTAAGTCGTAGGTAAGCCAATGATCCCAATTATTAAGGATACTGCCCTCAACAAGTGTACTTTGAATTTTTGCAAACAAGTGATCAATGTGGAATAACCTATTTGGCAAGTCTGAATGCAAACCGCACTGCACCCATTCCTAGAAGTAAAAGACTTCTGAAATCATCTCTCACGTTCTACTAGAACCGGGCTACAAAGGTGGCGGGGGACAACACTTGGTTTTGAGAAAGTCTTCAGGTTGTCAAGTAAGAATGAGCCAAGATGGACTATACATGATAACACTGCGCCTTTACTCCAGCGACGAGGGGGCTGGGGAGCGCAGGCACGTATCCTCCTGTGTGCATGTGTGGGGTGCATGCACGTGGCCAGGGCAGTAGTTCTTTATAACGCTGCTCTCCTGAAGCTGGTGCCTCTACCATACGTTGTAGTGCCTGATGCAAGGGAGGCCCTACAATAACTTCATTTTAACACGCTCTAGAGAAACTGGGTGCACCCCATGGCGTCTGGCAAGTTGCGAGCACCCCCAAAGTTTACAAGAACTTTCCCCACAGCCTGCTCCTTTCTAGCTGCGTATTTCATAACTACCCATTTTTACATTTCACCATCTTGGCCCCTTCTCCAATGCATCGAAGCTAGGCTGCACTTGAATGGTATTCCCCTCTGAATATCACATAATTGGCACATTAGCTTAGTGTGCTCCACCCTCCAACTCAAAGGGATGGCTACCAATAAATTAATCTTGGTAGGATACTTCAATTAGGAAGCAGACGGTCTTCTTTCCTTTTAAAAATGCATGCGATTGAATCTGATTGCCTGTGAAAGCAAGAGACTGCACCTCCCGGAGCAGAGTGGGGCAGGCGCTGCCTTGACAGAGCTCTGATCAGGACCACCCAGACCTCGACTCTCCCAATCCAGCTAAGTGATGTGATGACCGCTATGGGCCAACAAAGACAGATGCACTACTTTTTACTTTTGTTCCACTGCTGGTGGGAGGCTAGGGCGCCAGTTCACTTCCCCACCTGCTCCACAGACCAAACTGGTGGCAATGACAATTCATCAAAGGTGGACTGGGAAAGCAGAGGGGTAGAGACCAGACCCATGAAGCGCTGAAGAACTGGCTGCTGCCATTGTGCTCCAGGCTGCAATGCCAATGACACCGCTCTAGTCTTCTGGGACTAGCACCAAGCGCCCCAAGCGCCCTTCCAGTGGATGCGGCTAAACCGAGCAAACAGACCTGCAAGGGGAAGGGGAAGGGGTTGGGATCACAGTGCTGGGGCCAGCCGACATCCTGCTTCCCTAAGCAGGGCACGGATGAGTGACAGCAGTCATGGAGATGGCACCTGCAGCACCCTGAAGAGGAGCAGGTGAAGACGCAGGTCCACAACTTTGCTGCAAGGAGGGAATTTAAAAGGCAGCTCTTGCAATTTGCAATTTAGCCGACGGCTGTCAGCTGCGGGCATGTGCACTGCCCTGGGGGAAACCGTGCCCATTTCATCTCCAGGGAGATTTTACCTGAACAACTCCACTGTGCAGCGGTAACCACACCGCAGAACGCCTCGCAAGGAGCACGCGCTAAGAACGCCAGCCCTGGTTGGAAACGCTGCAGACTCCACGGGAAGGAGAGGAAAGAAAGCACTCGAGTGACACTCCACTCAGCCCCGTTAACTCTCTCCCCGCCGCGCCAGCCAGACTCAACTTCACTCTCCTCTGCCCACGCTTTGCAGCCTCGAGTCCCTGCAGCGCTCGAACCCCTTTTGTTTGCACCACAACGCTGTTCCCGTCTCTAAAAACCTGCTTTGACCAACCGGACCAGAGCACCCCGCGAGCCCAGGTGCGGCCGGCCTTGTTTATGTGCTTCCCTCACCTGCTTAAACACACCCCGCGGCACGACGGGCACAGCAATGCCCCCCAGAGAGCTAACCTTTGCCGCACGTTAACTTCAGCACTTGAAGAGCTCCGTCACGCTGCTTTACACAGCCACCAAGCACTCTGCGCTGCCGGGAAGGTGTGGATACTGGGGGGGAAAACCAAAACCAAAACCCAGCATGGTGTGTTCACAACACAGCAGAGAAATCCAAGCTTTCAACAAATGGCTGTTTACAGCCTGAAAGGAAGCGGAGGATTGTCCCCAATCTGAACACCATACTTCAGACTCGAATCTAGCCTTCGCCTAGCAATCCGAGACCTTTTCGACCTTCACTTCTGCAGCACTGTGAGCTTACGGCCAACCCAAATTTCACCAGCCTCTCTCCAACGTGCAAATAGGCACAGCTCAGCGGCTTCAACACCCCAGAGCTCAGAGAGCTCTCCTGGCCTCTCACCAGCTCTGGCCCACAGGGACAAGCAGCTTTCCTGGTGTAAAATCCACTGGCTTCAATGGAACTGCAGCAAGGAGGATTTTTTTGCAGGAGATGACACCAGTGCCCACAGTTGTAGAGCATTACTCTAGACACACAAACGAGTCTCAGAGCTCACTGTGCTGGCTGGGGTCTCTGACCAGAAAACAAAGTGCCTTTCTCTGAAATCTGCTCAGAATCGATGCTTTTTTCCTCCGAGAGCCTCAGTAAAAAGCTTGATGCAAAAACAAATGGGAGCTCAATATGAGTGAGCGCCCAGGCTACTGGCAGACAGGAGCCAACAGCAAAAACCAGCGCAGCATTTCCTTTCAGCACAAGCCACACTGTCCTGAGCAATAGCTGTTGCAGAGGAAAGGGTTTTACAAACGCTCAAGAAGTGCTGGGGGGAACCTGCTGCCAGCCCACATGGTGTATTACAGTACATGGTAAGCTTCGCACAGGAAGGAGTGGGAGTGGGGAGGACCAGCTAACTAGGTTTCACCGACACAGATGAGCTTTCCTGCCTCCACAGAGTAACCGTGTGTGTACACATGGTGAGAGCAGCAACTGCAGGCTGAGCCACACTGCAAACACGGCTACAACGTGTTACAAAAGGCTTGCCAGCACCTGTGTGGACACGGACGGTTGGTCCACGCGCAGGCCGGGACCTGGTCAGAAACACGGAAAAAAATACATCTGCCGCGCAGACCACTCTCTCATTCCAGAGACGTGGCCCACAAAGGCAACTGGTGCCAAGATGCACAACAAGATGGTCTGCCGTGGCTTGCAGTCACCCTGGTCTGCGTTTCTATCCTGCAGGTGAAGGCAGTCCCTCGATCGCGCCACCATTCAACCTCCCCTCCAAAGGGCCGGGCAACCCACGCCCTTCTTCCCTACACGTCCTCTCCGACTGACCGAGAAGGGCTCGCACACACGAACATCAAAACCCCACAGCACTGCACACCGCACACGCAGGGAAGTTACAGAGAAGACAACACGCAGCGGGCAGGAACATGCATGAGGGCTCCCCCAGTGCAACTGGGCAGGGAGGGGGCGGAGGGGGAGTTGCAAATCTTCCTCTAACTAAACACCTAGGTCACTGGGAGAAGCAAAACACACTCCACAACTACTAGCTTGACACAGCTGCATTATTACCTTCACTTTTTCTCTTCTCAGGCAGCAGAAAAGACAATTTTCATCAAAAGACCAATCAGAAACACCTTCGGGCTCACAGTCTGTAAATCAGAGGAATAGCAAATTACTTAATATTCATAAAACACGACATAACTGGTGCCAGAGAGAAACACCACATTAAATACCTGTTTCACAACATTCTTGCCTAGATTCTGCAGATGCAGGTGTGATTTCGGCCATATTTCTAAATCCCAGATTACAAAACTACCCACATTTGGTCTACACACAACGAAACTGGGGGGGGGTTGTTTTTTTTTTTTTCCAAGCAACACCAAATCCACTGCCAGCTACATAAAGATGAACGCACACTCATTAGTAATTTTAGCCAATATGAAACTAACTGTGAGCACTGCCTGGGGGAGGGGAAAAAGCATAAATCTCCACGGTAACACACATTTTCTAGAGGCAGAGCTGGGGTTGCTTCTGTCATTAGAAATGCAGAACAAGACACAAAAATAGAGATTGAATACCTTTAAACAAACTGAGATCTTTTAATAATCCAGGTCCAAACAGCCCTTCTAGAATACTTTCAAACCCTAAAAGCAAAGAAAAGAATTGTTAGCTTTCTAGATTAAGAACGTCGCTGCCAGAATATTTACAATAGCAGGTCTATATTTATCTGTTCCCAGAACAGATCTGAACGTGTTTTCTCCTAGTACTCCCAAGATGTAGGGTGAATTGAGGACTGAACTGCGGCACATCACAACAGCATCGTGGGTCCGCTTCAACCCTGCACTTTCACAGAGAACTGGGCTCAATAAAGAGCAGTGGGGGGCACGAACAGAAATCATTATGATAAGAAAAAGGCAAGTTTGAGCTTCCACAATGCGCTGCACAATTCCAGGCACTTTCCTTTAAAAAAAAAATAAAAAATTAAAAACCAAACCTGCTCTCACTAAAGCCTCCAAGTTCAATGTCAAAAATGTGCATTTTCCAAGGTGCCAAGCCCTCTGGCAGCTTCTTCACAAACTGATTCTGCCTCCCGATTTCTTGGGGACAAAGACGATTCGAAAAGGACGGGGTTTGCAGCAATCCTATCCCATTCGAGAGAGAAATGCATGTTCCAGTCGGCGTCACGACTCTGTGTTTTCAGGGAGCCCAATTTACTCGGCTGCAATGCTCTATGCCTTATTTTTTTTAAAAGCAGAACAGGGATTTCAGGCCAATTTTAGCCTCTGCACAAAAAGACCGTCTCCCTACATTGCTGCCACCGTACGAGAACAGAAAGTCATGAATGTAACTCTTAGCAGCACCAAGTACATAGTACTGGAAGGAAGTGAACACTGCGAGTGCGTGGACTATACTAAAACAACGCTGGCAATTCAATCCCCCTCGTGCCTGGAAACATTTGTGCTGTAAGCGACACCCAAGATGACTGTAAACGGGAAAAAATTAAGAACGAATATTTTTCTTTGTTCCAGCAGGGTCACCTGGTGCATTATTACAAAGCACCTTGAGCGTAGTTAGCTGGGCGGTTTGCGCGTGCGGACCTTTCAAACGCAGCCGTAAGAGACGACGATCACTTCCGCGAGACGGTGAGATGTGACTGCAGAGCTACCGAACCTGGCTGGAGGAGTCAAGAGCAGGCGCACCACCTGCATGCAATTCGGGGTCAAATTCAGGCTGATGGCATCCCCTGGCAGAAAGCAACAATAAGGCTGCCCGCTGCCCAGGGGTATACACGTCCCGGCCAATGTCACACCTTCCCTCAAGACCACCCGGGCACAGTCCAAATGGAGACCTCGAGCAGCCCCGCTCTGCCCATCACGTGCTGGCAGCAGCTCCAGAAGCACTGACAACATCCGAGGAGCGAGGCAGGATCCTGGAAGTACTGCTACCATTTACTGCTACTTGGATGGCTAAACCGCAGCCAGGTTACAATGCCATCTGCGGCAGCACATCTAGCATCAAATATAATGCTAATAGCTAGCACACACGTGCTAGGGTGGGGAACAAAAGTGGAAAATGGCAAGAGTGGCGCAGTCAAATGCAGATGAGAGCGAGGAGGAAGATCAGAGGCAAGGAGGGGGAGGGAAAGAAGAAATAAAAGATCTCATCAAACTGCACCTTGTCAGGCAGGCAAGCAGTACTGCCTCCAAAGAAAGCCAGAGCAGGCTTCAGGAAGTGGCAGGAACAATGGGGAAGGGCACACCCACCTGACCTGGGGAAGAAAAACAGAAGAGTCAGGGTTTTGACCCCCGCGTTTATCCTTCTGACCCCTCCGCTATTACTCATGGATGACGACCCATCACCATCCGCTCCTGGCCTGACCCAGTTTGCTAGCCCACTGTTCTCACTGATGTTAATGCCACTCAGTTTTTATTAATATTAAATATTGGATTTAGCAGTTGCATAGCAACGGCAGAACATCTTATGTGCAACGCTTGACATTAAAAAAGGCAAATAAGGGAAGTATGAATGTATTCAAAAATTATACTGAGGATCGAGGAGAACAGCCATGTAGCTCAACCGAAAAAAAAAAAAAAGAAACAAAACACAACCCCGAGTGCAATACAGCAGAGACCGAGCAAGACCTGCCATGTTGCGTTTGATCACTGAGGACTCCAAAAAAGCATTTGTGCACAATGAATCATGCATAAAACACTGGAAACTAAATTTTGAAATAGGAACTGTCTACTTTTTATAGTGTGTTTTCCCTGCATTGTCACTGCTCTCAGAAGCTTGAAAAGAACATTTCTTTCCCCAGTGATTTTGTCCTTTTCCATTTGGCAGATGATATTTTCCCTGCATTTCAAATGGAACAAAATTAACATGGCTGCCTTTGTCAAATCCCATTTTTTATACCTTCATCGTCTATATTAGCGTTTGATAGTTCACAGCAGCCGAAGAGCAGGGCCAGTGGAAAAGTCACAGAATGAGAGACAATTAGAGAAGAGGGAGGGGAACAAAGATCCCATAATTTCAGGGCTTTTCCTGCAATTTTTGCCATTTCAAACAATGTTACGCAGAACTGAAGCTTCTACACTTTTGAAAAACCTTGACTATTGTTACAGACAACCGGCAGAGGATGAAATCAATTTATGGTTTTTATTCTTTACAACACATTAATAATGCCCAAAAGGTTTTTCTTCACATTTTACTGGATTTTTGTGTCCATTAGAAATTATATCTTGTCAAGTGTAGAAGGCTGTATGGTGACAGAAAATTAGTAATACAAGAGTGAGCGAGTGAAAGAAAGAGCACGAGAACGAAAGAAAGAATGAAAATGAAAGAAAACTCTGCTAGCGGCTTGGAGAGCGGAGTTTTATAATAAGCCTAATTTTCTTATATTGCTAACAACTTCAATTTGGAAATGCTTTTTTAAGTATGAGAGTTAGCCTATGTGCTCCAAGAAGTTCTCTAG
Source organism: Caiman crocodilus (assembly GCA_030014935.1). Taxonomy (NCBI): domain Eukaryota; kingdom Metazoa; phylum Chordata; order Crocodylia; family Alligatoridae; genus Caiman; species Caiman crocodilus. The sequence goes on along the minus strand of JAGPOW010002742.1, from coordinate 25,849,092 downwards.
CAAAAACTAGGAAAAGTGGACATGACTGACACCCCCGATTTGTAAAACTGTAAAAAAAAAAAAAAAAAAAAAAATCCCCTGCACATGCCGGCAGAAAGAACAGTCCCCCAAATCACACATGAGCACACCTCTGTACATGCCACATTTTCAGCCCCACCGCGCTGTAAACTAAGAGGCCGTGGCACCATTACCCCAGCACAGAGCACTGGAAAGAAACGTGAATTCTCTCCTCCGCGCCCGTCCAGAGCTGCCCTCGGGGCCTGGACACGCTGCGGGAACGTAGGACGGCAAGGCTGGAAGGGACCTCACAAGACCCCTCCGGTGCCCCCCGCACAGCATGCCGTGCAGTCCCGACGAAGCAGGTGGACAACCAAGTTTTCGGGCTCTGGCACAGAGCACCAAGGCCCTTTTGCTTCTTCATGGAGACGCCCCTCTCTCTCAGCCGCCTGCCCCAGCCCAGCAAGTCGACCACAGCAGACATAGCTAAGAACAGATGCTTAGTCTACATAGTGACATAGTCATTTGGGGTCAGAAGGGACCTAAACAGATCATCTAGCCTGACCCCCCGCCACTGGCCAGAGCACATGCTGGGATCACACGATCCCAGACCGGTGTCTGTCCAACCGCTTTCTGAATTTACCCAAGGCTGGAGAGAGGACCACTTGCTTAGGAAGTCGGTTCCAGATCCTAGCCACCCTGACAGTGCAATAGTGCCTCCTAATCTCCAACCTGAACCTGTTCTCCAGCAGCTTCCGGCCACTGTTCCTCGTCACCCCAGGTGGTGCTGGGGGGAACAGGGCCCTTCCTATTTGCTGCCAATCTCTCCTAACGAATTTGTAGGCAGCCACCAATCCCCCGTCAGCCTCCGGTTGCTGAGGCTGAACAGGTTCAGGTCCCCCAGCCTCTCCTCGCAGGGGCTGCCCTGTTGCCCTCCAACCAAGCAGGTGGCCTCCTCTGAACCCTCCCAAGGCAGGCCACATCCTTTTTGAAGTGCGGTGCCCACAACTGGACGCAGTACTCCAACTGAGGCCTGACCAATGCCACGTAGAGGGGGAGGATCACCTCTCTGGACCGGCTTGAGATGCACCTTTGGATGCACGACAAGGTGTGGTCGGCTTTGCTGGCTGCAGTCTGGCATTGGCGGCTCACGTTCATCTTGGAGTCAATAATGACTCCAAGATCCCTTTGCAAAAGAAGATCCTAAAGAAAGATCCAAAAAAAAGACATCTCTTCCCTTTCTTTATTTCTAACCTGTGGGTGGGTACCAGGGTAGGTGAGACGCCATGCACAAATGGGGACCAGGGAGCCACAATGCTAAGAGCAGCTTCAATAAACCATTTCTAAAAGGGCGGTGGTACAATACCTTCGTGAGAGGGCTAATCAGGCTGTCACGCCTCTGGCCCTCTTTTAGACCTTGTGCTGAATTAAGAACACTTACCATGCTTATGCTATAGCAACGGCACTTAAAATAAGAGATGCAAAAGCAAAGACTAGCAAGTCCTGTACATTTTTCTCCCTCCAAGAGCCCAGAACCAAACAGTCCAGCTACTTTGGCTGTATCCTTTTGTCCTCCTCTTCCAGACTTCTCCAAGGTTTTTGCTGTCCCAAGATTACATAGGATCCCTCATCCTGCAATCCCATCGGCACACCTCCACAAGTCACATAGGCCATGTCCAGACATGCACAATTTGCTGCAGCACATGCCCCTGCACATGCACTTCGTTGTGGGACAATTTGTCCCGCAAGAGGCAAACCGCCCTTGCCCAGGGAGAGCTGGAGGCTGGGGCTAGTGCCAGTGCTGGCCCCAGCAGTCTTCCCTGGTGGCACAGGTGGGGCAGCACAGAGGCCTGGCCAGCATCCAAAGAGTCGCTCTGGATGGCCTGGCTTCTGTGCGCACTGGCACAGGCTTGTTGAGCTTGCACTGTACCGTTTTTTGCTCCAGTTCTGGGGGGTTTTGTTGCTACTTACCATGTAGTGAATGTAGGACCCATGCCGCAAATCTGCAATATGGGACACACTTGAATGTTCACCGTGTACAGTTTGTGGTACCGCGAACCACATATGCTTGCACACACAGGAACCCACCCATGGAGTCCCACTGAACTCCATGGGACTCTCCAGGCACATGGAGATTCACTCACACAGCTCAGATTACCAGACTAAAACCCTTTCTTTGTTTGCAAGGCAAATATACTGAGTCTGAATCAGAGGGATTGTCCTTTCTCTGTAGAGCACCTTGCACACCTCGGATAGAAAGACCTGGGCAAAAATTAAACAAAACAGAAGCTGCAATGTTAAGAACAGCACCTGCAGTTTATTTATGGGCCCTGCTCTTACCAAGCACTTGGGAAAAATCCCGCCATTGCTGTCTGAAGAGCCCACCAAACCGAGCACAGAAATGCGCAGTTTGTGCAGAACCTGAGAAGCTCGTTCTACCCGCCTTCTGGAAGATCTGAATTGTTATTAAGTCACATACGTGGGTTTACACCGTCACTGCAGGTACCCATGCTGGGATCTAGCTGGAAAACAAAATCCTGTAGTAAGGGAAAAGTCGGTCAGAGAGGTCAGGTAACGCTGGGGTCACTCCCCAAATCTGCCAAATACTTTGATAACGACCCGAAGATGCACAGAAACATAGAGCTCTTACTGCAAAGGGGTAAAAACAGCAGGGCTCTCTTTATACCTCCACCCACCTTGCCAGGACTGGAGGGGGATGGGGGGCTGCATGTGCATGCACACACACACACGCATGTGCGCATCATGTGAGCACATGGTCTCAAATAAGAATAGTATAAAATCTCTCCGTAAACAAATGAAGCCATGGCAGCAAACAAAATGTCAGCTCTTCCCCTTAAACTATTTGGAGAGCATCAAGCTGCAAGATGGGCTGCGCCTGACATTTAGTTCCAAACCTTCATTATACTGTGTAAATAGTTAATCATGACGACCTGCTGCCACCTGCCATCGCAGCCCAGGCGAGCTGCGGGCCCGACTGACATTCCAAGGGCCCCGAGCCACCCTGGTGCCGCCACGTAGCTGTCCCAGAAGGGCGTGACGGCATCCACCGAGACGCATTCTGTTTGCTATCTGAAAGCTGAGTCAGGCAAAGAGACAACAATAAAACGTGTTCGCGTGGCAAAGATGGCACCGACTGCTCTCGTCATACCTGAATGACTCATCACGTAAAACAAAAGAGCAGCAACAGGAAACAAAGCAGTTACCTCCGAGACAGTCTGGGTACCACCGAGGTCAACGAGAAAGAGAAGCTGCTCCTCAGTAACTGCAGTGCTTCAAAACTGCTGTCTCTGCATAGCCTCGCTAGCGGGAATGGCCAGCTGTGGCTACCGGGTGCTCGGAGACAACAGATGTCACCAAACGGAGCACACGAGCTCTGGCAGGACGTGTCCCAAGACAGCTGGCCTGCACTCCTGGGCCAAACGCATCACCCACTGGGCCACATCAGGCTGGGGCCTGCTGCAGGACAGTGAGCAACGTGTTCCCCTTGCCTGGGGGTCCGCATACCCCTCTGTGCCGGGTCCTGTGCTGACCCATGCCTTGTGCAGAGGTTGGCGCAGGGCGCCATGGGACCTGGGGAATCCCCAGTGCCCCATGCCTCCGAGCAAGGACCTGTGCTACCCCAGGCTTCACAGAGAGGCCCAGGTCAGCATGGGTCCTGGGGTAGAGGCACAGGGTGCAGGGAATTCCTTGGGTCCCACGCTACCCCACATCTCTTTGCCAGGACCTGCACCAACCCATGCCTCCATGTGAAGCATGGGTTTGTGTGGGTCCTGGCACATGTCCCAGCATTGAGACATGGGGCCATGAGGGTCCCAGTATGGAAGCAAAGAGCACTGGGATTTGCTGGGTCCCTTTCATCCACACTGGGACCCACACAGGCTTCCCCCACTTATGGAGACATGTCTCTCAAGGTCCCCAAGACTCAGAGGGTGCATCTTAGCAAGCAGGGAATGCCCAGCAAGTATTCCCAGGCTTTGAAGGGCCAACCCTGCACAAGAATCCCCAGGGTGCACAGGATCGGGCCCGTAAGTACCTGAAGCACCTGCCCAGGGCAGCTGGAAAATGCAGGAAGCTTGGAGCTGCTTGTGCTCTCCCAACGCAGGGCAAACAGACGTCCACTGCCATACAGCAGCACTATTTTACACTACCTTTTGCTGTGGCCACCAACGTGGCATGACA
>JAGPOW010002742.1:25812141-25836536 GCA_030014935.1 Caiman crocodilus | reverse complement strand
GGCAGGGGAATGGCTCAGTAGGAATAAGGAGATTTCAGTGCTTCCTCTTTGCCAGTCACGACTGCTACTGGAAAAGCATGCTGTTCGGGAGTCCGTACGACAAGAGGGAGGCTGATAAAACTGGAGAGGGCGGAGAGAAAATGGAGCACGCCTTGCAAGGGGAACGCTCGAGGGGTTCAATCTACCTAGCTGATCAAAAAGGCGAGGGTGGTGACTTGTCTGCAGTCTCGAAGCACACAGAGGGAAAAGAAATGTAATCATCGAGTTTCTCATGCTGGCGGATTAAGGTCCAAGACCCAACAGCTGTAAGTTGAAGCTGGACAAGTTTTAACAGAAAAAAGGTGCAGAAAGGTAATGGCAAGAGAAATGAATCACTGGACCCACTTACAAAATGCGAGTTGGACTCTTCACCCCTGGAAAGCAGGAAGTAAAGGAGGGGAAAAAAAAGTAACAACAATATTTATTTTGACTTTGTAAATGCATGTCACAATGTCCTTGGCTGGGCAATGCATGTAATTAAGCTTGCTGACATATTCTTTTAATGAGCATGGCATAAGATGACAGACCCCCGCAGCCACCTGTTCTCAGAGATGCTTTTAGCCGTATGCCGCAAGCGGCCTGAAGTACTTTAGCGAAAAGCATGAAGACGTGTCCCAAAGAATTTATCCTTTCTGCAGCACATGAAAGAAGTGGGAAGGAGACGCAACAAAGGGGCAGGGCATCAGATATTTTTGCATTTTAATTTAATTTCTAGGAGTTTGGTGCCCAAGCTGTGTTTTATTCATGAACACTACTTTACAAAGAGAGGGGCTTAGAACAAGTCTTCTTCCCTCTCAATGTAGCAGCACCTGGGCAGACGAATAGCCTTTCCTAGGCCCTGAAAGTCAAGCCTCTGGTCTTGCAAGACCTATACAGAAGCGACACCCCAATGGGGAAAAAAGCTGTCAGTTGAAAATGCTACAACCCCAGCTGTTTAAATCTAGCTGTTAAGCCAGAGCACATCAGCTGATCTAAAATGCCACAGCAGCATGGAGAGGCTCAGTTTCTCAGGTAACCAGGATCCAGATAACAATGCCCAGCTCTTATGAGCGACTGGTCATAAGGAGACCCCAAATTGCTGTAGAGAGGAGGCAGGGACCATCTGCCCTATTTTACAGATATGCAGAGCTGTGACGAGACCTGCCCGAAGAGAACACGGGTACCTGCCGTTCCTGGTCCGTGCTCCGGCCACTAGACCCTGCTGCAAACGCTCCCCGTCGAGCAAGCGGCCGGCACCACGTCCTGCAACGCTGCCACGTGGGGGCCCTCCAACGAAGCCCCATCTGGAAGCAAACCACAACTCCAAATCCCATTTAGCCGCAACCCTCACTAGCAAACAAGTGGGCCAAAAATTCAGAGGGGCAGAGCCTCTTCAACTGGCTTCGCCTCCTCCCCAGCTGAATGAGGTCTCAGGAAACATGCTCCAAGGCAAACATCCTAATCTCAGGAAGAAAAGACAGCCGGTTCCTCCCATATATGAATGGTGCAGCTGGCGAAAGTACATGACAGGAGCCCACTGAATCCCTGACGAAACACTCGCAGCCAGAGCATCCCGGGGCAGGAATACTGGCATCAGAAGGATACAGAGAGAGGTTGGTTTTTTTCTGTCTGGACACTGTTCTCACAAGTCGCATCACATCCAAAGAGAGATGCTGCACTTGCGATCCTTCTTCCATCCCTAGCGGCTGCCACAACCATTTACACAGGAGATCATCTCTAGGAGAATGACACTCCACTTGTCTCTATGCAGTTTGGCAGCTGCAACCCAAGAGGAAACAACCACGCGACCAGCCGCCTTTCTTCAGCCCACCAGCCAGGGCTTGCACAGGATCGGGCTTCGCAGCCCTCTCACGTCGATGCTCCCAACCCTGCTCCCTCCCACAGGCAGATCCGGGGAGGAGAAAGAGCTAAAAGAACAGGAGAGCTGCTGTAACCGCCCATCTACTCTGTGTCAATCAGCTCTTCTGGTGTGCAGCACGATCCTCCTGCCTCCTTGGGGGGCTAGTCTTAAAGGAAAACAAATGCTTGCCTCGCACTTTGAAATGTAACGGGGGTGGGTTTTTTGTAGCACGGTACAGCAGTGAAAACCGAGTTTCAAGAGAGTGTCCCAAGTCCTGGCTTTGTACCAGGCTACCAGAAAGGTCACGAGAAGCCAGGCAAACATACAGAAGAGGATATGATAGGACTTCTGAGTAGGACTGGGGACCTCCTGTGAAGCTGCCAGGTATGTGCAGGCAGGAGCGAACCCAGTCTGGCTCCTACCTTCCCGGCTTTGCAGAAGGGCGCTACGGCGGCACACTTGCTTTCTGAGCGAGGACGCAGCCACGTGTTCTGGAGCATCCGAGTTATGCCACCGCACGTGGCAGCAAGGCCTGAATGCGCCCCAGATCTGCCGGTGCACGACTGACAATTCCAGAAGCGCCTGTTCTTTGAGGGCTCCCCTTTCATTTCCAATCCAACAACCAGGCAGATGGGTTTTCCATTTGCCACAGAAACATGCAGAAAAATGAAGATTTTCTCCTTTGTAGGAGAAAAACGTGAGGAGTGGTGGGTTTCCCCTTGCAGTAGCCTGCAAGGGGCTGCTTGGGGTTGGCCAAGCAGGAGCAGGGCAGCCATGCAGCGCAGCAGAGCGCAGCTCCCGGCAGCGAAGTCTACGGGGGTGCAGACTGAGGTGGCAGCAGCAAGCTGGGGGCGCTGCTAAAACACTGGTGTTTACAATGTGCTATGATTAGAAGCACTGGTAGGCTTCCAAATTGCTTGAAAATTGCAAACATATCAATAAAACATTGTGTTCAATTGATACCAACATATGCATAATGGTGTTTCATCTTAATCACGGGAAAACGCAGACTGGGGGGGGGGGGTTGTTAATCAGAGAATTCTGGGTTTTTAAACAGGGGACACCAGGATCCCGACCAATAACACGGCTCCACTAACACTGGGTGCAGGGCTGGACGTGAACTGAGACTTCCCTTTGGCAACGGCAGTAGCATCACGGATAAGGGCAGCAGCCAAACGCGATGCAGCCTGTCTGCACATGGCACAGGAGGGTGCCTCCCAAAGATGCTGGTTATAAAACTCCCCAGTAGAGGCAATGCTATAATACCGCATGGCTGGTCCAATAAAAGATACCACCTTAAGAAACCCTGGCCTCTCACATAATTTCTGAACAAGCACAACTACACCATCGCTCTGACACTGCTGTGAAGATTGAGAGCGCATCAATAATTTACAGAAAACGGTGTTGAAGAGGTGCTGTAATACTCCTAATCAACCTTTATAGACGTATAATTCTTAGCCTTAAAAAAAATATCCTAAGCATGTTACGGTACAGTCAGGTACAATCAAGACAGTCAAATGCTAGCACTGTCTTCAGACTATCTATTACTTCCCCTGTCCCGAGCAACCTTCCCTTACGTGCTGCTGACCACCATAAAGAGACGGGTACCTACGAGATAAGGCAAGCAGGTCTTTCCGGCAGCAGCAAACGTAGGTTGTGTAGTTCTAGGACAGGTGAGACACACACCTGTACTGGATGGGTGGGAGAGGGGTGGTCCTGCCTTGAGAAGAGGGCTGAACTACATGGCCGTCTGCAGTCCCTTCCAGTCCTGCTTTTCTACGATTCCACAAGTCTACGGCTTGAGTCAGGGGTATCAATGATACAGCGGGCACGGCCTGCCCGTGCAGCCCATCGCAGGACACTGGAAGTTGGTGCCTTTGGTCCCACTGGGCCCTGAACACCCACCCCAAGCCCCACAACAGACCTGGCCCACTCCCACTGGAGCCTATGCTGCAGCAGTCCCCGTGCCCTGGGCTGGGCGCAGCCCAGGGCCCCAGGTGAGTCTGACACCCCTGCCTTGAGTTGTGGTGGCTTAGGTAGAAGCCCACAGGACTGAGATTCTCAATCAGGGTGTCACTGTACCTTGCAGTGCCACAGGATCCTTTTAAGGGTGCCTGTGCAGCACTAGCACATTTTGGTGTGCAAACACCTACATGATTCACAGGATAAACCCAGAGATTGCAAACAAGAATCCAGCGCTCTGCTCTGCGCATCTTTTGCAACAGATGAATTGCTCTATTACTTATTTATAGTCAAGAAGCAAGTGAAAGCTAAGAGCTGGCATTTTCCAAGGGGAGCCTTGAGCCTAAAAACGTTGAGAACCACTGCTCTAAGAAATTAATTCTCTGAACTCCTGCATTCATTTCTCCGAATGCTGACTCGAACTCCACACTCCACTCTGAATCAAGTCAAGATAACGGTCAATCACCTGACTGTAAAATGGTTGTTTTCTATTGACACAAAATACCCAGAACAACAAATATTTGAGAAGCCCAACAGCTTTCTGCCAAACCCAAGATGATGCGATTCTTTGAGGCTGGTGCTGCTTTGCCTCTCATAACAAGAGTACTTTCGCCTTGCACCTTATCCTTCCCGTCGGCGACAGCGCAGCTGAAGGAAGCTTCGGGGACCTGGCTCGTTTCATTTTGTGCAAGACCGCTCTGAACGTGCGGGTACCCCTTCAGTCCCACGTGCAGCAGCATTCAATAACTGGCTGGATCAGCTTCCTGGCCAGGGCTGCTCAAGTTCAGGCTTCTCTTTTGTTTCTTTTTTAAATACCAAAAGATGCCATGTGAACTTTATTGTTATGGGTTCAGCAGATCTACTTGTTGCTTGCTTAACCAACACACCGTGCAGCTGTGTTTCCCCTTGATACAGAGGATATTGGAGAAGTTTCTCAGAGCCTCTTAGAAATGTCTGGTCTGTCTAGCAACTAAAACAGGATGCTTTTCTAGGAACTGGTGCAGGTCTTTGAACACACCCGCTGAACAATTCTCGATCAAAAGGCTGATGCTATGTCATCTCTGGGGAACAAGATGCCAAGTCCCCTGGATGAATCACGCAGGTTTTCAGGCTGTTTACTTGCCATCGCTCAAGAGCACCCGGCCCTAGGAGAGCCTGTTCTTGGGAAGCCATCGGCTGGCTATTCGCATGGAAGAGAAACGGCACAGTGCGGTCTCTGGGCAGCGACCAGCATCCCAAGAACTTGCCAAAGGATTTAGCGATCAAGAGCCACCGAGCGAGGCATTCAGACACCTGGCTTAGGGGAGGCTGCGGCAGATCGACTTTGGTGGGCTCTGCTTTATGGTACAATGCACCTGTCTCAGTTCACTAGTGCTTGGGCCGCTCTCCTCCTCAGCCCTCCTTCACGTGCCTAGAGCTGCCAATGCTGATGACAACTAAGGTACCTCCCTCTTCCTCACATGGCTACTTACAGGCACCAAGCAAGCCCCCAGCTTCTGCCCCTTGCTGGCGATGCAGCGTCTCAAGACCAGACGGCAGCGCAGAAACAGAAACTGCTGAAACCTCAGGGCTGAACCTATTCGCTGTGCTCCGCATCACCGCAGTACATCTGAGCATCTACTTCCTCTCTGGTAGGAGAGCTCACTAAAAATGCTTGCATGCAGACTCTGGGCTGGAGCAGACATCTGGATTTAATGGATGCCTCACAACTGGAACGCAAGACATCCTCCAGCGTGCAGCAGGAGGTTCGAGTGCTGCACTGCTGCTCTCGCTCTCTGGCAGAAAGGTGGTCCCGCTCTCTGTGCAGCTCCTCAGGAGTTTAATCCTGGGCCGGGAGGCCCAGCTTTGAATGCCGTGTCCTGAGCAGGGCCTGGCCCCAGTCTGGAGGTGTGAACTGTCACCGTGATATGGTGCTACCCTTTTTCTCCTCCTCGCGACTCATGATGCTGTGGCCACCATGCTCTCGTTACAAACCAGAGCCCTGGCCGACGCTTCAGCTCTGTCTTTTCTTCTTTCCAGTTATTCTACAAGCAGGTAGCAGAATTCATCCATTGTGAACGCGGCTTCGTGGGAAGCTTCTCAAGGCTACAAACGAACGTCAGCAATCTCTGCACCTCTTGCAAAGAGAATGGCCAGTAACCCCGTTCTGCCGGTGACCTCAGCTGGTTTCCTTTCATTCAAAGAAAAAGGAAGGGAAGGAAGGGGCTGTATTTTTGCTCTGTACATCTGGAGTCTACATATTTACACCTGAGCGCTGGGCTCGTGGTGGCCCCAACAATAGGTTTGGGGTTTTTTCTTATGATAGACTCCAGGGGGTCTGCTTCTTTATCACAACTGGGTAAAGGCTGCAGGGCCACGGTTTGGTTAAAGGTAAACCACAGACAAGCAGCTTCCACAAGAACACAAATTCTCCCTTTGCCTTGACAACTACTGTATTTAAACCCCTTCCTAGCCAAGTCACAAGGAAACAAACCGCTTCAGTGTAGCTGCACCATCACTCTTTTCCTCCCAGCACCCGCCTCACCCTTATGAAGGGAGATCTGGACACAGAACGAAACAGGGGTTGGAAGTAGGTGAAACGCTCCAAGTGGAAGCGAGAATGAGAGAAGAGGGACGGCGGGGCCCGTGGGTTGCCTGCAAGAAGGAAGCATCTGTCTGTGAGCGCAGGCGCTGCTCTGCGTCCCTGGGACAAGGGAACGGGAGCATGGGCAGGGGGAGGAGGAGGAGGAGGAAAATGGGAATTACTTCTGCAAAGCGTGGTTTCAGCACTAGGAGGCACCTTCCACGGGCTCAGGCCCACAAGCTTCGAGCTGTCCTGCTTTTTTCATCTTACCACTAAACCATCACTACAAGCAACTCGTTCTTCCAGTCCTATTAATCTTTTACCCTCGCGGTAACATCACCGGGTTCCAGCCGCTCCGTTTCAGGGCTCTCTTACTTTAAAATGCACTTCAGAGCAATGTGTTTTGCTCTAGGAGCAAATACAAAAGGCACCTGAGTTCACTTCCTCCAGGCCGCTCTATATACTGCCGAAGAGGCCCACTCCTTTTTACACCTCCCAGCAAAATCTTTCGCTGGCCACCCACACACCCTGCCAGCACACTCCTTTATTTCAACGAAACTATCAGGAATGAGGACTATATTCAAACTGGATGATGGACCTATTTAAGATCAATATTTTCTATAGCAGGGGTGTGAAAAGATACAGCTTGCAGGCTGGATCCAGCCCACAGAGCCTCATCATCCAGCCCCGTCTCAAGCTGACCCACACACTGGTCACAGCAGCCATACCCGCAGGGCTGCCCCCACGCCAGTCATCCAGCTCCTGGACTAGTCCCTACGCCACTGACCCAGCCCGTAGAGGGGCCAAACGAGTCTGACACCCGGCTCTGTAGCGTTCTGCCTGCATACTACACACTGCACGCTTGACAGATGTCCAAGTTATGCCCTGACTCCCTTGACTACCTGTAGTTACCATGGTGCACTACACCTAGCACCGTGCCTGAACAGTGCAAACTGGATCTTCCACCTAGTATCATGAAATAGTTACCTACCTCCAGCCATCAGCTCTTTCTGAAGTTTGCAGCCTTGCCTAAAACCTGCAGCTTGTCACTCTACCATTCAGGCTCTTCCCTAAGTCATTAACACTAGAGAGCCCAACCCCACATCACCATTCACCCCCAAGAGTGGGGCAAACTGGCTGTTCAGCCTCATTTGACTTGGATGGACACGCTCCCTTGCCCTGTTGCCGGTCTGGTGATAGCTCTCTCCTTGGCGGCAGCAGTTCGTGCAGATCAAGACACAGTTGTTACAGAAAGAGCAGTTTGCTTCCTCGTAGCACCGTCTCCTTTCCTACGGCAGGAGCTTGAGAGCTGCTGCAGAGCCTCAGATGTCCATCTGGCTTGAGTTTTCCAGGACAGCAGTAAATGAGGGAACAGAAGTGGCTGGGACCTTAGTGAGAGGGGCTTAAAACTTCATGATAGACATGACTGGTCACGTCTCTGCAAAGGAACCAAATCAAACTGGAAGATTTTCTCCTATGGGGCAAGACAGTGCCACTGGGGACTCCCCGAGGAACAGTGCCCAGCCCTGTCCCTAGGTATCAGCTGGATACAGAGCCGGTGATTTGAAGTCAGGACTTCAAACCCCCCAGTGCTCTCCCCACACAAGTGCACAGCGAGGGATCCTCAGCAATCTGTTACCAAAACAGGAGAGTAACTGCTCCCTCGCTCCCGTGCGCTAAATGCTTGAGCACCTGGGTTGGACATCCCTGGGGCCTGAAGTACCTCTCCTGACCTTTTTGTACAAGTTTGATGCAGCGCAGGAATGAACACTACACGTGTTTACACAAGTCCCCTTGAATTGATGTAAGCCTCTCTTTTTCTCCTTACACACAGCCCTTTTGTTGGGCATTTCCCCCACACTGTAATTTCTACCAGGGAATTTCTTTGGACAGAGAACCATCATGCTCTCTCCATGCACCCCTTGAACAAACTGCGGCACACAAGACCAGACAATAAGAGAGAACTGGAGATTAGCTTGCACAGAAATCCCACGTGCCCTACCTGACTCGCTGGTCATTTGGTTTTGGAAGCTTCACAGTAAAATCTGAAGTCATAATACAAGCTACACCACACTTTAGCCATGTGTTACTGCACTTACCAGCAATGCAAGCTTCAAGAAGTCTGCTCAACACCTCTGAACCTGTAATCAGATATTCTAGAGCAGGAGCTTGGTAATGGGGACATGAGCCAAAGTCAAGTAGTCTTCTCCCTAAGCTCCTTGTAGGGCTCTTCAAGCCACAAGCCTGGTTTTCCACAGGATTAAGGGGGGCACAAAAAAATGAGAAGGTATGTGGTCTCCACAATCACTGCAGCAGGAGACTCTCTGGATCAGCCTCCCAAAGAAGCAGGACTGGCACAACTCCTACACAAACAAGTGCCCATGAAGTCCTTCACTTACAACCCTTCCTGAAATGGCCTGGCCACCCAATCTCACCCGGCGTCACCCACCTGGACGGCTCCTCCAAGTACAGAGCTAGTTAGTGTTTTCACTAACAGACTCTGGGGAAGTAGAGAAGGGGACCTGCAACAGCTGTACTTTGTTTTGTGGCTCTACAGCTTCAGACTGAGAGGTGACACTGGTCAGTCCTGATCGTCACAACCAGATTCACTTGAAAGTATCTGGATTACTTAAAATGCCTTTAGCTGCTTTCCAGCAAGCAAGTGCCCATGTATTTACACCAGACATTCCACAACAGGACGAGATGCTAACGCACATTTCAGAGCAGCCTGTTTGGAATTTCAGGCTTAAATGCTGACTTGATTAGAGCTGTACAACCAGCGACTGGGCTGTCAGTCATCCGCTTTCGCAGCAAACAGTAGACAATGCCTTCCCAAGAACGCACTTTAAAATAGTTTTGCAAGTCATTGTTACAGCTTGATAATGCAAATTACAGTTTGGAACCCGGAAAAACAATTGGTCAGCTGTTCTCTCTTAAGGAAAAATTGTTCATTATGCAGTGCAAAGGTTAAGAACGAACTCCAAAAATTGCATAGCTTTACGAGAACTAGCTCAAATCGTGCAAACACCTGAATGGCAGCATTTCCAAAAAAAATATTTTGTAATTGCAAGTACTTTGGGTTCCTATAAATGAGGATCTGCCCCAAAGCAAACTCATGTGCTGAGAAGTTTAAAAGCAAGTCTTATACAAACATCGTAGAAGAAGTCTAAGGATTTTAAAGGATGCTGGATGACTCTGCTGTTCATCCAAAAAAGGCAAAGATTTTCAAAACTGCACATCCAACGGGAGGATCTCCATGAAGTTGGCTTGGGCTCCTCTGTATTCTTTTTTGCAAAAGAACAAGTGAGGCTCATTTTGGAGCCCTACATTAAGCACCCTTGTTTTTAAACCTTGGCAGAACTTGTACAGCTGGATAAACTGCTTATGCATATTCAGAAGGTCTACAAATGTCAACATAGCCCAAGACAATTAAACAACCCGTGTGCAAATAAACTGGCAACATTTTAAAGCAAATAAAAGTGTTTACGTATACTAACATCCTAGTCTTGGGATATCCAGTCAAGCTATGCAAAGAGATGCGTTTGTCCCTTGCATACTCCCAAATGTGGAAGTAGGATCAGAAACTGGATCTGGAAGAAAGGGTAAACAGCATGTTAGTTCAAAACACAGATGATACCACAAGGTGAAAGGCTGCAAACATTAGTGAGGACAAAGATACAAGCGATCTAAAAGGGAAATAAAGTGAAACACGTAAACTACATGCCGTAAAAATCATCCAGAACAAAACATTCAGCGAGGGGGAAATTGAGGGGGGGAGACAGCAAGCAGCTCCGGAGAGAGAGCAGACGGCAAGCTGAATTCGGGCAGCAGCGCGGGCTGTGCCCCTGCCGGACAACAGAGCGGGGAGATGCCCATTCTTTGTGCCACTGCCACCTCCCTCGCACATCCCCAGCGGCGGAAATAACTTCCCTCCCTCAATGCAAAGTGCCCCTCTGCCAGCAGGTTTCTCCAGGGCTTTTCCTATTTAAAGCAAAAGCTTAAATTGCTGGCTATTAAGGCTTTGAAGATATAGTAACTTTGCATTTGTAAAAGCTAAATGTAAGTCACGCTACAACCAAAAACCCAGCAACATGGAAGATACCAAATTTTGCTGTTTGAAATGGAAACTGCCCCAATGCCTAAAGAAGGGTGATTGTGCCCAAAAGCCTGCAAAGAACTTATTTCCAACTACTCAGTTGGTCTAATAAAAGATATCAAATGTAAATCAATGCAGGCGAGTCTTCCATGGCTGCCGCCACTTGCAGCTTTGCCCAGTTGTGCCCAGTGTGATTAACAAGACCAGCCACTTCCAGCGGATTTATTTAGAGCTCCTTGTAAGCTAAAACTATCAAGCACCGCATCAGATTTATTCCGTTGCTTCTTAGGAAACCTTGAAGAACGGCAGCAAAGGAGAAGCTCCAGTAATCAGCAAGGGAGATTAGGAAAATGTATCCATGCCTTGCTGGAGAACTTCCTTCCTTAAGGGTAATTAGGTGCACAAATCCACAAGGCCGGATCTGCACTGAGCGCCGCCCTTAAGGCAGACCAGGCCCAAAGGTGAGCCCTGAAGCCCACCAGAGACGCTTCCACAGCAGACGCTCCTCACCCCCTGACGCAGGGAGCTTAAACTTCCCAGTTAAGCGGGGGTAAACAATCCTGCAATGCAAAGAATTCAAAGGCACAAACATTACGTGCCAATTAACAAATGCTATTTATTTCCCAAACTAAGAGCCCCTGGCAGGGGGGAGGAATGTGCGGAGCATTGTTCTCAGCCAAGAAATTTCAAGGCAACAATAGATCTTCCTATTCTTATTCACAAGTCCACAGATCCACGACTGTGGGAGTTGAATAGGAGCAAGCTTTTTGCTTGTAAAGTTGCCACAGCTTAAAATGTTGAGAGGTGGAGTTCAGCTGTTGAGGCTGTGTCTCAAAGGACCACCACTAACCAGAGGTGGAGACCGATGTTCTTCTCCCCGGACACTAAACGTTAATCTTTCTGAACTGAGCTGCGCTACAAATATGCACACGCGGATAAAAGTAACCGTGTACTGAAAGCTCTGCAATAGCCAAAGCACGCCACTATTTCTCTGGGCTTCAATGGAGCGGTGAGGAAGGAGCAACAATTTCCTGTGTCCCCCACGGCCTGGAGATAATCTTTCAAAGATAAAAGATCACTCACATCTGTGCCCCTATCTGGAAGCTGCAATGCTGAGGTCCCAAGTGGAGAAGCTCCCAGACACCGTGAGCGGGGACTTGTCAAAAAAACAAAACCATGCGCTTTAAAATGTTTTGGAAGCAGACGCACTTTCCCAAGTGTTTCCAACTTGGGTTCCAGCAAGACGGAGAGACAGACGAGAGACCCCAACACGGAAGAGCGAGAGTTGAGAGACCCCAACACTGAAGAGCGAGAGTGCTGGAGAGACCGCTCAAGAAACACCGGACATCAGGAGATTGAGTTCACCTCTTCCCAGCTTCACCAAGATGCTACAAAAGCAGCTATGTGACCTCTGAATGGCGACATGACCAACCCCAGCAGGCTGGACCGACGACCTGTGAGGTCCCTTCCAGCCCCTAACTATGAAAGGCTCCCAAATCCCTCAAGCAATTTGGGCAGTATGCAGTATGGCTCCGGACTGCAGAGGGAAAGGGAAAAGCCACCTGTCCTGGCACCAATGGCAGGACTCAACCTGGCCCATGAATTCATGGACTTGGCACAGCTCTCCCTGGAGACAGGGAACGGCGACCGCTCTTCCACTTGGGACTGTTTCAGAGCCAGAAACCCATGCCTGGACTGCCCGAGTCTGGCACGTAACGAGGCACCAAATCCATCCTGCCAGATCTCTCGCCTGCTGGGAAACGTAGCTGTTCGTTTGCCCACGAGGGTTACCCTACATAAAGCCATCAGGAAGGGCATTCCCTCTGACCCCTGTGAGCCCACTCCCTGCCCTCTAAACCAGCATCCGAGACACAAGACGGCCCGACTGATAGACCTGGTGAGTGGGTTCAAATTGTATTTTCCAACTCACCTGCCACCCGAGGAGCCATGTGTGCTCTTGGGGAAAGGTCACTAGGTGAGGAGTGGAGAGGAGACAGCTGAGCGACAAATAGCAAGATGTTCTCCAGTGGCCTGGTGAAGGTTTTCTCTGCAGGTATTCGGTGATCCCAGATGAGATGGGAGCCCGTGAGTAGGCAACTTCCCTTTCGGGAGCCGGCAAGCTGATAAGATTCATCAGCCTCTGTTTGTCATCACAGGGAGGCCTTGTAGAGAACCACTTCCAGCACCACGCCAAGACAGGAGGCAAACCTGCTTGTCCAAGGGCACAAGCTGACCACCAGCCTGCAGCTCTGCTCCGTGCTGGCCGCAAGTCACGTTTGCTTGGAGGAGCCAGGCGTTCAGCTGGGGACACCACATCTGCTCTTCGCCATGTTCCACCTCCTGGGGTGCAGCCCGGGGCCTTCGGGGAAGATCTGCCGGTCCAGGTTTGGAGTAGTCTCAGCCTCTCCTGTACCATTCACTGGGTGGGCCCAAGAGCTCTGGGCCAGCTTGTTACCATCGTACCCATTGCTTTGATGAACAGCACCACCACTCCAAAGTGGATAAGAGCAAATGCACCTTCCAGGCCTGACAGCACAGGTCCCTGCATTGGAGTCGCAACATCGTGGGGCAGCCATCAGAGGAATTAGCCACGAAACGCAAGAACCACAGATCTCGAAGTTGTCACAAACGGAAATTCTCTGTGCTTTGGCAGTTCTGTGTCCGACCAGTTTTAAAGCCATGCCTGGACGTCCCTAGCAAAACGGGGTGATGCCGCTGGAGCACCAGAGGATGCCAGTGGAGCTTCTGGTTTGCCAGTCCAAACCCATCTGCCTGTCGGGTCCTTTGGCACGAGGTGTCACTCTGCAAGGTCACAGAGGGGCCTTGACTAGAGATCAGGGCTGTCGCTTCCTTGGCTGGCAGGCAGAGATGCAACCACATAAGACAGGATGACCAGATTTTGATTTTCACTACTAAACACTGCAAGCTTTTTTCCTTCTATTTGGTCATCTTTTGGCTTTGCCTGGAAACTCCCCTTCCTTTAGAGGCTCCTCAAAAAGAGAGGGTATTTACAGGACTAAGGACCAGGCTTGCACCCAGAGGGATTACCACCACTTTATCGTCTCACTTGCTCTCCTGGACAGGCTTTCCTTCACCTGCCCAGGGATTTCCCTGGAGGCAAATCCAGGGCAGAGCTAACACACCCAGAAGGACACCACTTGTCCTGAATTTCCTCTTTGTACAAGAACCTGGGAGGGGAACCTCCTCTCAGGGAGATAACTAGATCGCAGCATTTTCCTTTCACTCCTCTGAATTCTGAATCCTCAAAATCATATTTTTGGAAGACAAAGGGAGCTGAAGGACCACCACCCGCTGCCCCAAGCACTGCTCTGCCACCCAGAGCTTTTCTGGTCTTACCTCCTTTTCTGCCCATCTCCAAGTAAGGACAGAGGGGAAGGGGTAAATCCAGGGGGGCTGCGCTTTTCTTGAAGCAACTAGCAGAGTCCAAACATCAGATTTTTAAAAATCACTTCATTTCTACCCTAGAGCAGCTTCAGTCCAAGTCCCCCAACAGAAAGCCGCCTTGTGACAACAATTTCAAGCAGCCTTTTTAACATGTGAAAGGGAAACTTCTGCCTCACCTTGACTTTTCCATTCAGGCACCCACCACAACAGCATCCCCCCGATCTCTGCAGTCACCGAAGGCAGGCAGGATCTTCGCTCTGTGCCTGGGCTTAGGACAGCTTTCTGGACACACATTTAGGGACTTCCTAAAGGAAGGCCCTTTTCCTTGTTCTTTAACACCCCTTAAGAACATAGTAGCCAAAAAGAGAAAGATCCTGGATATAATGCAGTCCTCTTAGAAGATGTCTAGGAGGATGCTTGTCATCTCAGAACTGGACACTGCAGTGCCTCTCACTTTCCCACCCGAATGGCTGGGGTGCGCTGGATGCTGGCTCACTGCAAGAGGAACCTATCCAATGTTGTGCTGTTTGGAGTATGAGAAAGTTCTTTTTAAATGAGAACAGGCCCAAAAACCAAGACCCGAGAAGATCACAACAACAGCTGTGCCCTGCCCTGCCCCTCCACTCTTTTCACCCTATTTGCTTCCAGAAGCAGAGGGAGAAAGCACAATGGAGACGCCAGGGTAAGAGGCCCGCAGCTTGGACTTCCAAGCTTCTAGTCCTTACATACTGCCTCTTGACTTTCAAACTAGCCTTGGATGCACGTGGGCTTAGCGATAGGCTCCTATCCCAGCCTGAGGTTCTCTGAAAGGCTAAGGCTAGCGATCAAGGTTTGGTAGTGGTCCATCTCCTATTTGGCTCCACTACATCAGCTTCTCTGCCAGAGACTCAAGAAAGGGTACTGTGATACTCCACAGCTAGTCTAAGTCCATCCCAGCCATGCAGGATGGATAAAAGATAAATCACCCACAAAAATCCTCGCCTCTAGATGATCCTGGAGTTTTCCCACAACGTCTTGTGGAACCAGCGGGCCTCAGCGTGCCCCCTGACATGCAACCCAGGGGAGCCACGTGAGAGCTTCTGCCCGGGACACGAACAACTGCACTTGTGTGCACACCATGCTTCTGGAGAACAGCCGGCTGGGCTTGAAGCACAACCCCTCAGGCCGCACACCTTCAGCGCCTGTTCCTTGGGCCATATTGGTCACCGCCCACACATAAATAGAAATCCAGGTGCATTGTGCTGCTAAGCAGACTGATGACCAGCTTCTTTGCATTTATTCATTTCTTAATTAAGAATGAATTCATGAATATTGGTAGCAAAGCACTTTGTCTCATCTACCTACAGTTTCTAACTGGAAGCAAAGCAAAAGTTACACCAGCTACTCATAACTGCCTAAAACCGAGTGAGAATTTGGTTTACCAAATGTAAGCAAAGCTCCAAGATGAATCCATCTGTCACTTCCACAATGAGAAACAGGCTGGACAACAGCTCAGAGGCTGGAATTTTACAAGGACTGCAACTGGCCCTGCACCTGTGGTCTGAACGTTTGTGGCAGGGCAGCTGCATCACCAGGTAGCACTCGCGTGGGTACATAGACCTGAAAGAGGGGTGACGTGGTGCTTGGGAATATCCATGCAGAAGTGAAGCACAGGACACAGGAGTAGCCTGTACCGAAAGTGTTCCTTGTAATACAAGCCCGAGCATCTCCAAGCGATGCCACCTATTCATACCCCATTAAACTCCACATTTATTTTCATACTCTGAAGTTTTCACATTGCAAAAATAATGCTACAGTGAATCTTGCTTGCACCTGCACCACGGATTTCGTCACTGTTTGTGGAAACTCGGCTCCGACGTGACCCATGCTATTCCTTCTTTGTACCATGAAGAATTTTGTGCCTCTTCCAATCTCCGACCTTCCAACCAACTTCTTCCATTGCTGTAGTGTATCAGAGGTGAAGGACTGCATCCTTTATAACACCAGAAGGTGAAGAATGTTTGCTTAAGTGTTAGTTTGGTTTAGTTTCCTTTGGAGAAATAATCATGGACCCAAGGCCTTGGGTGGGCTCATTAAATACTGCTTCTTGACAGTCTGAAGCACCTGTTTTCTGAGGGGACTCAGTCTGAGGTGATGGCCCACCCAGAGTCAATTCTTATAGGTGGGAACAGGGTAGAGATCTGCTTAGACTTGGCAAGGCAATAATAATAATAATAAAAATAATAATAATAAAATCAAGAGCAGTTTTGGGGGACTGAATAGTTTTCCAGAAAATCCCGACCTGGGTCTTCCTGTCCAGAAAGTCCTTAAGGCCCTGCTGCCTGTGTGTCACCTCTATACCCCAACTTGAAGGTGCGGTGGCATCACTGGGGCCACCGTGAGATCAAGATGCTTCCACGGGCGGGACGTGTTCCCTTGTGGGTCTCCAACAACTCGAAACCCTCCAAACCTGCCGAGTGAGCTGTACAGGGAAGTACTGGAGTTTACGACTTGTCTGAAGGAAAATGGAATTACAGGCGAGTTTCTTATAAGACACCTCTCTGAGGTTCTTACATGTGCTAGGCGGGAGGAGAGGGTGGAAGAGCTGGTAAGTACATAGAGTAATTTGTACATAGAGGATTTTTTTGCCCATGGTCACTCTGGCCTCTCAGGCAGGAGCTGCTCTAGCCAAGCGATTATCTCTCTCTCCTGCCAGGGGGTTTGACAGGAATACTCCTCAGCTGGAGGGACTGTGCCCTTTACTAAGCAGGTCAGAACAGGCTTAGCCTCAAGCAGAGTAAAGAAGATATTTTAGTCCTTAGGTACAAGTACATTTCTACAGGGAATTCCATCTCAGCTGCCAAATCATGCACCAAGCCAGCAACGGCTGTGCAGGTTGTCGACTTTTTGGAGAGCATTTCAGTTGCCAAAGAAGTCGTACGCGCTTGCCCACCCGGGCTTTTGCTCGCACCAAATCTGGGAAGCTTCGTTAAGAGGCTGAGGGATCACACGGATTGAGATGCCAAGGGAAGAGCAGTGAAAGGTCTGAAGAGGCTGTGCCGTCCCTCTAAGCACGGTCTGCAAGTGCTACCCTCTGCCCGTCCTTGGATCAAACACCTGAGAGAGGAGGGGCCGCGCGAGGGAGCCCGTCATCACCAGGGAGATTATCTGCTCAATCTGGAGGCGCAGACCCGGCATCTCATCTTACAGAACGGCAATTCTGACTTCCTGCGCAGCGCCGGGAGGCAGGGCTTTCATCTCCTGCGGAAGTGCAGGCCAGTCGCTTCGCCCTGTGCTCCCCGCGCCCAAGGCCAGGCCGCGCCAGGGAAGGAAAGCTGCGTGGAACAAGGAGACAGCTAGAAGAAAGGAGACAAGTGACACAACATTTTGCAGCAGCCACCGATGACAGGAAGTGGGGTGGTCTGCAGCTCTCTCAGCCAGCTCCGCACAGACTTTCTGGGGGTGGTGACTGAAAGCAAACTGCTTCCTCTGGGACGCTGGGACGCCTTGCTCCTCCCGCCCATCCAAGAGCCAGGAGGCTCCTATGAAACCTTCCTGCTCAGGAATGGAGATCCCATGAGCCCGTAGTACCCCACATCCATACTGCCCCCCATTCTAGCTCGGGACTTCCTCACCTTACACATGGACCTCACTCCAGATGGGAGCTGGGTTTTGCGGTGCCCCATTTACCATTTCTGCTGGGGGGCAGGGGAAGTGCTCTCCTTCCAACCGGCCCCAGAAAGCCAAAAGAACCAGAATTTAGCAAGGAAAAAGATCCTTCAGCCTCTGAGACCGGGTATCGAGTCCAGGTTAACAATGCCACGAAAAAGGCCTGGGGCCTCCTGCACACACCTCTCGGAGGCAGAGCTCTGGAGGGCGCTTCCACGGGCAGTCCTAAGCCCAGCTCAGAGCTAAGATGCAAGCAGTCACAGGAAGGCAACACTGGGGAGGGTGGGAGCAGCGAGAAAGAGCCGGGAGGTCTGCACTGCGGTGGGGGAATCAGGAAGAGAGCTCCCCAGGACCACGCTTCTTTCCAGAAAATATCCTGGACACAGGCTAATGCCAGAGGCACCCAGCCCCACAAATGGAGGAGGAATCACTCCTCCTTCCTGTGCTGAGACATAGAGCTAGGTCGATGTCCCTGGCAGGGACTAGCCCAGCATCACTGAAGAACCAAATTGGTGGGAAAGGCTGAGCCAGAGCCCCTTCCCACACTCTCCGTGCCCTGGCTCCTTGTCAGGATTATCCCACCGCAGCAGGACAGCCTGGAACAGCCGGCGCAGGGGCTGCGCGCACTGGCACTGCTCGGGAGCTCTCCTGCTCCGGGACGGGGCGTGCAAAAGGCCTGGGTGCTCTAGCACCGAGGTGGTACAAGTGTTTAGGTTCTCCCTCTGCCATAGGTTGTGCCTGCAGATGCAAAGCCTTCTTCTGCACTGTTTTTTGGTTGTAATTGTGTTGGTCTAAGGACATAGGCAGGCAAGGTTTGTTGGGTAGATGTGATATCTTTATTAAACCAACCGAGTAGTTGGAAGAAGGGTGATTGCAACCAAAAGCTTGCAAATAACTTTTTCCCCCCAACTACTCAGTTGGTCTAATAAAAGTACCTGGTCACATGTACTCGAAGAACCTTGCCTGCCTTTTTCTGCTCTGAAACAGAAAGGACGGCTCTACCTGCTGGCAGACAAGAGGACCTCTCCCAAACAAGCAAACTTCTCCCCAGACAAGATGACCTGCCCCAAGACTGTAAGAATCCAGCGGCAGGGATCTGTGGACCTTGTAACAAATAGGAATCGTCTGAACTAGAAAGTGAGCAATTACCACTCTGAAATGTGAGCCCCGATTGAGATGCCTGCCCTTCAGGTACCTGCTGAGGGTAGAGAAACATCCCTTCTCCAACCCTATCAGGGAAAACTCTCCTTCTCTCCAATCTCAGACACCTACTTGAACGGAAGGACAGGACCCTCGGCAATCTCAGCAGGTGGGGCAAGGGAAGATGGCCTCACGCAATGCAGGATTAGGAGATCCGGCACGATAACCAGTGGATTTAGTCCTGTCCATCAGACCAAACCAGGAATGTTCACATTACAAACAGGCCGTGCGTAACCACAAGGACAGCAGCTAGGGATGCTGACCACTGTAGCTGTCAGGGCAGACGAAGGCCAAGGCAAACCCAACCAGCTAACCACTTTCAACTCCCTGCCTGGGCTCTCCACCTTCTGATTTGACACCTGTTAGATTTAATCTCTTGGGGATTTTAACCACTCACCGATTAGCTGACGGTGCCACAAAGGATACGTCCTCACTTACAATGGCTCCTCGGCTCAGCATGATGGTAAACTGAGTTGTCTGACAATCATGTTCAAACATCAGCACTCGTTGCACAGCAGAGCTCAGTGCAAGAGGATACCGTAGATAGGGAAGGCAAATGAAGAATAAGTACACCACTGCGAAGGTTTTGGTTCAGGGCTTGCAGCAGGAATTGAGAAGGAGGGGTAGAGACAGACGTGGCAGCAAGTTGGGATGAGATGCATTGTGGTTACAGTACATGAGAGATAGGCAGGGAGGGAAGAGCCACAGAACAAGATGAGGAAGTTAAGTTACACTTTGTAAAGCATATCAAATAGAAATGCAGTCAACATGGCACAATTCAATCAAGTTCGCAGTAACCATTGTTTAAACTGGAAGCATTGCGCAGCCACCTGGACAGGGTGGCATAGCACAGTGGTCTCTGACTCCTAGCAGACCTCTGCGATGGCTTAGAGCAGGAATGCTAGTTCACGGTATAGATTACTAGGAGAAAGATGAAAATCCAAAGAGAGTCAGACAAGCAAATGGTTTCAGAACCAGTCACAATCCACTCATTACAGTCAAGGACTCGTGCGCTCCATGGCAAACTGCTTCAATTCCACAACAGCTTCATTCTTTAAATTTGGCAACACTTCTAACTTTAATCAAACTGGAAACTGAGTGAGCTCCTCCGTGCAGCGGCCACTGGACTCTACGCACCATTCCCGCATTTACCCTGTGACACCAGAGATGTTTCTACTATAGCACAACTGTGCCGTCGGAGCTACCAGACGATGCAAGCCATTTCCGACTCCGAAGCGGCGTGCAGAACAGCACCGCTGGACAGACGCTGAATGGCTAGCTGACATCTAAAGTCACCTTCAGGTTAAAAAAATTTAACACCCCCCTGAAACTGCTGGGGCATTTACCCAGCTCGGAGCCACTGTTCCAGGCTGTGCGCAGCGGCAGGTTGATGAGACTGCAGTGATCTACACAGCTCATTTTCTAGGTCCTCTCTGCAGCCGGAAGGGATAAACTTTAACAAAATCTTTAGACTGAGGAAGCTAGTTTGATATCTAGAGGTGGAGTCCATGACGTTTCACAGGAAGAGATGAGGGCCCTGACTGCAAGGAGTGCAGCGGTGATCCCTGTGTTAGGACCACAAGGTAGATCCAAGTCTTACCTCGCTGAACTTGTGAGTCTTGCCTTTTGAGTGGAAGTTTCCCAGGCTTAGCTTGCACCCACAGTTGAGTTTCATATAGACTTTTGCTCACAAATGGCTCAAACATTTTGAATACAAGGAAAATAAGGAGTCTGATGCCCACTTACAAAATGCGTCACCCTGGGAATAACGGTTCTTGCTGCAAAGCAACCGGAGACAGACTACTCAAGTCTGGCAAGGAGAAATGATGAGAAATTTGGCAAGCACTTGAGGAGAAACACATTAGAGGTCCGGGTCAGCAACCTATGGCCCATGAAGCCACTTTGCCAGGCCCGCAGCCATGGGCCTGCAGGCAGCAGCGTTTAGTGGTGACTATGGGAGAGATCCTCGTGCTGCCACAGGGAGCAGTGATGGCAGCATCTCCTGGGTCCTGGTCAGCCTGCCACCTCTGATCTGAGCTGGCTCACTCTGGCCTGCAACCTGAAATCACTGCATTAGGTCACTCTGGAGAAAATCCCTGTTACTTGAACGATCATGACACCTTAAGGCAGGGTTATCAACCTCATTCAGCCCCGGGGCAGGATTGGGCCCACAGACTGGCTCCACATGCCACAGACAGTGTGCAGAGCCAGCCTGGCACCCGCTCCACGGCACGCCGAGCCCTGGGGCTGGTTCAGGATGTGTGCTGCATGCATGTGCCCTGGGCCAGCCCTGCATGCCACACGCACCGTGTACCAGGCCTGCACATACCGCATGCAGGGCTGGTCAGGGCTACGGGCAGCACTGCCAGGCTGCAGGGCTCTGCAGGCCGTATCTCCGACACCCCGGTCTTAGCAACAAACAGCTCGTTCCTGCTCAGTTCAAAGTGCACAGCTAAGAAAGCCAGCCAGGAGCACAATGGATGGCCTACGTTATCTCAGCAACCAAAGAGAAAGGAATTTGTGCCCGGCTCGCCAGACATCCCAGCACACAGAAAGTGCAGGCGATGCACAGGGTGGGGCTCGCGGCATTCCTGCAGGGCACGCCAGACCCCAGCTCTCATCCTTTGTTACCAGGAGGGAGTTCCCTGAGGGTTTGCTGAACAATTCCATATAAACCCTCGTGGAAACGTAAAAGAACAATTCAGTGTCCAGTCACGAAACACCCAAGGTAAGGACTGACACACTAGTTTAAATCTCCCCGCCTTGTACTTCAGAAGGGTCAGGCTCTGCCTATATACAACACGGGATTTTTCCAGCACTCTTCAGGCAGACTTCTCGGTGTCACTACGGACCGTGCCCAACACTCAGGCTAAGACCCGATTCCTCAAGTACTGTATAGCTCCGACTGCATCTGTCCCAGCTACCTGGTGGGGTGGGAGGGGGGTAGTTACACGTTACTGGAACAAGCTACAGACCATCCAGAGCCATCGAGATCCCACCAGAAACCGTGGACTACAGCATATTTGCCAAAGATTTGCCAGGGGAATGTTATTGCTTGCAGGCTTTGTCTTCTATGGTTACTCAGTTCACTCCTCTTTTCTGCCCATTCCAATAAGAACTTTAGAAGAACCTCAAAAGCAAGGTTATGGTCTCAAGCAACCCAAAATCCAGCAATTTCTTCCAATGAAGGAGGGAAAATAAAGTCAAGAGAACAGAAGACATCGCTATGCTGCTCTTCTCGCACAGGTGGGAAAAGTAGTGTCATGCTCATAACTCAAAATAGATGTAAAAGAAAGAGCAAGTCTGCAGCGCATCTTCAGCTGAACAGCCAATGCAAGTCATTTCTGAAACAACCTGCATCTCCACGTAAACTCCCTTCAAGCAAGAGCTACAGCAATATTTCAGAAAAGCAAAGGGGAGAAAGAACAACGAGATGACAGTCACCGGGGCACAATTCTGCTCTTACCTTTGCAAGAAAAAAAAAAAAAATCACCTGCGAGACCACCTTGTAAGCTGGTCTGTAACTAGAGCTTGAACCCAGGGAGCTGAAGTGACTATCAGAGCAGCTATCTCCCACGGAAGAAATCTGAGAGCACAACTAACAAGCAAATGAAAAGGAGCTTTCCTCAACCCTCAGGATTAAATTAAATCTCAAAACAGAGGTGGCTTTCTGATGTGGGAGGTCCAGAGTGTCTCCATTTTGCAGGATGCTTGGCAAGGGTCTGCAGAACCAGCGGCCTCCCTTCACCTCGCCCCAAACGCCTCACCGACGGGGCTGCACAGTCTTGAACCCACGCTCAGATAGAGGTGAGGCAAGCAGCAGGTCACAGGCATTTAAAGGAATCCTGTAGCACGCCATCATTTTTTCTTCCACTTGTTTGTACTCCAGCTTCTTCCCAAAAGGATTCGGATCATCTGCCGAGACAGAACTGTCCTCTTCAGCTCAAGAAACACGTACCCAGGAAGGAGGCTCCCAGCTGGCAAGGGGGAAGGTGCGACAACTGTGACTAACCTGGGTACACAGAGCCGGGCGGACACGGGACCTTGGCTGGGCTATGTGGGGCTGTACACGTCAGAGGCAGCCAAGGGAGAAACCACCCAAATAACCCAGGAAGCTGGCACCTGATCAGGTGCCGCCTGCTGTATTTACAGAGAAGCAGGGTGCCCACAGCTGTGCGCCACGGGGAAATGTTGAGCCACAGCAGGGCACGGAGAAGGAGCCCATCTTCTCCCCGACGTTTATGGGTCGTGGAGCAAAGCCGGAAGCCACATCTGCCGTTGCTCTCCCTGCCCTCTTACCAGCTCCACCCTCCAAACCGCTCAGATGGGATTGGCACCCACGTACAGCACAAAGGAGGCGGCAGGAACAGGAAGGAGCCGTGCAGCGCTGTTTACCTTCGGCCATGGGCCTATGTGATGCTTGCTCCCAGAAAAGCCTCCTTCTGTTCAAAGAAACCTGGGATGAAAAGCTCTTCCTGTGGATGCCAGGCTGCCTGGTGCTATTCGACACCTTTATACTATGGGGAGTTTAGCAAATATCTGGACACAGGACAGGCACCCAAGACTCTCGTTCTCAATGTAGGCTATAGCCTGCAAAAGCTCATGCCTCTCTGAACAAGTTAGTCTATAAGGTGGCACCCAGCCATGCCTTCTGCCTGATTTCACATGAACAATGCTAACCAAAGTGAAGGGGCATGCTGCTGTTTTTCTTTTGCTCCTTTACTAGCCACCAACAAAAAATGTCAGGGTCCAATTGTGTTAACAAGAGGAAGCAAGATTGCCTGGCAGTATCTTGTGCTTCCCCACAACGCCAAGGTCAGCAAAACTCAAACCTCTGGGGGGAAAAAAAGAAAATGAGAAAAAACACAAAGTTAGAGTATGGGCCGACACCCCCGTCAGCTGGAAACAGCCTGGGAGCTGCACACCCACTTGCACGCCAGCTGGGTTTGCTGTTTGGCACATGGCTAAGGGAAGATGCCCAGAAGGCCAAGGGCTGTCTAGGTGGTGCTGTCTGCCCGTGACTAGGTGCAGGGCAAGGGAAAAAGGGACATGGGTGCCCAGAGGGAAGTGGAGCTCCTTACAGCAGCACCAAGATGCGCAATATGGATCAGTGGCTGTGCTCAGGAGCCATCGTCTTGCCACCACGGGAGGTGTGAGCGTTATGCTGGGGGAGTAAAGGTGTTAGATGGACTCCAGTATGCAGGGGCAAAGACACGTTGGGTGCAAAGCTGTTCTGGGGTAGCTGGCTCGGGTTTTGAACATGCAACACAACTCAGCTAGGAACACAAGATTTGCCTAAGCCAAGCAGGCCTCACACTGCCCAACGGTAGCACATGTGCTGCATCACCTGCAAAGGCAGGGAGCGGCTGTTACCAGTCAGACGGCAGGATTAAGATGGAGTTGGCGTGAAGTGCAGCTGCATTTCCTGATTTGGAAAGGCATGAATCTGAGCGAACTCAATTTTGTGGAAGGACCAAGATGGCCAAAAACACATGGAGAACCCCAGTTCAAGTACTGAAGAGAGAACTGGATTCATACAGGTGCATGTCAGAACTGACTTGAGACAGAAAGGCAGAAAGAAGTAACTGCAGCTTCACTCCTTCACCAGGAGGTACACAGGCCTAGCAAGGGAGAAGGGGCTC
>JAGPOW010002742.1:25788272-25805355 GCA_030014935.1 Caiman crocodilus | reverse complement strand
CCGAGGGGGGGCGGGCGGGCGGGCAGGCGCGGGGGGGGGGGGGCGCGCGGAGGGCGGGGGGCCCGGCCCGGCCCTCACCTACACAGTGCACGAGCTTGTGTCGCCACGAGTCGAGCTGGTGGCGGACGCCGCGCCTCTCGATGGAGCAGTCCTGCCGCCCGCACGGACTCGCCATCTTCTGGGGCGGGGAGGGGCCCCGCCGCGCTGCGCCTGCGTGCGTGCCCTGCGTGCGTGCGTGGTGCGTGCGTGCCTGCGTGCCGCGTCACCGCGCCCCGCCCCGGCCCCATGGCGTCTCGGTGCGGTGCTGCGGCGGGCGGTGGCGTGACCAGGCCCCCGCTTAGCGCCGTTGATCCGAATTCACTCCCCTCTCTGTTCACACAGCTCCCACTGCACAGCGTCTGCTCCAAACGTGCCTGGGCCGCATTCCCTCCACGCGTCCCCGTGCGCACAGCAGTGCCCGGCCCGAGGCGCAGCCTCCGTGCCTGGAGGTGTCTAAGACCCGGGTAGCCCGAGCTCGCCGGGGCGGGGAGAGGCCAAGGCAGGCGCGGCGCCCGGCTCCGTCCCGCTCCCCCCTTGCCTCCGCAGGCCGGCCCGCTTGCTTGGAAGGGTGCCGGCGCGAGGGCGAGGAGCGGGGCACGGACACGCCGGTCCAGGAGGGAGCGGGCCGGCCCCGCGGCGGTCTGCCTGGACAGGCTCCACGGGCTGGGTCCGGCCCACGGGCCAAGCGGAGCGATCTATCCCCTCGGCACCACCCTCGGAGGAAACCCCGCGTGCTGCACACGTGCTCCCAGAGCCGGGCCTGCGGGGTCACGCCTGGTCCAGCCTGCCTGAGGCAGGGTCAGCCCTGTCCGCACCACAGAGGTGTCTGGTCCCGCGTGGAGGCCGGCTGTGTGGCCAGCCTGTTAACAGTGCAGTGCCCGCGGAGGGGTGCAGCGGCCCGATGCCGCTCTCCGAACGCAGACAACGTGTCGCCGCCTGCTCGGGCCACGGAGCCGGGGTTCGCAGGGAACGACCGGTGCGCAGCGCCTCCGGGCTCCCGGTCCTGAGCTGTAACAGCTGGTTTGGACCCAGCGCTGCGCACGGGTCCTCATGGCTATCTTCCCCCACGCGCAGCACCTTGCCCTCGGCACAGAAGTTCACCGGCCGGTTTTCGCCCCCTCACTTAGCTGGGCGAGCTCTTTCTGCAGCTCCTCTCTGCCTGCGTGAGAGACGACAGCCTGGACAGCGGCATCTGCACACGTGGAGACTTCACGGGCTCGTTTCCAGCTCCTGGATGAAAATGTGTCTTCTCTTATGCTGGACTCCCTATTCGCTGGTCAGTCAGGGAGCTCTTCTTCGCACCCGTTCTGGTCTGAATTCGGTGTTGCAGGTGAGGTCTCACCAGTGCCTCTCCCCGTGGCATTGTCGCGTCCTTATTTCAGCAGGAAACACCCTGCCCAATAGATGCCCGAAACCCGCTGGCCACGGGTGCATTCACGGGCACGCCCCTTTGCAGCTCGTCCTCATGCTCGGGTGGGGTCGTGCAGAGGGGGGTTTCTCCTCCGGTTTCATTCCCGGCTGAGGCGCTCCCAGCTGGTAGCAAAACTCCTGTCTCCAAGGCACGACCCCATATTCTGCATCACCC
This sequence comes from Caiman crocodilus, assembly GCA_030014935.1. Classification (NCBI taxonomy): domain Eukaryota; kingdom Metazoa; phylum Chordata; order Crocodylia; family Alligatoridae; genus Caiman; species Caiman crocodilus. The sequence goes on along the minus strand of JAGPOW010002742.1, from coordinate 25,803,731 downwards.
CAGTTCTGTGATGCCCACCACGGGCCGATCCAGGAGCAGTGGTGCTATCACCCCCGTGGGCTCCTTCCTGCTCCTCCCAAACGTTAAAAGCAGCTGCCTGAAGGAGCAGCAGCATTTTGAGTCAGGCAGCCAAGGGGGTCACTTATCTAATTCCTTCTAATTTCATCACCCCACAGGTGTTAACGACCCTCTCTTCTCTTTAGCAGTCTTGATGTCCCACCAGTCCAGGCAGCCTTTGCTCTGCTGACCTGTCGACTGCTCCTGGGCACAAAGCTCCTCTTTCACAGCCCTGCAGAGTGCTTTGGACTCCTTGCAATGACATTCTTTTGGTTTGTGCTTCCATCTTGAACTGAATAAAGCAGCCCCTGGCCTGGTACTAAAGCTTCTAGTTTATGTTTAAGTGGAGAAAAATGCGTGTTCACGTGATGATGCCTTGCACCCTCTCACACATCCAGATCTGCCCACAGTGCCAGGCCTCCAGCTCACCCGGTTCCTGCAGGATGTTCTGCTCATTCGCAGTGCCCGCGATGCCTCCCAGCATCAGCAGCACGGTGCCGCTTTGTGCCCTGCCGTCTCTGACAAACATATCAGAGGTGCCTGGGTCCCAGACCAATGTTGAGGACCTTGCTCACAATTCCCCTTTTCAGGCAAACCATTCCCATCTCTCCTCTAGCCATGTCCTTACCCACTTGGCTGTCCACTTGCTGCACAGCAGCCTCCAGATCTCTCCTAGATACCCCGGTCACCCACCAGTGCTGCTCGTGGCCTTGGGCTTACCATGCAAGCACTGTGGGGCAGAGGCATCTGCTTTGCTCTGGGTTTGCACAGCCCGTAGCATGAGGCCCTGGTCGCAGCGGGGTAACAATCAACCGCACCAGGTTTAGGAGGTGGGAGGTAATCCCAAGGACCCGCCAGTACCGAGACTCCAGAGGACCTTAGCACAGAGCTGCTCTGGGGGAGAGCTGCTGCGGCAGCTGCCTTGCTCCTCGCCCTTCGGTGGAAGTCAGTTGCAAGCTGCACCTAGCAGAGCCTGCAGCAATTCCTGCCTCCTCGGCTGCCTGGACGCGCTGCAGGACCAGCTTTGATGTTCATGAGCTCCAGGCAGGCTCTGCCCCTCGCTTGGCCTTGTCCCAGGACCTTGTGCACTTGCAGGGACGTGGCATCCTCAGGGTGTCTGAGGTGGGCATTCGTGGCATGGGGAGGCTGCAGCTGGGCCAGGGTTGGAGCCCATCTCACAGCCAGGACAAGCAAGGACTGGTGGTGCACGAATCTGCAGGCGTTGCACAGGCCGCGTGCCAGCAGGAACGGCAGTGCTGTCCCCACGGGCGGAACAAGCCATTCGCTGCCGAGCCCTGCAGAGCTGGGTACCAGCCTGGCCAGTACCAGAGCCCCGTTGTGGAGATGTTTGCCCGGTGCTCAGACAGGGCCACCCCTGCTCTGTAGGGTCCTGCCCCCGGGCACACGGGTTTCTGTGCCAGCCCAGGAGGCATCGTTGGCGCCAGCCCCTTCCCTGTGGCTGGTGCGGCCGTGGGGACCCTGCGCGAGCGGCGAGGGCTAGGGAGGGGGAAGCCAGCTGCGGCTGGACTGTGACACCTACCCTCTGGGGGACAAGCTGAGCTGACCTCCCGGCCTTGCTCTGCCCCGAGGCCTGTGCCTGGAGCCGCAGACACAGCCAATTCCTTCTGAACTCTTCACTCCGCAGGTGTTAACGCCTCTCTCTTCTCCCTTTCTTTGTCTTGATGTTACACTAAAATTCCATTTTTCCTGCCCTCCTGCAGCAGCTCTGATTTCACAGCCCTGTGGGCTGTTTTTAACTCTAGCTAGAAGCATCGCCCCCGGCAAAACTTAATGCAGGGGTGAAAGCAACTTTCTACGAAGCATGGGGTGCCTTGCCCAGACACTCGCAAAGACCCGGCTCGCTCTGCGCATCCAGAAAAGCCACATCCATTGAATTCAAATGACTGCAGGACTAACGAAACAGCAACTCTGCATTATTTTTCCCCTGGTTGGGTGAGTTGTACATGTACAAACAAGACAGACTTTTTTAGGCAGATAGATAGATATAGGACAAATCAAATTAACTTATGTTCCAATAGCTAGACTTGTTTTTGCTTCCATTTTACACTGAAGATGGTGATCAAGTCTGGAGGAGAAAAGACCGAGGGGATTTGATCACGGGCTTGAAGTCCCTGCAGGGCGATGGCAGAGGGGATGGAGATGCGTTTTTCTGTGGCCACAGGGGACAGGACTCAGAGCAATGGCCTTGAGCTGCAGTGGGGGACACTGAGGCGGGAGGTGAGGAGGAACTCCCTGACTGCGGGCGGGCCTGCTCTGGAGCAGGCTGCCTGGGGGGTGGTCGGAGCTCCCTCCCTGGATGTTTTCCAGAGCAGGCTGTCACGAGGCTGGGCTGATCCTGCCGGGAGCAGGAGCTGGGCGAGACGTGGTCCCCTCCAGCCCCACTCTCCTGTGACCCAACAGCAGCAACACATGGGGTTGCGGCGCTTTGCCCCTGCCTGGGGCTGGGCTGATGCCCCGAAGCTCTGCCCCGTCTTGCCCTCCCCACACCCCGGCTGCAGCCACTGGACCTGGCACTGGAGCAGTTTCTAGTCTACAACTCGATGCCCTCCCCGGCCAGGCTGCTCCAGGACTGCAACCTCCCTGATCGCACCCGAGTTCAAGTCCGTGACCCTGGAGCCCAGGCGGCTGCTGGCAACGTCTTCCCTGGAGCCTTCAGGGCCACGGCCGACAGCGCTGCCCCACACCTGCCGGACGCGCCACAGGGACAGCTGGCACCATCCCGTGACCCTTGCTCCTTCACTTCCTCCAATGGCTCCAGCCCACGTGGGCCCGTCTCCTGGCCCGAGCTGCGCTGCTGGTCCCCCAGCACCTGGCTTTGCTCCCAGGACTGCCCCGGCCCCCCTTGTGCATCAACCCGGGCCGCCTCCGCATCGACAACACTCCTCGGCTCAGCATCGTCCTGGGAACACCAGTGCACGAAGAGGCCCCGAGACCACCCTGGGGCCCAGCGATGCCCTCCCTGCCAGCGTGAGATGGGAGAGTGCACTAGGGAGCACGGGGAGCTCTGGGGCTGAGGACAGACTCTCCCGGGCCAGCACGGCACCCAGCACCATGAGCCGGATCCTGCCCAGCCCTCCCCACAGCTCCCACTGAGGCCCAAGGGCTGCTTGTGGCCCAGCTCCAACCCTCCCAACCAAGCTCTGGGCCAAGCAAGTCCAGCCCTTGCACAAAGTCCAGGGCCCCAGAGCCAGGCCCTGGTCAGCCTCCAGCCCCCATGGCCAGGAGTGCCTCTTGGCTGACCTGCAAGGGCTGAGGGGTGCCAGGGAAGCCCTCTGCCAGGGGCCCACCAGCGCTCAGCCCTGCCTGGGGAGCCAGGGGACTGGGACCGGGGCTCCAAGCCTGGGTGCCCAGAGGGCTGGGACCAGTCATGCACAGAAGAGCAGCCCTGTGCTGGGAGGCAGGATGAGGCCACAGGGCCCCGCAGCCCCCATCTGCAGCCAGCGACACCTCGGGGCGCAGCCTGGCCCTGCGCTGGGCTGGATGCGGCCCCTCCCCTCCAGCAGAACAGCTAGGAGGTCACTGGTGGGGCGGTGGCCCCCAGCTGCAGTGCCATGCACAGCCCAGGCCCGGCCCCTGGACCCCCAGCTGGCTGGCACAGGCTCCCAGGCCGCAGCTGCCCCCAGCCAGTGCCCAAGGGTCCCGCCGGCAGCAGCGAGAGGCTGGCAGCCACAGCACGGGGGACTAGGTTTGGGGCTGCCAAGCAGACCCGAGCCTGCCACGAACCCAGCTCAGCTGCTGCCCCGTGGGCTCCTGCAGGGCAGGGGCTGTGCGGCGCGCCCCGTGGCAGCCCCTGCCCACGGCTGACCAGAGCACGGGGCTCATGGGGGGCACCAGGCACTGCACGGCTTTGCTTCCAGCCTGGCACAGGGGACCCTGGGACACCCCGTGAGGAAGGGGCTGCAGCCCCCAGGTAGCCGTGACAGGCCAGCGGGGCACTGCGCCCAGCCCAGGCAGGGCCCGGCCAGGAGTGCGGTGCCCCGAGGGCTGTGCCTTGGCCCCTGAGGCACAGGCAGACCCAAGTCCTTCTCTGCTGCCCTGGCCCAAGGGAAGCCTCAGCCACCCCTGCCAGGGGGTGCAGGTCCCAGGGCCACAGCAGAGCCAGCTCGGCTCACCGGGGCCCCCGGACGTCCACCCCCATGGGCCTTGTTTTGCCTGTTGCTCCCCTGGGCAGGACGTGACCCTGCCCCAGGCCACGTGCCCGGCTCTGCAGAGCCAGGGCTGAGCAGCAGGAAGGAGGGAGGCAGCGGGCGGGGGTGGGCGCGGAGGTTAATTAGCCACGTGGCGCTGCTGGGGGAGGACACCCGGGAAGCATCCGATAAAACAAACTCCTTGAAAACCAGAAGTCGGCCTGACGGGGCTTTTTTCCCTGTTTTTTTGTTTTTGCATTTCTTTAGAAAACCAGGGGCCGCGGGGTGGGGCCGGGAGCCGGGGCTACGTGCGCAGACTGCGCTGCGCCTGCTTCAGCAGGGTGTCGAAGTCGAGAGAGTCGAACTTGCTGCGGGTGGGAGCCGGGTCGAAGTCCTCCCGGTTCGAGTCTGGAAGCAGACGGTGCTGCCGTGAGCCGCGAGGGAGGGGAGGGGAAGGGCCACGCTTTGGGGGCACAGGGAATGGGGCCCGAGCCCTCCTGCCCCAGGAGCAGCCACAAGCCAGCAAAGGAACCCTGGCTCCCGGCCGTGTGCCCAGGCAGAGCAACGCTGCTGCTGCGCCGGGCGCGTGGGGTGGGGGCGCAGGCGGCAGCTGCAAGGAGGCGGGTGTGGGGAATCATGGGGGCGCAGACTGTGGCCACATCCATGGTCTGCCCAGGGACGAGGGGGCTGTGCCCAAAGCCAGGGGTGGAAGCGGAGGCTCACCCAGGTCGGCATAGTTGCGGCGGCAGAACTGGCGTCGCCCGCCAAAGCAGAGGTCGAAGGGCTGCTCATCCGGGCGCCGTAGCGTGTGGCCGCGCTCGATGGCAGCAAAGGCCTCCTCGGCGTAGCGGTACGTCACGAAGCCGTAGTTGTCGCTGCCGGGGGATGAGAGGGTGTCACGCCTGAGCCCTGACCGCCCCGCACCCTGCTCTTGCCTCCTCCCCACGTGTGCCTGCAACAGAGCCAAGCCCCCGCCGTTCACTCACCCCTCGGAGCGGAAGTGGAGGGTGCACTCCTCGATGTCCCCAAACACGGAGAAGCGGTGCCGCAGCTCCGAGCACGTCATCCTGCCGGGGATCTTCCCAATGAAGACGACCCGCCTCTCCTCCTGCGCGAGGGGACACGACACTCGGGGCCGTCAGCTACTGCTAGCTGCCCCTGCCCTTTCCAGGACAGGCTAAACGGCCCTCGAAGCCCCCCCACGCACCCGTTGCCCCCCCAACCCTGTCTGAGCTGCTTCTGCCTGGGCTCTGGCATCAAGGCAAAGCCCAGCCCCAGCACCGCCTCCTGATCCAGGCGCGGGGGCATCAGTGCTGCCTCCCAGGCCTGGGCTGTGCCCATGCTCCTGCTGGGTCCCGGCTGGAGGGTCTTGCTCCCGCGCTCAGGCTCAGCCCCATGCTGCACTGGGGCAAGAAGGGATTTCCCCCTGGTCAGACTGGTCCAGACTGGGGTGTTTTGCCTTCCCCTGCGGTGGGGACACGGCCCGGCCTGGGCTCTACAGTGTCCATGACACCGCTGGCAGCAACAGGGCACTGGCGGCTGCAACCCCCCTGCTTTCCCGGGGCAGGGGCGATGCTTGGGGCTGCGTTAAGAGCAACGGTGTTGTGTGGCTCTGAGGTCGGACACGGGCTTTGGGCTGGTCTGGATGGGGCTGGATGATCCCTGCCAGCCCCACAATGCTGAGATCCTACAAATGGTGCCTGAAACTTGCATCCAGCCATGACGGCACAGTAGGTGCTGCCCGTGCCGGGCCATGGGAACAGCTATGGCAGCGTCCCGCAATGCCGCAGGGCCAAACCTGTGCCCTCTCCGGGGCAGCCCCAGCCCCAGGGCTGCCCCCCCGCCGGGCACAGGCCCCGACACTCACTATTGCACGTTCCTTCTGCAGGAGTCTCTGCCTTTGGTAGTGGTCCTGAGAGTCGCAGCTGTACCTGCCGGCAGAGACGGACGCTCGTGAGCGGGGAGGCTGGATGCTGCCCAGGGCAGCACAGACAAGCCCAGAACCCACAGCAAGGGCCCAGGAGGACCGGGCCACCCCCTGGGGTGAACAAACAAGGGAAGAGCCCTGCCCCAGCCCCAGAAGAGCAGCCAGGCCTTCCCTGGGCCAGGAAACTGGGCAAAATGGCTGCTCAGAGCGAGCCCACAGGGCAGATGTCAGAGACCCCCGACAGGTGTCAGAGCAGCTGCAGGTCCTGGCTGGGGCAGTGGAGACCGGGGCCCTGGGCCCGGCACGTTCTTACCGCCTCCTCCGGCTGTGCCTCCTGCAGGGCGACAGGGAGTGGGACCGGGACCGGCTGCGGGATGTGGACCGGGAGCGGGACCGGGACGAGTAGGACGAGGACGAGCTGCTGCGGGAGCTGCCGCAGGACCCAGCGCTGGAGGGCGAGGAGGAGCGGGAGCGGGAGGAGCGCCGCGGCCGGTACCTGGGGCGAGTACGGGGCACGCTGAGTCGTGCACGTCTCCCTGCCCTGGTGCTGCCCCCACCGCCCTGCGCCAGCACCCCTGCACGGCCCAGCGCTGCGACGAGTGCAGCAGCACCAGCCCTGGTCTGCACAAAGTTCAAAGCAGCAGCACGATTTAAGAGGTGATTCACTCTGAAACCTAATGATGGCACACACTGGCCGTTACTTGCTGCCAAATCGGTGCCACTAGACAGCATTGCTGCCAGCACGCAGCTGGGGTCCATGGCGCCACGGTCCCAGGCTCTGGCCCACTGGCGTCCTGCCTACAGTACAACCCTGAGGACGCTGCCCTTTCCTCCTGCAGACATGCCCCTGCTCTCCACCTGCCCCAGGGCAGGAAGGGGCACCTACCCAGGGCAGCTTTGCAAGATGCCAGTGGGCAAGCTAACCCCGTCTCTGCCAGTCAGGTGGCCCACAGCCTCCCCCAATGGCATATGCTGGGGGAGGGCAACCGTACGCTTGAATCCCCCACAATGCACAGGAAAAGCCCTGTATGGACGGAGCCAGCCAAAGCCCCAGCTGCCCCCAAGCACTGCTCTGGCGCTGCTGGCCATGGGGCTCATCAGGGTCGGGGTCACGCTGAACTGGGCAGGGGCAGGGCCGCGTCCCCTCTGCCCAGGCCAAGCTCAGCCACAGCCACAGCCGGCAGCCCCTTCCCCTGCTGGGCCACGATCCTCCGGGGACCACGCGCTTGCAGCGTGCACCTAGCAGGAGCAGCCCGACCCAGCACTGCGGCCCACGCAGGGGGAAGCGGCAGCGGGGGCCACGCCTGCCTACACCAGGGTGGTCTGAGCAGGCCCCCAGCCAGGGGCCTGGATTCACCATGGACACGGGCGAGGGGGTTGCCTGGGAGACTCCAGGCAGCAAAGCCAGGGCACATGCACCCCGTGCACCAGGGAAGACCAATGCCCCAGGGCATGGCGCAGCCAGGCCTGGAGTGCAGCAGGGGTGGAAGATGAGCTGGGGCAAAGGGTCCCCCAGTGCCAGGCTCCCTACAGCCTCCTCCCACCCCACAGGAGACTGGGGCACCCAGAGCCCTGCAGAAGGGAGACGGGCAGAGGGACGGGCATAGGCAGCCCTGGAGCCCCAGCAGGCTGGGATCAGGCAGAAGCAGCACAAACCCCGGGGCAGGTGGACAGGGTGAGCTGGTCCCTGGGGGCATCTGGTCGCCAAGCAGCACCCCCAGCCCTTGCTGTCGTGGGATGGACGAGCCGTGGGCGACCCCCGTGGCAGTGCAAGCCCTGGCCAGACAGGCAGCACCAGGCAGAAGAGCATCGGAGCTGCCCTGTCCCGGGTCAGACCTGGGTCCCACCTGCCCAGTGTCACGGGTGGCAGACAGCAGGGGCTGGACGAGAGCGACTGGGTCCGAGCAGCGTTTCCCCTTCCTCTCTCCCTTGCAGCCTTTAAAGATCAGGCAGGTCTGACACAGAGGCCGTGCCCCACGCTCCCCGCTCAAGCGACCGATGCTCCTTTCCTCCAAGCACGTGTCCAACCCCGCGTGAACCCGGCCGAGCCATCGGCTCCCACCGCATCCAGGGGCCACGAGCTCTCCCTCTAATCCCAAACCGGGGGAAACGTCCTGGTGCTCGTTCAGAACTGCCAGCCTGCCCGCGTCACACGGAGCCCCCGCTTCTCGTCTGGCGAGAGGCAGTCAGGGATAAACCCGTCCGTCGCCTTTCTCCTCGCCCGTCAGTGAGACGCTAGGAGGATTCAGAAGGGCCGGGGCACGGGGCAGTGCCGGGGCTCCACGACAGCCCCGCAACAAACCCAGCACGTGCACCCCCGCCAGAGCAGGGAGAGCCCAGCCGTGCCACCACTCACCTGCGCCACCGCTTGGGTGGGGGGGACGAGGACCGGGAGCGGGACCGCGAGGAGGAGGAGGAGGAAGAGGAGGAGGAGGAGGAGGAGGAGGAAGAGGACGCCTCGCTGCCCCCGTTGGAGCTGGCGCTGAAGGAGCGGCTGGCTTGGCGCCGCCAGGTGCCGTCTGGGGGGCCGCCCGAGTCCTGGCGCACACGGTAGCAGCGTAGGGCCCTCTTGGCACCCGAGCGCGGGGGCCGAGTGCTGGGAGTCCGTGTCTCCTTGTCCCGGCAGGGGGACGCGTCCGGAGACAGCAGCACCGAGGCGGGGGGGCTGCCCCTGCCCGGGGTGCTAGTCCGGTGATCCAGTGGCTTGCGGCTGGCCCCAGGGGCACCCAGGGCAGCACTGGCAGCAGGCAGCGAGAGGCCAGGCCGGTCCGGCGTCCGCGGGGCAAGGGAGGTGATGGGCTTGATGGTGATGTCCGCGTGCTGCTTCACGTTCCAGCGCGATCCCAGCTCGGGCGTGCCGGTGCCGGTGCCGCCCAGGAAGCAGTAGTCGTGGTCTCCAGCACCCACGTGGCTGGGGGCGAGGGGCACGGCAGGCGGGGGCTTCCCTCGGGGCTTGCCATGGGGCAGCGGCTGGGCCTCGATGAGCTTGGTTGTCTTCTGGGCACCCTCCAGGGTGGCAGTGCTCAAGGACCGCGGCTTGGCCAGCAGTGACACGGCGGCCAGGGGCTTCCACAGCTGGTGCGGGGGTGTTGCCGGCGGGGTCAGGCCTGGGGGGACAGAGGGGGTCAGCGTGGGGCGCAGGCACCCTGTGCACTCTCCACCCTCCCACCACGCTTGGGGCCTCCCAACCCACTCAAGCCTTTCCCCGACGCCCAACAGGCCCCCCCTGCCCCCTACGGACCTGGCGACTCTGGCCCACCCGCCGCGGGACCCCTCGATCCCGGCCCCGTGGGGCTTCACCTGCCACGTTGGCGAGCTCGGGAGCCTGCAGGCTGTCCAGGGGCTTCTTGTCCTGCTGCGGCTCCGCGCTGCTGAAGGGGAAAAGCCGCTATCACATGCAGCTGCCACACGCAGGGTGAGCCGGTCGGGGTCCTGGACCCCGCAGAGCTGGCTGTGGAGGCCTGTGGCCTCTGGGTCAGAGCTCCCGAGTCCATGCAGGGAGGGAGCAGACGCTCACGAAGAGGCCACGCAGGCTCCGATCCTCCCCGACGTCAGCCAAGGGCCCAGGCAGGGACCCGCTGCGCCTCTAGATCTCACACTGCTATTAGATGACAGACCAGTTCCCCGCCCCACGCTGGCACAGCTCAGCCCCCAGCACTCACCCCACGCTGCTGGCAGACGGCTTGTCTTTGGGCGCCTCCGCGCCCGACTCCTCCTTTTTGGCTGGAAAGAGAGAGGAGAAACCTGTCACTAGCCAGGCTCGGGGGGAGATCCAGCAGCCCGCGGCGCAGCGAGCAGATGAGAGCGCCCATCGAGGCGTCTCCTGCCAGCATGCACCGCTACCTGGGGACTGGCGCTCCCGCGTGCCACATGGCACCCCCCGGCTGACCCATGGCTCAGGTCGCACCGGCAATTGCTGCGAGCCAGGAAACGAGGGCTGCGGAGGTCTGGCCATGGCAGGGAAGCACCACCCGAGCCAGGACCCAACACCAGCGAGAACCGGCATGAGGCCGAGGCTGCCCTTCGCAGGACCAGAGGGGAGTGGGGAGGGGGCCGCAGGGTCCTCACCTTCCGTCTTCTCAAACTGCTCCAGCAGGCTGGACAGGTCGGAGGCTTCGATGCCTGAGAGGGAGAGAAAAGTCGTGACTCGGCCCTGGTTTGTGCTGCCAGCACATCACTCCTGCGAGACCTCACAGGCCCACGGCGCAGGACCCCCACACCTCCCGGGCCACGGGCGGCCGGCTCACCGATCTCGCTGATGAAGGCCTGGACAATATCCTCGCAGCCGCTGGGCTGGGTGGGGCGGGCCAGGGGCCGGTGCCTCCAGGGCCGGGCAGCAGGTGGCTTGGCACCCTCTCGCGCCCCCGCCGCTCTCCTGCAGCCGGGCTCGCGGTCGGCAGGTGGGCGAGGCGCTGGCTGGGCTTGTGCCGGCCCGGCTCCTGGCGGGCTCCTGGCTGGCTTTGCCGGCGGACAGGCGGGAGGCAGCTCCCTGGCTGGAGGGGGCTCTTCCATGGGCCCGGAAGCAGCAGTCGACGGGTCTTCCATGGCAGCAGCTGGCAGCTCTTTCACGGCCTCGGCGGTAGCAGCCGACGGCACCTTGGCTTGGGCAGCCGCAGCCGGCGGGTCCTTCGCGGCCTGTGCAGCAGCGGGAGCGGCTGAGGGCCTCTCCGCGGGCCGTCGTGCCTGCCGCCTGGGGTCGGATGCCCTGCTCGTCTTGGCTGGGGGCTGATCGGCGGCTGCATGCGGAGCTGCAGCAGAAGCCTGGGCGGCTGCCGGCACCTCAGGGGCAGCAGCGACGAACGGCGGCGCGGGCAGCACAGCAAAGGCCGCCGGCTCCGGGCAACTCAGCGCTGGGCTCTGTGGGGCGCTGCCAGGGTCAGCGAACACCAGTGGAGGCCCCAGGGGGGGCAGGGCCACGCCGGGCCAGTATGGGGGCGGCAGGGCCGGACCCCAGCCCACGGGGGCGTATGGAGCGCCAGGGCCAAAGGGAGGGGGTGGGGGCACGGCTGGCGGTGGCCAGGCCAGGCCCGGGGGCGGCAGCCCAGGCACCAGGTGGAAGGCATTGGGTGAGGCAGTGGCCGGTGGTGGCAGCAGCGTCGGGGGGAAGCCAGAGGGTGGGGGGCCAAAGCAAGGCCAGGAAGGCACCGGTGGGTAGAGGGTGTAAGGAGTCGCCAGGGCTGACACAACCCCAGTTGGAGCAGCTCCGGTCACTGGTGGCGCCACGAAAGGCAGCTGCGGCGCGGGGGGCACGGTGGTCAGTGCTGGGGCCGGAGGGGCCTTGCTGGCCGGCGGAGAGCTGGCAGGTGAACCGGCAGGTTTCTCGGGGCCCTTTTGCGTGCCGGGCGTCTCCGCAGGCAAGGCCAGGGGCTGCACCGGTGGTGCCACCAGGCAGGGGATCTCGGCCAGCTCGGTGGGGGGCTCGGGGATGCTGGGCCACTTTCCGGCCACCTGCTTCTCGGGCTCCTTGCCGGGGCCGGCACCGGGCGCACGGTGCTGCATGCGCCGGCGGTACTCAGTCAGGCTCAGGGCCTTGGGCCGGGCTTCCCGTGGGGGACACGTGGCCGCTTGGTTCTCGGCTCGTGCAGGCTCCACGGGCACGGGGTGCTGGGCAGCTTCCCCCGCAGCATCCTGCTCGGTGCTGGGGGCAGGCTCTGGGCTGGCGCTGGCCTGACACGGGGCAGGCTCACTCTCCTCCCCGCACTCCACAGCTGCTGCCTCTTGCTCCTTTGGGCTGGGTATGGCCTGCTCCGTCCTGCTCCGCGCCATGGGGCTGATGACCGCAGGCTCCCGGGGGGGCTCGGGGCAGCTTCTCCTGTTCCGGGAGCCCCGGGGCCTGCCCCGTGGCCGGGGGGGCGCGTGGCTTGGGCGCAGCTCCAGCTGTGCATCCTTCCTGGCCTGCTCCAGCTGCTCCGCCAGGAAGTTGGACACCTGCGCCGAGGGGCGTGTGGCCCGGCTGGGGGGCGCCTGCCCCTCAGAGGACCCCCGCCGTGGGGCAGAGGAGGCTGAGCGGAGCCGGGAGGCCATGGAGTCTCCCAGGGGCCGGACCTGGGCACTCGGCGCCTCCGTGCTCTTCTTTTTCCGGCTTTTCCGTGCTCGCTCGCGGCCCCGGCCCCATCTGGAGCCCTGGCACTTCCCGCCGGCTGGCGCCTCCGTGCTGGGCTGGGAGTCGCTTTGAAGATGGCGGTCCTTCCCGCCTGCCTCTGGTGGGGCCGTGTCAGCTGCTGCCTCGGGCAGGGTCTCCGCTGGGGCGGCCGCATCTCGGGCTGTAGCTTTGCTCCCCAGAGCAGGGGTGGGCACCTGGTGCTGCTGCGCCTCCACCTCCGCAGGCAATAGCTCCTCCGGGGCAGGGGACTGCAGGGCACCATGCCCCTCACCCCTGGCAGCGCCCTCCTCCCCGGCTCGGAGCGGGGCGTTGAGCGGGTGGAACACAGCAAGGGTCTCCAGGCTCTGGCTGTCGCCACCAGACACGATGCCCAGCACGACGGGAGCAGCGAGCAGGTTCTTGTTGGCCGGCTTGGGCGCAGCATCCAGGTCGGTGGCGAAGGCGGGCAGGCAGTAGGGGTGCATGGACTTCACCAGGTCGCACAGGGAGCTGCCTGCGGGGCTGATGATGCAGGGCACGTCCCCCTCCCCCAGCCAGGCCACTTGGGGCTCTGCTCCGGCCTCCGCACTTGCTGGCTCCAGGGGGCAGCTCAGGGTGCCCGTCTGGAGGTCTCCCGCAGCAGTGCTGCCGTCCTGCCTGGGGCTGGGCGCCTCGTCGTCCTCCTCCTCCCCGTCGCTGCGCTGCAGGGCCGGCTGCTCCTGCACCCAGGGCCGGAGCGGCTTCCTCTGCCCTCGCCGCGCCTGGCTCGGGGGCCTCTTGGGAGTCACCACAGCATCTTCCTGGCAGCTCAGAGAACGGTCCCAGCTCACGTCCGTCTCAGCCTGGTACGGAGAGGGAGGCACGGCAGGGTTACGGCTCTGATGGCCGCTCCCCAGAGCAAGGGAAGCCACAGCTTGGCACAGGCTCGGGGGCAGAGCACTGGTGGCAGCTCCCAGGGGACTCCCCTTCAACGACCCGTGCCAGACCCAGAGTGCCCCAGCCCCAAACCAGTGCTCTACCTTCCCAGGCACCACGGGCGTGCTGCTGCCGCTCTGAGTCCACGAGCCCCACTGGTCCTCCAGGGCAGGGCCGTCCTGTTCAGGGGAGGCCTGGGACAAGCCAAGGAGCTGGAGCTGCAGAGGAGAAGGGAGGGTGAGAAGCGGGAATGCAGCACTTCCATGCAGTCCCCTCACCCCAGGGCCGTGTCCAGTCCATGAAGTCGCCTTGGGGCCCAGCCTGGCCTTGCAGGGGTTCTGCCCCAGTCGGCCCAGGGCTGCCGCGTGCCCTCGCTCTGCCCCTTGCCGAGCTTCTGAGCCTTAATGCCACACGCCGGGACCTCCCTATCCCCAGACCCCAGGCAGCTCCCCTGTGCAACCACCAGGGGGCGCTGCGCTGCATTCCACGCGTGTGACAACATGCGTGCTCACAGCACGTAGGACTCTGGGCGGTGCTGGCACACGGGCACCCGTCTTGGGGTTCTCCTGCCCAACAGGCCCCAGGGGAAGGCGGTGCTGTGGCCAGCCCAGAACGCCACCCTCAATTACACGTGTCGCATGTGCGCGGTTTCGTGGCTGATGCTAGTTAAGGGCAGAAAAGGGTCCTCCCAAGGTGTGTCCAGGGCAGGGGAGGGTCAGTCAGGGGCAGGGAAACGTGTCCTAGGTGTGTCCGTGCGTGCCCGAGCTGTACCGCGCAGCTCTCCTGCTCCCGGGGCGCCAGCAGCTCGGCGTCCACGATAGTGTCGAAGGGAGACAGGGTCGCCTCGTCCGTGCCATCCAGGATCTCCGTGATGGCCGTCAGCAACGACAGCTCGTTGTGCAGCTCCAAGGGGTCTTTGTTCTGGTGAGAAAGCCCCAGGGAGGGGGAGCAGGGTCAGGGGGCCGCGTGCTGCCCGGCGTGGAGCGGGCAAGGGCAGCCCCGGTCAACAGCAGCTCGCCCAGTCCCGGGAACCAGCAGGATCAGCCCCCAGCGCCTCCCGGGAGACGGCCCCTGCAGCCTGGAAGGAACCCGGGAGCCAGACGCCCCGTCCCGTGCTCCAGCCATCCCCACTCAATGACAGCCGCGTGGGGCTCCCCCGTCCACCTCGCTCCCTGCCCCATGCAGCACTGCGCGAGGCTGTCCAGGCGGGGAGGGCTTCACCCTCCCTGCTGCGCTGCGCTGCACTGAGGACCCAGAGCTGGTGGGGGGCCGCTGTGCCCGCACCCGGTGCCGTTACCTCATGGTGGGAGCCGAGGTCCTCGATGATGGACAGGACGGAGGAGTCCCAGTAGTTGTGCATCTCCTCCTCGAGCGAGGACATCTCATCCAGCAAGAAGCACTGGGGGGGAGGGGGAGCAGGTGGGGTAGGGGGCACAGACTGGCCTTGCCCGGGTTCACGTGCACGTGCGACGCTGACAGCATTGGGACAAGCCTCTCCGGCCACAGAGGTTGCCGGCCTGCAGTGGCTCCCCCAGCCGCGGACAGAGGATGCTGGGAGCTCCCCCTCCCCTCAGCCAGGCCGACGACGCCAGATCCAGGCCTTCCCCTGGCAGACGGGTCCCTGCTCTGCAGCCCAGGAACAGAGGCGCCCCGGGATCCGTCTACACTGGGGTTCCCACATCCAGCCCAGGAGAGGACACGCCCCAGGATCCGTCTACACTGGGGTTCCTGCATCCAGTGCACGAGAGATGTGCCTGGGACTCGTCTACACTAGAGAGCCTGTGTCCAGCCCAGGAGCGGAGCAGAGAGACCCCGAGATCCATCTACACCAGGGATCCCATGTCCAGCCCAGGAGAGATGCCCCTGAGATCTGTCTACAGTAGGGATCCCGCATTCAGCCCAGGAGTGGAGACACCCCGGGATCCGTTTACACTAGGGATCCCACATCCAGCGCAGGAGCGGAGCCGCCCCGGGATCTGTCTACACTAGGGATCCCACGTCCAGTGCAGGAGTGGAGACGCCCCGGGATCCTTCTACACCAGGGATCCCACGTCCAGCGCAGGAGTGGAGACGCCCCGGGATCCGTCTACACTAGGGATCCCACGTCCAGTGCAGGAGCGGAGACGCCCCGGGATCCGTCTACACCAGGGATCCCACGTCCAGCGCAGGAGCGGAGACGCCCCGGGATCCGTCTACACCAGGGATCCCACGTCCAGCGCAGGAGCGGAGATGCCCCGGGATCCGTCTACACTAGGGATCCCACGTCCAGCGCAGGAGCGGAGACGCCCCGGGATCCGTCTACACTAGGGATCCCACGTCCAGCGCAGGAG
>JAGPOW010002742.1:25753766-25779090 GCA_030014935.1 Caiman crocodilus | reverse complement strand
GCGCGGTGGGGCGCGGCGGGGCGCGGGGCGGAGGCCGTGCGGGCGACGGTGCCCGCCCAGCCGTGCGCACCGGCGCGGAGCCCCCAGCCCGGCGAGGCCCTGCGGGCAGTGGCGACGGCGGCAGCAGCCATTGTTCAGGGGGAAGCTCGCAAACAAAGGGCTCGGTGCGCTTGCGGAGCCGGCCTGCGGCCTGCCGGGAGCCCCGGCCCCGGGGAACTTCGCCACCGCCTCCCCCGGCCCCTGCCAGCTCCATGGCCTGGCAGCCGGGCACCGCCGACGCCTGCTAAGTTTGCAGCCGCTGCCTTCTCCCCGGTAAGTGCCCGCGGGCCACGGGGGCAGCGGTGCGGGCGCCGGGTGCCCGGCCCCGCTCTGTGCCCTGGCGGGTGTCAGCGCACCGGCGAGCGGGGGCTGTGCCGGGGCCGGCGGGAGCCGGGCTCCGTGGGCCGGAAAGTTTGTCCACGCGCGGCCGGGCCCCCAGCCCCTCCCAGACGCTTCCCGGGGCTGCATGTGTGCAGTTCCGGTGCGGGAAAATGGGCATCCGAGCCCCGGCAGCTGCTCCCTGCCCCCGGGCACCTGTCGGGGGGCACTGCCACCCCCACGCCGGCACGTGGCCCCTTCGTTGTGAAGCTCCTGAGGCCCCCCCCAAGCACTGGACCCGCCGGTCCCATCTTGCATGTGCTGCCGTGGGCGTGGGGCTGAGCACGGCAGACTCGTGGCACTAGTGACTGTGTGCCCGGGCCCGCAGGGGACTGCTGTGGGCTCCCGCCCTGCTCTGTCAGGGCGTGGGGCTGGCGTGGGCACAGGTGCAGGTGGTGCCGGGCTGCGTGGGCTAACGAGGATCGCTCGTCAGCATGAGGCCGGGGGCAGGCTGGACCCCTGCTCTGGAGGCAGCAGAGGGGTGCGGGGTCCGGCCGCCTCATCCTGGTTCAGCTGAGCGGCGGTGTGAGCTGTCCCACCAGCGCGGGTGTCCGTTGTGTCTGCAGACGTACAGCGCCGAGCGCGGCGCGGCCGCAGCACCAAGCCACTGCGTGTGTCGGGGATTGCCTGCGGGCCCCGCTGGCACCGGCACCCCGGTTGGGTCCCATCCAGCATCTTCCCGTGGCTCTGGCAGGGCTTGGGGTCTCTGTGCTGGACCCTTGTCCCCAGCCTGGCTGGAGCAGGTGGGTGCAGAGCCCCGGGGCAGACGCGGGCAGCCCCAGGGCAGTCCCGATCCCAGGGCCCGTTTGGGGGAGGAATCCGACCTGCCCCTGTGCATTTTGGGGGGAGGCAGGTGGCGACGCCTGGGTGCTGGGCTTGTCACTCAGCACTCGCAGAATCAGGCCCACAGCCTCCTGGAGGGTCCCTGGCACGGGACGATGACCGGGTTGGGGCAGGGTCCCTGCCCGCTGCAGCCCAGGGCCAGTCCTGGCCCCGACGCTGCAGGGGGATTCCCCGGCCCGGCGGGCTCGAGGCTCCCGCTCCCTGGTGCTGGGGCGGGCAGAGCGAGGCACCTCGTGGATCCGGTGCCCGGCTGCGTCGTCGCTGTGCCCCGGCACGGGGTGGGGGCGGCGGGCGTGCCGCGGAGCCCCGGGGTGCGGGGAGCATTGCAGCCTCGGCTGGTTTTCCTCGCAGCTGTGCGGGGAGTGGGGAGCCTGGGGGCAGCACGGCACCCCGGCCCGGGGCGGCACTGCTGGCGGCTGGCACCGCAGCTTCTGCGCTCAGGATCAGGGCCCGTGGGACGGCCCAGCCCAGCTGCAGCCCCCCTTCCCTGGCCCCAGCCCCCTGGGGTGATGCCACGGGCCTGCCCCGAGCCGGGGGCAGCGTGGGGGTGTCACGAACCACGCGTGCTTCCTGCTGCCCCCGTGCCGATCCCGTGGGTGCCAGCCCTGGGCCCAGCCGGGTTGCAAGGCAGCGGGTCGGCCCGGCAGGGCTGTGCCGGAGCTGGGGTGCAGAGGCGGGCGCGGGGAGCCGGCGTCTCCCCTCGGCTGGCCAGGCCCGGCCCGGCGGGGCGGCCTCACCTCTGGCAGGCGGCAGGCGGAGCGTCCCGGCATGCACCGCGTCCTGATGCAAATGTAGGCGGGCCGGCAGGGCTGCAGCGGTGCAGGCTGGGAGCGAGCGCCGTGGGCTGTGGGGGGTGGGCCCCGGCGGGGGCTGGCCGCCCCGACCCCCAGCAGGTCGGGGGAGTCGGAGCAATGGGGCCAGGCCCTGATGCTGGCTCCCCCCGGCCCAGTGTGTAGCTGGAAGACATCGCCTGCAAGAGGCATGCCCCGTGGGAGCAGCCCCAGGCCGGGGTGCAGCGGGGGGCCAAATGCCTCTCGTCTCCAGCCTGCTCCAAGCACGGGGGCCTGGCCGCAGCTGCCCGCAATGGCGATGCGTTGTCTGCATCTGCTGGGGCTGGGCAGTGCCCTCGCAGGGGGTGTTGGAGCCGGCGTCCCAGTGCGGGGGCAAAGTGAGGCATGGAGGGTGTTCATCAGGGTGTGTGTGCACATGTGTCTGCTTGTGTGTTTGTGAGGCTGATACAGGTAAAGGGATGTGTGTGTGTGTCTTTGCACTCCTGAGGCTGATACAGGCAGAGGGGTGTTCATACGTGTGGGCACACGGGTGCATAGGCGTTCCTGAGGCTGATGCAGGCAGAGGGGTGCACGTATGCACATGCGTGTGTTCCTGAGCTTGCAGGGAGCTGGCGGTACGTCTCGGGGGAGCAGGAAACCCCAGGGCCCGGGGAGGGCTCAGACCAGCAGCAAGGTTTATGGCGACCCTGGGGACGGGCGCGACGGGACTCCTTGCCCCGGCACTAGCGAGACCCGTGGGAGTGGGGATCCCCGAGTGGTGCCCAGGAGGGGAGCCTGGACCGGGAGCTCCCTGGGGAGGCATCCGGGGCCCCGATCCTCCCAGGATCCTCTCCGGGCAGGTGCAGAGGCACGTGCTACCAGCTGTGCCCGGCGCTGCCTTGCTGGAAATGTCCCAGGGCTCGTGCAGGGGATGCAGCGGGGAGACGGTGCTGGGTGGTGCATGGGTCTGGGAGGCAGGAGGCTGCCCAGGGCAGGGTCCTTGGGTGTGCCAGGCGGGGGTGACCACGGTGCACGGGTGAGAGCAGACGCGGGGGAGTGGGGGCGAGGGGACTCACTGCTAGAGCAGCTTTTGTTTGACCTGAAATACCTTGCACGGGGCGGGGGCTGCGGCAGCTGCATGCCACGGAGCACCGCTGTCTGGAGCAGGGCCAGGCAACCTGCGGCACACGTCTGACAAGTGGCACCGGCAGTGTCTGCCTGCGAGACGTGGGAGTCGGGGGGGGGGAGCGGACAGCAGAGCCGCGGAGGGCAGGTGGCAGAAAGCAGAGCAGTGGATTGTGCAGGGGAAGGGAGTGGCGGTGGTATTTGGGGAGGGTCCAGGGCTAATCTGGAGTACAGGTGGGTCCCCGCCACCCTCGGGGATGTGTCCAGGGGAGCGGGGGGATTTGGTGCCCCGCGCTGGGGGATGCTCCCGACACAGACCCGGGTCCGCTTGGCCGCGGCGGGCGGCTGCTTCGTGCAGCGGGGCCGGTCCGAGCGCTGAGCCGGTGGCACGGCCCGGTGCTCCCCTCGGCCCCCCGGCCTGGTCTGCGGGGAGCACCCCGCCGGGGGCCGGGGTGGCGCGGTTGGCTCTCTGCCCCGTCCGTCTCGGGCTCTCCGCGCCCAGAACCTCTCAGGCCATTTGGCTTCACTCCTAAAAGCTGCTTTTCCAAGCGGTTTAGTGCCTGTTACGGGCCCGGCGATTCCTCTCCAAACATGGCCTCACATGTGTGAGCAAAGCAGCATGGCGTGTGCTGCTGGAACGGCCGCCCACCTTTCTGCTCCACGTGTCGGGGGGTTTTAATCCCCCCCAGAGGGGCTGGGGCTGGGCTGTGCCCGTGCTCCTGCTGGCACCGGCCCCGCAGGGTCCCGGCGGGAGGGTCTGGCCCCCGCGCTGAGCTCAGCCCCGCACTGCACTGGGGCAGGAAGGGACTTCCCCCTGCTCAGACTGGTTTGCACTGGGAGGCTTTGCCCCCCCTGCAGTGGGGGCCCGGCCCGGCCTGGGCTCTCTGCAGCGCCCGTGACCCCCGGCGGCAGCGGGGCGTTGGTGGCTGCGGCCCCCCAGCTTTCCCCTGCTTTGCTCAGGAAAGCCGCTCTCCCCGGCGGGCCCGGACCCAGCGTCGGCTCCGCTCCCCCTCGGCCCCCGCACTCAAGCTGTTGCGCGGCTCAGCCGGCTCCCCGGGACCGTCCCTTTCGCGCTCGAACGTGACGCCGCTGCGTTTCCCCTGCAGACACCATCGGCCCCGCGGCCGCACGCGAGTCCCAGGGCCGCGGCGCTGGCTGGGAGCTGCGGGGTCGCATCCAGTCCAAGCCCTGCCTGGGGCAGGATCTGGCCTGACAAAGCCCGTGTCCGACCTTGGAGCAGCGCCCCTCTGCCCTGCCGGAGCGGGGGGCAATCGTCGCCCCGAGGCTGGGACCCTGAGACGCGCAGTGGGGTGGCACGGTGTCACCGGAGCCCGGGTCCTGTTCCCTGACGCCAGGCGTCGGGCCCCAGCGCCCCCGCACTTAACTCACTAGCCCCCGTCTCTGCAGGGCCGGGAGAGGGCCCAGGCGGCCCAGCCCCAGCCTCCTGCTCTCTGCCCAGCGGGGAATGGAGGCCAGGCTCCGACCGCCGCGCCGTGCTGCCGCCTGGACAGCCCCGAGGGGCAGCAGCACCCAGAGCTGATGCGGGCTTCTCTATCCGTGCTGTGCCGGTCCCGGCGCGGTGGGGCTCGAGGTGGGCGAGGGCTTGGGGGGCTACAAACTCCCCGCCGGCCAGGCCTGGCCTTCCCCAGCCGCACGGGCCACTGTAGGAAGGACGCAGCCCAGCAAGGGAGCTCGCCAGGCAGTGGCACGGGTGGGGAAGTTGAGGCAGGGATGGCACGCAGGGTGCCCAGTGCCACGGAGAGCTGGGACCCGGGCGCCGGAGGCTGGAGGGGTTCCAGCAGCTGCTGGGGCAGGATCAGGCCCGCTCCCACCCCCAGCCTGGGGCAGCAGAGGCCCGTGCGGGGGGCTGCGGCTGGCTCCTGCCAGGGCTGGCACCGGGCCCCTCCCCGGCATAGCTGCAGCCTGCTGACCCGCGAGTGATGCCCCTGCTGCAGCTGCACCCCCGCCACCCCGGGTCCTTGGCTGGCTCGCGGGCGCAGGGCACCGGCTCCAGCCCTGTCGCGCTCAGACGCCAGCGCTGCCCAGACACGGCGGCTCCAGAGAGGCCGGGTGGGGATCGCGCTGGGCTGGCGCCGGGTGGGAGGGGCCGGGCCCCGATCCTGGCCGGGGGAGGCAGAAAGGCACCTGCCAGGAGAGGGTCTTCTGGGGGGCTCCGTGGGGCTGGTCCCTCTGTGCTGCCGGGGTTCGGGGCCACAAGCTGCGCTGACCTGCCCCTCGTCTCTCCCCCAGGCTGTTCCTCCAAGTCGTTCAAGCTGTACTCGCCAAAGGAGCCCCCCAACGGCAACGCCTTCCCCCCCTTCCACCCAGGCACCATGCTGGATCGAGATGTGGGGTGAGTGGGGCTGCGCGGGGGGAGGCGCCACGCGGTCATGGAGTGCCAGGGCCGCGGGGCCCGCAGGGTCACGTCCAGTCCTGGGGCAGGATCAGCCCCGTCCAAACCAGCCCAGACAAACCCCGTGTCTGACCCCAGAGACACACAACACAGTCGCCCCGACGCAGCCCCGGGCATCGCCCCCGACTCCGCAGTGGAGGGGGGCTGCAGGCATCCGCGTCCTGCTGCTGCTGCCAGGGGGGTCGTGGGCGCTGCCGAGAGCCCGGGCCGGGCCGGGCCCCCGCTGCAGAGGAAGGCAAGGCCCCCCAGTGCACCCAGTCTGAGCAGGGGGAAGCCCTTCCTGCCCCAGTGCAGCGCGGGGCTGAGCCTGAGCGCGGGGGCAAGACCGTCCCGCCAGGGCCCTGCGGGGTTGGTGCAGCAGGAGCGTCGGCATAGCCCGGCCCGGGCTGCCTCGGGGGGAGGCTTCGACCCCCCGGCACGTGGAATAGAAGGGAGTGTGGGGGGAGCAACCAGCACAGGACGCCCCATAGCGAAGCATGGGCATTGCTGCACCTGCGTCCTCCCCCCAGTGCCCGTCCTGCCTCTCCTTGAACCCTGCAGTGATGGAGGGAGAGTCCCCTCGGTTCCCTGGTCTCTATTCCCCTGAGCACCCCCCGGCCCCAGTGCTGGTGCCCATCGGGTCAGGTCCAGCGCCCTCATGCTTGCTTGTGTCTCCACAGTCCCACACCCATGTACCCGCCGACGTACCTGGAGCCTGGCATCGGGTAAGTAGGAGCTGCGGTGGGGGAGGCACGCGCAGGCCCGGCAGCTGAGCCCTGCGTGTGCACGCGTGCGTGTGCCGGGAGCTGCCTCCCTGCTGGGTGCTCGGAGGAGCGTGTGCCCGCGTGGTGTATACGTGTGGGCACAGCTGCCCCCTGCTGGGTGCTGTCACGCTCGTGGTGGCACACGCCTGTTGTGTCCATGCAGCAGCTGCCGATGCCTCCTCAGCTCCTGCCCCCTGTGCTGGCTGGGGGGGCAGCACCATACATCCGCCTGGGCACCTCGGGGTCTGGGCACGCCCCTGGTGCTGGTGTCCAATTTGCAGGGGGGCAGGCAGGGCCGTCCTGCCCCCACACAGCCCCTTCGGCCCCAGGGACAGAGCCCTGAGCCCCACGGGTACGCGGCTGGGCTGGGAGACTAAGCGTCCTGTGCCCGGGCTGCTGGGGGGCGCAGGGCCTGTCGCCTGCCCTCCGCCTGGCTCTGACGGCGCCCTGCGCTCTCCCGGCAGGAGGCACACGCCGTACGGGAACCAGACCGACTACCGGATATTTGAGCTCAACAAGCGGCTGCAGAACTGGACAGAGGTGTGGGCCTGGGAAGGGGTCAGGCCCCTGGGTGAGGGTCTTGGGGGCCCAGGGCAGAGTGGGTGCCAAGATGGACTTACGGGTGGTACTTGGTGCCCGGCCCCGGGAGGCCCGGCCCCTTCCTCGTGTGCTCAGCTGGGCTCCTGAGCCGCGGCCAGGGGTGCGGAGGGCTGGCCATGCCCAGATGCCACCGTGTTTTCCACCCAGGAGTGCGACAACCTGTGGTGGGACGCTTTCACCACCGAGTTTTTCGAGGACGATGCCATGCTCACAATCACCTTCTGCCTGGAGGATGGACCAAAGAGATACAGTGAGTGCCCCCCGCCGGCCTCTCGGCCCTCACGGGTCATCCCGGAGCGGCCCCACGAAGGCTGACGCTGCACAAGGGCTAAGGGCTGTCTTGCCCCAGGGCCGGGCCCCCAGCTTCCCCCGGGTCTGGGTCCGTGGCTGTGTGGTCTGGGGCTGCATGGATCGGCTGCGTGGCCCCAGCGTGGGCGCGGAGTCAGGCTTGGTAAGGAGAACCAGCTGGCTGCTCCGAGACCCACCTGATGGGCACCTTGGAGACGCTGGGTGCCATGGGCCTGGAAAGCAAACCCCAAAGCAGAGCAGGGGTCCGGCCTCACCCTGCCTGGTGTCCCCGGGGAGGAGGGGGACTGCCCCGCTGTCCCGGCAGCAGATGCCTCCTGCCCGTCTCACGCCTCCAAGAGGACCTAGAGGAGCTGGAGAAGGTTCGAAGAAGGGCAACGGGGGTGATGAGTGCTGTGGAGGGACTTCCATGTGAGGGGAGACTGATGGGGCCAGGCCTGGTCGGCTTAGACAAGAGATGTTGGGTGGGGGGGAGGAGAGAGATCGGACACGTGCATGAGGGAAAGGGGCTTCGGTCGCTATTGAGCAGGGAGCGCGGGCACGGCCTCTGCATTGGACCTGCCTGGACCTTGAGGACGGCAAAGGGGAAACAGGGTCAGACCCGTCACTCTTCCTCCAGCCTCTGCCCGCGCGACACCGGAGACTGGGCAGGACGAACCGGGGTCTGACCCCGCGCAGGGCAGCTCTGATGTCCTCACGTCCCCTGGCCGGGGAGCGCTGGGGGCTGGCTCTGGGGCGCAGGTGGCTGACGCCGTTTTCCTCTCCCGCCTGCAGCAATCGGCCGGACGCTGATCCCCCGCTACTTCCGCAGCATCTTCGAGGGGGGCGCCACGGAGCTGTACTATGTGCTGAAACACCCCAAGGAATCCTTCCACAACAACTTCGTGTCCCTCGACTGTGACCAGTGCACCATGGTGACCCAGCACGGCAAGCCCATGTTCACCCAGGTAGGGGCCACGGCTGCACGGCCTCCCGTGGCCACCGCCACTTGGCCCTCCAGGCCTCCTCCAGGGGCCCCAGGACTGACCTGCCCCCATGTCCCCAGGACTTCCTTAGAGCTGCTCTTTGGCACTTGTGTGAGTGGAGGTTGCCCTTGCCAGCCTGGGCACCCCATCCTGTGACCATCTATGTCCCGGCCTGCTGCGCCAATGGGCTCAGGTGCCGGTGGTCATGACCCATGGACCCAGGCACCGGGAGCTGGCTTGTGCCTGCTTGTCTGGCAGGTGCCGCACATGGCATCTCATCTCCTGGCATCCCCCCTGCACTGAACAGGCCGTGATGCCCTGCAGAAGGTGACCTACCGGGCCCTGGGCTGGGGGTGGGCAGCGCAGGGAAGGGGCACGGTGGTGGTCTCCGGTGCCGGCATGACGAAGCCTCATCACAGGTGTGCGTGGAGGGGCGGCTCTACCTGGAGTTCATGTTCGACGACATGATGAGGATAAAGACGTGGCACTTCAGCATCCGGCAGCACCGGGAACTCATCCCCCGCAGCATCCTCGCCATGCACGTGAGTGCACACACGTGTACACGCACATGCAGGGGCGGTTGCCATGTGCTAAGGGAGCCCACACCTGGTGCACTTTGTGGTATTCACGTCTTTCCCACAGGTTGGGAAAGGGAGGGGGGTGCTGGGCTGTCTCCCTTGGGCCAGGGGGCTCGGGAGAGTCTGGCTAAAGGGTCTCGGCCTCCTGCATGCACGGGTTGGGCAGAGCTGGGGTGGGGGGACGCAGCCGCTGTTCCCAGCTTGGGGGCTGATGCGTCGCTGTCTGCCCCCAGGCGCAGGACCCCCAGATGCTGGACCAGCTGTCCAAGAACATCACGCGCTGCGGGCTCTCCAACTCCACCCTCAACTACCTCCGAGTGAGTGTGGGATGGGGCGGGCTGCCAGAAACCCCGGTTCTCCATCCACGTCTTGGGACCCCAGCCAAGACTGGCATGGGCTGAACTTGTGGCTGCCCAGCCTGACCCTCTGTGCAGAGAAGGAGCTGCCCGAGCCGCCACCGGGCCACGGAGCAGGCTGGCAGAGGGCAGAGGCCCAGGCACAGTGGAGAAGTCCCCTGGAGAGAGCCCTGTCCCGTGGCAGAGGCCCTGAGGCGTCCGGGCTGCGCTGGGGGCTGCAGCTCTGGGTCCTGGCGGGGGCAGCTCAAGGCCTCGTGTCTCTGGCTGCCGTCCTGGAGCTCAGAGTCTGCCCGGCCCCTTAGCGCCGAGCCCCAGGGTGGGGGCCACGGAGCGGTGCCATGGGGGCTGTCGCTCTAAATGCAGCTTTGGGCAGCGGCGGGTGGGGGATGATCCAGGTGCAGTGGTGCCTGTGCTCTGCCGTGGGGGGTACCCGGGTTCTGGGCTGTGCAGGATGCTCCCCCTTTCCCTTTCTGCTCCGTGTGTCTGGGTGTCTGTAAAGCTCCCCCAGAGGCACTGGTGCTGCGGCCCGGGCTGGGGCTGTGCCAATGCTCCTGTGGCACCGACCCCGCAGGGTCCTGGCGGGAGGGTCTTGCCCCCGCGCTCAGGCTCAGCCCCACGCTGCACTAGGGCAGGAAGGGATTTCCCCCCTGCTCAGACTGGTCGCACTGGGGGTTTTGCCTTCCTCTGCAGCGGGGCACAGCTCTCTGCAGCACCCATGACCCCCGGCAGCAGCAGACCTCCCTGTATCCCGGGGCAGGGGCGATGCCTGGGGCTATCAGGGGTGACTGTCTTGCAGCCCCGAGGTCGGACGCAGGGTTTATCTGGGCTGGTTTGGACGGGGCTGATCCTGCCTCGGGCCGCGCTGGGGCTGGGTGTGACCGTGCAGCTCCCTGCGCGCCCCCGCGGCTCCCGGACTCCATGATCCTGTGATGCAGTTGCTGGGCGGGGATGTGGAGACGGGCTTGTGGGGCTAAGTCATGCAAAGGAGTCATTGCCTGTTGATGAGACATGCAAATCAGCATCTCACCTGATCCACCCGGGGCGGCCGCTGGGCAGGAGCAGGAGGGTGTTGGGGCCGTGGCGGGCCTGGCCTCCCCACCGTGCCCCTGGACGCTGTGCGTGGCCGAGCCTGACCCCTTCTTCCTGCAGCTCTGCGTGATCCTCGAGCCCATGCAGGAGCTGATGTCGCGGCACAAGACCTACAGCCTCAGCCCACGCGACTGCCTCAAGACCTGTCTCTTCCAGAAGTGGCAGCGGATGGTGGCACCGCCTGGTGAGGGCCCCGCTGGCTTCCCCATCTATGTCGGGGTTGGGGGTCCCAGCGCACCGGCTCTGCCTGGGGCTGACCATTCCCAGCCCTGCCACCGAGTCCCCGGTGAAGAGTCATTAGCCCTTCCTGCTCCGTGGTGCTGGGCAGGGTGGGAGGGAAGGCAGTGGAGCAGGTGGGGGCCGGGGGCAGTAACCGGACGTGTGCCCCCAGCCGAGCCGGCGCGGCAGCAGCCCAGCAAGCGCCGGAAACGGAAGATGTCGGGGGGCAGCACCATGAGCTCGGGCGGGGGCAACACCAACAACAGCAACAGCAAGAAGAAGAGCCCGGCCAGCACCTTCGCCCTCTCCAGTCAGGTACCTGTAAGCATCCCCTTTCCATTCTCTCTTCCTTCCCGGCCCCGGCACGGCCCTCTCCCTCCCGCCCGTGGCGGCATGGGGCCTGGCAGGCTCGTGGCCAGCCCCGTGGGCAGGGACGGCCTCTCCCTGCAAGGATGAATAGCAAGGCTTTATGCTCCCCGTGCCCCTGTGGGGTGATGGGGCTCGCTGGGCTCGCTCGTGCCCGTGTGGACCTACGCGTACCCAGTCCCTGCTGCCTGGGGTTCAACCGTGGGCACAGTTGTCAGTGCCAGCACCTGGCGCTAGAGCAGGGACCCCGGGAGGAGAGGGGCGCAGGGAGACCCCCGCACGGGGTCCCCTTGCAGGGGCAGTTGAGATGCCCCGTCCCAGCGGGAGGGTGCTGGGGGCTGCCAGCTCCGTGGGGGCGGTTGAGGTCCAGGACCCAAGAACAGCGCTGCCCTGTGCTGGGTCAGACCCAGGTCCGTCCTGCCACGGGCATGCCTGACGCAGTTCCCGGATGCCCCCTGCGACCTCCCCGCGCTCCCTGCTCAACAGCAGCCGATGCCCTTTCCTCCAAGCACGCGTCCAGCATGAACGGGGCTGATCTCAGCTTCCACCGCACCCGGGGGCGACGAGCTCCCCTCTTTCATGCCCCACTGGGTGGAAAAGCAGGTCCCAGGGTTGGTTTTAAAGGACCTGCCTCCTAGTTTTGTGCAGTGACCAGTCCTTGCCCGACGAAAGACAGTCGGGGGTAAACCCCGGTGATTTCTCTTCCGCGCGTGCCCCGGGCTGGGGGGCGCGCTGGCAGCTCTCGAGGGGCCGTGAGGGCGGCTGCTGGCGCCAGGCGGGGGCTCTGGGAAGGCCTCGGAGGGCCGGGCTCGCCTCTGCCTCGATTATGTTTCGGGACCGTCTCCCCTTTCAGGATGTGATGGTGGTGGGCGAGCCGACGCTGATGGGCGGGGAGTTCGGGGACGAGGACGAGCGGCTCATCACGCGGCTGGAGAACACGCAGTTCGACGCGGCCAACGGCATCGACGACGAGGACAGCTTCAACAACTCGCCCGCCCTGGGCGCCAACAGCCCCTGGAACAGCAAGCCGCCCTCCAGCCAGGAGAGCAAGGCGGAGAACCCCACCTCGCAGGCGTCCCAGTAACGGCCCGGCCCGGCCCGGCGCCCGCGGACTGAGTCCCAACCGATCTACCTGTACGTTTGCAAAGGAGAGTGACTGCGGCGGGACGCGGCCCGGCCCCGGGGGCGCCCGCCGGCCCGGCCCTGCCCTGCCCCCAGGCTGCAGACAGCTTGCGATGGCGCCCCGGCCCCCTCCAGACACGTCCCGCCACCCCCGCCTCTGCACGCCAGACCCCCCTTCTCCCTCGGGGCAGGGCGAGCGGGCTTGGCTTCATTCCCCCTCTCCCCCCGCTCCCCTCTTCTCTCTCCGTCTCTCTCCATCTCCTCCGCCCAGCACCCCCTCGACTGGAAACCCGCCGCCGGCTGCACGCCAGGACTGATCGCTGGCGCCCGCCCCGGGGACCCGGCAGCAGAGCCGCGGGCGCTGGGTGTGGGGGTGCAGGGGGAGCCGGGGCCGGGCCCCGATGCAGGGGGTTCGCTCAAGGCAGCGCCTCCTGCGGGCATGGGGCCGGGGGGGCCCGGCCTGGGGTCCAAGAGCGCGGGGGGCAGAGCTTTGTACAGAGGAGCTGGGCGGCGGGGCCAGGAGGGACCAGGGCCGGGCACCAGCTGCCCCCCGCTCCCCTCTCGCCGCGGCCCCGGGCTCCCGGTTTGCTTTTTTTTTTTTTTTTTTTTTTTAAATAATATTATTAAACTGGTAAGTTAAAAAGCAAAAAAGGAAAAAAAAAAGCCCCCTCCCCCCCACTCCCTGCCACCCCCTCCCCACTTTTTGTACCGTCTCCTCGGCCTCTCGGGCGTCTCCTTTTCTATACCCGGTTCAGAGAGCTTCAGACCAAGGAGAGACTTTGCAGACTTGCCCCCGGACCCCTCCTCCCCGGGCCCCCGCGGATGTGTGTGCTGTTGTCCCGTCCCCGTGCCGCCCCTCGGGTTTGTGTACCTCGTGCTTGTACATTTGCGCGCTGTAGCCAGTGTGTGCGACTGTTCTTTCCTGTGTTCTCACTAGAGCAGCTGCCTCCGTCGGTGTTAGGGAAACACGAATACCAATGGCCACCATTTCCTCTCCTCCTTCTTTTCAAGGCGATTTGTTCCTTCCCCGGAGGCCGGGGCAGGGCTGGGCTGGGGGGTGACGTGGCACTGGGCACGGCCTGTGTAAACGAGGGGGGGGACCTGATGGGGCCGGATCCTGGAGGGGCTCCTCCGGGCCAGGCAGCCGCCCCGGGACCCCGTGTGCCACGGCTACCGGGAGGTGCCGCCGCACTGCACGTGCCCCAGCAGCACGTGGTGGCCGTGTCCTGGTCCCCCCCCCCCCCGGCATGGGCTTGGGGGGTTGCGTGTGCAGGGGCGGCGGCGGCACCCCTCCCGTCTCGTGCCCTGGCCCGCCGTGGCCGTGGCAGGAAGGCAGGGGCCCAGCTCCACGGCAAGGGAGCGTGGCTCCGGAGGGGCCCTGCCTGGAGCCCTGTTTGGTTGCTGGTTGCTCGGGGGCAGCCCCCGCCTGGCACTCGCAGGGCCCGGGACCGTGGCCCTGGGGTGGGGCGTGCTCGGTCCCTGCCCTGGCAGCGGGGATGCAGGAGCTGGGCCGCGGGGGTCCGTGGAGCGAGGATGAGCCCCGGGCACGTGGCTCCTGCCCCGCCATGCCCCGCTACGCCCCCGCACTGTGCGCACAGCGGCCCCGCCCCTGGGCGCTGTACAGATGACAACCCCGCCCCCCCCCCGGGCACTATACAGCCAGTAGCCCCGCCCCGGGCACTATACAGGCGCTAGCCCCGCCCCCCCAGGCACTAGACAGGTGGTGACACACCCCCGCCCCGCCCCGGGCACGATCCAGGCGGCGACGCGGCCCCCGGCCCCCGGGCACTATACTGCCTTCTCCTCCCTCCCCGCATAGTTTGTGCCATTTATGAGTCATGTACGGTACCAATAAAAGCGACTTTTTGGTTCGACGCTGCTCCGGGCTCTGATTTCCACGCGGCGCCCATGGGGAGCCCCCAGCCCCGGGGGTGGCCCTGGCTCCCCCCGCGTCCGTCCGGGCGCCGGAGCGGAGCAGCCGTGCGAGGGCCAGAGCCGCGCCCCGGGCCCGGCGGGGTTGGTAACCGGGCGCGCTGGAGAAAAGCGGCGGAGCCCCCGGGTAGGCCCAGCCCTCCCGCCCCGGCGCTGGGGCCGGTCCCCGGGCCTGTGCCCTGGGCGGACGGGGGGACGCCCCAGCCAGGGCTCTTGCCCCTCCAGCCGGGGGGTCTCGGCGCCCCCAAACCGGTCCGGCAGGGCCCGATCCTGCCCCGGCAGCAGGTGGGACGGCGGCGCCGGTCGTGGGGGCCGGGCGGCAGTTCTGGGAAGCGGCATCCGCCCCCGCTGCTCCCGGGAGACGCGGCATCCTGTCCAGTCTCGCAGGCGACGCCGCCCTGAGCCGGGGCTGCACGGACGGAGCCTCGGCCCGGGCCTCGGCGGCCGCGTCGGGACCAGGGGCTGCTGTCTGCGCTGCGGGCAGGATCGGGGCCCGGCTCGTGGGCCCCGTGGTGGTAGCCGCAGCCCAGGGCAGGTAGGGGCGCCTGCTCCGGCGCCCAGGGGTGGGGGACCCTGCTCAGCGGGCAAGGGGGGCACGGCTGGCTCCATCTTCCCGGGACGGTGGCACAGAGGAGGGGCGTCCTCAGCACCCGTCCCCACCCAGCTATTAAAGCCTCCTTCCCGCCGGAGCAGGGCCCAGAGCCCAGGGGTGCGGGCTCCCAGCCCCCCGTTACCCGCCTAGCCCCGCTCGGTGTCCTCGAGCTGGGGGCCGAGCCCCCCTCCCCGCCCACGCCCGGCTGGGGGCGCTGGGGCGGCCGGGCCGGAGGGGAAGGTCCTTGGACGGGGGTTGCATGGGGCCGGGCCGGGCGGGCGTTGGCAGGGCCTCCACCTTGCACGAAACTTAAACAAACCATAAACCCTGGCACCGGCTTTGTTGTCCCTCAGCAGGAAGCAGCAACAGGTGCTGGATTTTCTCCCCGTGCTTCCTGCTGGGGCAGGGCAGGGCAGGGCAGGGCACCCTCACGCACCGCCGCCGTGCCCAGCCAGGCATGGTCCGCGACTGACCCCACCGCTGCCGCCCCAGCGTCGGCCGGACCGCCGGCAGCATGGCCCTGCGCAACCTGACCCAGCCGCCCTACCAGCCGCCCCCCGCGGCCCTGGCCGGCAGCACGCCCTGGCTGGACAGCATGGCCCGCGGCTTCCTGGGGCTGGTACAGCCCAACGCCTTCCCGGCTGGTAAGAGAGACCCGCCGCAGATGCCCTGCTTGGGGGGCAGCTCCCCTGTACCTCAGTTTCCCCCGTGGGCTCCCCAAACCTGCGCCCTGCCCTGTGCCCCCACGGCCTCGGGAGCCCCGACTCCCGGGTCCTGCCCTGCTGCACCGTGCCCCCATCCTGGGCTCTGCACCCGCCGGGGCTTCGCTACGGACCCCAGGCCGGGCTGGCATCTCCCTCGCAGGCCGCGTCCGGATGCGCGATGCCGCGGGGACCCGAGGCCTTGCCCGCCGGGGCCGTTGTGCCAGCGGGAGGGTCCCCCGGGGATGTCCGCGGCCTGTGCCCTCCTCCGCTGCCCTGGGGACCCTCCCGTCACCCGGCCGGACTCGCTGCGGCTCCAGAACCGCGGCTCCTTTGTGTCGCCGGAGCGTCCCTGCGCGGCCCTTCCTGCTGCCGCGGCTTGGCCGCCTGTTTGCTCTGGTTGGCAAACAAGCAGGCGCCAGCCTGGGCTGCGGGGAGGCTGCAGGCCAGCGCCGGGCAGGGGCAGGGGCTGCAGAGCCCGGGGCCGTGGGGTCCTGGCGCTGGCTGGGCTGCGTGCCCGGGGTCATGGCCTCGGGGTGGGGGTGGCACGGGTGCCCCCTGCCCGGGGGGAATAGGTGACCCCCTGCCCCACTGCTGCCCCTTAGCCAGGCCAGGGTCAGAGGTCATGGCTAGGGATCATTGCTCTGTGCAGCAGCCCCGGGTGGGGAGGGGGCTGCTGGGTCCAGGGCTCTGTGTGCGACCCCCCAGCCCGGGGCCAGTGGGGCTTCTCGCTCTGCCCCCACGGCCGCTGACGCCCCTTGTCCATTCCTCTGGCCAGAGCTCCTGTCCCGGCTGATCCAGGAGCCGACCCGCATCACGGAGCCCGCCACGTACAAGCAGGTGCGTGGCCCCCACCCCTGCGCTCTGCCCCCCTCGTGGGCGCCGCGCTGACTCTCTCCCGCTGCCAGGTGCTGTCGTACGAGATGGGCTTCCTGGTGTGCGCGGCCATCGGCCTCCTCTTCATCCTCCTCATGCCCCTGGGCGGGCTCTGCTTCTGCTGCTGCCGGTGCTGCGGGCGCTGCGGGGGCCGCAAGTACCAGAAGCAGGACGAGCGCATGGGCTGCCGGCGCCGCGCGCTCTGCACCACGCTGCTGCTATTCTCCGGCCTGCTCCTGTGAGTGCCGCGTGGCATGGGGGTGCACGGAGGCTAGTGGGGGCTGCTGTGTGTCATATGCCCTATACTGCCCTGGGGAAGTCTCCCTTTGCTGTCCCCTGCCCCAGCTCTGCATGTGTCCCCATGCGTGACCCCTCTGGGGCTCCGGCTCCCCCGTGCACCACTGGACCATGCGTCTCCATGCCCAGCTGCAGGCTGGCTCCCATAGTCCCCCTTGTATTCAAGACCCCCCCCAAAGTGTAACGGGATCTAAAGGGAGCTCCAGGCAGGGATCCAGCCCCAGGAGCACCCAGGGAGCCCGTCCACTATCGGCCTAGGAGGACTCATCCCCACTGCTGGTGGGGGAAACCGAGGCAGAGCTGGGCATGAGCCTTGCCGGGGTGGGGGCCAGGGTCCCTGGCAGTGAGGGGTGCAGCCCCTGGCCTGCACTGACCCCCCGCCGCGGCAGGGCCTGGAACGTCTGCGCCTTCGTCACCAACACGCGCATCTCCCGGGCCATGGGCAGCAGCTTCGTCACCTTCAACAGCTCCGTGCGCAACCTGAGCACCTACCTGGATGACATCCCCCAGGTACGGGCATGGGGGCCACGGGCAGAGGGGGGCACGTGGGACCCGGGCTGCAGCCGGGGCCTGACACCCTCGCCGTGTCCCCGCAGCAGGTGGATTTCGTGGTGAACAGCAGCCATGTGCCGCTGGGCCAGGCCAACGACAGCCTGCGTGGTGAGTGTCTGGGGGGCACGGGCAGTGGGGCGGGGGGCTTGGCTTACCCAGACCGTGCCCCGACTCTGCAGACATCAGCTCCGTGCTGGGCAGCGCGATCGTGTCCAGCGTTGACCGCGAGCTGCAGAGAGCCCTGGACGGCGCCGCACGCCTGCTGGAAGGTACGAGGGGCCGCGGGCGCGGGGGGCTGCACCCGGCTGTGCCGCCCGGGGCTGAGGCCATGCCGCTGTCCCCGCAGACCTGAGCATCCTGCGCACGGATCTGCAGAAAGTGATCAACTCAAGCCAGCAGCTGCAGGACACGCTGGATGGCGTCAGCCGCAACCTCAGCGCCCTGTGCTCCCGCATCGAGGGCAGCTTGCAGAGCTGCGGGGAGCCCTGCAAGCCCTGGCCCCATTGCCCCCGCGTCCCCGCCAACCTCAGCCTGGTGAGGGGGCACACGCCCCATGCCGAGGGTCCCTTCAGACCCCGAGCCTCTCCCAGCCCGGCCCCCACTGACCACAGACTCCTGCCCCCAGGTGCCAAACGTGGGGCACCAGCTGGACCTGCTGGAGAACCTGACCCGCTCCGACCCCCAGGCTGTCATCCAGCAGGTGAGAGAGACCCCCCGACCTCCCATGGGGTACTGGTGCCAGGGGCCACGGGCCAGGCCGTGACCCATGTGCATCTCCGCCGCCCGCCTGCCGTCCAGGCCAACCGGTCACTGCACGACATGCCACAACGGGTGGAGAATGAGACGCGGGACCTGGTTGTGGGTAAGTGGTGCCCCCCACCCAAGCCCAGGCCCCCTGTTTCTGCACCCCGGCCCCAGCTGGTGTGGGGGCCCAGGGCCCCTGACCCTTCTCAGACCTGTGTGCTGCCCGCTGTAGAGGCGCAGGCCCAGCTGGACCAGATCCGGGGGAAGCTGCGGCAGATGCGGGACAGCTTCTCGATCCTGGACACCCTGAGCAACGTCTCGGCCACCCTGCACAACGTCACCCGCTCCGCCGCCCACTACGAGCCGCTCGTCCAGACTGCTGACCACTACAGGTAGGGCCCGGGGGGCTGCCCTGGGCCCAGGGTTTGCAGTGGGGGTGCCTGGGAGACCCGGGGGGCTGGGGGCCCCACTCCTAAGGGCCTGACTCTTCCCCTGCAGGTGGATTGCATGCATCTGCCTGTGCTGCCTGGTGCTGCTGGTGGTGCTGAGCTACGCGCTGGGCCTGGCACTGGGGGTACTGGGGCTGAACCCCGCCGCGCTGCCTGTGGACCGTGGCTGCCTGCCCAACGCCGGCGGGAATCTGCTGCTGGCGTAAGGGACCCCAAACCCCATGCCTGCGGCAGGGCCGGGCCGGAGCCCCACCTGGCAAGCGCTGACCCTGCTGTCCCCCCAGGGGCGTGGGCTTCAGCTTCCTCTTCTCCTGGCTGCTCATGCTGCTGGTGCTGCTCTCCTTCCTGCTGGGGGGCAACGGCTACGTGCTCGTCTGCCGCTCCTGGCACAACCGGCAGCTCTTGCAGGTGAGGGACCGGTGCCCCTCGCTCCCGACCCGCAGCCCCTGCCAGCCCAGCTCCAGCTCCAGCTCTCTGTATGTGGGAGCTGCCTGGGGGGGTCCCGTTTTTCTCCTGCCCCCGGCGCAGGAAGGTGGCTTGGGGGGGCCGGGGTAGGGCTTGGAGCCTCTGTCTCAGCCGCTCCCACCCCCACTTTTGCCTTCAGTTCCTGGAAACCCAGGGCATGATCCCACGGACGCTGTGGCTGCACGGCCAGCCCCTGAACCTCTCCCAGATCTACAAGTCAGTGCCAGGGGTGCGGGGGCTCTGGCACGGGGGCAAGCATCAGGGGCTCACCTGCCCCTACCTGATGCCTGTGGGGGGGGTCTGGTCCCATCCCTGCTCTCCTCTGCCTGTTCAGGGCCCAGGGGTCGGGGGCAGGAACTTGCTGCGGGTCAGGAGTGAGGGGCACCGGCAGGGCTGGGGGAGCCGGGGGCAGCAGGTCGGGAGCGAGGGGGACCGGGGAGCTGCCTGCCCCAGTCTCAGCCCTGCCCCCCCAGTGCGTGCCAGCATGATGCCCCGCTGTGGAGTGTCCTGGACATGGGACAGACCGTGTCCCTGGACAAGCTGCTGAACCTCAGCCAGGTCAGTGCGTGGGCACAGGGGTGCACATGCATGTGTGCACGCCGGCCCAGGTGCACAGGTGCGTGTCCACAGATGTGCGCCCCGACGGCTGTGTGCACACACGTGTGCATGGCTCTGCAGGTGCACGTGTCTGTACTGCCACCCGCGTGCCTGCCCTGTGCCCGGTGGGTGCAGGTCGGGAGTGACCCGGCCACCCCGTGCTCACATCCCCCCCATAGTACACGACCGAGATCCGCGCAGCTTTCGCCGAGACAAACCTGACGCTGGTGCCGATCGTGCTGCTGAGCACCGAGCAGACCGACCTGCTCCGCGCCCTCGGCAATACCACCCGCCTCACCAACCTGACCGCCGACCGCCAAAAGGTGCCTGGGGCCATGGGGGCAGCAGGGGACAGTCCGTGCTGACCCCTGACCTCCAGGGGAAAGTCCACGCTGACCCCTGATCCCCTGCCCTGCCCCCCCCAGCTGAGCACCATCCCGAGCGGGGAGCAGCTGCTGGGGCTGGCGAACGAGCTGGACAGGCTGGCAAAGACCAGGGTGAGATGCTGGGGACTGAGCTCTGACCCCGACCCGCAGGCCCTAGCCCCTCCGTGCTCCTTCTCCATTCGCTCCCCCCCCCGGCATCAGGGCCCTTTCCTCCCAGCTCCCTCGGGGCCAAACCCCCAGGACAGCCCCTCGCGGCTGTCACCGGGATCCGGTCCCTGCTCCGGGCAGGGGGCTCTGGGCAGGGCAGGGGGCTCTGCAGCAGCTGCATCTCCACCAGGCAGCAAACAGGAGCGAGGAGCTGCGGAGCGAGGCTGAAGAGCTGCGACAGCTGGACAAGGAGATGGAGGCACGGCTGCGCAGCAATGTGGTGAGTGCCCCCCCGCCCCCGCCCCCGGCCGGCCGACCCCTCCCTCGATGGCCCTGGACCCCCTGACGCTCGCTCTGTCCCCAGAGCACCCTGAACAAGACCCTCCAGCGCCTGCAGGAGAGGATGCACCAGCTCCCGGTACGTGGGGGCCCGGCAGCGGTGTTTCTGTGGGGAGGGGCTGGGGGACCCCCGCAGGCGCGCGGCTGAGACCAGGTCTGCTCGTGCCGTGCCAGATGCGGGTGGACGCAGTGCTGGAGCAGATGAAGCAGGCCGAGGCCTTCCTGGACACGCGCGTGGCCGCCACCATCCACAATGTGAGCGGCGCCCCCGGGCTTCGGCCCCTTCCCCGTGTCCCTTCCTTGCACTTGCTGCCCCCAGCCCTGCCAGTGCCCCCCACTCCCGACCCACAGCCCTGCTGGGGCCCTGCACAACCGACCTGCAGCCCCCTGCCCGCCCCAGC
Source organism: Caiman crocodilus (assembly GCA_030014935.1). Lineage (NCBI taxonomy): Eukaryota > Metazoa > Chordata > Crocodylia > Alligatoridae > Caiman > Caiman crocodilus. The sequence goes on along the minus strand of JAGPOW010002742.1, from coordinate 25,758,700 downwards.
TCCGGTGGGGCCCCCCACTCCCCACCCACAGCTTCCTGCCCCCCCGTGCCCCCCACTCCCGACCCGCAGCGCCCTGCCTCTGCCCCCAGGAGAGCCAGCTCTTCCTGTATCGCCTGCTCGGCTTCTTCGAGACCTACGTGGCCTGGGTCAAGGGCATCGTGAGTGACGCAGACGCGGGCAAGGGCAGGGGCGGAGGGGTGGGGGCTTCCTCCCCCAGGGCCGCGGGCTGTGCACACGCCTGCATCCCACGGGAGCAGAGGGCAGGCGTGTCCCTGTGGCTGGGAAACTGAGGCAGGGGTCTGATGGCCCATCCCGGTCCCCGTGCACAGCTGACGGGAGAGCTGGGGCGCTGCGGCCCCGCGGCCCAAGCGCTGGACGGCGTCGAGACCATTGCTTGCCGCTACGTGCTGGACTCCCTGGTGAGGGGCCGGGGCCGGGGCCGGGGCCGGGGCAGGGCTGGGGGGTGCGGGTGCAGGGCTGGGGGCACTGATGCCCGCTGCGTCCCCCAGAACGCCTTCTGGTTCAGCCTGGGCGCCTGCACCGTGCTGCTGCTGCCTGGCCTCGTCCTGGCCACGCGGCTCGCCAAGTTCTACCGCCGCATGGACTACGCCGACGTCTACGAGTGAGGACCCCGCTGTCCAGCCCGGGCTCTCACAGGGAGGGAGGCGGGCGCGTGGCTGGCGTGACCACGACCGTGGTGGCTGCACCAGCCTCTGCCTGGCCAACGTGGGGGTGGGGAGCCCCCGCTCACGACAGGCCCGGGGGGGATTGGGACCCGGGTTGGGCTCCCTGCCCCCACAAAGGCACCGGATGGTTTCACTTCCCCCGACGGCTGCTTCCACCAGGCCGTGGCTGCCTGGCCACGGGGAACCGAAACCCTCGCAGCCCCAAGGGGCTGTGGGGTGGGGACAGTGCCCAGCCCCCCTGACCCTGCCCCTCTCTCCCCGCAGGAACGACGCCCTGGAGATGTGAGTCCGGCCGCCGAAGGGGGTGGGCAGGCGTTGCGGGACATCCCCTTATGCCCCCTCCCTCGCCCCCACAGGTTCGCGCCGCCCCCCGCCTTCAAGATCCCACGGGTGGAGACGAGGCCGTGATGTCCCGGCCACGGGTGCAGCTGCCCAGGCTGGGCCACGGGGGTTGCTTTGCCCCAGCACCGGCACGGCCGTGCGCAATAAAGCAGTGTGTGTGTGAAGAGCCGAGCTGCCCGTTTGTGCCGTGGGGCGACGCAGGGCTGTGCCCCTCGTGCCCACCAGCCCACTGCTGCCAGGGGTGGCTCTGGGGCTGTACCCCTGCTCCAGCCCTGGGGGGGCAGGCGGGGGTCCCACCGCCCTGCTGGAAGCTGCCCCGTGGCTGCCCAACAGCTGGTGCATTGGTGCCGTGACCCCCACCTCGTCTGGGAGCCAGGGTCAGTCACGGGGGTCCAGATGGGAAGGGCAGCTCTGTGGGGTCAGGGAGGAATTTGCCCCCTTGCTGCAGGTGTGTGCGTGTGTGTGTGGGGGGGCGCAAGCCGGAGCAGAGGCCGCATCCCAGCCGCAGGCTTTACTCTGCTCATCTTGGCCCTCGCCTCCAGGTTTGCAGGGGCCGGGCGAGGGCTGCGGGTGGCCCGTTGCCCACCACCCAAGGGCTCGGGCTGGTTCGGCCTGGTGCACCGCGACCCACTTCCCTGCTGGACGGGAGCAGACCACCCCCCCGCACGTGGGCTGCAGCGTGACCTGGTGCTGCACAAAGCCTCATTGATGCCGCCCCGGCCCATCGCTCCCACCCGGCAGTTCCTCTTCCAGGGCTGGTTCCACGCTGGCTAGCAGCCACGGGAACTTCCCCGGAGGGGCCGACGACCTGTGCGGGGAGGAACGAACTGCAGCTGGGGTGCAACATGGAGGGAACGCCGGTGAATCTGGCTGCACAGAGCCACGTCCTCCCCCCGCAGCTCCCAGAGCCGGTCCCCAGGCAGCGCAACGTGTCCCGCACCAGGGAGGCCAAGTGCCTTCCTCGTGCTTCCACAGCCAGGCTCCCCGGCACTGGGGGGCAGCTTGCCGGCTCCTGGAGCGGGTGCTGGAGGGATGTGCCCTGAGGGGCTGGGGGTCGCCCCCAGAGCACAGCAGGACCCCTCTCGCGGTGCAGCAGCCCGTAGCTACATCAGCCCCTGAACACGACGAGCCTCTTGCCCCAGTGCTGCGTCAGCAACCTTTATTGTCCAGTTTCCAGGCCAGGTGCTTGAGGGGGGGTGCGACCGTGTCCTCGGGGGGGATCGAGACGGCCCCCCCGTCACTGGGGGCCGTGCATTAGTGTCTGGAGCGTGGCAGTCTGCCGGGAGCGGGCCGGCCCGGCTGTCTCTGGTTCCCCGCTCCCGCAGAGCTGAGGCAGCAGAAAGGCAGGGAGGGCCTCACAGGGCTCGGTGTCTGAGCCGGCTCGGGGGCAAAGGTGGAGGGGGGTAGGCCTGCAGGCCCTGGCACGGAGCTCCCCCGCGGCTCTGCTCGCTCCTCGGTGCAGCGCGGCTGGTCCCTAAGGGCCGCGAGCGCTCGAGCTACCAGAGCTGGTCTCAGAGGCCTGGTGCGTAGGACGGAGGGAGGAAGCTGAGCCCCTGCCCCGAAGCACTGGGGCCCTGCCAGTCCCCATCTCGTCTTTCACCCTGCCCGGGGTGCCATGGACCGGGACATGCTGGAGCTCCTAGCCCTTGACCCTCCCCGGATGCCCCTGCCCCAGTGCCATTCACACAATGCCGCCTTGGTCCGGCCCGAGTGTGGCAGTCCTTGGGGCCAGCTTGGCACCTGCCCGGCGCTCCCGGGGTGGGGTGGGCGGGGGGATGCCGGGGCTCTGCAGGGCATCGGCGTAGAGCTCGTCCTGGGCCTGTGGGCACTGCGCCACGCGCTGCAGCAGCGGTTTCAGCAGCCCCACGGTCAGCAGCGTGCCCGGGGCAGCAGCGAAGGGAGCAGGCTCGCCCGCCACGGGGCTGGGCAGGTGCTGCAGAACAATGGCGAGGATGTCGGTGGCTGCCAGGTCTGGGGGGCACAGCTCCCACAAGGCGCCCAGGTGTGGGTCCAGCTCGCGGTGCTGGGCCACCTCGGCCAGAAGCATGGCGAAGATCTCCTTGTTGAGCAAGGGGCTGCGTGGGCAGAAGCGGCGGGCAGCCTCTAGCACACGGGGCCAGTGCCGCAGCCGCACGAGGAGCCGCACGGCCTGGAGCACAGCCTTGGGCCGCGCACTGCACAGCAGCAGATCGATCTCCAGGTCCTCATTGCCCGCGGCCCCGGCCCGCTGGGTCAGCATGGCCAGCGCCCGCTTGTAGAGGGGCACGCGGCCCTCGGGCCCGTCCTGGCTGCCGTAGGGCCACGCAGTGCCGGCGTACTGCTGTGTCAGCGCCACGAAGCGCGGCAGCCACGCAGGCTTGTAGCGGTGCATGGAGCCACAGATGAGCTCAAAGAGCGGGAGCGCCCCGTTGTAGCCCCCCTCCACCTCCTGTGCCGCCGGGCCCCCCAGCACCTTCTTCCAGATGTCTGGTGTGGCCCGGGCAACCAGGAGCCCATCGGTGCCCTGCCGCAGCTGCAGGCTGGCGCGCACGGCTTTCCAGGCGGCCCGGGGGAAGGAGCGGAAGATGGTGTTCAGGTAAGCCAGGTTGTCCGGGTCCAGCTCCGAGTGCAGGAGGCGGGTGAGCTCCTGCTCCACCAGCTCCTCGCAGTAGCTGTCCACCTCGCCCTCCGGCGCGCCCACCACGCAGGCCTTCAGCACCTCCAGGCTGCGGTAGCTTTGCAGCTCCAGGCTCAGGGCGCTCAGCAGCTTGGCGTGGGGCCCCGGGAGCCCGTGGGGCGGCTCGTGCTGGGGGCGCAGGCCGCGGTGCAGGACGGCCGCCAGTGCGATGGGCGCCTGGAACATGCCGCCCTTGCGCAGCTTCTCCACGGTCAGCGGCGCACTGCTGAGGCTGCGGCGCTGGTAGTACTTGCAGGCCTCCTGGAAGACCAGCTCGGACAGTGGGGGCTCTGGGTGCCTGCCCGGCTCCGTACCACGGGGGACGTAGCTGTAGATCCCCGTCGGCGTGAGGAGCTGCAGCTCCTCCTCGTGCTCCAGGAAGTGCACCTCCTTGGTGCTCAGCACCATCTTGTCCAGCAGCCGCCCGCTGCCCAGGTCGACAAGGTACAGCAGTCCGGCCAGCGCGCAGGCTAAGGTGCCGCTCCGTGCATGCAGCTGCACCGGGTCTCCTGGGGCCAGCGCGCTGCCCCCGAAGTCAAAGATGCGGCGCTGGACGCCGTTGGGCTGCAGCAGGTCCACGGCGCCCCGGGAGCTGAGCAGCAGCAGGTCCCCCGAGTCCGACAGGGCGCAGGTGTGGATGTCCAGCGGGTCCAGGGCGGGCAGGAGCCCCGCGCACTGTGCCACCAGCTTCTTGAAGTCCAGCTCTCCCGTGGGTGGCAGGGAGTGGCTGTGGAGGAGCCCTCGGGCGGGCGCAACCACAGCCAGGCGGCTCTCCTGCGGGCACCAGACCAGCAGCAGCTTGGCAGTGCCGGCGTGGGCATCCAGGGCGGGCAGCAGGAAGACGTGGCGCGGCGAGGCCAGGATGCGGTAGCAGGGGCAGTTGTGCAGCACGATGCGCATGGGGCCCAGGCGCGCGCCCTCCTCCGCCACCTCCAGCGCCCGGGTGCAGACGCAGTAGCGCAGGGCGGCGCGGGCCGGCGCCGCGGGGGCGTCCAGGGGCGGGCGCTCCTCGCACCACACCAGGCCAGTGCCCTGGCTGCCCACCGACACCACGCGGGCGCGGGCGCCCTGGCACAGCTCCAGGCTCTGCAGCAGGCGCCAGCCCAGCGCCGGCACCGGGCGCCACAGCTCCGCGCGGCCGCGCTCCCACACCACGGCCAGCGCCCACGGCGTGCCCACGAACGCCACCCCCGCCACCGCGCCGCCCCGCTCCGCGCCCGCCCGCCACGCGTGCTCCGCCGCCCCCTCCG
>JAGPOW010002742.1:25732261-25748769 GCA_030014935.1 Caiman crocodilus | reverse complement strand
GGGTCCTGTGACCCTGGCACTCGTTCCTGCCATTGGCGGGGGGTCAGACTAGATGGCCTGCTCTAGGCCCCTTCTGACCCTACGTACTATGATACTATGGACACAGGTGTCACGGTGGACATAGTTTTTCTGGACTTCAGGAAGGCCTCCGACACTGTCTCTCACCCCATTCTTGTTAAAAAACTCGGGGACTGTGGCGTCGACACCTACACGGTGAGACGGGTCACTAACTGGCTGGGCCGCACCCGGAGGTGGTGGTGGACGGGTCATTATCACCCTGGAGGGCTGTGGGCAGTGCGGTCCCCCAGGGCTCTATCCTCGGGCCCGCGCTGTTCAACATCTTCATCAGCGACTTGGACGAGGGGGTGAAAAGCACCTTGTTCAAATTTGCAGACACACTAAGATGTGGGGAGAGGTGGGCACGCCAGGAGGGAGGGACAGGCTGCAATCGCCTGGACAGGTGACAGGGGTGGGCGAATGAGGACAGGATGGGTTCAACTCTGACCGGTGCAAGGTGCTGCACCTGGGGAGGAAGAGCCAGCAGCACGCCTACAGGCTGGGAATTCCCTTCTCATCAGCGCAGAGGCAGAAAAGGATCTTGCGGTCATTACTGATGCCAAAATGAACATGGGCCGACAGTGTGGGGACGCGGTCATGAAGGCCAACCGCACCTTGTGCATCCGCAGATGTATCTCGAGCAGGGCCAAGGAGGTGATCCTCCCCCTGTATGTGACACTGGTCAGGCCGCGGGTGGAGTACTGCGTCCAGGTCTGGGCACCGCACGTCAGGAGGGATGTGGACAGCACGGAGAGGGGCCAGGGGAGACCACCCGCATGATCGGGGGCAGCAGGGCAGGCCCTGCGAGGAGAGGCGACAGGACCTGAACCTGTTCAGCCTCCACAAGAAAAGGCCGAGGGGGATCTGGTGGCTGTTCACAAACTAGTCAGGGGGACCAGCAGGCATTGGGGGGAGACCCTGTTCCCCCGAGCACTACCGGAGTGACTAGAGATACCGGTCACGAGCTGGCAGAGGGTAGATTCAGACTAGACATCAGGAGATGCTCCTTCACGGTCAGGATGGCTAGGATCTGCAGCCAGCTTCCAAGGGAAGTGGTGCTGGCCCCTACCCTGGGGGTCTTTAAGAGGAGGCTGGATGAACACCTTGCTGGGGTCGTTTGACCCCCATACTCTTTCCTGCCACAGCAGGGGGTCTGGCCCGACCGACTATGAAACTAAGAGACCCTCCAAGACTGGGCTGTGTTAAGTCTGGTGTCAGCAGGAGGTAGGGAGCCCCATCTCTGCCTGAATTAGCTTTTGTGACCTTCCCCCCCCTTTGCTCCCATGGGCTTAACACTTGCTTTTTTCTCCTTGCATGGCCCCTTCCCTCTCCCCTCTCCCTTGTCCTTTCTATTCTGACCTCTCTCTTCGTCCCCTTGCTTTGTGCACGGACGTCCTGTCGCAGCATCTGATGCCCTGAGCGTGGGTACGCAGCAGCTGTGCTTTCTCTCCATATCATCTTATTTTGTAGGTGCGTATCTGCCCTGCCTCCTTTCCCTCGAGACATCCGTCCTCCTTGTCTCCCTTGACCAGCTGGCGCGCCTGCATCTTCTGTTCCTTCCCTCTCTGCCATCACCGGGGTCTTTCTCACTCCCCTCGCTGGACCAGCTTCTTTGTTTGCAGGCGGGTTGTTATTTCTTTCCTGTTCTTGTCACATCGTTTGTGCTGCTTTTCCCCAGCTCCTTTTTGGTGCCTTTGCTTCATCTTTCGGCTGAGTCCGGGTCTGCCCGGGCCCCAGCCCGAGGGCTCATTCTGGCCTGTGGCACGCAGCCTGCGGTGCCCCAAGTGGGTCAGGATGTTTGGTGGCGGGGCAGCGCTGGCTGTTAACTCTGCCCTTCACTGCTGACATCCTGCTCGCGGGGCAAAAAGGCTGATCACTGCTGTTTTTGCCCAGCCAGGTGCACTACGTGAGATGAATGTGTGACCCGCCAAAGGCTTGTGGACACAGCGCCCAGAGTTGGACGCTAAATGCAAAGGTCCAGAGTTCCTGGGTTCTCCAGCAGCCCCGCGTGGGCACCCACCGTGACTCCCAGTTCACGTGCGTCCTGTAACCGTGGCCATATCGAATATGTGTTGGAAATGGGGGCTGGGTGATGGATGGAGTCTCAGCCTCCGCCTTGCCGGGGCTGCTTCTGCTTTGTGTGGGTATCGAGGTGCCCAGTGGGATGGAGGGGGTGGCTGGCACGGCACCCGCATGGTCTGGAGCGCCGGGGCTGGGGTTCCTGGGTGCAGCAGGGGCACAGCCCCGGCTTTGTCCTGGGCTCTCTACAGCATCCATGACCCCCCGGCAGCAGCAGGATGTTGGTGGGTGCCAGGGCAGGTATCCTGGGGGCAGTTGCAGGTACGATCTGGGGCTGCGTCAGGGGCGACTGTTTTGTGGCTCCAAGGTCTGTCTGGACTGGCTTGGATGGGGCTGATCCTGCCTCAGGCAGAGCGGGGCCTGGACGTGACCCCACAGCTCCCTGCCAGCCCCTGCCTCTGGATCCTGCGACTTCTGTGAACACGAAGCGACTAGTGCTGTGGTGCCTGGGCTGTGTCTAGAAGAAAAGCTTGTTGACTGCAGCCATTTGGCAGAACGACTCACTACATCCCCCTGCGCATGCCTGCAGAGCTTACGCCGTGGTGTTGCATACGCTCAGCTCCTGTGCCCTGCACAGCTGCGGGACTCCTCCGTGGCTCTGGGCAGGTTTTGTTACATGGACCTATTCCTATCGCCCAACGTACTGTACACCTGTCTGTACACCAAGAGCAAGCCGCGTCCCCTGCCTGTCCCTGCGTTAGTCCAGGCTTCGGTGGGGAGTGGAGACTTCTGCTTCTTCCACCGAGGTACGGGGACCAGGTGCTGCAAGCAGTCAGCATTGCCTGCAGTCTCTCTAACATCAGCGCAGAGCCAACCAGATCCTCGGTCCTATTTCACGTGGGATTTCACCGCCAGCTTCCTAGACGCGGGGCCGAGGCACTGAAACACACTGCCTCTCTCCCTGTCGCGGGGCGGATGTGGGGCGTATTGACTTCCTGTTCCTTGACTTGATGACCCCAAAGCAATGCCAACTGGCTGATCAGCTTTGCCATTGAGATTCATTAGTGGTAATCCAATTACCGGTGCGCGTGTGGACGGGTGTGTTTGGAGGCGGGGGTTGTCTTGGATGCAGCAACTTGTGATTCTCTTTGGGAAGCCAGTTATGGGCCATCTAGGCTTGGTTCTTGATTGGCTTTTGAATAGGAGCCGCTCTGTTTCCAATTACTTGTGCAATTGGGATGGCGTCTTCGTTCGCACGATGCCCTGAGCAAACAGTGCCAGGTCCAAGAAGGAAGCTGGCAAGGGGATTGAATAGTGCCTTACCTTTTTCTCCTTTGTTTGACTGAAACCTGCCCTTGATGTTGTATTTAAGGGCATGGTGGGCTGGGGAGGTGCCCATCTGCTGCAGGTAACCTCTCGGTGTAGTGGCCATCACGCTGTCTGACCCCATGCCCACAGCCAAGGGACCCCAGATTTCGGCTTCGGAGCTGGGGTCCAGGCATCCTTCAATCCCGCTGGCCAAGGCAAGGCCGAGCTCCCCCCATGCTGTGGGTCAGGCGCCTGGCGCTGGAGATCACAGTCCCCCAGGCCGGGGGGATGAAGAGTCCCAGAGGCTAGGAGAGCCTGGGAGAGTTTGCAGCGTATTTGCCTCCCCTCTATAATGGGTGCATGGCCTGAACGGGCACTGGGGTCTGTGCAGCTCCCTTGGTGATGAGGTGCGAACAGCAGAGTTGAGGCAAAGGCAGCCTGTAGTCTTGATGGTAGTCTTATGTTGAGTTTAGATGATGGGCTTGGGCTGGTTTAGGCAGGGCTGGACTGGACGTGACCTTGCAGCTCCCTGCCAGCCCCATGGCTCTGGGACTCAGTGATTCTCTATGATCTCCTCACTGGAGCTGGTGCTGTCTCCTCTCCCCGGCGGCACCCTTTGAAGGCTGCTGTGGCCCCCCCGGTTGAGACCCACGGCTGGGGAGCCCCCTCCCTGCCCTTCGCCCGGCTTCCAGCACCACCACCCAGTCCAGGCACGCGTCTAGGGCAGAATGGCAAGAGGGCCAGAGCCTGCGAGGGGTTCAGCACTGCTCTCTGCACTGCCTTCCCCCGGCCCCACACACCAAATCGGGGTGAGATGCCGGGCAGTGCATGTTGAAGCCGTAGTTGGGATTGTTGCTTCCCGGTGCCCCTGGGAGTGCTTGCTGCCAGGTGTGATGGAGGCTGGAAGCTCGGTGGGCTTCGAAACGGGACCTTGCTGGGGAAACAGCCTCCTTGGGTGGTGTTGCAGGGGTGAGCAGGAGCCCTCTTGCTCCTGGACGGAGCAGCAAGGAAAGGACCTGCCCCTCCGTCCGTCGTTCTGTAGCCGTGCGCTGCAGCGGGTCTCCACGTTTCGCTTTGCAGCAGGAGCCCGGGTCTGAGTCCATGCCTGTGCCTCCTCCACGTCCGACCTGCCGGGACTGCGGCTGCCTGCGTCCACGTAGCGCTGCCTTCTAGGCCCCGCGGAGAAACCTTTTCCCGATGTCCGGTGTCTCTCATCCGCAGGCCGCTGCCATGGCGCTGGCAGAGAAGAAGGGCGGGTTGCTGCGGAAATCCTCCGCCTCCAAGAAGCCGCTGAAGGAGAAGGTCGTGCTCATGTACGACGAGGTCTTCACGGTAAGAGGCCGGTGGGTCCTGGTGAAACAGCGGTCTGTGCAGGCAGGGTGCTGGGAGGGCGTCCCGGCTGGGGTGTGGCACGGCTCCGGGGAGGCTGGACTCTGAGCACCCCGGTGCTGGGGAGCCGCATTGGCTCTAGTGACCGGTCGGCTGTGGCAGCTCACGGGGTCTCACGGCAACGTCCTTCTCTTTCAGATAGACGACCCCAGCAAGCGCAACCCGCGGTTCTGGGAGGAGCTGTTCCTCATGAAGGTGATGGCAGGGGGACACTTGCCTCCGTGCCCTGGGGTTTTCCATGTGCCTGGCAGGTTTGGCTGCCCCAGCTCTTCCCATTCCCCTCGAGCCCACAGCAGCTGGGGAAATGCATTTGTCACAAACCTGGTTGTGGTCTGGGGGCTCGTGGGGTATCATGAAGGTTTTTCTGCCTTTATTTCCCCAGTAGGGCACATGTGGCCTGGCTGAAAAGCCTACGTTCAGCTGCTCCACGTAGGTTGCTGCTTTTGCTGCACAGGTTGTGTTATTCTGCCTGCAGACGCCTGTGTGGTTTTGGACGTCAGAAGGTCTCGGGGTGCAGACTTAAGGAAAGAGAGGGCACAACTGCTGCGTCTCTCTTGCTATAGTGGGCAGTGCTGGTGGGGGCTGTTTGTGACGTGTCCAGGATCTTTGGACGCCAGGCTTTGGAGGTCCAGGGTCCCCAGCAGTTGGGGCTGACAGATCCAGCAGGAAGGCTGGACACCAAAAATACTGGCAGAGGGCTCAGGCGTAGGCAGATGAGAGGGGAGGAAACTACTTGTCTCTGTTCTGTCTCCAAGCCTACGGTCAGTTTTTCTCGTCTACATCTTTTTTATCTTTCTGTGCTTTGTCTCTTTACCAATTGCCCATGGTAAGAGTGATCTCTGGGCAAGCAGTGTCCCCGGCTAGCCCACTCTGGAAAGCAGGACCTAAAATTTCCTCCACCCTGCCCAAAGGCGAAGTCCCTGCTGCAGCTGCGAGGTCTGGTCTGAGAGCAGTGGTGCAGAGGCTTGCAGGCATGCGGAGTTATTCCAGGGCAAACCTTGACCTGCTCTTTGGGACAGGCAGTGTAACAGCTGGGGGAAATGTGGGGCTTTGGGGATGCTCTGCTGAGGGGTTTGTTGACTTTCCTTTCTCTGCAGGTGAACCTGGAGTACCTGGAGGGGAAGCTGGAGGCTCTGGATGGCGAGGAGCTCATGAAGATAAAGGACAACATTAACTGCTTGTTCCAGCACTGCATCCAGGCCCTGGCAGAGGAGCACCCCATCAGGGTGGTCAACGCGCTGCAGGTATCTGCTGGGGACGAGCGCCGCTCGGCTTCTCTCCCTGCCGAGCTGCAAGGCACCGGGGATCCTGTCGGACATGGGGACCAGGACTTTGTTTTGAAACTGGGCTCTGGGCTGATGGAGGATGGGATGGACCTCGGTGGAGAGACGGGCTCCCCGGTGCTCAGGCTTGCTGTCCTTGGGGTCTCCCTCTGCCCTGGGGGATCCCTGACAGCCAAGATAAAAGGGCAGTGAAATCTGTCAGCAGACTTGCCTCGTGTTATGGCTCTGCCCCGGGGCTCCTTAAATAGGCAGAACGTGATTCTCTCTGCATTCGCGAGAGGATTTTGTCTGATGGGGGACTCTAACTGGTGCTGAACACAGGGTCCAGCCCCTCCTTGGGGTCCCTAGCCAGCTTTGCCCAGGCTTCACCGCTCATACATGGTTCTGGCTGTGCGCCTTTGCAAGACAATAAAGGTGACTGAGGAGGAGATGCAGCAAAGATGCCTCTGTATGGAGCACTGGTTAGCTCAGGGTGGGATAATGCTGGCCAAGATGCTGAGATTTGGGAGCCCGAGGGTGATGGAGCAGCTGGGAGGGGCAGGGTGTTTGGGTTGATGGTGGTCTTTGGCATCTGGGCCATGAGCTGGGCTGGCCAGGGGCAGTGTGGGCACGGCCCGACTCCGCTACTCCCTCCCCTCTGCCCCACGCAGACTCTCTGTGCCTTGATTCGTGGCGTGCACCAGAAGAACAAATCCACCTCGGGCTTCGACATCATCAACATGCTCATGGGATTCGACAAGGCGGAGCTGTGCATGAAGGTGAGAGGCATGGAGGGGCCGGCGGGAAGCAGAGCGGTTCGTGGCATGGTGGCAGAGGTCCCTTTCCCTGAAGTTTAACTGCGTGGTTTAGATGCATTGGCCACGACGAACAAGCCACGTACGGGCATTAGCTCGTCCCAGGCCATTGCATCACAGCCTTGTCACTTGGGCTTCATTTCTGTGCCTGTCGCCCTCCTCCTGGCATTCTCAGCGCCCTCGTCGTGGTGTAGATGGGAGGTCCTGCATGCCTTGCAGATGCTCCCCAGGAGTCCCCAGGGTCTTGAGGAGCAGACATACAGATGATTAACTGTGGGGCAGCAGGGCGTGGGGATTTATCCCCCAGCGGCTGCTCTGGGGTGGCGGCCGTGTGCTGTTTGCCCTGCAGGGCATGGCAGCTGGCCCTGGCAACTTTGCTTTCTGTGGTGCAGGGCTAAGCCAAGCTATGATGCAGCTGGGAGGCAGTTAATCCCCACTCCCCTGACCCTACAGGAAGCTGCCTGCAGCCCTGCGTCCTTCCTCTGAGCAGATGAGCGCTGTTGCTAGAGCTGTGTTTTAACTGTCCGTCGGCCAGTTGTGCCGCTGCTAAATTAGACGTGTGTTACACTGATAGTGGTTGGAGGTTTGAGCCCACTGGCCTCATGAGAGCCACCATGGACTGGGTCAGAGCCCAGGTCCATTGTGTCCAGTCTTTGGTGTCACATGGCAGCAGAGCAGAGGCTGGAAGGAAGAGCGACCTGGGTCTGAGCAGGCTTTTCCTGCTCCTCTCTCCCTTTCAGCCTTTAAGGTCCAGGCAGGTCTGATGCAGAAGCTGTGCCCCTCACTACCATGCTCCATAGTGACCGATGCCCCTTTCCTCCAAGCACGTGTCCGACCCTGCGTGAATCTAGCTGAGCTCTCCGCTCCCACCACATCTGGGGGCCACGAGCTCCCCCATTTAGTCTCAGACCGGGGGAAACAGAGCATCCCGGTGTTCGTCGTAAACTGCCAGCCTGCTCGTGTCATGCCATGACCTCTCCACTCTTGTCTGGTGAGAGACAATCAATGATAAATTGCTAGTGACTTTCTTTTTGCCATGAAGTATTTTGTGCAAATCAGCCAGGAGGTGTCAGGAGCTGCAGTGGGGCTTGAGCACCATCCATCCCCCCCAGTGAGAGGGAACAATGCAGTTCTCGCAGACTGTGTGCTGCAATTATGCAGGATGGTATTAACACCAAGACTTGGTGGTGAGGCACGGATGAGCCCCAGGCAGCCATCAGGGCACATTAGATGCACACCACCACACTGGCTTCATGTATGAGCTTGGCCAGGGTGGGTTTTGCTGGTACTATGGAGAAAGCATGCCGCGGTCAGACTCGCAGCCATGCCGTGCCGCTGCCTGTAACCCAGTGCTGGCCGCTGGCCCGTGGGAGCCCGTGGTAACCATGCCTTCCCCTCCAGAATCTCATGGAGAGCTTGGACGCTCTGCTCTGCGCAGAAGGCTCCGAAAGCCTGAAGAGCTTGTGCCTGAAGCTGCTCCTTTGCTTGGTTACAGTAAGTCACCCCATGGGGCATTTGCTGGGGGGCTCTGATCATCTGCCCCTGGCAGGCACAGGCAGCTGGTGCCAGAAGGGGCTTGAGGTGCCTGTGTGGACGTGGGATGAGTCCTCCAGGGCCGTGTCCCACCCCTTGGTGAACGCTCAGCTTCCACAAAATGCTCTGAGGGCACCGGCATGGAGAGAGAAGGGAGTCCAGGAGTGGGAGAAGGACAGTAGTGGGGGCAGGCATGAGGTACCTGGGGAGAAGAGACTGCCTGATGAGCTGGATTCCACATGAAGTCTGACAAACGCACCAAGCTAGGCCAGAGCAGTCAGCAAATACCGTTTTATCAGTCCTGCCATCCTTACAGTTGAATGCACATTTCCTATTCGGGTTCATAAAGCAAACTTGTGCTTTCCGGAGCACATTGACAGTGCACCCAGTGTGGTGCTGTCGGTCGGTCATTTCCACGTGGGAGTTGCTGTGACCGCACCGGAGTTAAGGTGTTTAGCTAGGACTGGAAGCAACCTGAGGCGGGGCTGCAAAACAGAAGAGAGGGCTGGGCGAAGGGGAAGGGCAACCTGACTAATGGAACATCCAGGCGGTTAGAAAGGGGAGAGGGTCGTTAGCACCTGAGCTGAGCAGGAATCAGGTACCTGATAATGAGCCAGGACACCTTCAGCCCTGCCGGAAGGGAAATGCCGCTGCCTTTCCAGGCAGTTGGTTCTGAAGTTTAGGTAGAGCAGGGGCCAAAGGGGGTGCAATTGCCAACCCCCGGATCCATCTCTGGGTGAGGGCTAGGGTCCCTCTCTGCACCCTTCCTGCTGGGCAGAAGGGGAGGCACCACCTGGTGTTGGGGTGGGGGGGCTTCCCTGCAAACCTCTGGCTCACAAGGGACCCCCGCCGGACCCCCTTCTGTTGCATGGGCTTCTGCTACTCCTGCCGTTCCCAAACACTTTCTTTGTATGCAGGTGACAGACAACATCAGCCAGAACACAATCCTGGAGTACGTGATGATCAACAGCATCTTTGAAGCGATCTTACAGGTACGCTGCAGCAGAAAGCTCTCCACCCTCCACGCGCTGCTTTTCCATCAACGCTCCCTGACGTGGCGTTTTGGCTTCTCATGTTTGGAGCTGAGCTGCAGATTTTGATCCCTGCTGTCTCCTCACTCCCTCAGTCCCTTGGTTTCAGTCTCAGTTGGGCTTTATGGTGTTCACACTTCAGGCTTTGCTGCTCAGGAAGGAACAGAAGAGCTTTGCGGGCCTGATTTCATGGCAGATGCTAGAGAATCACCAGCTTGGAAAGTCAGCCAGTGTAGTTAGCCGTTTGCCATCCTTGGTTAAGTTAGACTTTGAAGGCGAGGAACTCAACTGGGAAAATGTAGCACGTGTACTGGGTGTGTGTCCATAGCACAGTGTAAGATGCGCGCTGGGAGGCGGGTATGTAACTGGTTAGATCATTGTGCTCAATCAGTAGTCGTCAGTGGCTCCACGTCTAATTAGGAGGCAGTATCACATGCAGTCCCCAGGGGTCTGTCCTGGGTCCCATGTCGTATAGCTTCTTCGTTGATGATTTGAGTGATGCGTTCAAGCACATGTTTAGCAACTTGGCAGATGACACCGAGCTAGGTCAAGTTGCAGATGCTCCGGAAGGCAGGGCTGGGATCCAGAAGGACCTGGAGAGCCTGGAGAAGTCCAGAAATCAGATGAGGTTCAGCAAGGACAAGTGCAATGTACTTCCCTTGGTGCAGAATAGTTGTGTGCATCAATCCAGCCTGGGGAACAGTGGGCTAGGCCGCCGTGATGCAGAGAAGGACCTGGGGAACGTGGAGCACGAACTGAACACGGGCCAGCAGCATGCTTTTGTTGCTGAAGCCGTCAGCAGCCTCCTGGGCTGTACGAACGGGAGTGTTGGTGCAGATCCGGCGCAGGGATCTCCCACTCTTCAGCTCTGGGCCCTGCACTTCGAGGAGGACGTGGACAGGTTAGAGAGAGTCCAGCACAGAGCGACAGCAATGACCATTGGAGGCACGATGGACGAGGCCAGGCTGAAAGAGCTGGGTGACCACATCTGGAGGAGAGAAGACTGGGGGGGAGTTGATCACAGGCTTCAAGTCCCTGCAGGGTGATGGCACCCTAGTCCTGTCCCCTGCGGCCACAGAGAGGATGGAGATGGGCTTTTCTCTGTGGCCACAGGGGACAGGACTAGGGGCAACAGCCTCAAGCTGCAGCAGGGGAAACTGAGGCTGGAGATGAGGGGGAATGTTCTGGCTCCGCAAGTGGTCCAGCACTGGAGCGGGCTCTTAGAGAAGCTGTGGCGTCTCCCTGCCTGGATGCTTTCCAGAGCAAACTGGATGGACGTGTGGCTGGGCTGGTTTAGTTGGGTCTGACGCCGTCGTGAGCGGGAGCTAGACTGGATGTACCTTCGTGAGCTCCTTTCCAGCCTGACTCTCCCTGATCCCACAACGTACCTTCTTGTCTGATGCTTAGAGGCGAGGGATGGGCTTTGCCCTCTGCAAAGATGTGAGCGAGAAGCTTGGTGCTGGCTGGATGCTCGGTGGTGACCAGCGACCAAACAATCTGTTCAAGAATCTCTTTAACAGATTCTTTGCTTCCATTTTTCTGAGCAGGGACAGGGACATCCCCTCCACTGGGATCCCGGATGGACCCGGGGAGGCACGGCCAGGCCCAGGATCAGCAAGACCCTAGTCAAGGAAGTTCTGGAGGGACTGGACGTGTTCATATCAGCAGGTCCTGCCGATCTCCACCCCAGGGCACTGAGGGAATTAGCAGAGCTCATTGCAGGACCCCAGCACGGCTCTACGAGCACTCGTGGTGCTCTGGCGAGGTGCCGGAGGACTGGAAAAGGGCCAGTGTGGTCCCCATTTTCAAAAAAGGGAAGAAGGAGGGCCCAGGAAACTACAGGTCAATTAGTCTTACCTCAGTCCTAGGGAAGCTCTTTGAGAAAATTATCCAGGGGCACGTCTGCAAAGGGCAAGCAGGGGCGACGACGCTCGGGGCAATCAACATGGGTTCATTCAAGGCAGGTCCTGTCAGACCAACCTGGTGGCCTTTTATAACCAGGTCACACAGTCCTTGGACGCAGGTATCGTAGTGGACATAGTCTTTGTGGACTTCAGGAAGGCCTTCGACACCTGTCTCTCACCCCATTCTCATTAAGAAATTAGGTGACCATGGCGTGGACACCTACACAGTCAGACGGGTCGTTAACTGGCTGGAGGGCCGCACCCAGAGAGCGGTGGTGGACGGGTCATTATCGCCCTGGAGGGCTGTGGGCAGGGGGGTCCCCCAGGGCTCGGTCCTCGGGCCCACGCTGTTGAACATCTTCATCAGCGATTTGGACGAGGGGGTGAAAAGCACTGTTCAAATTCTCAGATGACAATAAGATGTGGGGAGAGGTGGGCACACTAGGAGGGAGGGACAGGCTGCAATCCGACCTGGACAGGTCACAGAGGTGAGCAGATGAGGGCAGGATGGGTTCAACACTGACCGGTGCAAGGTGCTGCACCTGGGGGGGAAGAGCCAGCAGCACGCCTACAGGCTGGGAACTCCCTTCTCATCAGCGCAGAGGCAGAAAAGGACCTTGGAGTCGTTATTGATGCCAGAATGAACATGGGCCGACAGCGTGGGGACGCGGTCAGGAGGGCCAACCGCACTTTGTGCATCTGCAGATGCATCTCGAGCAGGGCCAAGGAGGTGATCCTCCCCCTCTACGCGACACTGGTCAGGCCGCGGATGGAGTACTGCGTCCAGGTCTGAGCACCGCACGTCAGGAGGGATGTAGACAGCATGGAGGGGCTAGAGGAGGGCACCCACATGGTCAGGGCAGCAGGGCAGGCCCTAGGAGGAGAGGCGACGGGACCTGAACCTGTTCAGCCTCCACAAGAGAAGGCTGAGGGGGAGTCTGGTGGCTACCTATAAACTTTCCAAGGGGGGACCAGTGGGAAATGGGAGAGTCCCTGCTCCCCCAAGCGCTACCAGGGGTAACAAGGAATAAGGAGCCATAAGTTGACCAAGAGTAGTTTCAGACTAGACATCAGGAGGCTCTGCTTCACAGTCAGGGCGGCTAGGAGCTGGAACCAACTTCCAAGGGAAGTGGTGCTGGCTCCGACCCTGGGGGTCTTCAAAAGGAGGCTGGACAGCCACCTATCTGGGGCATCCTTTCCTGCCCATGGCAAGGGGTTGGACTGGATGATCTGCTTAGGTCCCTTCCGACCCTATCTACTATGAAACTATCTCTGGCGAGTGCTGATGTTCACGAAGTCCCTGACCATGCTATGTGCCGATGTCCTGGGCGCGCTGTGCTCTGCTTCCACCTGCTTCTGCAGGAAGCCAGATTGCGTGGGGCTTTATTGTGGCAGGTGCGTGGGACAGACCAAGGGTCTGTCTCGCCCAGGGACCCATCTCTAGCAGGGACAAAGAATGGATGCTTCAAACCAGTGGGGTCTAGGCCTGCCCTGGATGGGCCCCGCACCCTCCCTGAGCATCGCTCCCATCCCTTTCCCCTGCCTCTGGTGCTCTCCTTTCCGCTCCCTGCCCTATCTGCTGCCCTGCTCTGTGCTCCCTGCCCTGTGCTTCATGCCCTGTCTGCTGCTCTGCTTTCTGCTCCGTGGCCTGTCTGCTGATGTGCTGCCTGTCCTCTCCCCGATCCACCGCATCCCACACCTACAGGCTGCCCGTACCACTTGCTGCAGACTTGCCATCGGTTGGCCATCCTTGCTTTAGAGGGAGAATATAAGGAACTGGACATGTGCCGAGTGACCGTGCCCGTTGCCCTTTAGCCAACATTCACGCCTGTTGCGTTGAACGGCCCCGATGGACCAACCCTCCATCCATGTGTCTGGTCCCTTGTGGGACCCAGTTGTGCCGTGTCCTCCCCTGTGTCCCGTGGCCAAGACTTCCCTGTGCTTATTTTGGCAATTTACGTTTCAGATCCTGTCCGCCCCCCTGAGCCGCAGGGAGCATGGTTACGACGCTGTGGTCCTGCTTGCCTTGCTGGTAAACTACAGGAAGTACGAGGTAGGAGTTCTCTGCACACTCACATCATTACACGGGCACCTTCAGCCAGCTCACCTGAGGGTGCGATGGCTGTCTTTGCTGCGGGTGCTGTTCAGGCAGCTTGAAGCTGCTTTGAAATCCTCCTTTTATCTGCAGTTTGGAGAGAAATCTTCTGGAACAGCATAACCGACCCCTATGCTGTCGTTAACGAGAGTTCTCCCAGGGTTTTGAATCTGCGCTGCTCTGTCTCTGCAGAGAGCTGCACTGGCAGCCCTGGTGGCATGTTTAGAAACGGAGGCTGAAAGGTTGGGGAGAGGAAAAACATGGTGGTGCACGTTTGCAAAGCATGGACTGCACATTGGCTCCATAAGTGCTAATCCCATACAAGATGAACAACATCTGGTCTAGCCTGTGTGTATGTAAATGCTCCTGCTGGCACTGACCCCGCAGGGTCCTGGCTGGAGGGTCTTGCCCCTGCACTCGGGCTCAGCCCCATGCTGCACTGGGCAGGAAGGGATTTCCCCTCTCCTCAGGGCGGGCCACACTGCAGGGTTTTGCCTTCCTCTGCAGTGGGGGCATGGCCTGGCCTGGGCTCTCTGTGGCGCCCGCGACCCCCCTGTCCCCCCACAACGGGAGCAGGACATTGGCAGCCGCAAGCCCCCTGTATCCCAGGGGTGCGGGCGATGCCTGGGGCTGTGTTAGGGGCGGCTGTGTCATGTGGCTTTGAGGTCGGACACAGGGTTTGTCTGGGCTGGTTTGGATGGGGCTGATCTTGCCTTAGGCAGGGCTGGGACTGGATGTGTCCCCACAGCTCTTGGATGCTATGAAAAAAATGCTAATAACCTATGCATGCTTGTACCCAAGTACAACAACAGTTTCTCCGTGGGAATGGTTTTGCTTGCAGTGCACTCTGTTGAAAGCAAGGTTAATAGTGGGTGGGTAAAGTGTGTGTGTGATATATCCTGTCTGGGGAACTGGGTTCACAGAGCTGTCATGTGTCTCAGGCCCTGGGCGTAGGATGGGAAGCCAAAACAATGAGCCAAGGTAATAAAGAGCCCTCTGAAGAGATGCTGACCCTATGCCCAGGAGGAGCCAGGGAAACATCCCATCTTGCAACCCCCTCAAAGAGCTAGACCGGCAGCTTTGCGTCTCTCCAGTCATCCTTATCAAGCAACTTGCTTCATCTTTCCCGTGGAGGAGGACCACGCTGCTCTCTGATCTGCTGCTGTGTCTGCAGATCGTTGCTTTCTTGATGTTGTGCAGAAGAGAGAAAACGAAAGCAGTGGGAAACCCTCCTGTCAGTTCCTCTATGCATGAAGCACCGTATTTTAACGGCCTGTCTTGGGTTTTTGGTTTCAGCCAATAGGATTGGAAAGCACGTGGGCTGGAAATGAGAAGTTTCCTGTTCGCCAGAGCAGCCGGGGGCCATGGGGCAGGGTTAGTTTGTGAAGAGGGTACGTGGCACAGTGCCTGGGAGCTGGCAGCGGTGACCCAGGAAGAGGTCTCGTCTGGTCCTTCCATCTTGTTAACTCACTTGCGTGGGCAGTTCTGTGCCAGCCGTGCACCTGCCTGTGTTCCCACCGGGAGTTGTGCACGTGTCCACGTGCCTGTATCTGTAGCTTGGTGCTGGGGGTGCTGTGTGTGTTACTTGTACTGTTGTAGCATCCACACACTGCCCACTGGAGGGTTCAAGGAGAGGCTGGACAGAGCCTGATGAGGGATGCTCTAGGTGCAGCGATGCCTGAGCTCTGCTGTGGGGTGTCCCAGGCTTCTGGGCTGTGCTGGTTGCCCCCCTGGCTCCCCTTTCTGTGTCAGGGGATTTAATCCTCCCACAGAGGCACTGTAGGTAGAAAGGGGTCTGCACCCATCCACCATGTGTAGCTGTAAGATGCCGCCTACCCGTTTCTGAGGAAATGTTTCTCTCTCCCTTGCTGCTGAGCGAAAGGACCACGTCGGGCTAGGAAATAATTGACAGCACCAGGGAAATAGTGACGCTACTGAGACACACTAATGAGACTCAAAGGAGCGTCTCATGCACAGAGCAGGCTTGGCCAAGGGGAGAGGGGTCTTTTTCCCTTCTCGTCTCTTGGGCACTGCAGCAGGGCTGGTAGAGAGGCAGGAGGGGAGAGGGGTCACAAAAATATACCTGTCCTCCTCACCTGGCTTTGTTTTGGCAGGGGGCTGTCCCTGTGCCCCCGGCCAGCCGTGCTGTCTCCCGCAGGGTCCGTTTGCACTGCTGGGATGGCGCACGTGAAGGTTGCAGGTCCCATGCACCGTGCCAGCAGCTTTGGAGCAGGGGAGCCTTAAAAGGAAATGCTTTGGGGCGTACAGGGCCCATGGGCGGCTCTGTCTGGGGGTCTTGTCCCACCCCCACCCCCACCCGCCTCCTGCTCAGCTACATGGGGGCACAGCTTGGTGCCTCTTGTCACCGCAAGGACTCGGTTGTGCTGTCCCTGGGTCAGGGCATGGCCGAGCTGGAAGAGGCTGCAGCTGTGATTACAGGGGGATGGTCCTGGGCAAGTTAGCTCTGGGATTTGCCCCTGCCCCGCAGCATGGCATTGTGGGGGGTGCCAGGGACCTCCCGCAGCA
Organism: Caiman crocodilus; assembly: GCA_030014935.1. Lineage (NCBI taxonomy): Eukaryota > Metazoa > Chordata > Crocodylia > Alligatoridae > Caiman > Caiman crocodilus. Next base: position 25,732,830 of record JAGPOW010002742.1, on the reverse strand, counting down.
TCCAGGCCTGCTTCCCGCACAGACTCAGCTATTCTGAATCCAGCCTAGCCCTGCGCCCATCCAGCCACTGCGTCCCTGGGCAGCTGGTTCCACCATCCCGCTGCTCCTACAGCCAGAAAAATCATTGCAGAGATTTAATCTGCTCCAGTTCAGTCCCGTTGCCCTGTGCAGTGAGGCAGAGTGGTGTTCCCGGGCTGCTCTTCGTGGCAGCTTTTCCAGGGGCTGGAAGCCTGCCCCGTCTGGGACCAGCAGCAGTGAGGCTTCCTCTGGTCCCTGGTGGTTTGCAGACTGCCTGGGCCTGCATCCCTGACTTGCTCCTGGAGTCTGGGTGCTTTGGCCTCACCGAAAGCGCTGAGCTGTGAATAAGGGGAGGAGCTGGTGTTTTGTCCCACTTTCCAGCTGGCCAAAACACGGCACGGAGCACGCCAAGCTTCCCACAATGCCAGCTTGCTCTCAGGAGCCAGGGACTCCGCTAGCAGCTGGGCCGGCGCCTCGCTGCCTGTCCCCGAGCGGAGCAGCTGCGTGGCTGCGACAGTCCAGCTCTGCGCCCTACCCAGCTGCTGCCTCTG
>JAGPOW010002742.1:25706982-25732161 GCA_030014935.1 Caiman crocodilus | reverse complement strand
GTGCCCCGGGAGAGCTGTGTCTGCATGCGGGGACCCAGCTTTCCCCCCTTCCAGAGACGTGCCCAGGGAGCACTTCCCTGGGGTACGGGGAGAGCATGGGCATGCCGGGCTGCCCGCACTCTCCTGCCCTAAAGCAAACTGACGTCTGCTGCAGTAAAGCGGCAAAAGTTATTGCTGCCTTTCCTTGCAGCCTCGCAGACGGGCTGAGCCTGGCGCAACGGCATCATCTCTTTCCACCCCTAGCAGCGATGCGATTCCTGCAGCCTTGTTCGGGCACGCGAGGTCTGCGGACGTGTCTCCGAGAGGCACTCAGGGCACTGGTGCTGTAGTGTAGGGTCGTGGGTCTCAACCGCCTGGGGCTGCAGGCCTCCTCGGGAAGCGCCAGCTCCTGGCATTCACTTGTCTCTTGACTGGAAAATCCTCGAGCGATTCTTCTCTTGCCAAGAGCTCAGCAAGGCCACGGCGGGAAAGGAGGCTTCGCGTGGGGTTGGCAAGCTGAGCTGAAGAAGCGCTCTGATCCTTGCCCAGCATGCGGGTGCCGTGGGCCGGCGGTTGCTTCCTCAGTGCCCGGCCTGGCTCAGCGTTGCTGCGAAACGGGGCGATTCGGTGATCGTGAAGCCAAGGGGACAACGGCCTGGCCTTCAGGTGCTCGCCTCCCTCAGCTGCACCCTCTGACCCCGCACTCTCGCATGCCCTCCGCCTCCGCTCGTCTCCGCGCCAACACGCAGCCTCGGACGAAGCTGTGTCTTAACGAGGAAAGATGCCTTCTAAAGTATTGGCAGCCTCTCTCGAGGTATCCGTCCCTCACGAGGGCGGGCAATTTGACCGTGTCTCCTGGCTTTCAATGGCTAACCTGGTGGTGCTCAACCTTTTGGCTGCTTGAAGAGCATGGGGCTGGTCCGCGGGCTGGATTGGACCCTGCACCCCAGGACCAGGCCCCAGGGCCTCATGCTACCTCTGCCCGGGCTTGGGGGCACAGATTGGGCTCCAGGAGCCCCTTGCTCCATCCGCCGGTCCTGTATGCTGGGATTGGGCCCCGTCACCCGGCTCGCCCCATCCAGCACGCAGGGCCACAGCCCTGGGGGCTCCCCATGGACGGGATGGCAAGGTGCTGGGCACCAGACCTGGCCTGCAGGTTGAGCATCCCTGGCCTGACCTACAAGGTGTGGAGGTGCAGCCTGGGTCGTTAGATGGATGGGTCCTTGGTACTGCCATGCTGTCCTGGTCCTTTTCCCAGGTGCTTTTGGCACTGGTTGCAAGATGCCCAAATTCTTGGACCCCTGCCCATTGTCCTGTCCAGCCCCCCCCACTGCTTCTGGGGCCTGCTGCGTGGTGGCACGCGTGTCTGATGATCGGTCTGATAACACGCTATTTGCCAGGCGCTCGCGATTGCGAATCAGATATCACGCCAAGCACGCAGCTGAGCCAGAGGCCAGGCCTAACGCTGTCTCCTCCCGTCTCTCCGCAGTCGGTGAACCCATACATAGTGAAGCTCTCCATCGTGGATGACGAGGCCACACTCAACGTGAGTATCCCTCGTGCCGCGCTGGGGCTTCTCCACCTCGACCCTGGCTGCCCTTTTACATCAGTGACCAGTTCACATTGCAGCAAGGGAGGTTCAGGTTAGATATTAGGCAAAAACTTTCTCACAAAGAGGGTAGTAAAGCCCTGGAACAGGTTACCCAGAAAGGTGGTGGCATCTCCATCCCTGGAGGTGTTCAAGCCTCGGCTAGACAAGGCCTTGCCTGGGATGATGTAGTTGGGGCTGGTCCTGCTTGGAGCAGGGGTTGGACTAGATGTGATGTCCTGAAGTCCCCTCACACCCTTATTTTCTATGGCTCGGGAGCATCAGAGAGCTGGTGAGTGGGCCCTGCTGGGGTTTAATGCCCTTATAACGTAGAAGCATTTGCCTGAGGCTTGTGAGTCTCTGGCTCTGACGCAGGCCAGGGTCAGGGCCCCCAGCCCGGCTCTGAGGCCAGCCGGGGAGCGGGGAGCAGATCCCCTCGCACCATCGCAGTGCAGCTTCCCACAGAGTGAAGCCGGTTTCTGTTCTTGCAGGGGATGGGCCTCGTGATCGCCCAGGCGCTGTCAGAGTACAACCAGTGAGTGCAATCGTCGGCCCCCCGCCCCTCCCTCCTCTGCATGGTAGCCGCAGCCGGCTCCTGCCCTGGCTGCTGCCATGTTACCCCTGCTGTTACCACCTCCCACGGCCTGAGCCTGGGGCACTGTCCCCCCGATCCTACGTGACAGACAAATGCCCATTTTGCTGCGTGCAGCTCCGATGGGAAACCCGTGCCACTGAAAGGAGCAAACCCCTCGGAAAAGGCACGGAAGAGAGGACGTGAGAGCAGCCTGCAAATCCCTGCAGGGCTGCCAGAGAGCAGAGGGAAACCCCTGTCCTCTCCTGCTGCAGGGAGGGGGGTGCAGACCCATGACTTGAAGTTGCAGCAAAGTACATTCACATTGGAGATCAAGACAAAGTTCTTCGCTGTCAGGGTGGCGGGGGGTGCGCGGGAGAGATGCCGGGGAAGCGGGGGTTCTCCATCACTGCAGGGTTTGAGAGGCTGGACGGCGCCGGTCAGGGATGTTGTAAGTGCAGCGATGCCCGTGCTCTGCTGTGGGGTGTCCCAGGCTGCGGGGCTGTTGTCCCCCCCCTTCCCCACCTTTCTTCTCCATGTGTCAGGGGGTTTAAGCCTCCCCTGGCAGTGCTGGGGCTGGGGCTGTGCCAGTGCTCCTGTGGCACCCACCCCGCAGGGTCCTGGCTGGGAGGTCTTGCCCCCGCGCTCGGGTTAAGCCTCATGCTTCACTGGGGAGAAGGGATTTCCCCTCTGCTCAGACTGGTTTGGGCCGGGGTTTTGCCTTCCTCTGCAGCGGGGGCCTGACCTGGGCCTGGGCTCTCGGCAGCATCCGTGACCCCCCAGCAGCAGTAGGATGTTGATGCCGGCGGCCCCCCCGTATCCCGGGGGCAGGGGCGATGCCTGGGACTGTCGGGGTGACTGTGTTGTGTGGCTTCGGGGTCAGACACGGGGTTTGGACAGGGCTGACGCTGCCTTGGGCAGGGCTTGGACTGCACGTGACCTCGCAGCTCTGCGCCAGCCCCACAGCTCTGGGAGTCTCCAAGCTGGATCAGACCAGGGCCCAGTCAGCCCCGTGGCACCTCGGGCTGCGATGGGCATCTACTGCCTCAGCACGAAGGGCAGCCAGCCCGGCGGGGGGGTTAACCCTGCCCCGGGGTGCTCTCCTCCCCACCTCCGTCCCTCCCAGTCTGCGTTGGGTCTACGCTGGACCTAGGTCGGAGCTGGCCCTGTCCTGCCTCCCCTCGGAGGGCGCTGCGCCCAGGCTCAGCCCGGCGGGGAACGAGCAGCTTTTTTTACACTTGGTGAAATCTTGGGATTGTTTTCGTGCGGTCATTCCTGGGGGTTGCAGACTCCTCAGACAAAGCCTTGAGCTTTCCTGCCAAATCACAGCCTCCATCACAGGAATCCCAGAGCTGCGGGGCGGGCAGGGAGCTGCGGGGTCGCATCCAGTCCAGCCCGGCCTGAGGCAGGATCACCCCCGTCCAAACCCGCCCAGACAAACCCCTGTCTGGCTTCGGAGCCGTACGACAGTCGTGCCTGATGCAGCCCCAGGCATCGCCCCTGCCCTCGGGAAAGCAGGAGGGTCACAGCCGCCAACGTCCTGCTGCTGCCAGGGGGGTCCCGGGCACTGCAGAGAGCCCAGGCCAGGCCGTGCCCCCGCTGCAGAGGAAGGGGAAACCCCCCAGTGTGACCAGTCTGAGCAGGGGGGAAATCCCTTCCTGCCCAGTGCAGCTGGGGCTGAGCCTGAGCGGAGGTTTTTGCACAACCCTCTCTCTCCCCTGGCGGGTTGCGCCGGGTTGTGGCGTCACTCGGTCGTAAGCCGTCGCAGCTGTCGGCGCGGTGGTGTTCGCTGTTCTGTGAGGCATTTCACACGCCCCGGGGCGACGTGAGACGGGAGATCAGCTTTGAAACCCGAGCAAGTGCCTGAGTCTTTTTTTTCCTGTACCCTGTTAAGAGTTTTAGCAGGGTTTTGGGTCATAGGCTCAACATCTGTCTGGGATTTAAGGTAGTGTTCCCATAAAATTTCCCAATGCCTAGGCTGGAAGAATCGTGTCCAGTACAGCAAACTTCCCTGCGGATAACTTGCTGCTTGGACTCGTGTCTCCCCGGGGCCTGGAACTGGCCCGTAGCCCCTCTGCTCTGTGCTGCAGGCAGGGGTTTAGGCTCCTCGTATCTGCACAAGCTCATGAAAACAAAGCAGGACGGGGGCTGCGCTCTCCCAACCTGGTCCCGGCGGCCCTGGCCCTGGCAGGGTGTGGGGTATGATGGTCCCTGTCCTGTGTGTCATGCCTAACCCACATGCCCTCTCTGCTGTTTGTGCAGGCAGTACAGGGACAAGGAAGAGGAGCACCAGACCGGCTTCTTCTCAGCCTTGACCAACATGGTAAGTGCAGCGGGAGCGTTGTTTTTGGACATAATTTGGGACGGGCTGGGCAAGGCTTGGCTTGGGCTCAGGGCTGGCTCTGGGGGAGAGGGGAGACCCTGGTGTTAGCTCTATGCGGCCTCTCCGGGTTACCCTCACGAAGGCCGGGGGATGTCTCGTTTCATGCTCCGGTCTCCAGCTCGCCCCATTTCCAGAGCAGCAGGTGTCTGTTCCCTTTCCAAGCATCCCAGGCCACTGTGGAGACGGGCTCCCAGCTAGCACGATCAGCAGCACGTGGCTGGAGACATGCGGGGTTCAGACCATGGCCTGGGCTTTGCTGCTGCTATGAGGTGGCTTCTGGGGAAAGACGGTGGCTGCGTCTTCCCAAGGCAGCTCCCGGGGACTCATGGGGGAAGCTGTGAGCTTCCTCGGTCCTTTGCATTGGCAGTGACTCGGGCACCTCCTGATGGAGGCGGTTGCGTTCGGGGGCCGATCATTAATGATGGCACAGAGGAAAAAGTGCTATCAGTGGGAGAGGCATTGTCCAGGCAGGTTGGTTCTTCACCTGGGTCTCGCCTTCACCCAGGCCGTCAGCTGCAGTCCCTGCCAGCCCCACCGTCCTGAGCTGAGCCCTGCGTAATGCTGGCGTCCTCCTAAAGCCGTGCAATGCTCTTTCCTTCCATAGGTCGGCAGCATGTTCATAGCAGACGCTGATGAGAAAATCTCTGTCCAGTAAGTGCACGGCATGAGGCAAACAGCAGCATTTCTGTTGGGGCAGGCCTTACCTGCTTGATTTGCGGGGCTGCTTTGCAGCAGCAGGACATACCCCAGAGGTGATGGCACCGTGGCCTGGCCATGGGATTGACCACGTGGCTGCAAAGCCAGGGTTGGGTTGGTGCTGGGGGAGCAGCAGGGACAGTCAGTCGTTTGCTCTGCAGCCATCCTACCACACTGTGCGGGTACCAAGGTCGTTAGAGGATCGTTGGTGCCTGGGGGGAGTCCCGGTCCATCAAGCTTTCTCCATGGGCCCATGGCTCAGGATGGTGGTTTCGTGGCAGGGCTTGGATCTGACATTCCCAGGTCTCACTCGTGCCCCTGGCCACCCGGTCCCATTGTACCAGTGATGTGGCAAGACTTGGAGCCCACCACATGCAGACGTGGAGCATCTCAGCCTGGGGAGATGAGGGCGCTTAGTGCTCCAGGGATCCGGGGGCAGGAGAGCAGGCGTCTCCCCAGCCCAATACAGACAAGCACGCGGCAGCAGGAGGCTGCTCTGCGCTTCCAGGCTCCTGGGCTGTGCTGGAGACTAAGGAAGGCAGGGTCTCTTGTGGGAAGGGGAAGGGTCTGGCAGTAGGAAGACGTCTACACTCACGAGTACTGAGGTTTTGTGGTGCCCGAGGGCCTGGCCTGGTCCTCTCCAACCCCGGAGCCCAATGTGTGCTGGGTGATCGGGTTGGGAGGCCATCGTCACCATGCCCCTTCCCCGCAGAACGAACGAGGCGATCCTGCTGGCCCTCTACGAAGCCGTGCACCTGAACCGGAACTTCATCACCGTGCTGGCGCAGGTGGGCTCCCGCGCCGGTTTGCCGCAGCTCTCTGATCGCAGCAGCCCTCTCCTCGCTCCTGGACCTCCGTGCCTTGTTAGAGTGGCGCCGGCTCAGAGGCCGCCGGGGCCTGGACCCAGGGGGATGTGGGAGGTGAAATCAGGCCAGAAGCCTCCTGAGTTGGGGCTCCGCACCCGTTGGAGCACACCAGCCTCAAAGACCCCCTCGGCGCTCCTCTCCTAGCTGGCACCTGCCCTGCAGCAGCCGCGCGGCTGCAGTGACCTCCTCTCCGGGCCGTGGCGCTGCCTGGATCTCGAGGCCCCGGGGGCGGAGAGGGGGAGATGTGGAAGGTGCTTGTTGACAGCCCTGGGGGCATCCGATGACGGGCTCATGGCCTGCGTCTGTTCCCTCCGTGCTGCTAGGTGGCACTCGTATCTCAGCTGACAGCTGAAATATGGTTTGGGGGGGAAAAGGCACTTCAGTGAATCCGCACGGTTCTGTCCGGCGGCTGCAAACACGCTTCTGCATAAGATTTAGAGGGAGAATGCATTTTAAAGCTCTTTCATGCACTCATTTATGGGTCTCGGCTATAAGTCAGCATTTAAAACACACGGATTACGGGATATTACAGCAGGTGTGAAGCCACCTGCCTGCAGCCCCGCAGGCTCATAGTCTCACCAGCCCATCCCCATCACTTCCCCGGTCTCCAGACCGTCACTGCGTGCGTGTTTATAGGGGGACGACAAAGTGTTGTGAGCATCAGCTGGGTGAAAGATGTTGGATGGAACCGATTTGTTCCATCAGAGCCAGGCCGCAAGTAAGATCGCTGGCTGCTCGCAACCCTCGCCCCTTCTGATGGATGCAGGAAACAAATGGAAGCTGGGGAGAATAAGGTTACAGCAGTCGTTAGGCATGGAGCTGTTAGCAGAGACGAGCTGGGGAGGAGAGCCAAGGGGAGAAAGCCGGGGGGATCGATACTAATAACGTTATTTATGTGGAGCTGTTCTCTCCCGGAGCACTCGGGACATCATAAATCTCTGGCGTGTCTGAAGAGGAGGATGCTAGAAAGCGAGGCGCTCCTTTCAAAGCAGAGCCAGGGTTGGAAATGTGCAGCTGGGGGGTCACGCTGAGAGAGCCTTTGGGGAGCGCGAGGGCTTTCGGTGCTGCGCGTGTCTGTGGAGAAGGCGGCATGGCAGGGTGTGGGGGTGGAGCCCCTCCTGCGTTTGGCTGGCTGGGGGGCAGGATGGGCCCGGGCCCGTGCAGAGGCCCCGCGTGGCTGCGAGCCGTGCTGACCCCCATGTGTGTCTCCCTGCAGAGCCATCCCGAGATAGGCCTGATGACGACGCCGGCCAGCCCGGTCCCAACGACGCCCGTCACCCCGCTCGGCACCACGCCGCCCTCGTCAGACGGTGAGAGACTCCCTCCTCCTGGGCCCAGGCCTTGCCGCGGTGCCGCCAGGGAAACGAACGGCAAGGCTGCCTCTCGAGGCGGCAGCTCGCTCGCTCCGTCTGGAGAAGCCAGAGCCCGTCGTCTCCTCCTGGAGACCTGGCCCGGGGAGCAGGGGCTCAGGGCTCGCTTTTGGGGGGCGCTCTCCTCCCCTGGCCCCTAGGAGCCCTCTGCTCTGGGTGCTGTGGCCAGGGGATCCCTCTCCCAGTGCCCCAGGCAGACGGGCCTCCCCTCCTAAAACCTTTCGCCTCTGGCTGTCCCTCGCTGCCAGCGTGTTCCCACGCTGCCTGGGCTCATCCCCTGCTCAGCGTGCCCCAGGGTCCAAATCCCAGCTGGGAAGCAGGAGCTATTGCCCTGGCCTCGCTCAGACGGGCTTCACACGTGGCTGCTTAACCCGAGTCCTGGGGGCTCTAGAGAAGGGACCTTTGTGCCAGCGTAAATGCGCCAGAGCTGTGTACAATGCAGCCCAGCTGGGCTCGGGGAGGGTCGGCCTAACCCACTTCAGGAGGCAGGATCGAGCAGTGTTTTTCACCAACTTCTTCGGCAATGCCCTGGGCGTCTGAAGGCAGCGCCGCGCAGCTCGAGCAGAGCCCCGTCCGGGCGGGCTCTGCAATCCGGGTCACCGATAGCCTCGTTCGCCGAAGACTTCTCCTTGCGGCTGCTTTCTGCCTGGTTGCCATGGATATCAAAAGCTTTCTGTTCAAGCGAGGGGGGAAAAGAAAAAGATCTGGAGCCTCCCCGCGTGCGTGCGCCGGGAGATGCGGAGGGACAGGAGTTGCAGAGACTTCCTTTCAAACGGCTCGCTGCAAATGCCTCCGCCCACGCGCTTTATTATCCAGCTGACAGGGCTGTGCTTACCTACCACGCGCTCGCTTTAATTGATCAGGAAGGAATCGGAGCGCGTGACGGCGAGGCAGCCGGGCCCCGTCTTGCTGGGGAAGCTATCGGGCTTAACAGAGGGGGGATTGAGCTTCACCAGCAGCACCCCCGTCGCCTTGTCCCCGTCCCAGCCCCTCGGTGCAGCTGAGAGCCGCGGCTTGGTTTAGCAGCGGGGATGCTAGGTTAAAGGCGAGTCAGATGCTTTACCCATCGCTTCGTAGGGCCTGGCAGCTCAGCTCTGAAAGCTGTGTGGGGCTTGGAGTTACCCCAGGCCAGCTCAGCCTCTGGGGGAGAGTCTCTGATTCTCTCCTCCGTGCACTTAAAAATACAGCCGAGCTGTTTCCAAACGGCGGCAGCAGCAGCAGGCAGAAATCCCTGGCCTGGTCCCCGGGCCGGGATCCGATACGGGAACTCCCGCACGGGAGAAACCCGGGGGCTTTGCGAGCTGGAGCTGTGACGCGAACCTGGTTTCACAGATCGGTTGCATCCGGCGTCGGCTGCGAGCGGTGGCCCCCCGCTAGGCAAACCCAGGGCACCTGTCTCCGTAGCATCCACACGCCGATTCGCTCAGCGCTGCTACACGTTCCCTCGCTGCGTTCCTCCCGGCAGCTCCAGAAGGGCCGGCGGGGCTGCGAGGACTCTCGCTTGGGTGTCTCGCACTTGTACGGCGAGTGCTGGTGTGTCTGGTGACGTCCGTGGCGTGCTGGTGCCCCGGAGCCCTTGCCGTGAGGGAAGGAGGGCTGCAGACACCAGCAGAGGTGGCCTCGCATCACGCCCTGCTCCAGCTTGTGCCCGGTAGCCTGGGGCCTCAGCCGGATCGCACCGAAGGCTCATGGAGTCGTCGTAGGAAGGTCGAGCCGAAGGGACTTCACGAGGTGGCGCCCAGTCCAGCCTCTGCCCCAGACAGGATCGTCCGTGACCGAGCTCAGCATCCGCCCGGCCTGCTCAGGAAATCTGCTGGGGGGAGATCCCACCACTTGCCCAGGCCGCCTGCGCCAGCACGGGCCCTCCTGCAGCGCCAGCGAGTTCCTCCTCGTCTCCAGCCTCAGCTTCCCCTGCTGCAGCTCGAGGCTGTTGCTCCTGCGGCCACAGAGAAAAGCCTGGCTCCATCTGTCCGTCGTCATCGGTCACCCTGCAGGGGCTTGAAGCCCGCGATCAAACCCCACTCCGTCCAGACTCGGGCACCCCAGCTCTTCCAGCCTGGCATTGTCCATTGTGTCCCCAGGCTCCTGGTCATTGTGGTCGCTCTGCACTGGACTCTACCAAGTCTGTCCACGGCCTCCTGGAAGTGCGGGGCCCAGAGCTGAGCACACGGCTCCAGGGGAGGCCTCCCCGGGGCTGAAGAGCAGAGATCCCTGCCGTGCATCTGCACTGACACTCCTGTTCGTACGGCCCAGGAGGCTGCTGGTGGCTTTTGAAAGCAGAGCAGAGCGGGATGGTGTTAAAGGAGCATGTGGAGCTCCTCAACTCCTCCCCTCGGGCCCCTTTGCTTGGCATTGCCAGGTTTGTTCGCCTGCTTTCCTGCTGCTTGGGAACGTGCACGCTCCACGAAGCACAGTGGCTGGGGAGAGAGTTGTTGGGGGAAGGATGCTCCATCGGGCACAGCTGGATACCGAGAGCTGGGGACAAAGGACAGGAAGGGGCCGCGTGGGTTGAGGCGTCCCACAGACGGCCACACCGCAGAAACCAGGGTCTCCCGAGGCCCAGAGAGGCACTGCATGACTGGGACGTCATGCCGGGGGCCGAGGGATGACGGGACTGCGACAGCAAGCAGGATCGTGGGGCTGCTGCTGAGGTCTGCCAGCCCATTTCTCCTCTGGTGACCAAGGGCAGCCGGTTCTGGGTGAGGGTGGCCACGTCCAGACACTTTGCAGCGCTGGTGGCCTGCGGGCTGCATGTCGGGAGCCCCTGAGATAATCCCCGTCATCACTCAGGCTTCATTTTTAAACGGGCTAGGGGTCTTTTGCCCCAGCTGCTTCCATGCAGAGAGAGCTGCAGACCCTCATTTCCTGCTGGCGTTTAATCAGGGCTGGTTGATCCCTGATTGTGTGCGCGCCGACTTCATCTGCCAGGGTCAGCGGCTTTCCCCCTCCCCGGTGCTCGTTGGAATTACGGACTTCAGTCCTGTCCCCGCTCAACCTGTCTTTCCCCAGGGTCAGCAAGCCAGGCTCTCTCTAAGTCTCTTCCCTCCCGGTCCCTGCTTTTCCCCTGATCCTTGGTGCCTTCCACATTTCGGACCTGTCCTGCCCAGCCTCGGGTGCCCCTAGTTGCAAGCTGCCATTCTGCGGCACTAGTGGGAAGTGCCCAAAAGTCGTGGATCCCACTGACCTTTTCTTGGCCGTGGGGCATCGGGCAGCATCGGAGCCCCCTGCATGCCTGAGTCCAGGCCTCCGGTCCCATGCCCTTCCCGGGATAGACACCCCCTCCCGGCTGTGGGAAGGGGAAGAAAGGAAGCAGCAAGATAATGACCGGTCGGCAAACACTTTGGGGCCAGGCCATGGTGCCAGGGTCAGGTTGAGCATCCTATGGAAATGCCCAGCCTCGCTGCCCCCCGCTCAGTGGTGATGCTGACTCTGTCACCCGCCGGATCTCGTTAGATCCAGTGGCAGCATGGTTTGAATAAACACGCCGCGCAGCTGCTCAGAGTATAAACCAAGCGTAGCCTTTATTTGTGCTGCTTGTGGGGATCAGATGCCTGGCAGCAGGGACGGTAAATGGTGAAACAGAGAGTCCCAGTACCACGGGGCTGGCAGGGCACTGCAGGGTCACATCCAGCCCAGCCCTGCCTGAGGCAGGATCAGCCCCATCCAAACCCACCCAGACAAACCTTGTGTCCAACCTCGGAGCCACGTGACACAACCGTCCCTGCCCCGGGAAAGCAGGGGGGCCGCGGCTGCCAACGTCCTGCTGCTGCTGGGTAGTCGCAGATGGTCCAGAGACCCCAGGCCCAGGCCATACCCCCACTGCAGAGGAAGGCAAAATCCCCCAGTCCGCACCAGAAATCCCTTCCTGCCCCAGTGCAGCGTGGGGCTGAGCCTGAGCACAGGGGCCAGGTCCTCCCACCAGGACCCTGCGGGGTTGGTGCTGGCAGGAGCACTGGCACAGCCCAGCCCCATCCCCAACCTGGTCCGCAGCACCCAGGGCCTCTGGGCGAGGATTAAACCCCCTGACATATGGAGCAGAAAGGGGGGGGGGGCACCCCACAGCAGAGCACAAGCATCGCTGCGCCTGGATCCTCCCCGAGCGCGTCTCTGGTCCTGCTCTTTAGAAGCACTGAGAGCGAATCCACTGCACTGCTCACGTGTGGCCAGTCATGGTCGGTGCCAGGCACTTTAGTATAAGCTGATTGAAGAACTTAGCTAATTACAGCCTTCTTGCATCTCCTCCCAGGTATGTGCCAGGCTCGGTCATTGTCCTACTCGCTTTTCTCATTGACCGTGGCAGGCTGGAGTGGTTGCACCATCCCGGGATGTCCTTGATCCGATCCCAGATGCTCTCCTGCTTCCCACAGCACTTCCGCCTTGCAGACGTTAACCTGTGCTGCTCTTGGCCTGTCTTATGGCATGCAGCTGTACACCCACGCCAGCCCAGCACCAGCCCAGTCCAGGAGAGGTTGGGCAGCTACTGGGCAGGGATGCTCTAGGTGCAGCGGTGCCCGTGCTCTGCTGTGGGGTGTCCCAGGCCCCAGGGCTGTGCTGGTTGCCCCTCTCCCCCACCCTTTCTGCTCCATGTGTTGTGGGGTTTTGTTCTCTCTCGGAGGCGCTGGAGCTGCTGCAGCCCGGGCTGGGGATGGGGCTGGGCTGTGCCAGTGCTCCTGTGGCACCGACCCTGCAGAGTCTTGGCGGGAGGGTCTTGCCCCCGCGCTCAGGCTCAGCCGAATGCTGCACTGGGGCAGGAAGGGATTCTGCCCCGCTCAGACTGGTGCAGAAGTGGGGGTTTGCGTTCCTCTGCAGTGGGGGCATGGCCTGGGCCTGAGCTCTCTGCAGCGTCCATGGCCCCCTGTATCCCACAGGCAGGGGCGATGCCTGGGGCTCTATCAGGGCCAACTATGTTGTGTGTCTCTGAGGTTGGACGCAGGGTTTGTCTGGGCTGGTTTGGACGGGGCTGATCCTGTCTCGGGCAGGGCTGGGACTGGATGCGACTCTGAAGGTCCCTTCCAGCCCCACTTCTCTGATCTGCCTCTGCTCCGCGGCAGCACGTGGCCAAAGCGGCTGCTTTTGAGGCTCTATTTTTGGAGACGCAGCTGGGGGCTCAGTGGAGGCTTTGCCGCTTGACCTGCCACGATCTTTGGTCACTGCTGCAGCTCTTGCTCCCTTCCTGCCTCGTGCTGTTGCTGCTGTGCTCTGATCTCTCCCTCCACGGCTGCTGGGGATCTGGGTGCCCTGGAGCATGTGGGAGGGCGATGCTCAGCGGGGCCGTGGCAGGGACGCTGCTCTCCAAGGGAGGGCGATGCAAACATCTGCATTGCCTGCGTGTCGGTGGACATTTGTTGGGCTGGCAGGTGCCGAATAGAGTAGCAGGCTCATGGGCGTGGGGGATCTGGGAGCGGGGCCATGGTGGGTGCTCGCTGAACCCCCTCCTGGAGCCTGATTCAAGCTCTCTGCAGAGCTGTTACCCCTGCTGCAATGCACAGAGGGAGAATGCATCTCATCTGCTTTGTTACAGTGATCGGCTCCACGGAGCTGCCCCTGGATGCTGACGTGCAGACCAGCAACCTGCTGATAACCTTCCTCAAGTACAGCTCCATCGTCATGCAGGACACCAAAGGTAATGCCCCAGCTGGCAGCAGGGAGCCCCATTGAGGTGCAGTGCTAACGTGCCCAGCGCCTGTGCAGACGGATCTGTATTTGCCCCAGTGTCTCACTGATGGGTGGCAGCTCTGGAGGGCCGGGAGGCCTGGGGGTGGCAGCAGGGTAGGCGATATGGAAGCGGGGAGGCTGTTGTGCAGAAAGGCTGGGGGGTCTCTGCATGTTTCCTTCTGGGAGTCATTGCTAGACCCAGTTCCCAGCTGTGTGCTGGGGAGGGGACGAAGCGGGGACTCTGTGTCCCGCGGGGCTGCATGTGGAGCTGGCACAGGAGTTGGCATGCAGTGGTGCAAGGGAAGTTCCCACCGCCCCACTGCGCTGGGTGGTGAGAGGCATGGAGCTGTGCCCAGTGCCTTTTGGGTGCATGGTAATGCCCTACCCCAGGCTTTGCCATTCCTGGTATCTGCTTCTTTGGAGCCAGAAGCTCGCTAATGAGCTGCCGGCCTCGTCTGCATGGAGCTGCATTTTCCCTGTGGTTGCACGTGCCTGATCAGCGGTTGCACGAGGGCCTGTGTTCTCTTCCCGTGGTGTGAGAGCCCCAGGTGGGCAGGCATCGCTGTGCACTAGGGTTTCTGTCCAGGCCAGAGCTGGCAGACCATCACAGCTGATGGTGCCTTGTTGCGAAGCCCCAGGCATGGCATAAAGCAGCATGGACCATGCTCCGTCTCCAGAGAGCCCCGTGTTTTGGGCGAGCAGGAAATGAGGCTGCTACAGGCCAGGCCTCTGCTGCGATTCATGTTGCTTTTGATGGCTTTTCAGCGGCCCTGGGTGGGCATCCGGGGTGTGGGAGCAGCCACGCTAGCTCTGCCCGGGCTCCAGCATCCGTCTCTACCAGGACCCAGCCTGGGTGGTTCTGAAGGAGTGGAGCCCGCATCATGGAGCAGATGCCCCTTGGCTGGTTCCCGGAGCCTGGTCTCACCCGTTTATCGCATGGTATAAAAGAAGACATTTAGTGCTGGCCTAGCTGTGGTGCAGCCAACTTAAGTAGCTCCAGGGATGGCATCATTAGTGGTTTCCTCTGGAACCAGCTTGGCAGTGGAGAGCATCATTAAACCTTGTCCAGGCCTCCCCTGCTCACCCGGCATGGCCGAGGGACCCTTCCTGGGGTAGAGCTCGCCAGCTCTTTTTCCCCGTGGCAGAAATAGGCTTCGACCTCCATGCCTGCTGAGGGAGCATGGGGTATTCCCTACCTGTAATCAGCATTTGAGAAAGGACCTGCAGCCTCTGTATAGCAGGAGGTGCTGCCCACGGGCAGAGCCCGATGGTGAGGACCGGGCTGCAGGGGCCAGACGTGGCGGCGGGAGATTTCCCATCGCTGGGCCTGTGCGTGGGCAGAAGCAGCGGTGCGGAGTGCAGCGCGCTCCCCGGGGAAGGGAGCAGCGCCGGGAGCTCCGGCAAGAGGAAGATAACGAGTCTCCGGCGGTTTGGTGCTCTCGGGGCCGGTGCTCCTGCCGCGCTGTCTTTCCTGGCTCTCAGCTTTCCAGCAGCCAGGCATTGTGACCCCCGGCTACCTTCCCGCCGCAGCACACCTTCCCCGCAAACCGCCCAATGCAGCGGGGCAGGATCTAGCCCTTCTGGTGCTTGGTTTCTCTTTAATGACTGCGTCCAGGCCCCAGTAACGAGCGCGCTGTCAACCTGCAGTCAGCACCGCCTGCGAGCTCGACGCAGTCTATTTTTATACTGTGCCGGGATCACAGAGCACGTCAGTCACTCGGGAGCGAGGGGGTTTCAAGGGGAGCAGCGCGGGGGGAGGCAGCAGGCTTGAGCCTGGCAGCTGCTGCATGGACGGCGCGCGTTTCCCACGTGTTGGCCTTTGAGAGGGGCTGGGACGTCGGGCCCGGCTCCGTGGAGGTCCTGCAGGCATCGCTTTTGAGCAGGCACCTACCTCTGTGGCCGGGCTGGTTCCCAGTCAACATCCCTCTGCCCTGGGCTGTTGGGCTGCTGAGCCAGCGATCCCCAAACCAGGGAGAGAGCAGAGTATTTCAGGTGCCCTGAAAGGTGCTCATTGCCCCCTCCTCTCAGCCCTGTTCACCCTTCGCCAGGCTTTCCACTGAGTCTTCCAGGGCCGGCTGTGCCTGACGGGCTAGGGGGAGCAGCAAGCAGAGCAGCAGGAGAGACCCCTGTGCAGGCTGCCTTTGCAATCAGGTGCAGCCAGGACCTTTCCCTTCCCAGCCTCTTGCTGGTGAGCAGGGTCTGCCTGTGCTGGGATTTGAACCTGGGACCAGGCTTCACTGCTTCTGTCGCAGCTCTGCGGGCCGCAGCAAGGGTTTTGGCCCTCGGGATGCAGCAGAAAGACGGCTGTGTATGTGGGTGGGATCTGGCTGGGCTGGCCGGGTCAGGTCTTCGCTCTTCTTCCGGCTGGGCTGGGGGGAGACAGAGAAACCCCCGCTGCGAGAATGGGTCCGAGGGTGGCAGAAGCTTCCAGCCGACTCGGCAGGGTTTGGCGGCGCGCTGGCTCTGGGGGCAAGGCCAGGGCTAGCCCCTCATCCCTGCAGGGGGTTGGGTCCGGGGCTTCGGTTCCCTGTGTCAGCGCTTGGCTGCCAAGTCACGCGTTCCCTCTCCTTTGCAGACGAGCACCGGCTGTACAGCGGCAAGCTCTGTCTCATCATCCTGACTTGCATCGCCGAGGTAGGCGCGTGGCGGCCTCGCTCTGCCCGGGGGCTCTGACCCGGCTCCCCTCCCCTCTCACCACAGGGCAGGGGAGACCTGGAGGCAATAGCTCATCCTTCGTCAGCTATAATCAGCAGCGAGAAGCCCGACACTTCCTCTCTGGGCTTTGGCCACAGCCGGGGTGGGGTTATGGGGGGGATCTCTAGCTTGTTCACCCTGTTGTTCAGTGTGAGGTCTGGAGACCGTCAAACTGGTCTGGACTGGGGAGGGGGTTTGCCTTCCACTGCAGCGGGGGTGCAGCCCGGGCTCTCTGCAGCGCTCACGACCCCCCGGCAGCAGCAGGACATTGGCGGCTGCAGCCCCCCTGTATCCCAGGGGCAGGGGCGATGCAGGGGCCTGTGTTGTGTCGGACCTGGGGTTTGTCTGGGCTGGTTTGGACAGGGCTGATCCTGACTTGGGCTGGATGTGATCCCACAGCTCCCTGCCTGCCCCGTGGCTCTGGGATTTCCATGATGCTCCAGGCACTTGCATGAGCAGGACAGGGCTGGCACCCAGCTCAGCACTGCTCTTGAAAAGCTGGGATATCAAAGAAGGGTCTGCAGGCTGGATCTGGCCCATGCAGCCCTGTTATCTGACCCCTGGGTCTCGGCCTGACTGCACGCCACGTGCCCCAACCCTGCACGTCAGCTCCAGGACCAGATCAGACCGGGCTCACAGACCACGCCACACCCTGGAGCCAGTGCACAGGGCTGGGCCCACATGGGCAGCTCACCTAGCACCTTGCACCTGCCCCGTGCTGGCTCTGTGCACCAGCCCCAGGGTGTCTGAATGAGATGCGCTTTCCTGCAGCTCAGGCCAGAGCCAAGAAACCTGCCTGGAGCTGACTGTGGGCCCTGCAGCGGGCAGCCAGGCCATCCCCATCCTGCCCTCGCCCCTGCCCCCTGGATGGGCTGTATGCGCTGGCCAGTTGGCTGAGAAGCCCTGGTTTGCAGTTTGTTTGCCTGGAAGCAAAGGGCTGTTATTGCAGGCAACACAGGTGGTCCTGTGCCTCCTGCACGGGCCATAAACCATCATCCCCAAGCACCGCGTTAGAGCAGAGTCTCTTGTGGCTCTGTTAGAAATGCTGCCCATTAGCTGTCTTCAGCCCGGGGCTCTCGAAGGGCAGGGAGGCGCTGGCGGAGAAGAAATACTGCTGGCAGTTGGCGGTGGGTGTTCGACCCTGGGTGCTATGGGGAGAGTGGATTTATGGTGGCTCTTGGCCACAGAGCGCAGTGAGATTTAGTGCCGGTGTTGGAATGGGATTTGCTCGAGCTGCCTGCGCTGCAGTACCCGCACAGAGCCATCCTGGAGTCCCGGAGCCACGGGGCAGGCAGGGAGCTGCAGGGCCGTGTCCAGTCCAGCCTTGCCTGAGACAGGATCAGCCCCGTGCAAACCAGCCCAGACACACCCTGTGTGTGCCCTTGAAGCCACAGGACACAGCTGCCCCTGACACAGCCCCAGGCATTGCCCCTTCTCCTGCCCCTGGGATACGGGGGGGGCCGTAGCCGTGGCCGTCAATGTCCTGCTGCTGCTGGTGGGTCACGGGCGCTGCAGAGAGTCCAGGCCTAGGCCATGCCCTGGCTGCAAAAGAAGGGGAAACTCCCCCAGTCTGACCAGGGGGAAATCCCTTCCTGCCCCAGTGCAGCATCAGGCTGAGCCCAAGCGCGGGGGCAAGCCCCTCCAGGCAGGACCCTGCAGGGTTGGTGCCAGCAGGAGCATTGGCACAGCCCAGCCGAGCCCCAGCTGCAGCACCAGCGCCTTGGGGGGAGGATTAACCTCCCGCCGCCCCGACACATGGAGCAGAAATGCGGGGGGCATTGAAGCCCTTCCATAAACCTCATGCTGTCTTGGGGCTGAGGCCCGGCCCTGGCAGGATGTCTCCCTGCCTCCTCCAGCGGTGTCCGAACTCCCAGCGCTCCTGGCAGCCGAGCCCAGGGAGCGATGGGACCCAGATTACCGACCAAACCCTGGGGACACGGACCTCTGCTCAGGAAGGGCTGCCTGGGGCTGGGGGTCCTGAGGCTGGCAGCCAAATGGGGCAGTGGGGAGTGAACCTACATTTCCCATGGGGCAGGGCAGCTGTTGAACCCATAGCTGGATGACCAGGCCTATCTTGCCCGGTCTCCTATGTCATGTGGAGGCTGGAAGGGAGAGTGACTGGGTCTGTGCAGGGTTTTTCGCTCAGGGAAATCTCCCTCCTTGGAGGTTTTCAGAGCCAACCCCTGGCTAAGCGGGGTTAGGTGGGCAGGGGCTGGGCCGGCGGTACCCTCTGGGCCCTGCCAGCCCAGCTGATCCATGACCCGTGTGCTGAGCGTTTGCCAGGCACGCCTTGGGGTTGGTGGTGGTCAGCGCTGCGTGTTTCTCACCTCTCCCTGTGCCCTCTCCGCAGGATCAGTACGCCAATGCCTTCCTGCACGACGACAACATGAATTTCCGAGTGAACCTCCACCGGATGGTGAGTCTCTCCCAGATAGGCCCCGGCCTCTGTGTTTGAGGTGGGGAGTACTGAGGTCTGAGGCCCTCGCCCACCGGGTTGTTGTGTCCTGCATGCCAGCCTGGGGGTGCCCACGAGACATTTTGCAAGGAGTGCTGCCAGTGCCTTGGCCCGATGTTCCCTTGAGAGGGAGCCGCATAGCCACACGCTCTTGTTGGCTTGCTCCGGGAGCTGAGCGGGCACTGGCCTGGAGCCCAGGTCCAGGAGATGACGTGCCATGCAGCTTGGCCGGTTGGGGAGCCTCCTGCTTCAGCAGCTCCTTGGGGAGCGCTAAGTCCAGTGTCGTGCCTTGGCCTGTGCTGGTCACGGTGTCCTGGGCTCAGTCCCCAGCTTGGTCAGGAGCCCATTATCAGAAGGGGGAGGCATCCCCTTGAGTCTGCCACCGCACCGCTGGACCTTGCTCCTTGCAGATGGGGGGAATCTTCCTCGGTGGTTTTCGGAGGCGATGCTAGGCTGGGCTGGGATAGCCAGGGAGGGCCCCACCTGGGCTGGCAAAGATGCCCCTAGGGCCATGCCAGCTGCAGAGAGTGGTCCAGAGAGCAGTGGAGGCAGCAGCAAGACCCCAGGCAGTCGCGTTGTCACGGAAAGCAGCTAGGGATGCTCGCTGACCCCCATCCCTGCCCTGCATGTGTTCACAGCCAATGCGGCACAGGAAGAAAGCAGCCGACAAGAACCTCCCGTGTCGTCCCCTGGTGTGCGCGGTGCTGGGTGAGTAGTGCCGGGGCTGAGGCTCCCTGGGTTGGCCTCAGGCCTGCTGCGAGCGGGGCAAAGCAGTGCCGTTCTGGGGCAGCTCGGGGGCGCAAAGACGTGGCATCTGCCCAGAGACTTCATGGTGGCGGGGAAGGGACCTGCTGGGCACCGGCTAATACAGCATGGGTGATCCTGGGCTGGACAGCAGCCCGTGCGGGAGGACCTGGGAGGCTTGGTAGATTGCAGATCCAAGGCGAGTGCATGAATACAAGTATCAGGTGCAAGATGTGGGAGGTGATCGTGCCTCTCTGCTCGTCATGGGTCGGGCTTCATCTAAAGCAGGGAAAGGTGGGCTCTGCATTGCTGGCGAGGTTCGAGGAGAGGCTGGACAGCCACTGATGGGGGGTGATGTAGGTGCAGCGATGCCCGTGCTCTGCTATGGGGATCTCCCAGGCTTCTGGGCTCTGCTGGTCGCCACATGGGGCTGGGAGGGAGCCCCCTACCACGGCCTCTTCTGCTGCACGTGTGTGCGACACACGTCACTGAACTGGGCCTGTTGCTCGCTCTTCTGCGAATACCCTGAGCGGGACTCCAGCTGCCAGCTGAACCCCCCGAGCCAGAGCCTCAGGCAAGCGACTTAGTCACTGCAGAGACAAGGCTGCCGCTGCCTTGCTCCTGCTGCCTTGCTCCCGCGTCGTTGCTATAAATATGCGGAGGGCTCTGCACGGTACATCTCCAGAAACAAAGCTCTCTGGCACACATTGCCCCTGGTGAAAGCCTCTCCCAGGGCATCGTTCTTCCTGGAATTTTCCACCAGCAGCACCATGAAACCCGAGGGCCTTTCTGTGCCGCGCAGTCAGCTGCGTGGGGGTTTTTTCTTGAGGGATCCTGAGGGCTGGGGAGGGTGCATGCCACAGAGCCAGCAGCGCACAGATACCACCCGTGGGCTCCTTCTCCCAAGGAGCCATGGGCAATCCCAGCTCAAGAGCCGGGTCATTTGTCTTGTGGGGAGGGGTTGCACGGGCTGCACTGGGGACTGCTGGGTGCAGCCACAGCTGGTTTGATGGTCGTCGCTGTGTCCTCTTCTTCCCTCCCCTCTCAGATCTGATGGTGGAGTTCATCGTGACACACATGATGAAGGAGTTTCCCATGGATCTCTACGTGTAAGTGCCAGGGCAGCTCCAGCCTCCACGTGCGGAGACGGGGCCGTTCTAGTTCCACCACTCCCCTCCCTTGCCCAGGGCACTGCTTTTTGGTGGTGGAGAGGGAACTTACCGGGCTTCTCACAACCCCTGCACTTGCCATGTTCGGTGACCGAAAGGAAATGATTTCTGCCCTCCCGGGGAGCTCTCCTCGTCTGCCTGATTGAGCACTGACAGTCCGGCAGCGGGGAGGCATTTCGCCCACCATCGTTGCCACAGGCCCCCGAGCGAAACCCCAAGCTGGGAGCAGTTACCTGGCTGCCAGTCCCTCTCTCCAGTTGAACTCCAGCCCCTGGGGAGCTGTGCAACCAGAGCTGCAGTATTTTCCAGGGGCTGTGGCTCCAGGCATGATCTTGACCCAGCCCCTGTCCATGGCCCAAGACCAGCAGGCTCGCGTGGCCCCATGCTGGCTTGGTGTGCAGTGGGAGTTTTTTGTGGCAGGGCCAGGCATCGCAGAGCAGCAGCAAAGCCCTGGAAGATGCTGCCTGTGCGGGTTGCCCTGGACTCCCCACCACCGGAGCAAGCAAAGGTCATTGATTGCAGCTCCGTGCACGTTGGCAATCGTTCTCATCACCTTTATGGTGTTGGGACTTGCAGCCGCAAGGGTCTCCAAGGCAGCCAGTCTGGCCTGTGGATGTGTGGTGGACCTGCCCAGAGCTGAGACTGTTGGCCTGTGCAGATGCCTCCATGCTCCTGAACATTTCCCAGAGAGCTGTGTATACATGCTGGGGCACACATGTGGAGTCCTCCCTGAGAGGCGTGCCTTGTGCCATGACACCCCCAGCACACGTGAGAGTGCTGCTACCGTGTGAGGCCTCCCTTTTGCCTCGCCAGGGCTTTGGCCTCACTGCCCCGATGCGATGCGTGTTGACCTGGCCTCTCTCCCCCCCTTCCCCTCCCAAGGCGCTGCATCCAGATCGTGCACAAGCTGCTGTGCTACCAGAAGAAATGCCGAGTGCGGCTGCACTACACGTGGCGGGAGCTGTGGTCAGGTACCTCCCTTTCTCCCACCCCTGCTCCACGCGCCCGGGGGCTGCTGCTCCCACGCCAGGGTCCCGGGCCAGGTGCAAACGCTTGCAGCTGCACACAGCCGGTTCCTGGGAAGGGCTTCGCTTGGATTTCATAGCTGCTGCAGGTGAATTTTGGCCTCCTCTGCAGCGCTCTGGGCCCGTCTCGGATCCCTTAGCATCGTGGTGCCTGGTCCTAATCACCATGGTAGCGAGTGTCATCAGCCCTGATTGGGGCCCTGGAGGAATGGGCTTGAACAGAGCATGTCTGCCTTCAGGCGCTGAGAAAAGGGGAGGGCTTTTGGCGCTTCAAGGGGGGCTGGCAGTGCTGGACGGGGACCCAGTGGGTCCCAGGAGCCCGAGCCGCAGGGCGATGTCTCGACCAAGAGGCAGCACGGAGGCGTCTGCACAGGCTGCAGGCAGAGCTCCCACCCCTGAGCGAGCCCGGAGGTTTCCCCCATCCCACCCCCACCCCCCGCCCCCAGGGCTGGTTTTGCAGCTATTGGTGCGAGCGACTCCATGGTTGAATGGTCTCGCTGGCAGGAACGGCGCCAAGCTTAAGCTCTCCCTTTCTTTGTGTCCTTCCCCCCCGCCGGGGGAGCCAGGGGGGTCCTGGGAGGCGGCTGCTGCTCTTGCTAATTAGCTAGTGTTTGTACAGGGTTTAGCAATGTAAAGCACTTTAGGAGAGCAGGAAATACTGCTCAGGCTGGGGGGAGCGCTGAGGGAGAGGTGTGCAGGCATGCGTGTGCCATGCGTGGTGCTGTCGGGAGCGCACTTGGGTTGGGCATGCATCCTGTGGGCAGAGCTGGGGAGAATCTGGTGCTTCCCCTGTAGCATTGCTGTGTTTCTAGGAGGTGTGTGCTGCCAAGAGGACCTGCCCCAGCTGCCCCGGGGTGACAGGCATGTCCTGGCTGGGCCCGTCTGTCTCCCGACTGGCTCTGGCTCTGGGACCTGCTGCGCTGTTAGGTTTCTGGCCCCTGTTTGCTCTCCCCTGGCTCTGGGACAAATGCAGGGGTGTCCTTCCAGTGACTGTGCCCCCGACAGGCAGCACCCCGGCAGGGTGCAGGGACTTCTGAGACCAACCCTGCAGGGTCCTGGCGGGAGGGTCTTGCCCCCGCGCTCAGGCTCAGCCCCACGCTGTGCTGGGGCAGGAAGGGATTTCCCTCTTGCTCAGGCTGGTTGCACTGGGGGGTGGGTTGCCTTCCTCTGCAGCGGGGGCACGGCCTGGGCTCTCTGCAGCATCCGTGATGCCCCTTACCCCGGCAGCAGCAGGATGTTGGTGGCTGCGGCCCCTCTGTGCCCCAGGGCAGGGGTGGGGGCAATGCCTGGCGCTGTGTCGGGGGTGACTGCGTCGTGCTGCTCCAAGGTCGGACACGGGGTTTGATGGGGCTGACCTTGCCTCAGGCAGGGCCAGACTGGATGCAGCCCCGCAGCTCCCTGCCAGCCCCACAGCTCCAGGTCTCCGTGGTTGAGCTGTGGAGGCCTCGTGAGCGCTGCGAGCAGAACAGTTGTTGCTGGAGCCCAGCCATCAATGTGCCCTTGTCCAAAGTAGAGAGGCTGAGCGGCTGCGGAAGAGGGGCCATTCCCTCCCGGAGAGGAGGCCTCACCCTCCTCCTGCATGACATTACCGTGGGGCTGTTGGCACGTGGCCATTCCCCCATTTCTCCCATGACCGGTATTCGGTGTACCCCGTGCCTTGGGGACGAGTGACTGCCCCCACCCGGCTCTGGTACGTGCGACGTGTGCACTCAGGATCACGCGGCAAGAATTGCAGTGTCTGCCAGCAAATGGTGGCTTGTGTACTTGGGAGCCCACTAACATGGGGGTTCACTTGTACCCCCCTCATGTCACAGCATCCCAGAGCCACGGGGCGCGCAGGGAGCTGTGGAGTCGCTTCCAGTCCCAGCCTGGCCTGATGCAGGATCAGCCCTGTCCAAACCAGCCCAGACAAACCCCATGTCTGACCTAGGAGCCACACAACACGGTTGCCCTGACACAGCCCCAGGCATCACCCCTTGTCCCTGGGATGTGGTGGGGCCGCGGCCACCAACGTCCTGCTGCTGCCAGGAGGTCCTGGGCGCTGCAGAAAGCCCAGGCCAGGCTGTGCCCCCACTGCAGAGGAAGGCAAAACCCCCCAGTCCAAACCAGGCTAAGCAGGGGGGGAAATCCCTTCCTGCCCCAGTGTCGTTAAGCCTGAGCGCGGGGGCAAGACCCTCCAGCCAGGACCCTGCGGGGTCGGCGCAGCAGGAGCACTGGCACAGCCCGGCCCCGGCCCCAGCCTGGGCTGGAGCAGCACCAGTGCCTCTGGGGGAGGATTAAACGCCCCTGACGCATGCAGCAGAAGGAGAGGTGTGGGGGCAACCAGCACAGCCTAGAAGCACGGGCATCCCTGCACATAGAGCATCCCCCACCGGTGTCCGTCCAGCTTCTCCTTGAACCGTCCACTGATGGAGGGTCTCCCTTCTCTGGCGTCTCTCCCATGGCCTCCCGGCTCTGAAAGGGAAGATCTCCAATCCAAGCCTGCTTTGCTGCAACTTCCAGCTACGGCTCCACGTCCTGCTCTGCAGCAAGGAAGTACGGCTTCTCCCACGGCTCCACCACCCACTCCTCTCCTGCGTCTGGGGATGCCAGGCCTCCCCGCAAAGGGAGAGGACTGTGCGGCGAGCCCAAGAGGACAGAGACCGGCAGCTGGCGGTTCAGTCCGTTCATCGCTGATCCTGCTTCAGGCAGGGCTTGGACTGGAAGTGTCCTCTGAGGGGTCCCTGCCAGTCCCATGGCTCTAGGGTGCTATGACACGGCAGCCCTGCAAGGATTCGCAGGCGATGGCCTGGCCCCTCTCAAGCGCCTTTCCCGCTAACTGAGCGTGGCCAGCTCCTTCCCTGCCTTTCACCGCGAGATGGGTCTGGAAGGGGCAGAGCAGGGGGCCTGTCTGATGAGAGATCAGGGCTGCGTTATCCTCGTGCAGCAAAGCCCAGTGGTTGCAGTTGGCGTCTGTACATTTGCGGGGTGCGAGGAACCCTGTCAGCCCCTGAAATGTGGGGAAAAGCCCAGCCTTGATGGCCTTTGGGCTGGAGATGTTGGGAGGTTTCCAGTCAAGCGCCTGGAGCATCCTCCAACACAGGACTGGTTTGATGATGGAGGCTGGTGCCTTTCTGCTGAGGCCAATCCAGGGAGCCCCGACTCGGGGTCCCAGGCCCCGTGCCCCCACGTGCAAAACCACTGCACGTCCTTGCACGGGGGACTCCTGGCCAAGCACGAGGCCTTCGGAGAGGGCAGCAAGGGGAAGTTTGGGCAGTGGCTCCAGGTCCCTGCTTCCCCGGGACTCCCCCCAGCCTGGGGGGCTTGTGACTCACCAAAGCCTTGTCTAGAAAATACCTCGTTTCTCCGGCACCTCCCACCCGGGCGCTAGTGACAGCCTCTCGCTGGGGGCTGCCGGGAGCAGAGCCCTTCCTCCCAGTTGCTATGGCTCGCGGGAAGGGGCAGCCGCGTGCCCAGCCGACGAGGGGCTGCGCGTCCCGGCGTAATTACAGGCTTAAATCACTCCTCAAAATCTTTCATAGCGATGCCGCAGCAATTCATTAAGGCAGCTGACGGCAGAGCAGAGCTTAATGAATCAGCTCTGCTGTCAGGCAGCAGCCGGCAGCGGGTCCCAGGTTACTGTCAGATAAGCGCCCGGTTTCTCCTCTTCTAGCGCACCTCGTTTGACAGCTGCTGAACTCCACGCTGCAGCTGGTGCCCTTAAAATACCCGTCCCCGGTCGCTGTTCCGGCACCTGGCACCTTGAGTTTTCTCATTGCGGCGGCACCTCTAGGGATAGACCGGGCTTGGACCGACATTGCCCAATCTGTCTTGTCCTCGGTTTCTCTATGAGCTAAGTGCGCCCTAGTTGCCAAGAAGGCAAACGGCATCCCAGACTGCATGGGCAGGAGCGGTGCCAGCAGACGGAGGGACATGATCCTTCCCCTCTATTCAGCACTGGGGAGGGCACATCTGGAGTCCTGTGTCCAGCTGTGGCCCCCCCCC
>JAGPOW010002742.1:25689804-25706882 GCA_030014935.1 Caiman crocodilus | reverse complement strand
CCCCCCCCCGACAGAAAGGATGTGGATGCACTGGAGAGAGTCCAGTGGAGGGCAATGGAAATGGTTGTGGGGCTGGGGGACAGGACTGGTGAGGAGAGGCCGAGGGACCTGGGCTGATTGAGTCTGGAGAAGGGAAGACCGAGGGGGATTGAATAGCAGCCTTCACCTCCCTGCCGGGGGCTGCAAAGAGGATGGGGCTGGGCTGGTCTCAGTGGGGGCAGATACAGGACAAGGAGCAATGGGCTCAGGCTGCAGCAAGGGAAGTTGAGGTTGGGTATTAGGAAAAACTCTCTCACTGGGAGGGTGGTGAAGCAGTCGAACAGGCTCCCTAGAGAGGTTTTGGACTTTCCGTCCTTGGAGGCGTTTAAGTCCCAGGTAGACAAAGCCCTGGCTGGGATGAAGTAGTTGGGGCTGGTCGTGCCTTGAGCAGGGGATCGAACTAGATGTGACCTCTTGAGGTCCCTTCAACCCTCATTTCTTACGATTCTGTGATTCTCTGGCTGCAGCCTGGGGACTCTTTGCTCGCTGGAGCAAACAGCAGCTCTGGTAATGCAGGGACAGGGAAATGGGCATCTTTCAGCAGTGATTTCCGGGCGTGCGGGTCTGGCTGCGGATGGCAAGCAGCCCCGTTGCTCCCTGGAGCTGTGCTCTGGCGATTGGAGGCCTGGGGTATTGACCGCCATCAGCTTTTTGCTCCACGTATCGATCGGGGAGGTGTCGGCGCATCGCTGTGCACAGCCGAGCAGCGTTTGAAACCGGCTCGTCCATCAGCCCCGCCATCCCCAGCCGGCTGGCACGGGCTGCAGCAGCTGTCTGGGGGTCTGCCCCTCTCCATCCCCCGGGGAGGCTGGATCAGTGCCCGTGCATCAGCCAGGCAGGGAGGGCAGTGCTGCTGCTGGCCGGAGAGTGACGGAAGAACCTGTTGGTCCCACGGCCAGTGGCTGGAGAGGGATCTCGCAGCCGGCAGCCCTGGCCTGGGCGTCACGGCCCCCGTTCAGCTCATTCAGCTGTCATGATGCATGCGGGCAGCTGGGAGGATAACCAGGGACAGGAGACAGGCTAGGTCCTGCTGGCCCATCGCGAAGGCTGCAGCCTCCACGTGAGGACATCCACGGCCTGAGGATGCTTGGAGCTGCAAGGGGAGAGAGGCAGGGTCTGTGGACGGGCTCTGCTGAAATCCCCTCCCCTGTGCCCTGCTCTGTGCCACTGAGGGAGCTGGAAGGAAACGTCTGCACGTTGCCTCTGTGCTGGGGGCTCCGGGCCTTGTTGCACCCCAGAGCCCCCTTTGCCTTCTCCGTGCCCATGGCAGGTCATGCGAGCCCCGGGGGGTGGCCGGCCAGCCAGCCCCTTGCTGCAGCTTTTGCCATCCCTGCCAGCTCGTCCTCCTCCACCAAGCTCCGCAGCACCCCTGGGTGCCTTGAGACCTTTTCAAGGGTGCCGCACTAGGCTGGCACTGCGAGGTGTGCTAGCACGATTTGCAGGAGAAACCTGGAGATTTCCAATAGGAGCCGTAGGGTTAAACCCATCCGGTCCGGCTGCGTCTGCGCTCTTTGCATCGGAAGAAGGATTATAAGATTTCTCTGTAGGCGAAAAAGGAGCGAGAGCTCAGAGCCGGCATTTTCCGAGCGGGGCTGGAGTCTCGCAGGGTTGAGGACAGTTGCTCTGGAGCCCGGGACCCAGAGCAGGTCCGGAGCCAGCTCGGCTGGCGGCTGGGGGGCGGCACGGGGCAGAAGCATCTGTGTTTTCTAGGGGCTGGTCCCCTTCCTTCCCCCTTTCCGCCGCTGTCCCCGGGTCGGCTCTGAGTTCACATGGCCACGACAGCCCTGCCACACGGGCAAAGAGGGAAACCATTGAAGCGGTGCCCGGAGAGGGAAGGACCTGGCCTGATGTTGCACCGTGAGAAACTGTTTCCGAGCAGCAAACAACAAAGGGCTCTTTAAATCCTGCCTTTACACCGCTCACTTGTGCTCTGGCTACCTCGCTGGGCAGTTTGACATCCCAGGCCCCCGGGAGCAGACCTGGGGAAGCTGAGGGCAAGTCCGGAGCTTGCCTCTGGTCCTGGGCAGTTTTCTGTACAAGGCCATTGCTGGGAAAGCTGCTGCTAGCCTCAGCATTAGCCCAGACGTGTCTGGGGTCTGTTTCCATCTCTGCAGGCGTTCAGCAGTGCAATCACACTTCACAAAGGTGACTTGATGAGAGACCTTGAAATTAGCCCTGATTGCTTTCAGCTTTTGCTGCGCTGGGCACCTCTGGGGTCTTGTCCTGCTGTGTTTCCATGTCTGAGCCAGGTTTGCCCTCGGCGGCCAGCACGGGGAGGTATCACATCCACGGTGGGGTGGGAGGACCACAACTGGGGCAGCAAAGTGGCCAAAGTGCCACGTGTGCATTGTGCCCTGTGTCTAGGCAGCAGCGATGGCTGAGCTTTGGGTCTCTGGCTCCGGCGGGAATGCGGGGGCAGGGGCAGCGGAGCGCGGAGGCTGAAGGGTCCCAGCAGGTTTCCCTGCTCCTCTCGCCCTTGCAGCATTGAAGGTCCAGGCAGGTCCGGTGCAGAGGCCGTGCCCACGCTCCCTGCTCAATACCGACCGATGCCCCTTTCCTCCAAACACGTGTCCGACCCCCTGTGCATCTGACTGAGCTCTCGGCTCCCACCGCATCTGGGGGCCACGAGCTCCCCCTTTAATCTCAAACTGGGGGAAACATCATCCTGGTGTGCATTTTAAACTGCCGGCCTGCTCGTGTCATGCTGTGACCCCCCGTCTTTGTCTAGCGAGGAACAGTATCAAATCCCTAGGGGCTTTCTCGTCACTACTGAGTCTTTTGGAAACCCCCGTGGAAAGCCCCCCGGCTGCTGCGGCCGTTAGAAACCAGCCGGCTGCCTGGAGGGTCTCCGGGCCGGCGGGGCGTAGCGGGTTGCAGTGCCTGGCTGGGAAGAGCGGTGACTGCTGCTGTTCTCTCTCGTAGCGCTGATCAACCTGCTGAAGTTCCTCATGTCCAACGAGACGGTGTTGTTGGCCAGGCACAACATCTTCACCTTGGCGCTCATGGTGAGTACGGGGCCCGAGAAGCAGGGGTCTAGGGCTGGGGCTGTTTAATCTGGAGAAGAGGAGACTTGATAAGCTTTTGACTACAGCAAGGGTGGCTCTGTGGCGGGGCGGGGATTGCTTGTCCGCTGGGGACAGAACCAGTCACTAAGGGCTTGAGTTGCCACGGAGGAGGTTTAGCTTGGTAATTAGGAAGGACTTTATGGGAATGCATTGCCCAGACCGCTCGCGGGGTCTCCATCCCTGAGATTGGGCTGGTTTAGATAAGGGTGATCTGCCCGCAAGGGTGAGGTTGGACTAGGCGACCCAGGAGCCCTGCCAGCTCTCTTTCAATAGCTCCCGCAGGCCAGGTAGGGTTGCCCCACGATTGGACGTTTCCGCCAGAGCTTGGCCCTCTTCTGTGGAGTAAACCAGGAGCACTCAGGTTGGGGAAGACCAGGCCGACCCCGTGGGAGAGGGAGGGGGCATGTGGTGTTGTGCAGATGTCTAGGATGCCACCTTCTTCAGTGGTGGCTGAACCCTGGGATTGGGGTCCAAGCCATTGCACACGGGCCCAGTGCTCCTGGGGGCACCCCCACCGACCCCAGCCTGGCAGGGAGAGGGCTTTGGACAGCCGTGTTGCAAAGAGCACGCCTGGAAAACGCAACCTTGGGGCTGGGGTGGGTCCAGTCACGCTTCCTAGTCATGGCAGCTTCCCTGCCCGGCAGAGCCACAAGCCAGGCTGTGCTGCCAGCCAGCGCAGTGTCGTTAAGTCCCCGACCCGTAACGAGGTGACAGCCAGAGAGAGCCAGTGTCGGGGTGACAGAGGACTGGCCAGGTGTCCGTGGTTTGGATGTGTGTTACAGCCTCCTTCTTGCAGGTTGTGAACTTGTTCAACATGTTCATCACGTATGGAGACACCTTCCTGCCTACGCCCGGCAGCTACGACGAGCTGTACTATGAGATCATCCGCATGCATCAGAGCTTCGATAACCTCTACTCCATGGGTGAGTGTCCGGCCGAGCCGGGCCAGGCCGCTGCGGGTCAGACCAGCCTGCATGTCCTACCTTGGAAGCCCCTGCTTGCCCCGTGGGTGCATGTGCAGGTGGGCATGCATGTGCTGGCACACGTGCCAGGGTAGGAATTGAGGGAGGCTCAGCTTGTAGAAGACTCCGAGTTCTCTGATGCAAAAAGCACAGCGCTTGTTTCCATTACGGGTCAGCCAGGGAGCAGGTGGCGTGAGTGGCCTCTTGCAGGCAGCGAGAGTGAAGGTCAGTGCGGCCCTGTCACTGTGACTGAATGCTGGCAAGAGCTGCCACGGCGCATCAGTCTCCCAGCTGGGAAAGCACAGCCTCAGCTCCAGGGAGAGAGCAACCCGATGCAGGACTCGGTGGCACTGTTAATGCAAACAAGGAGCCTGGGCAAGTGGCATAGGGGGCTCGCACCGTTGCCAGAGCCAAGCAAGGAAGGCAGTGTGTCCTGTCCCGTTCCCCACAGCCTGTTTGCAGAGACAGCAGCTTGCTGCACACTGGCAAAGAGAGGAAACGGAGCCGTCTTCAGTGCCTGGTCTCTGGGAACAAGTTACAGATATCACACAGAAGCAGGATCAAGCCGTGTGAATGAAGCCATGCCCATGAACAGCCGTAACTGCCTGCTCGCCTGCCCGTGTGCCCTCTGCCGATCCCTGTCCCAAGGGGCATGTTCCTCCTTGCCAGCCCCACAGAACTGCCTGGGATGGCATAGAAGAGAAGACCCTCCAGGGCCAGGGAAGAGAGGGGTGTTTGCTGTTGCACCTGTGCTCATGCAGCCTCCTCTGAGCTGGGGATGCCTGCTGCTGCCGCAGAGCCTTTGTCCTATGGCCAAAGGGCCAGGGAGGCCATTAGGGCCCGGAGCAAGCCAGGAGGAGCCCCAGCCTCCCAGGAACCAAGCGCCAGGAGGTCTCGCTGGTACCAGCTCTGGGTTGCTTGTTCCCTCCTGGGCTGCCTGTGAACAGAGGCTGAGGTTCAGAGGAGGGGAAGCTGGAGCCTGGAGGGCAGTCGCACCTCGAGGGTCTCGGCTGCAGGGAGTTGGGCCCAGGGCATCTGCCTGGTCTCTCTGTGAGTCCTGGCTCCACCAGGCTGACAGATGGATCTGCTTCTTGAAGCCAGGTGGGTGGTCCCAGAGGACGGGGCGGGGGGTGGGAGGGGGCCTTATTACATAGGAAGACAAGATGAACCTTGCGGGGAGGCTCTAGCCCCAGAAACAGCATCGTTGGGCAGGTGGATCTGGAAACCTCCACACTCCCATGCGATCGCTGCCAGTGCAGATGAAACGCCAGGACTTGGACCCCTCCCCTGCTTTGTCCTGTGCTCAGATGTCAAGGCCGTCAGAGCCCTGGAACCGCATGACTTTGAACCTACCCGAGCAGCGGGCCATCTGGCTGCAGTGCCCCCGGGTGCCCTGCCTCTTGTGGAGCCTCTTCCATCCTGCTCACCGCCCGGCTCGAGCCCATCTGTGGCAGGACTAGCACAGGAACGCTAATCCCAGTCTGCAGCACTGGTGGCTGGAGAAGCCAAGAATTGCTCTCTGCTGGGATGGGCTTAAATCCCTGGGCACTGTCCAGTGAGGACAGAGCCCAGAGCCGACGGGAACCAGAGCAGGAGGGGATGAACAGGGAAAAGCTGCTGGGGCTTAGTGCATGCACACGCAACAGGGTGACTGCAGGGACCAGGCCATTTGGTGCCATGATAACTAGTAGAGCAGACATACCACATGCAGCCTTACCCCAGTAAGTCCCTGCAATCCAGGATACCGTTACCCCTGCGACTGCAGGTTGTATTGGTGAATGAGCTGTGTGTCTGTGGCCTTGGGCAGTTCACCCCAGGGGAACCCTTTGCTCAACCGGCTGGCTGTCCACCCCTCCAGCTGTCAGGGGCTGTCATGGCCCCTGCTCCAGGCAGCCAGCTTGCGAGGGCTCCTTACTGTGGGGTAAAATCCAGGCACATTCCAGCATGCTCACGCTGTGACCCATACAGAGCTGATACCTGGAGGAATCGCATGCAAGATACAGATGAGATGTTGGAATCAAGCTGGGGATCAATCACACAATCAACGCACGCATGCTCATGCATGTGCACATGCTCACACTCACATATGCATGCATGTTCCCAGGCAGCACATGCCTGCACACCTGTTTTTTGTCCTTGTTTCCTATATGCAGCCTCCAAGGCAATGGCCTGGGCCAGGGCAGAA
This sequence comes from Caiman crocodilus, assembly GCA_030014935.1. Taxonomy (NCBI): domain Eukaryota; kingdom Metazoa; phylum Chordata; order Crocodylia; family Alligatoridae; genus Caiman; species Caiman crocodilus. Next base: position 25,700,631 of record JAGPOW010002742.1, on the reverse strand, counting down.
GTAGAAAGTCTTGCGCTGGGCTGGGCTACGTCCCTCAGCTCTGTTCTCTCGTGGGCGCTGGGTGCTTTGACCTCACTCCATCCTTGACCGGGCAGGATCAGGCCATTGCAAGCATCATGCTAAAGCTGGTACAAGCTGGCAGACCCACCTCTCTCTCTCTCTCTCTCTCTCTCTGTCTTCCAGTTCTGAGGCTTTCGACCAACGTGGGCCAGTGGAAGGAGCCTGCGAGCAAGGTGACCCATGCACTGGTCAACATCAGGTGAGGCGTGGAGCTGGCCCCTTCTAGGGGGCTCCAGGCTGCTGCGGGGCTCGGCAGGGGGAGGAAGGGGGAGAGCCAAGGGCTGTTTTCTAGTGATGGATGCTTTGCTCTGTGAGGGGCTCTGAGTGCCTTGAGCCTGGTGTGGGCAAGTGTGAGCTACTCCTCCCGGGGGCAGGCAGGCAGCAGGGGAGAGTGCAGTGCTGGGGGTCTCCCGTGCTGCATCCCGTTGCAGCTCAGTCCTGCCACAGGACGGGGTCTCTGGGGTCCCCTGCTTGCAGCTGCTGTTCATGCTGTTTGTGGCCCCTGCTCTGTTGGCACCCGTGAAACCCTCCAGCTAAAGGGCCGGTGCGGAGGGGAGTGGCTGCCCTCGTGGACAGGGTGCAGGGTGGTGACAGGGTCTGTCCCTGCCTCTGAAGCCAAGCCGAGGGCACCACGTGGGGCTGAGGGGAGGCGAGAGAAGAATCAACTGGTAACGTGTAAATTGAGCAGTGGAACAAAGTAGAGGGGCGGGGGTGGGTGTGCGTGTGTGTGTGCATGCACGGATGCGGGGGTGTCCATGTGTGTGGGTGTGTTTATAAGTAAGGTACCTGCCAATCACTGTCCCTTTTGCGCCCTGGGCTCTGTGCCTCCCTGCCCCATTCATTGTGTCAGGGGGTTTAATCCTCCCCCAGAGGGGCTGGGGCTGGGGCTGGGCTGCGCCAGTGCTCTTGCTGCACCGACCCCGCAGGGTCCTGGTGGAAGGTCTTGCCCCCGCACGCAGGCTCAGACCGACGCTGCATTGGGGCAGGACAGGATTTCCCCTGCTCGGACCAGTCGCGTAGGAGGTTTTGCCTTCCCCTGCAGCGGGGGCACGGCCTGGGCCTGGGCTGTCTGGAACATCTATTAACCCCTGTTGCAGCGGCAGGATGTTGGTGGCCGCGGCCCTCCTGCTTTCCCAGAGGCAGGAGTGGGGGCGATGCCTGGGGTGACAGTCGTGTGGCTCTGAGGTTGGACACGGGGTTTGTCTGGGCTGGTTTGGATGGGGCTGACCCTGCCTTAGGCAGGGTTTGGACTGGATGCGACCCCCCCCAGGTCCCTGCCAGCCCCACGGCTCTGGGACCCTGATTTCCTTCCCGCGCAGCCCATGGGCGCAGCCAGCAGCGGGCTGGATGTTGCTCGGGGCTGCTGGTCCCAACACTCGCATCCCAGCCTCAGGACTGCAGGACAGTTCTGCTCCTTGCACCCATCTCTTCCCTGGCCCAGGTCTCGGCCTCCCAGCAGGAGGGTGCTGAGGGCTGGCTTCCTTCCAGCACCCTGGGAGGTCCAGAGGCACTACGGAGATGCCGCGCGCCGCCTGCTCTGCAGTGCCGGGACTCTGTGATCCTCATTAATGCGGTGCATGGCCGTGCCGGGGCAACGCAACCTTCTCTTGGCGAGAGGGGACGTGTCCGCGCTGACTCAGCAGCCACCAGCTCCCTGCAGCGACTCTGCCGCAGCGGGGGCTCGGTCGCAGAGGCCAGCGCTGGCAGCGTAGGGCCGCTGGGCCAGCGAGGCCGGGATGTCACCACATCACACCCAGCTCTCTCCCTTCTTGGTTGTTCCTGCTGGCCAGGAAGCAGCTGCCGGGTGCAAGGCGAGGGAGGCTGCATCTCGTGCCCTGAGGCCTGGCCTCAGATCCCGGCAGGTTTCAGCTGCTCCAGATTCTGGCTCCTGCTTTCCTTGATGAGGATCCGGAGATGTCCCCGAGGCTCCTGAACACTGCTGCCCTCATTCTGGACCGGTTCATTGGTGCCCAGAGGTCCCCGTCCAGCATTGCCTTGTCGTACCGAGGGAATCTCACGGGAGTCCTGGCTGTCCTCGGCCGGAAGGCACAGTGCTGTTTGAGACTGAGACGGATGAAGATGCCACAGCCAGACGCAGTTACCGGGCTTAGGACTGGAGCCCCTGGGTGAGACTTAATGTCCCGCGACCATCCGATGTTCCTGCCCTTGAAGGCTGTGGCTGTGCGGGCAGGGAAAGAGCTAGCAGGGGGAGCTCATGCCCCCAGGCTCTCAAAGCCACCTCCCCCGGGTCCCAGAGACCTGGCCATGCCCCGTGGGGTTGAAGGTGGATGGTGAGCAGAGTCTTACCCATAGCTTGCTGCTGCCTGTGGTACCACCACGTCGGGCCTGGAGAACGATTGCTCCCCTCCTCCCGTGACAGCTCGGTGCCTCTTGGAAGCTGCCGATGAATCCCTTCCACCTTCCCGCTGGACGCTCAGCGCCCCGGGACCCGGCGTGTGTGGCTCCCTAGAGCGGCGAGAGGCCGGTGGCTTTCCCTGTCTCACTGCCTTGCCGCCTAGTTGGGACCAGCCCTGGCATTCGTCGGTTGGAAAAGCGACCTTTGCACCTAGGAGAAAATAAGCAACTTTGGAGCCAAGTCGTTCTTCAAGGCTAATGAGCCCCTTTCAGACAACACCTCCCCTGTTGGCATTTAATGAGGCTCTTATTAATGCCAGATTCAAGGGGGCATCTTCTGAGGGCTGGCGAGGTGGCGCCTGCATTGCTCTGCTCCTTTAATAAACTCTCCCCTGAGCCATGATTTCCTCAAGGTGAATAAATAGATTAACCCAGTGATGAATGAACTGAACCGCCTGCTGCTGGTCTCCATCCTCGTGGGCTCGCCATGCAGTCCTTTCCCTTTGCAGGGAGGCCTGGTGTCCCTGGACGCGGGAGAGGAGCCTTCAAATCCATGAAGGGCTGCCGTGAAGACGAGGAAGAGCACCTCTTCTGTCTTGCTGCGGAGCAGGGCACGGAGCCGTGGCTGGAAGTTGCAGCAAAGCAGGTTTAGACTGGAGATCAGGCAAAGTTTCTTCACCATTAGGGCTGGGAGGGGTAGACACCAGGGAAGGAGTGGAGGAAATGCAGAGATTTCCCCCTTGCTCGGACTGATGCAGACTTGGGGGGGTTGCCTTCCTCTGCAGCGGGGGCACAGCCTTGGCCTGGGCTGTCTGCAGCATCCTTGACCCCCCAGCAGCAGTAGGACATCGGTGGCCACGACTCCCCTGTGTCCTGGGGGTAGGAGCAGGGGCAGGGGCAATGCCAGGGCTGTGTCGGGGCGACTGTGTTGTGCTGCTCCAAGGTTGGACACGGTGTGGGCTGGTTTGGACGGGGCTGATCCTGCCTCTGGCAGGGCTGGGCCTGGATGTGACCCCGCAGCTCCCTGCCAGCCCCGCGGCTCTGGGATTCTGTGGTTTGCAAAGCTGTGTGTGCAGCGGCGATGCCGGCTGTCTATCCGGATGGTCCGACCATCTGGGACCAGCTTAGAGCCAAGCAGGTTTTGCAGAAGGCCTCACGCTCCCCTTCCCGGGGGACCATCCCTGCTTCTCGGCTGTGGCGCTAGAGCCTGCAGACAGCTCCTTGTTGCTCTGCTCCGTGCGAGCTGAGGCCAGCCTGGGGGAAGGTGCGGGTGCACGGGGAGCTGTGAGGAAGTGGAGACCCGCCACGGCCTGGCTGGAGCACGGCTCTTCCTGCCTGGAAAGATGGGGCGCTCGGGTCTGCATGCTGCTGGCATCGGAGGCAGGTGGAGGGTTTCCCCAGGGGGGCTGAGGCTGGTCCAGCCGCGCGCCAGCCCAGGGGGGCTCTGTGGAGGACCACTGGGGCGTGCAGTGCTGAGCCGCTTGTGGGGCACCCTTAGCAGAGATCCCTGGCGCCGGACCCTCGACGGGCTGGCAGTAAGGCAGTGCTTCCATCGGTATTGATTGCCTAGCCGGACAGGAAACCTGCTCTGGTGACAGCATAATGACTCAATTAAGCTGTTCGCTCAGGTGAAGCGGTAACTACCTTTGCTGCACTGCCACCACTAATCGGGCCTGCCCCATCTCCCCACCCTTGCTCATGCCAAGGCAGAGAGCATCTTTGGGGGTCGTCGGGTCCTTGCTGAAAGGGGCCAGCTGCTGGCCTGCGGCTGCCGGGGAGGTCCCAGCAAGGGCAGGCGCTGAGCCAGGGGTGCTCACCCAGGGGGCCACGAAGTGCTTTCAAGGGTGGTGGGGGGTGTCACACCCCGTCAGCACCATTAGGTGTGCAAACGGGATCACAAGCCTAGAGACTGTGCATAGGAATCCATCGCTGGGGTCAGCCCGAGGCTTTGCAACACAGCCCTGGCTCTAGTATTTTTCTGTAGGGAGAAAAAGAGTGCAGACTAAGAGCCGGCATTTGCCCGAGGGGACCGCAAGTCCAGAAGGGGTGACTGGTCCAGCCTGAGGAGTATCTCATGCTCGGTGCAGGGAGAGAGGGAAGGATGCTCTTGTACCTTCACTTGTATTAAAATCCCTTTGTGTCAGCATTAACCTGGCCCCCCGAGTCTCCCGAGGAGGCCAATGGGATAATTAACCTCGCTTTGCAGGGGAAGGGTGCGGCATAGACTCGGCAGGTCGTGCAGTAGAGGGCATAGGAGGCGGCCCCGGATGTGGGGACTGGCTGGGAGATCCCTCTGCACGTCCCATCCTCGGTGTGTTTGCCCTGGCGTGTTGCTGCTGAGGGGTCTTGGCGTGGCGGAGGTGCCCTGCAGCCCTCCTGCCACTGCTTCCTCTCCTGCCATGCACTTCCTTGTTGGCAGTGCCGCCCGCAGTGCCAGCTGAGCCTGGTCCAGGCTGGTGCTTTCCCCTCTTCCGGGCGACCAGGGACAGCCTGAGAATCCCATCCCACCGTGGGGCAGGCGTGCCGGGATCCAGCCGTATCCTGCCTGGGCTCTCCGTCCCCCTGGCTGGTCCCATACCTGGATCCCAGGCCAGTGCCATCCTGCTTTGTCCCCCCATCTCATGCCCCAGCTCTTTTGGGCAACAGCCCCTTTCCAGGGGCAGGGCTGGTTAGTGAAGCACTGGGACATGGGCCAGTTCTGCTGGCACAGGTAGGAGGTCACCCCAATGCCCTGAGGGATGCTTTTTCCCCCTCCGTGACTGCCTCCCTCTGTGAGGAGCCTGCCCCAGGCCATCCTGACTGCTCCAGGCAGCCTCCGTCATCCCAGACAAGAGCCCCAGACCGTTTGCTCTGCATCACAGGCAGGTTCGTGTCCTGCTGTAACAGGGTGCTCTGCCCTTTCAGAAGGGGCAGCCAGCCCCATTAAGGACACGCATCTGCGACCCAGCTGCTAGCCAGGGAGCGTCCCCTGTGAGCTTGAAGCCCCAAAGGAGGGATCGAGAGGAGCCAAACTGCAAGGCAGCGGGCGGGTGCTGGGAGCGCGGAAGCAGGTTGTGAGCTGAGCAGCTTGCAACCAGGAGCCAGGCCGCGGAGCCGGTGCCTCCCTCGCAGTGCCCGGGGCCAGGCGCCGGGGCTTGGATCAGCGGGTTTGACCTCCGCGTTCACACAGCAGCAGCAGGGCGAAGCATGCGGCATGGCCAGCTGGTGAGGGAGTGGGCACGGAGATGCCCGCAGCCACGCAGCACCACTGGCTCGCCCAGGCATTGCTGCCTTTCTCCTCTCGCTGCTCTGCCCGCTGCCGGGCTGTGGCCTGGGGGCACGGGGGCTCTGCTCTCGGCCTTCCTTTCAGACCGTCCTGGCCTGGCGCCGATATTTGGCTTTGCTGCGGGAGGGCATTCCTCGGGGCGACTGGTGGTCTCCGGCCCCGCTTCCACCACGTGCTCCACAGAGCGGCATAGCCAGGCGGGACCCTCCGTTGCATCGTCAGCTGTACAAAGCTGCGCCGCACCGAGGTCTGCACGCTGGTCCCGGGTCAGGAAACCAGATGTTTCCTTCCAGCTGTTTCGCGGAGCAGCCCGGACCTGCTTGACTAGATGGAGCTCCCGTGCATGCCCGCGGTGGGCTCAGTGCCTTTGGCCAGGGGTCGGCTGCCTGGCTCCCTGCTTCGCCACTTCTGATGGGATGGGAACATGAAGAAGACCTACACCAGGCTCCGCTGGCTTGGCGGTGCAAAGTGGGGGGCGTCTGAATGGGCCACACCAGCGGCTTCGTGATGGTACCTGCCTTTGCCCGGTTTTAGGTGGCTTGTGCATGGTCTGTGACGGTGCATCGGCGCTACGATGGGCAACGGCAGCTTTGGCATTTTACGTGGCACTGAGGGTGCCTCCAGCTGCGTCCTGGCCCCTGGTTTCAGCCTCACAGCTGGCAGCTTTTCCACGTCACCTCGGCCCAGCCGGGAGCTGGGAGATGAGCAGGCCGCGGGTCCCGTGCGGCCGTTTCCGTCCCGAGGGGCGCTCCAGCCGCACCGGGCTCGACGCGCCGTGTGAAGCTCAGACCAACTCCACGTGCTGCGCCTGTTGTGAGCAAGAAGTGGAGGGGGCTCGTCTCCCCTGGCTTCGCATCCAGCACGAAACCAACGCCTCCCTTCGACAGAGAGAGCGCGTTCAGCCGCTTTCTTCCTGAATGCAAACAGTCTAAATACCATTGCGGGCTTGTGGTGTCTTAAATAACACCGTAATCACCAGACAAATGGGATCCAGGCAGTCTGCTTCTCTCTTCCCCCTCCTGTTTGGAGGAAATCTGTTGCTCCCAGCAGCCACCAGGATTATTATCCCCACCGTAGGGCCGGGCCGTGGGATTTGTGCTTATTGAAAAAAAAAATACATTTAATATTCAGCAATGTTGGTTTTCTATTTTTTCCCCCCTTAATATTTCATACTGGTGGGAGGCCTACAATTTAATTTAGCTTTAGAAACATAAACGCGCTATTCCCTTAATATTTCCTTTAGGACTGCCTTGACAAAGTACCAGCTCGTTAAGTACATCTGCTCATTAAGGTAATGAAGTGCCTGCCTCGGTCCTGAACTCGGCGCAGTGCTGATGGATTGTTAGCACGGCTGCGAGAGCTGTGATCCACTCCTGGGCTGCATCGCGAGGCTGGGAATCGGCTCCCCTTGCCCGGGAGGGGCAGAAAGGGCTGCAAGAAGGCTCGTGTTGTATTTAAACACGTGTGCACGCATGCACGCACGTGTGCCTGCACATGCTAGTTTTCCACCCATGTAGAGGCAGATGCTTTTGTTCCAGGAGCAGAAGAGGTATGAGGCTCACGCGGTCCTCGGGTACCAGGCAGCTCAGCAATAGCCAAACCTCTCCGGGGCGGAAGAGGGAGGGGAGCTGGAATGAACTGTGTTTTTCTTGCAACATGTGAAACCATCTCCTGGTCTCAGACATCTTTGCATCTCATTTAGACCCCGTCAGACTCAGCAGGAGCTGAATTGAGCTGAATTACAGTAGCTCAGAGCACCCGGGCTTTTCGGGGGAGGCGGCTCCTTTGTGCTCCAGACTGCGAGGCCTTTGTTTGAAACGCGGTGCCGTAGCCCTCGCAGCGGGAAGGGTAATCTCCGGGGTGTGCCCGGGATGGGGACCGCCGACTGCCGTAGCTCTCGTGGGCTGGTCCCGTTCGGCCGAGGGAGGGGTTAACTCTGAAGGCGGCAGCGTGTGCGGTGACCCCGTTGTTGGCATTGGGTCCCCATGGGGGGCGGCTGGGGAGCACCGATGGATGGAGCCCCACGGATCGCAGGGCGACCTCCTGGTACCCACCAGACGGAGGATTTTGGGGCCGTGGATGGGCACCAGGGAGGATCTGCAAGGCACCCGCGGCTCCTGTCAGCCGACCTCGCTGCAGAGAGTGCACGGTTCAGGCGCTTTGTCTCGTAGCTGCTGTGTGATTAATTAGGCTGTCTCCGTGCCCGTTAATTACAGCAACGTCTTTCCCCTTGCTAGCTGGATTGTGAAAAGTTTGGGAGCCTGCTCGGCAGGGTGGGGGGACCACGAGGCCTCCACGGCCTGGGGGAGGGGGACGGGGACCGGGGGTGAGCTGGACTCCATTCGGCGCAAAGGCAGGAGGCAGTGCTGGCGTTCGCGGCCGGGGTCGGGACCCTCTGACGGGGACAAGGCGGTGGTGCCCCGACCCCGGAGGCAAAACTCCTCCTTCCTGCAGGTTGTGTGTTGTGCAGCACGAGGCAGAGCTTCCTCTGCCAGCCCCGGGGCGGCAATACGATGCGCTTCCTTTCGCTGTGTCGGGATGGTAGGGCTGCCGCGTGCGGGTCAGACCCCAGGCCCGGCCTGCCCGGCCTCTGTCGTGTGGAGACTGCCCTGGGTTTTCCCCTGCTCCTCTCTCCCTTGCAGCCTTTCAGGTCCAGGCGGGTCTGACGCAGAGGGCGCGCTCGGGAGCAGCCGATGCCCCTTCCCTCCCAGCGCGCGTCCGACCCCTTGGGAATCCGGCTGAGCTCGTTGCTCCCGGGAGCCGCGACCGCACTGTTTCATGCCACGCTGGGTGAAACAAAGTCCTGTGTTCATTTTACGCTGCCAGCCTGCTCATGCCACGTGGTGACCCCCGTTCTCGTCCGGTGAGAGACGGTCAGTAATAAATGCCGAGTGTCTTTCCCTTGCCGTTCTGGGGGTGCCTCGAAAGACGGCGGGCCGCCCTGGATCTCCGTGGAAGAGCCCCCGTGCCTTTTGGCTCCACTCTCTCCTCCCTGGTGAATTATTTAACGTTTTCCTGATAAACTCGTGGCGCTGCGCGTTTGCTCGGGGTTTCGAACCCAGCATTAACTTTTCATGGCCCTGCGAGATGAGCCGCTCTGACGTAGACGCTCCCTTTCCCGCTCCCAGGCGAGAGCTTTGCCATATGTCGCCCTGGCGTGCTCGCCTATTGGCATCTGAAGGCCCTCGCGGCCCGGAGGCCGGCACGGGACACCGGAGCCCGGCTGGCAGTGCCAGGCCTGGCGCGGGGCCCGCGCTGCGTGACACCTGTTCGCCGGCCCTGCCTGGTGCTCTCGGTGCCAGGGGGCGCGCGGGCAGGTCTCGGAGGGCGGCTGCTTCGGCCTCGCAGCGGGGTTGCTTGCGTCGTGGACCTGGGCTGGCCTCGGGCTGAGGTCGGCCCCGGGGCGAGGATGCCTCGGGCTGCCCCGTCGCCTGGGCCTGACTTCCTGGGGTGCCAAGTACGTGGGAGCTGGGGGCACTCGGCGCTTTGGAAGCAAAGGCCCTTCCTGCCTCGGCAGTGAAAGATGAAATAAGTTCCTGTGTGGGGCTGGGAGGTAATTCCACGCTCCGTGTCCTGCTCCGTGTGTCACGGGGTCTAAGCCTCCCGCGGAGTTGTGTGCTGGGATGGGGCTGCTGCACCGACCCCATCGGGTCCTGGCGGGAGGGTCTGGCCCCCGCGCCCAGGCTCAGCCCCGCGCTGCACTGGGGCAGGAAGGGATTTCCCCCTGCTCAGACTGGGTGCACTGGGGGGGGTTGCCTTCCTCTGCAGCGGGGGCATGGCGTCGGCCCAGGCTCTCTGCAGCAGCAGGACATTGGTGCCCGCGGCCCCCCTGTTTCCCAGGGGCAGGGGCGATGCTTGGGGCTGTGTCGGGGTGACTGTGTTGTGTGGCTCCGAGGTTGGACACGGGTTTGTCTGGGCGGGTTTGGACGGGGCTGACCCTGCCTCAGGCCGGGCTGGGCTGGATGTGACCCTGCAGCTCCCTGCCCGCCCCGCGGCGCTGGGATCCCCCCGTCAAGGCCAGGACTGAACACAGCACAATCCCAGGGACCTGGTTTCTCAGCATCCCTCGGTGTCATGTCTTGTCTCTGAACCTGCCAGCAAGCAGCGCCCCGTGGATGAGCTCCCTCCGCGCAGCGACGGAGCTGGCGAGAGGAAGCCGCCCCTCGGCCTGATGAATGCGGCGGCCGGTGCCGAGCACACACAGCTCCTGGCTGAGTAATGCCTGAGCCGCTCCGTTCCCCAGGCGTCCGTCTCGAAGGGAAGAGTCTGTGGCTGTTAGGAAACCGAGGGCACTTAATGAGAAGCGCGAGCACGGGTAGATTAATTGTGAAATGAGTTGTGCTTGCATTTGCTGTCACTTCAATGCGGTATCAGCCTCGTTATAAATCGAGTGTGGGATAGAGGCAGCGCCGCGCCGCTCCGTCCTTACCTGTGGAAGCTGGAAGCTAGCCAGACGCAGGCTCGGTCTCCTCCAGCTGGCTCTCGCTGCTATTGCCTTTCCTCCTTCTTTCCTTTCCTTTTTGAGGACAGATTTTGATTAATCAAGGCTTCCTCCAGTCTCTCGTGAGCCCACGTTTTAGCAAAGTGAGATCTTTTGCCGTGGCTCGCATGCCCGTTGCACTGTACCGAGTGTCTGTGTGGCCGTGGTCTGGACCGCCGTGCATTGCTTGCTCTTGCACCGCTCTACCGCAGGGGATGGTTGTGTTGCTTTGGTGTGCCGGGAGGCGGCTTTGGCATCCGTGGCCTTGGTCCGGGTTGAGCGTGGGAGACGTGGGATGGAAGATGCTTGGACCGGCCCCTCCGCTCGCTATCCACGTGGCAGAAATCTGCCACACGGATCCCTTGCAAGTGGCAGAGAGGAAGAGCTGGCAGAAGCCGCGCGTCTCCGGCAAGCGCCGTCCGCAGCCGGCCTTTCACCTCCGATGATTTGGGCAGACTTTGCTCGGCTCCCCCATAAAATAAAGCCAGGCCTCGTGATGGAGCGGAGCGGTCGTGGCTAGCGCCACATCCGCGGAGCAGCCCAGGCCGTCCGGGGCCCTGCTGCTGTCTGGTTGCATTTGGAAGGGGGTGGCAGGGCTGGACCCGAGCGCGCTTCGGTTTCATTGTCCCATTCGTCTCCACGAGCCGTGGACAGGCGCCAGGCAGAG
>JAGPOW010002742.1:25665317-25675376 GCA_030014935.1 Caiman crocodilus | reverse complement strand
GGGCAACGGGCTGCTGGGCTGGGGGGAGAGGAGCAGGGAGGGCTGATGCGTCCAGCTGGCGGGGAGGGAGCTGGCAGCAGAGCCATGGTGAGCCCAGGCCAGTTCCCTTCCTGTGGCCGCGCTTGGGTCCCTTGATGCCTGTGCAAAGGCCCAGCGGTGCAGGCGGCCCCAGCCGGCTGCATGCTCTGGTGCTCGGCGGCCCCCTACCAGCCCCTCCCGGCTCTCGCATCTCCCACGTGCTCACGTTGGCGACACGTCACTGCAGGACGGGGGGAAATACCTCCGCCAGCCCCTCCGTAAGGGTGGCTGGCACCCAGCTGGTTTCCAGGGACCCGCGGTTTGCAGGTGGGGGTTAGAGGACGTGGTGGCTTCTGCCACGCTGGCGTCCTGTCTACACTATGGCTTCCCTTGGCTGCCCAAAGGGCAGATCAGGACCCTTGCTGAGGCACCCCCTTCCCTCCCCAACCCTTGAGGAGCTGGCTGTAGCTCCCGGGAGACTGGGGGTGATGCCAGCAGTGCCCAGAGCACGGGGTGAGGACAGAAAGGGCAGAGCGTCGGTTTCCCACTGCAGCTGCAGCGCAGCCTTGGGCACGCACGGGGCTACCCAGAGACTTCAGCGGCGGGGAGCGACTCGGTCCCCGTGGCTCCCATGGCGGCTGTGGCTGGGCCCAGCGGTGCTGGAGCTTTGCATTCCCAGCCTTGCGAGACATCGGCTGCAGCGTCCAAATGAGCTCATCTTGGCCTTTCGTGTCCACGTGCGTTGCCACCCATGGCAGACGGATCTGCGAGGCTAGCCTTGCCCACCCCCGTGTGCTGAATCTTGTCTGTCTCAGTGCCGGCCACGTGGGTCTCGGCGGTGCCAGACAGTTCGCCAGCGGGGCCGGGCATCGTGGGGAATCTTGCTGGGGTCTCTTAAGTGCGCGGCAGCTCAGCAACCCGCCGCAGTGCTCTTTCAGCATCATTAGCATCTCGGTATCGCGGCCGGGGAAATGGAGCAGACACGGCAGCTGCTCCGCTCCCTGCCCCTCCACTGCTCGCTGCCCGAGCTCGGCGCCAGGGTGGAGGCCTGAATGCTGCGGGTGGAGGAGAGCGCCTCCCAGGATTTGTCCAATCTCATTGTGAATCTGGGTGCAATTTCAGCCCGATGCGTCAAGAGATCGGACACGTGCTTGGAGGAAAGTGTCATTGGTTGGTATTGAGCAGGGAGCGCGGGCACGGCCTCTGCAGCAGACCTGCCTGGACATTAAAGGCTGCAAGGGCGAGAGGAGCAGGGGGAAAAGCCCTGCTCAGACCCCGTCACTCTCCTTCCAGCCGCTGTGTGACACCAGAGACTGGGCAAGACGGACCCGGGTCTGATGCAGGAAATGGCAGCTCTTCTTATGATGCCTGGGCGTGAAACACAGCAAGGACTTGGTGCACAAGTGTGTAGTGTGCTGGAAAGCATCTGCTGAAGGGGATGGGGAAGAGCAGGCGGACACCAGGCTCTGGGTGAAGAAGCAGGCGTCAGGAAGGGGCGTTGGGGTCTTACATGCTCAGTGCATTCCCTCCTAGCCGTGTGTTGCAGCTCACGCAGCCGTGGTCCCCACGCGAGCCCTCGATGCCAGCCTGCGCACAGCTTTGCCGCCGCATCCTGGATATGCCGCCAGGGCCTGCTGCTGGTGTTGGCGAGGCCTGGGTTATCTCCCAGGCTGGACCGCCCCTGGGGGCTCAGTCTGACACTGGTGGCTGCGGCGTACCCCCAGCTGGACGCGTCCTCTTCAGCACGGCCAGTTTCTCTCTTCGAGGGACAAGCGTTGACCCTAATCCTTCTGCCGGCTGCATCCCATCCCAGTGCAGGCTCTGACGCCCGGGTCGGAGAGGCTGGAGGGACCCGGCCGCAGCTGAGCCGCTGGGCGCGCTCTGGCAGGGTTAGCGATGTGCTCCTTGTTTCCCGAGGTGCAGTGCCGTTCAGAAAAAGAACCCCGTTAAGACCAAAATAGGCGTGCAAAGAGCTAGCGGTTGACACGCTGCAAACGAGGGGCCTTAAGATCCAGAGAAAAGCAGCTGAGTTGTAATCCCGGAGCTGAAACCTGGGAGTCCTTTCAGCAAGCAGCGTCGGCCTGTCATCTCCCCCCTCAGCCAGGCAGGAAGCAGAGACCCAGCACCTGCCCCCGGACCCAGGACCATAGCGCGACGGAGCCGGAAAAATACCCCTGTTGGCCAAGCCAGTGGCAAGGAGGAGCTGCGTGGGCATTGCCCCTAATTGCTCTCTGATGTCGAAGCTTCCCTGGAAGGGGCAGGTTTCCTGCCTGGATATACGGACGTATGCAAAAGAGCGCCTGGGAGATGTGGCGCCTGCCCCGCCAGTGACGGCCAGGCATGTTGCCTTCCCTCGCACTGGCTCTGATGGGCATCAGCCTTCGTGCCAGAGGGGTTCGCAGGGCACCGAGGAAATGCAGCCCCCTGTTCCCAGCAAGTGGAGGATGGGGCCAGGAGGGCTTTATCGCTCCCCTGCCACCCCTTTCAGCAGCTGGAAGTGGCTGGAGTCACTGCCAGCCTGGCCCAGCGGGCGCCGGGGGCAGCAGTGCTGCCCATCCGCCCCTTAGAGATCACCACCCTGTGCGCGGTGCCGTCGCTGTGCCCCGAGCACGGAGCCACCTGGAAGCAGTGCCAGAGAGGAGTCACCTTCCCCGGCTCCCGGAGCACCCGGCGCGCTGCCAGCAGAGCCATTTCATCTGCTCCCTCAGCAGCAATCCCTCCTCGGTGCACCCTCGCGTCTGCCCGGGACTGCTCAGGGAGAGCAGGGCCCAGCGGGCCGGGGCTTCAGCCCCTCCGCATCAGCCTGGCCCCCAGCGCCGTCTTGTGCTCCCAGCTTTGTCGCAAGGTAAAGGAGCTTTCCCACCTCTTCCTCTCCAGCCGGGCTTCTGGGCCGTCTCCTCTCTCCAAGCGCTCTGCTTGACGCAGCCCTGAAGCCTCCCTGGCCCGGAGCTTGGAAAGACGCTGCGTGACTCACCCCGACGGGGAGAGAGTCGCATGTGTTCAAATGCATGCGGCTTAGTGATTGCTGTGTCCATGCGGCGACGTACTGTCGGGGCATTGCCAGCCCAAACCAGGCCGGCGGGCTCCCCCCGCCCACAGCGCCTTGGTGCTTCCTTTCCCTTCCGGTCGCAGGCGAAACCCCGGGGCGGGCTCGGCGCGTTCTCCTGGCAGGGCAGGGCAGGGCAGACCTGTCTATCGCGGCCCATTCGCTCGCCCAGGGCCTGGGGCAGCCGAGCGGGGATGCTGCCCCAGGTGCCAGGACCATCACCGCTGGCCCCAGGAAGGGTGTCTGCTGTGAGCCAGGACCTGAGGACGGCGTGGTCTCTCCCGGACCTCGCTCCAGTTCTGCAGCTGGGAGCCCCCCGCCGCCACGTGCCCTCCATCAAGGGGAGTGCTCTCCTCGCTGCCCAGGCCGGGGACACCTCTGGCAGCCGCTGGGAGACCTTGTCTTCCCCCTTGGGGACTCCTCACGGGCAGCATGGATGAGATCCACGTCTCGCAGCACTGATCCCTCTCTCCTGGCTGCTGTCAGAGCCGCCTGGCCGCCGTCCAGCCCTCAGGACCTTTAGCAGCCAAGGTCCCCCCAGGACCCAGCGTCTCCACAGTGCTGCCCCTGCGGCCATCCCACGTCCCCGCCGCAGGCTCCGCGTCGGGACATTCCCCGGCCTTGCTCCCTCATGCCGTCAGGAAATCCGCACCGGCCGTCACCTCTGCCGCCCAGGTGCCTTGCTCGTCTCCTGCTCGCGGGCAGGTGCTCGTTCCCGCTCGCTGGCTCCAGCTGGGGCTAATTAAGCAGCTCAGTTCTGGGTCACCGGCTCCCGAGGCTGGCGCCGCTGCGAGCTGCCTCCGTGCCCTGACGAGAGCCGCGGGGCTGCGCTCCGGGCTCTGCCCCTTCCCCGTCGCCGGGACTTTGGCTGCGTCCCTTGGTGCGCGAAGTCCCGTCTGCTTTCCCCCGGATACCAGCGCGCAGCGGCTTCCCCTTCCTTGGTGCAGTTCGACCTGTTCAGCAAAATGCCCTGGCGGGGTCTGGCTGAGAGCCCACAAAGGAGCCCGTGGCTCGTGTCCTCCCCGAGTCCTCGGTGGTGTCTGGACGCGGCAGGGACATCGCCTCCTCGGATCCTCTGGGCAGCTCTCTCTGTCATGGCCCGGGGCTGCAGCAAAGTGGGGTTAGGTGGAGATCGGGACAGACTTCCCCGCTGTCGGAGCAGGGAGGCCATGGGAGAGATGCCAGGGAAGGGGGCTCTCCATCGCTGGAGGGTTCGAGGAGAGGGTATCCCAGGGGCAGGGTTGGGGGCGATGCCTGGGGCTGTGTCGGGGTGACTGTGTCGTGCAGCTCCAAGGCCAGACATGGGTTTGTCTGGGCGGGTTTGGACGGGGCTGATCCTGCCTCGGGCTGGGCTGGCTGTGACCCCGCGGCTCCAGGACTGCGACTCCTGAGCCGGCTGGTAGAAACCTCCTCCCTGCTCCTCTGCCCCGGGCGACGAGCAGCGGGGAGATGGTCCCAGGTAGGTGATCCATCACGGATGAGCGGCCCGGGTGAGCTGCAGCCTGGGCACCCCTCCAGCGTCTCTGGTTTCCAGACAAGGTGGACGGACGCTGCTCCAAGTCGGCTGCTGGCATACGGGGCCGGGCCAGGCAGGGACCTTGTGCCCGGCTCAGCTCCTTTATCCCGGCAGCTGACTTCTCCCGTGCTTCGGGTCCCGGCGTTCTTGGCAGGGGCCATTTGTCATCAGGCTGCGGCTCGCCCTGCTTGCCTGTCGTTGACGGTGCTGCTCCCGCGTCCCTGCTTGAGCCAGGCTTGACGGCGTCCAGTCTGCAGATGGGTGCTTGAGCCCCGCTTCCCGCTCACGTCAGTTTGTTGCCTGAGAGCAGTTGCCCTGAAGCCAGCGCTGGGGCGGCCAAGAAGGGCCCTGACCCCACCGGTGCCCTGGCAGGGTCTGCAGGTCTACCCCAGTCCAGCTCCGCAGCTGCGTCCCTTCCCACGCAAGGCTCCGGCCGCCTCACCCTGCAGGGACAGGTGACGTGGGCTGGCCCCGGCACCTCTCTGCAAACGGCACTTGCTGCGCAGAACGGCGCTGTCGAAGCAGCCCGGCCTCGGGACGCTGAGAGCAACGAGAGCCGGCAGCTCGTTAGCGTGTTCGCACGCACACGCACACTCCCAGCGTGAGAGCCCGGTGCTGCTCGGGGGCTTCCGCAAAGCAGGCATCGCATGAGCAGCAGGTCAGGGGTTATCGTGGGCGGCAAACGATGCTCCCCGTTCCCCAGTACCCCTGCGCTGACTTCTCCACCGTGGTGCGAGCAGGGGAGTTAGCGTATGAGGTGCGCGTCTCTCCCCGCCTGGAAGAGACCTCGGGGCCACGTTCTGCGGCGTCTGCAGCTCTCCCGTGCGGTGCGGTGCGGTGCGGCCAGGGAAGCCGGGCCCTGCATGTCTCGCTGCCAACACCCAGGAGGGTTTAAGAGCTGCCGAGGCCTCCCCAGGCCCTCTGAACCCACTGGGCAGAGGCAGAGAAGGACCCAGCTCCCTCCGCCCCGGCGCGAAGCGGAGCAGCCTGCAGCGGTCACCCCGGAGCGCCTGGGGTGCAGCAGAGGAAGAGCGATGTGGCCGACGGTCTCTTCGACCAGCTCCTGGTCCTCGTTCGGGCTCCTTGCGTCTGGTGTCGGGTCGCCCAGCGAGCGGCAAAGCCTGCTGCTCTCGCGCGCTTTTGCGCTGCTGTAGCTTAAGCAGAGCTTGGCATTATTTCGACCGAAACCTCCGCACCAGGCGCCCTGTCTGGGGCCCGCGCTTGGCCTGGCTGTGCCAGGGCTGAGTCCAGCTGTTCCTGGGGGATTCTTGCCTCTTACCCGCCTCCCCCGGGACTGTCCACCGGCAGCAAAGCGCCCGTGCTAATGGCATCCCCCTGTGGCAGCAAGGCGGTCCGTCCCCAGCCCTGTGCTCCCGGATGCTCGTGGCCAGCAAGCGCAAGCTGCCCAGGGTGGCAGGAGCAGCGGGGCACCACGATGCAGGGCTGAGCCCTGGGGGGTTGCGGGGCCGGGGCCCACGATGCCAGGGGGCATGGGGGAATACCCACGTGTGCCGCCCCGCGCTCACCGCCGCTCTGTGCCGCCCGGCAGGTGCTGGAAGTCGTGCGCTCCAACTACGACACGCTGACGCTCAAGCTGCAGGATGGGCTGGACCAGTACGAGCGCTACTCTGAGCAGCACAAGGAGGCCACCTTCTTCAAGGAGCTGGTGAGCCCCCCGGCGCCCCCCGTCCGGCCTGCGCAGCCCCGGGTCGCTTCCCTGGAGCCGGGCAGCGCGTCCCGAAGGGAGAGGCCGCGGGTGCCTGGAGCCCAGCTGCACCCACAGCTCCTGGTGCAGGGCAGGGGGTCCGGTCTGAGCGGGGGTGGAGGGGGACGCGGGCATGACCTGGCTCTTGTGTCCCGGCAGGTCCGGTCCATCAGCATCAACGTGCGCAAGAACCTGGCGTTCAACACGCTGAGCCAGGAGCTGCTGCTCAAGGAGTTCTCCACCATCTCCTGAGCCGGAGCCGCCGGGGCTGCCTGTGCCCCCACGTGTGCGCTTGGTCGGGACGCTGTGCCCAAGGAGAGATGGGCGGACGCACATGCGTGTGTGCAGGGGGTGACGGGAGCAGGCCAGGGGAGGCTGCCCCAGTTCCAGACCCCCGTCCCAGCTCCTTCCCCCCGCTTCCCGGACACTGCTGGGAAGTGCCTGAGTGCCCCTGCACCGCGGGTCGCGGCCACCCCACGGTCCCAAGCCGTTCCCACACCGGAGCAGCGCTGCACCCCCCTGCCCCTTCCCCTTCCCCACTGCCAGCTGGGGTGCAGGGGGCACCGCGCGGCCCCCGGAGCCCGCCTGGGGCTGGGAGAGCCCGGGAGAGCCTCTGCCCCTTGCCGTGCTCCTGGCAGGGCCCTGGAGCGGGCATCCGAGCCTGCCGGGCTGACGCGGTCCTGCCACCCCACGGCTGCCCCCGGCTGGGCCAGGCCGGGGGAGGGGGCTGTGCCACGTCGCTGGTCCGCGCACTGTCCATGGCTGTACCCGCGCCCCCCGAGGGGAATAAACAGGACGCTGTGAGCTTGGCGTGTGCCCGCGTGCATCAGGGCAGGGGGGCCTGCCTCCGTTCCCCTGATGGAGGCTGCCCCCCCCTCGAGCCACGAGGCCTGCCCCCGGCCCTCTACGTGCACAAGGAGGACACGCACGTGGGGGGCAGGAGAATTTCCTGGGGCCCTGGGCATCCTTGTGGGGCGGGAGGCACAGCCGGCGGGGTCTGCAGCTGCCCCCACCCCTGTGCTCCAGGCCCCTGCCCCTCGTGCTGCTCCCAGCCGGCGCCCGGTCCTCCAGGACTCCTCCGCGGTCGCGCGTGCCCTACCCCACGTCCGCATGCCTGACTGGATGCATTGGAGCCCGCGCCCACGGGGTCCTGGGCTGGAGTGCCCTGGTAAATTGGGCACAGAAACCCCCTCGCCTGGCTGTGCTGGGCCGTGGGTCTGGGAGTGACTGTGCCCACTGCTGCTAACAGGACACATGGGCAGTGTCCTGGGGGTGGGATGCCCGGGGGCCAGCTGGGCCAGGCCCTGCTGTCCCTGTTGCTGTGGGTCAGGACCTGTCCCCTGGGCTCTGGTCCAGCCTAGCCCTGGTTTAGGCAAAGGGGGTGGGAATGTGCCAGCCAGACCCCAGCAGGGTTTGCAGCCTGTGCTGGGGAGGAGCTGTCTGCCGGTTGCAAGTGACTGGCACCCCTGGGCCCTGCTCTTCCAGGCAGCTCCTTGGTGTCCTGCCTGGGGGGCAGGGGGAGCATGGACCCCAGCTCCCCCAGCCCAGGCGGCAGCGGGGGGAGAGGGGGGCATTGCTCCCTGTGTCATGATGACCTGCAGCTGCTTCATCCTTGCACACGTGCACACACATCTCTGCACGTGCCCAACTGCACATCTACAAATGTGCACACCCATGCACACCCATGCAAATGCAGAAGGGCATGTGCACACCCATTTATGAACATGCACAAGTGCACATGCATGTATGAGCATGTGCACACCCATGCACACACATCTATGCATGTGCACAATCTCTACATGTGTGCACGAACATGCACAAGTGCACGCACATCTATGCACGCACATGCAGGACACCGGCAGCTGCAGGGCTGAGCTGGGGCGTGGGGGCTCCAGAGTGGCTGCAGCCCCCCGGGGTCACTGCAGTGAAGGGGAGGGTTGGTGGCTGCTGTGGGCATGATGGCCCCAGCCTGGGTGGTGCTGGGCTCTGCTCGGCGGGTTCAGAGCCACTTCTCTGTGCGTCTTAAGCCCCGTACTGCCAGCAGTGCATGGGGAGTCCCCGCCTGCACCAGGGTGGCGTGGTGTTCCCAGCAAAGCGGTGCTCGAACCTTTGCAAGGCTGCGGAGCCCGGGGGCAGGAGGTCCCTGCTCTGCCCCTGCCCAGGGCACAGTTGCCCATGCTACGGAGCAGCAGACGCGCTCGCCCAGCCGGTGCCCTCCCCCCAGGGCTGGCTGAGCTGGGTCCCCGTCGCCGGCCCGGTGCTCGTCTCTGTGCCCCGCAAGCCGTGGGTGCTGCAGCTCTGCCCCGCGGTCCTGGCCCCAGGCACCTTCTGTGCCCTGCATCCACCAGCCCTCACCCTTCCTGGGAACTGCTGTGAGCTGCCAGGCTGCACCCCAGGGGCAGCTGCTCCGTGTGGGGCAGAGGCCATGGAGACAACGCCGCGACTCTGCTCCAGTTGGCACAAGGCAGTGACAAAGGTCCGGGGTGCACTGCTCTTCCTTGGTGGGTTTGGGGCACAGCCCCATGGCATCACTGCCAGGGGGTCCGGGCACTCGGGGCACCAGCAAGGCCTCTGCCCGTGTGCGCCTGGGCACTGGGACCAGCTCCTGCCCCCCCAGGGAGCTGGTTCCTGTGTGCCCCGGCCGTGCCTGCTGCGCTGCCTCCATCAGCTGCCACAAATAGCCCCGGGGCAGGGCTTGGGGCCGCGCTCCTGGTGCCGGGTGCTGCCTGGACCTTGAGGCCACGCCCGGGACAGAGGTGCTGGGGGTCCTGGGTGGGGGGACTCCAGTCTGCTGCCCTCCTGTCCCCCACGGAGCCACCCGCCCCTGCCCTGGCCCGTCCACCCACACCCAGGACCAGCTCCTTGCAGGCCCAACTCATGCCCACCCTGCCCCTGCTGCCCTGGTCTGCAGGTTCCCAGCTGCCCCCGGGCCCTTCGGGCACTTGCCCCACGCTCGGTCCCCAGCCCCTGCAGCCGGGGCAGTGCGGGCTGGGGCAACGCGTGAGGTGGGCACGGCTTGCAATGGGGGACAGCGGGCTTGCTGCGCCTGGGAGGCCTGGCTGCACCCTGCTCACTAGGATGTGTACGTGTGTGCACGCGTGTGGGGGGGCTCACTGTGTGTGTGCACGCCCGTGCTCCCTGAGTTCATGTGTGCGCAATGCATGTGTGTGCAAGCATACACACGTGTGCCTGTATGTGGGGCCATTTGCACGGGTGGGGGGCACCGGGCAGTGTAGGGCGTCGTGGTTTTGGGGCTGGCGAGGGCATGGCCCAGGCACGGGGGTCAGGGGTCAGGGCCGGCCCGGGGGCTAGCGTGGGCAAGGGCTGGGGGCGCGGGGCAGCCAGGCCCCCTTTGCCGGCTCCCGCTCGGTGCCGCGCGCCGCACGCGCCTGCCTTTTATTTTTAGCTCCTGGCAGTTGCTAGGCACCCTCGCGACGCCGGCTCCCGCACTGTGCCACGCCGTGCCACCACACGCCACCACACGCCACGCCGTGCCAGCACATGCCACCACACGCCATGCCATGCCACGCCATGCCAGCACATGCCACCACACGCCACGCCAGCACATGCCACGCCATGCCACGCCACGCCAGCACATGCGACCACATGCCGTGCCACGCCAGGCTAGGCTGGCTGTCCCGCTCTCGCCGGCCCTGGACTCCCCGCCCGGCCCCGCCAGCTCGGCAGAGCCGGGCGCCGGGAGAGCCCTTCGGGGCCGGCGCGGAGCTGCCCCCGGGGTCCGCACGCCCCGGCCCCGGCCCGACACCCCCGGCC
>JAGPOW010002742.1:25607112-25665217 GCA_030014935.1 Caiman crocodilus | reverse complement strand
CCCCTCTCCATCCCCCTGCCCAGATCCCCGCACCTCCTGCCCCGGACCCCCCTGCCCGGGACTCCCGGGAGTACCCGTAACCCCAGACCCCCCCCAGGAGACTTCCTGCCCCAACCCCCCCATGGGAGACCCCTGCCGGGACCCCTCCATCCCCCTGCCCCCTGGGGGACTTCCTCCCCCAGACCCCCTCCATGCCCTTGACCCCCCGGGGGAGCTGCCCCCTGCAGAGTTGCCCCAGGGGAGCAGGGTGTGGATGCCCCGTGCCAGCCAGCTGCCCTGTCTGCTGGGGGCAGGACCCCCCCCCCCCGTGGCAGGCTGCAACATTAGGCGAGAGGCAGCAGCAGCAGGTGTGTGTGCGTGTGCAAGAGTGCCGTGCCAGTGCGTGTGCAAGCAGGGGCAGCCGTGTGCCGTGGGGCGAGCTGGGGGCTGCGGCAGCATTGGTGTTCACTCCCCTTCTGCCCAAAGCAGCTCTCGTTGGGGGGTCCCGGCTGCAGGTCCAGGAGGACCCGAGGCATCTCCCCTCCCTCCACCTGCCGCTCCCGGCCGGCCGGGGTCTCAGATGAGGCGCGAGCGACCCGGGGCCTGGCCGAGCTCGCTGCAGCTGCAGCAGGACCCGGAGGGGGTTGAAGCCACCTCCTCTGCGCCCTGTGCCCCCTGAATTTGGCAAGGAAGTGGGGGAGCTGGTCCCTTTGCATGGCGGAGGGTATGGCTTTCCCCCATCTGCAGGCTGGGATGCAGGAAGCCCATGCCGTGCATTCCCTGAGCCTCTGTGCCTCAGTTGCACCCCCTGTGAAATGGGTCTGGTTCTGGGAGCAGCAGCAGCGTGCACTGCCCCGTGCCCAGCATGCTCTGCACCCCGGGGGCTTTCCCTTGGCGGGGGGGCACCAGACGAGGGGCTTTGGGGTAGGTGGGGGGCTGGGGAAGGTGCAGCCGCTTGGAGCCCACGCGACTTCCAGGAAGCTTTGAGAACGGCCATATGGATTTGCATCAAACCCGGGTTAAAAATAACCCGTGTGCATTAGCTCCTCTCCCCCCGCCACGACCCCGTGGTCTGGGGGCAACATGACGGGGCCTGCCTGGCCAGGCATCCAGAGCCGGGCACTACCCCCCTCCACCCAATAAGTAGGTCACTGTTGTCAGCAGGGGAAACTGAGGCAGGAGGTGGCTGCACCTGCAGGCCCAGGCTGGCTGGGTGGCTGTGGCGCGAGCTCCGGGTGGGGGCTGCCACGGTGCCCGTCTCTCAGCCTCCGAAAGTGGGTCAGACTCTGGCAGCCGCCCCTGCTGCAGCCAGTGCCCGCCACGCCGCGTGGTGCTGGAGAAGGGCGCTGGGCCTTCCCCTCGTGGGGCCCCGGGCAAGCTGGGGCTGTGCTGGGGGCCGTAGCCGGGTCCCGGGCTGGGGGCAGCCCAGAGGTCGCCCATCCCCGGGCACATGGAGAAGGGGCAGGGGAGCTGCCCCCCAGCTCGGGCACCTCGTGCGGGGGGCAGCGGGCAGGCCCGTGGCTCCGGCACAGCCCAGTGCTGGCCTGATCCTCCGGCCCCCCTGGGAAATAGGGGGCTCGAGGTGCCGAGGCACGGGCTGCCGTGGCCAGGGACAGCCGGGGCCGGGCCACGGGCAGCCTGTCGTGCCCGCAGCTCCAGGCCGCGCCGGGCTTCAATGCGAGGAGCTCACGGCGATTCCTTCCCAGCGCCGCGGCGCGTGAGGCTGCCCCTGGCCTGCCCGGCCCCGGGTCCCGCGTGCTTGTGTCCAGCGCGGGGGGGTGCGTGTGCAGGTCAGCTGGGCACACACGTGGGCATTCCCAGGGCTTCTGGGGCTCTGCAGACGCATGTGTTTGAGTGTGTGTGCGTGTCCCCTGGGTGTGTGTGAGCATGTGCTCTGTGGGTGTGTGTGAATGTGGGCTCTGTAGGTGTGTGTTCATGTGTGCATGCTAGCATTTGCTCTGTGGGTGTGTGTATGAGCATATGTTGTGTGTGTGTGTGTGTGTGCGAGCACATGCTCTGTGGGGGTGTGTGACAGTGTGCTCTGTGTGTGGGTGTGTGTGTCCTGCATGTGTGAGTGAGTGTCTGTGCATGTGTGTGCCCTACATGTGAGCATGTGCTCTCCAGGGGGGTGCGTGTGTGTCCTGGGTGTGTGTGAGCATGGGCTCTGTGTCTACGTGTGTGCACTTCTGTGTACATGCAAGCCTGTGCTCTGTGGGTGCATGTGTAAGCATACACTGGGGGGGTGAGCACATGCTTGGTGCGTGTGGGGCCTGCCCAGGGCCCCATAGGCGTGTGCCCAGCGAGTGTGCAAGGCAGCGATGCCCTCTGCTATGGCGGCCGTGCCGCAGGGGGGGATTAATCGGGGATACTTTGCTGACGTGAGCAAGAAGTCGAAGCTTCCCGGGACTGACGGGGCCCTGCCAGGCACCGTTCCCCGGCCCTGCTGCCCCACGCCGTGGGGGTGGGGGGCCACTGCAAGACCTGCCCCTGCCCCGGGGACCCACCACCTCCCAGCAGCCGCAGCCTCGGTGTTGCCGAGCCCACCCCATGCGTGGCAGGGACAGGGTTAATCCGGGGTGCGCGCCTCCTGTGTGTTCTTGGCGTGTGCACTGGGCACTGCCAGGGTGGAGCAGGCCGGCCCTGTGTGTGCCCCGCGTGTGCTGTGACCGCAGGCTCAGGGCTCTGTCTTCACGGTGGCAGCACCGACATGCGTGTGCGATGCCTTTCCAGCACAGTGGGGGTTAACACAGCTGGATTTCCCCGTGCTGCAGCGTGTGCAAGGCCGGGGGGGGGGGTGCGCTGGAAGGAGCCCCAAATCTAGGGCAGCTGCTTTTGTTGAGCAGGGCCGGGGGTCTGCGGTGGGCCCGCCTTGCCCTGGGAGAGTGCAGCCCGTGCCTCAGTTTCCCCCTGTGGGAGAGGCCGGGGTCGGGGGTGCGTCCCGGGGGTGTTCCCTGAGCCGAAAGGTGCTTGCAAAGCAGCGCTGCTGCTTGCTGGCAGTGACGGAGCAGGTGTAGGCGGGCAGCGTGTGCGGCAGTGTGCGTGTGGTTGTGTCTGGTGCGTGTTCGTGGGGGGGCGGTGGGTGGGGGTGTGTGCTGGGCGGGCAGGCTTGCATGATGCAGTGTTTGTGCGTTGTGGGGAACTGGAAGTGTGAGCATGTGCTGCATGTGCATTTGTACCACCGGTGATTGTGCAGGTGTATGTGCGTGTGCTTGGCAAGGGGAGGCGCACACACATGTGTGTTTGGGGCAGGGTGTTGCATGCCATGGGTTGTTTGTTGCGGGGTGCTGGAAGTGTGTTCACACGGCGTGTGTGTGTTTGTGCGGCTGGTGTTGGGGGAGCAGGTCTCCATGTGCACTTGTGTGTGCGTGTGCATGCGTGTCGGGGCACTGGGTGCGGTGGTGCTTGTGTATCACGCGATGTTGGAGGTGTGCGTGTGCACATTCCCCTGGAGGCAGTTGTGTGTGCATATGACACCGTGTGTGTGTGTGTGTGTGTGTTGGGGCGCTGGACTCAGTGGTGCTTGTGCATCGTGGCATGTTGGAGGCGTGCGTGTGTGTGTTCCCACCCAGGCCATGTGTGCACCTGGTGCAGGGTGTGTATGCTTGTATGTGCATGTGGTATTGGGCCCCACACCCCCTGCTGCTGCCTCCTGTGGGGGGGGGGGCGCGGCGCTGACTGGATCAGCTGCAGCCGATCCCCCCCCCCCCGCAAACTGCCCTGGGGCTGGGGGGGGCTGCAGACCAGGCTGGGGGCCGGTGGCTCCAGGCTGTGAATCCCCCACCCATGCCCCCCTGAGGGGGTGTCTCCACCCCTGTGCCCTCGGGACCCTGCAGCCCCCCCCCCGCACCCTCCTGGTCCCCGTGGGAAGCTGATGCCCCACGCGGGGCGCGTGGTCCCGTCCCAGGCTGCCCCGCTCCCCCAGCCTTGCGGGTGCCAACCCCTCCCCAGCGGGCACGGGCCCTGCTCCTCCAGGGCAGACTGGGTGCTTCCCTGCCCGGGGCGGGCATCCTCCCTGTCCCCCCCCCCGTGCCCTGCACCGTGCTTCCCCCTCCCCGCGCCCGCTTTGCTGTCCTGGCTTGCTCCAAACTAAGGGGGTGCGGGGCAGCGTGGGGGGGCTGGGGCTGGCAGTGCCCAGGAGGCTTGAGGCTGACGCGTCCTGTCTCCAGGTGTCCGGCTCCGTCCCGGGGGCTCTGGGCCCTGTGCTGGTCCCCCCCGTGGCTGCACTCGTGCACATATCACAGGCTCCAGGACTTTGCTGGGGGGGGGGTGCTGATAGGCCCCCCCAGCCTCCAGAGACCCCGGCCTGGAGCCTGGGCTGTGCTTGGGCTGCAGCCTCCAGCCCCTCGCAGCCCCAGGCCCTGGTCCCCGTGCAGCCCAGGGCTCCTCCAGGATGCCCCCTTTAGGGGCTTGGGGAGGGGGCCGCAGAGGGGCATTGCGAAGGCGGCAGGAGGAGCCGCATGGCTCAGCCCTTGGCTGAGCGGCTCCCAGCCCCCCCCAGCTGGCTCCTCTCATTAGCCGCGGATTCATTAGGGGAAGTGGCTGGGCTGGAGCTGAGCCAACCTGGGCGTCCAGCTGTCAGCAGCTGCCTGGGGACATGCAGGCGCGGCTCCTTTCCGCTGGGGTCCCCAGTGCGAGCAGGGGGAAGGGGGGGCATGCTGCCTGCTGAGCTCCCTGCGGGTTTACCTCTCCCTGATGCCAGGCGGGTCGTGGGAGACCGGCAAAAGCCGCCCCAGCACTGCCAGGTGCTGTCTTCTGGTGCTGAACAAGGAGCTCTGGCGGGCCGGGAAAGGGGCAGCCACGCGTTCTGTTCAGGGAAGTACGGTAAGAGCGGCTCCCTCGCTGCGGGCCGGGCCGGGCCGGGCCGGCTGCGTGGTGCCTGGCGGCGCAGGAGAAGCCCTTTCCTGCCAAAATTGCAGCCGCGGGCGCACTGCAAGCTCGTTGTACGCGAGGTGCTACAGTAGTTGCCCTTCTCGCATGTGCCCCCAGGCATGTGTGCACGTGTATGGGCACTCGTGTATGCACGGGTGTGTGAGTATACACTGCGCTGCAAGGGGGGCACATGGGTGTGGGTGCCCATGTACGCACACGTGTGCGTGCACGGGAGTATGGGCAAGGGCAGCGGCTGGCGGCGCTGATGGATGGGCCTGAGGTGAGTGGACAGCGATGGAGGAGGCGGTTGCAGCAATGCAGCTCCCTGTCCGGTGCCAGCACATGGCTCGGCCTCACCGTGCTGGGCAGGATGCCCGGGGGCCCCAGACGTGCCCCATCTAGCTCCTGCGGCCTGTGCGCTTCCTCCAGGGGAAACCAGGCCATGGGTCTGGGCACCTCGGGGGGGCTACGTTCTGTGGGGGGAGCGGGGTGTCTGGGAATCCCCCGAGCCGCTGGCTGCACAGGGCCTGTGACACATGCAGCCACCCCCTCCCTGGGCAGGAGAGGCGGGCTGGGCGTGACGCGTGGGGCTGGCACCCGTGGTCTGGCTCCGGCTGTCGGGGAGGAAGGGTGAATTTCTTGCAGCCGGGTCTTAAAAGAGCCGGGGATCGGCCCCTAAGCGGACTGGGCTTTGAGTGAGAGGATTTGAGGAGGAGGGGAAAGGCTGGCCATTCTGGCCTCAGTTTTCCCCATCTGTAAAATGGGTTTCTAAGTGAACCTGCACATGCTGCCCTCTGTTGCTTGGAACTGGAGCTGCCCTCCTGCATGCCATAGGCCCTATATTGCTGACCTGGTAGTGATTCTCCTTCAGCTCCTTTGGAGTCGGCAGCGGGGTGGGGGTTGCTGTGGCTGTCCTGGCAGGGAGGGCCGCGGTGACCCTGGGCCCGGGCCAGGCTGGTGGGCCCCCCCTCAGCCGTGGCGGGCGGGCAGCCCCCTCCCTGTTTGTCTGCCCCCGCCTTAATTACACCGCACCTGGGCAGGAGGAGCCGCTGTGCTGCTGCTTAATTAAATTGCTGTGGAAAGCGGGCCGTTAGCGCTTCATTAGCGGGAGTTAATCACCGCAGGGGGCTCCTGGGTCCCTGTGCAGTGGCTGGGCTGGCCCAGGACTGCGGGCGCATGGAGGGGGCCACAGTGGGGATGTGGGGGGCATGGACGCAGCATGTTCAGGAACACGCGTGTGTGCATGCACGTGCGAGCTGTGGAGGGAAAGGCTGCTTGGCGTGTGCAGGGGGAAGAGTGTACATGTGTGCGTGTGCGCTACTGGTGGGGGGGGGCTGTGTTGTCTACCTGGTACGTGTGCACACGTGCCCCTGGCGTGTTGCAGGCCTGGTGCAATAGTTTGTTGGCGCTGTGTGGACGTGTGTGTGTGCATATCAACCTCCCATGGGGGTGACCTGGTGCGCGGGCCAGGCCGGCGGTGGGGCGATACAGCGTCCATCACACCAGGCGCCGGGAGCTTTTGCCCACGTCTCCCTGGCACGGGTAGCACCGCCAGCCCCGGGCACCCCTCTGTCTCGTGCGCTTTTCACGAGGGCGTTAGCTGGAGGGAGCGGGGCTGGCAGAGCGGTTTGCCCCGAGAGCCGGACGTGCCCTGCGGGGGGGCGCATCGGGGAATCGCACCTCGGCCCTGTGCTTCCACCAGGTCACGGCAGCCGCCTGCCTCTGCCCCTGCCCCTGCCGGGCCCGTGGTGGGCAGCAGAAGCCAGCGTGGCCTCAGGGCCAGGACTTTCCCATGCGGCTTGCAAGAGTCCCCTTCCCTGCGTGTGCCTCAGTTTCCCCATCGGTGCTTCCCCCGCCTTGTGGAGAGGGGACAGGTCACCCCACGCGCCCCGGCCTCGTAACGCACCCCGGAGCCTGCGGCGAGCTCCCTCCGGATCTGCCCCGTTCCTGTTGGCCGTCTGTCGGCCTGCAGCTCGGTTCCTCCCCAGAGGCAGCCGCATGGTCCCTGCCTGGCCCCGTCTGCGGGTGCAGCGAGTGCGCCGTGCTCAGCTGGTCTGGGCTGAGGTCTCCCCCCAGCCCCCCCATCCTGTGCGGACACTGCGAGGCTGCACGCGGCAGGGGCAGCCACAGGGGTCTGTGCACACCGGTGCACACGCATGTGCGAAGGGCCCCGCGTGTCCCCGGCTCACCCGGCACTGCTTTTTGCGGGGCTGGGGCTCCCTCGTGTGGCCGCTCGGGCCAAGGGCACCCGGTGCCAGCGCCAGGTTGGATGGCACCAGGGCGCTGAGGCTGCCAGAGCCGGGGGCCTGGCTGCCTGGGTCTGAGCTGCCCTGTGTCCTAGGCCCTACATAGCTGCCTGCTGGTGGGGACTCTCCTTCAGTTCCTGCACCGTTTGCCCTGGGCAGGGAGCATCTGGGCTTTGCGGCACGTTGGCAGGGGGGTCCGCGGTGCCCATGGCTCTGCTCTGTGGGGACCCAGCTCCATGCCAGGGCTTTGGGCTGGCAGAGATGGAGGGGCTGGGGTTGGGGGGCTCCTGCTGGGACCTGGGGCACACGAGCAAGCAGGAGGAGGAGTTGTGTCCCATCCCGCCCACCCCTGCTTCCCCTTCGCCAGGTGGGGAAACTGAGGCAGGCAGCAGCAGGCTCCACCCCTCTCCTCTCCCGGAGCTTCACCCCCGTGCAAGGCATTGTGGGGGCTGTAGTCGCCCGAGGGGGGGCTGGGCCGCAGCGAGGGATGCTGGGGAAGGGGCTGGGAGATGGAGGACCTGGCTGTGCGGGAACGGGGCCGGGGCTGGGGCTGGGGCAGGGGGATGCTCCGCGCCCAGGGGCCCATCCTTGACCTCGGCGTGGGCTGAGCAGAGGATGCTGCTGCCCGAGGGACCCGCGGAGGAGAAGGCAGCGGCTGCCCCCGGGGGCCATGGGGTGAGTCCGTGCCCGGCCGGAGCGGGGCGCTGCCCGGGAGCCGTACCGGGGTGCTGGGGCCAGGGGGCACCGGCAGGCTGGAGTGGTGCTGCAGGGGGGCTGAGGTTGGGGCACTAGGCTGTGCCCCCTCCCCACCAGGCCCTGCTAGCACGCTGGGCAGGGGGAAAGCCCGGGGTCTGCCTGCCCACCGCCTGCAGGGCAATGCTGGGCGCTGCCCATAACTAGCGCTGATGCCTGAGCGTGCCCTTGGCACACGTGGCAGGCCATGTCGGGAGTCCCCGTGGCGTCAGGACCATGCCCTGTTGCACACATACAGCGCCCGGCGCGGTGACACCGGCTCTGCAGCTCAGCTTCCTGTGGAGCGTGGCGGCAGGCGGGGCCGTGCCTGGGTGCGGGCTGGCCAGCCGGCTGCCCTACACGTGCCTTGGGCCCCTGGGCATCCCCTCTGTGGGGCAGGAGAGCCCCCTCCCCCTGGGCTTGTCATCCTTAGGCTTCAGTGTCAACGCCCCGTGGCAGCAAGGGGGGAAGGCGCAGCCCTGGTTCTAACGTGCCCGTGGCGGTGGCCTCTGCGCCAGCGCCAGCTGTTCCCTTCCACGGCTCGGAGGGGAGCCAGGAGGTCCCCGAAATGCCGCCGGCCTCCCCAGGGCGCGTGAGACCCGCCTCTGCGACTCCAGGACAGCGCAGCTCCTGGCGCCTGGCCCCGGGGCTCCTTGGACACGCATGAAAGGAGGCGCCACTGCCTCTGCATGTGCACATACCAAGCACACGTGTGCCGGCTGTGGCCCAGAGCGTGCCAGGCCGGAGCGGGGGCATTGCACCTGGGGCCCTCGGGCTGGATGGGTCCGTGCCCCTGGTGATGGGAGGACGCCCCGTGCCCGCCCCGCACTGCCTGGAGCCGCCTGGTCCCCTGTAACGAGCAGCCGTGATTACCGAGCTGCAGCCCCTGGTGCTGAGGGCCTCCCCCACCCCTTAGGTGATGCTGCCTGGGAAGAGCATGTCAGGGGTGGTGGGGGGCAAGGACCCCCATCTGGGGGGCAAGAGGGTCCTCTGTACCCCTGCCCCTTGGCACCCATATGGGGCATGTGCCCCCCATCCACCCAGCCCAGCCCCAGCATCCTTCCTCCTGCCTGGGAGGCAGCAGCGCCTGATTGGTCAGTGGGACCTGTGGGTCCAGGCGTTGCCATGCCAACCGGAGAGGGGTGGCACGGGGTCTCGGCGGGCATCGCTCCCCTGGCAGCCGCCTGCCCGGGGCCTCGCGTGTGCTCTCCAGCTCCTCCGGCCCCTTGCAGCGGGCACAGACGCCTTCCTAGTGCCAGGCCTGGCCCTGCACCGATGCCCGGGGACCTTTGGCTCCAGAGGAGGAGGAAGATGCCGGTGCCCAGCGGGCATCTGGACCGTGCCCTGAGCTCCTGGGGGGCCACGGGGTCCTGCCCCGGCACCCTGGACCCCTGCCGGCCGCGCTGCAAGAGGCAGCTGGGCCGGGCCATGCGCGGCTTGTACCGCTTCCTCACCGGGACCCTCTCCCCAGGTAGGCACCACCCCGGCTCTCCCGGCGGGCGGGGCGGGGGGCCACAGAGGAGGTGGGGAAAGCATGGGGGTCTCCTCAGCCCGTGACGCCGGGCGCTGGGGCTTTCTCGGCACCCCCAGGCTCCGGTTTGGTCGCCCGTGGGTGGCCGCGGGTCCGGGCCCTGCCCAGTGCGGGCGTTAGCAGGATGCGGCCCCGGGGCGAGAGCCTCGCCTTCCATTACCCAGCGCAGCGGTGACTTCACCGCCCCAAAATAGCGCCTGGCCGGCTCTTCACGCGCTGATTAATAACCCGCTCCACGCGGGGGGGCTCGGCGCTGGCCTAAATTTATCTCTCTAATGGATGGGGCCCGGCGCGGGCACCCGATCAGTCAGCCCTGTGCCAAGGTCGTGCCCGTGACCCGGGGCGCTGGGCATCCCAGGCGCTCGTGCCGGATGCCGGAGGGCCCCCCAGGGCTGCCCCGTGCCAGGGGGTCTCGCGGTGCTGCTGGCTGTACCGACCGGCTGGCGGGTCCTTCTTGGGACCACTGCCCTGCTCCGGGCTGCGGCAGGCGGGGGTGGGCTCCGGTCCTTCCGGCCCCCCCCCATGCAGCGTACAGCTCCGTGCGCGGGGTCGGAGCCGCTCGGCCTGGAGCCCTGAGCTTCCCGGCGTGGGGGCAGTACGGGGTCCACAGACACATGCTCCCTGCCCCCCTCCCAGAGCTGGGGAGCAGGATGGGACCTGCTGCGAGCTTCCCCCTCCTGGCACTGTGGCACTCAACCTCAGCCTCGCCCATCTCCGCTGGGCATCCTGCACAGCTTAGAGCAGCCTCGAGGCTGCTCCAACCTGCCCCCGGGACCCAGACACCCCATCCCGGCCGGGGGCCACGGCTCCCCCGCCCCCACGCCAGGCAGCCCCCCGGGCCCTGGCGGCTATTAATAGGTGCCGGCACACGCTGGCAGGACGGTAATTGGTTGGGGAGCCAGTGCCCGCCTCGCTCCCAGGCTCCCGTGCGCGGCCCGAGCGGGGGGCAGGCGGCGGCGGGGCCGGGGGCCATGGACAGGCCGGTGCCCCACAACGACAGCCTGCTCTACGCCGCGCTCATCGTCATCCTGCTGCTCATCTCCTACTGGTTCACCACGCGCTGCTTCAAGATCATCAGCGGCATCGAGGGTAGGGCCTTGCACACGCATGGCCTTGCACACGCACGGGGTCTGCACTCGCCCGGGGCCTCCCGGCGGCCTGCCCTTGCTCCACATGTCCGTCGCGGATGGGGACGTGCCCCTCTGCCCGTGCCTGCGGCCTCCAGTACCGGCCTCCCTGGGCCCGACCCAGATCCGAGCTCGGTAGCGTGTGCGTGCCGGGGGGAGCCGGGGGGCCGGGGCTTGGAAGGGGCGGATGAAGGACGACGGGGGCAGCTGGGGCAGTGCCGGCGCCGGGCGGGGGGTGGCAGAGGTCGGGGTGGCCTCGGGGCGAGGCAGAACCCGCCGCGGTTATCGTTAGGTTCCAGAGTTAATGTGCGCCGGGGAGGATGCACCAGGCTGGGGGTGCTGTGGGGAGGGGCAGGCAGGAGGGGTGCCGTCGCACTGTGTTCAGGGCCCCCGTGGGACCCCCCCAGTTGGAGTAAGGGTAGGGGTGGGCCTACGGCCCCCCAGCCCTGCTGGCACCCCTCACTCCCTACCCGCCGCCGGGGGCTGCCCGGGGGGGTCTCCGGCCCTGCCAGCCCGGCTCCTCCGGTCTCCTGAGCTCTGCCTCACCAGCCCGCCTCGCCTGAGCCCACCGGGCCCTCTTGTGCCTCAGCTGCCAGCCTGGCTGGAGGGCCCGGGCTCCTTCCCCAGCCGTGCCCGGGCCCCCGGGGACTGGTGTCCCCCTTCTGTGCCTCAGTTTCCCCCCTGGGGCAGGGCGCAGGTACAGCTCTGGGTGCAAAACCTCTGCAGCTCGGGTGCTGGAGCTGCCAGGGTGGCAGCGGGGAAACGGGCAGCTGGGGCAAGGCAGACCCCGGCGTAGGGGCAGGGAGGCCCTTGAACCCCTGGACACCCCCCTGGTGCCACGTGGGGCCGTGGGGGTGCTCCAGGGGTGGCAGCGAGGATCCGTGCTGGGGGCTGGGCTGAGGGCTGTGCTGCCCCCAGCCGCTCCCTGGGCCCGTCTCGGTGCCACGGCCTGGCGGGGAGAGCACGGGGCTTGGCTCGAAGCCCCGGACTCCTGGGGTCCTTCCTGGCTGTCCCCTTCCTGGCCTCAGTTTCCCCTGGGCAGAGCAAGATGGTGGAAGCACCCCCTGCCCCAGCACCCCTCGCGCCCGACCCGCAGCCCTGCCCTTGCCCCTGCTCCCTGCTGTGGGCGGGGGAGGCCTGTCCCCGGGGGGCTGGGTGACCCCCAGCGGGGCTCGGGGGCTCCCGGGCTCCCTCCAGGCTGCTGCTGGGGGTCCCCCGTGCCCCTCGCCCCCCCGTGCGGCTCCTCGGCCTCCTGGGCCCGTTCCCTTGGCAACCGGTGGAGCAGATCGATGGAGGTGGTGTCATTGCTCGGGGAGGGCCGGCTCCGGCCCCCCCCCCCGTTCCCCAGCCCAGCCCAGCCCCGCCGCAGCCCCCCCGCAGTCCTGCCTGGGCGCCGCCGCGCTCGCACGCCCCGGGCTGCTCCGGCCCCTGGCACCGGCGGCACCGCGACCCCTGGCGTGGGGGGGGGCCGGGGCTGGCCTGGGACCCCCCCCCGGAGTGGGGCCATGAGTGGCCCCCACCATGAACCTGGAGGGGCTGGAGATGGTGGCGGTGCTGGTCGTCCTCGCGCTCTTCGTCAAGGTCCTCGAGCAGTTTGGCCTCTTCGAGCCCGTCGTCCTCCTCGAAGGTACCGCGGCTCCAGGGCTGGTGCAGCCAGAGGACACGGGGCTCTAAGTGTGCGTGAGTGAGTGTGTGTGTGTGTGTGTGTGTGCACGCACATCTTGCCCGAGACGTCCTGCCCCGCTGGCCCGGCATGGCCCTGCTGCAGGTGTGCAGGCGTGGGGAGGATGTGTGTGCGTGGGACAGGAGTGTGTGGCATGGGAGCGTGTGCGTGTGCGCGCGTGGGACGTGTGTATATTGCCGGGGCAAGGGGTGCTCTGTGTGTGTGCACGCGTGTGCACAGGGCAGGGCGAGGGTGCTGTTCCATGCCCCGTCCCTGCCAGGGCAGGTGGGAAGGGCCCGTCCTGGGGGCAGGGGTGTCTCTCGCTCTGGGGCGGCTCCAGGGGGAAACTGAGGCACTGCCAGCGGCTCAGAGGCAGAGCAGAGGGTCGGACCCAGGCGTCCCGGCATTGGGGTTGGGGGGCTGCGAGTCAGAGAGCAGAGCTGCCACCCTGTGTGCTATGGCACAGCCCAGAGCTTCCCCACTCGC
Organism: Caiman crocodilus; assembly: GCA_030014935.1. Taxonomy (NCBI): domain Eukaryota; kingdom Metazoa; phylum Chordata; order Crocodylia; family Alligatoridae; genus Caiman; species Caiman crocodilus. The sequence goes on along the minus strand of JAGPOW010002742.1, from coordinate 25,652,584 downwards.
CCATTGCACAGATGGGGAGACTGAGGCATGCAAGAGGCACCTGTGTCTGTCTTCCCCCCCATGAAGGACAGGCTGGGGGCTGCCATCGATTTCCCCATGGAGGGCACTGCTGGGGAGAAGAGCGCAGCCTCCCTGGGTGTGTCCTGGGTCCTTGTCTGCTCCAGCAGTGACCTTGGACAGGTCAACCCCCCTCACGCACACGCGCACACACACTCACACTCACTCGTGCCTCAGTTTTCCCATCTGAATTCCGGGGGGGGGGGTCTCAGCATGACCTGGGGGGTGCGAGACGGGGGCCCCGGGGGCCTGCAGGGGACATTGTGGGCGCAGGTGGCGAGACCCAGCCCCTCTGTGCCTCGGTTTCCCCATCTGAGCTCCAGGGGCTGTTCCCCGGCGCCCCCCTCCCAGGCGCTGGCACTGGGGCGCAGACGAGGAGCTGCTCAGCGGGTCCCCAGGGGCCAATTGTGGTGCTGCCAGACGGGCGAAACCGGACCCGCCACCGCCCGCGTGGCTAATGGAGCCCAGCCGGCCCGGTCGATACCCGCCTGTTCCCTCAGTGCTGGGCCAGAGATACCTGCCTCCCCCAGCCCAGCTGGGGTGCCGGGACGGGGTGGCCTAGTGGTTAGAGCGCTGCCCCCCCCATGCTCCGCCACAGGGCCTTGGGTCCATCACTTGGCCCCTCCAGCTGGGCAGCGGCCATGGGGGTGGGGAGCATGGGCCCAGGGTTGGGGGGGCTGGGGCAATGCTCGGTGCCTCAGTGGGGCCACCTGTGAAATGGACACAACCTGTTTGCCCAGGGTGGGGGGGATGTTGCAGCCTGGCGTGTGGGGCATCCCTGCCGCCTCTCCCCCCGCCCGCCTCAGCGAGCAGCAGCCCCGATCAATGCAGCTCCTCCAGCGCCCTATCAATAATTCAGCGCCGAGCAGGGCCCGGCTGGGATGGGGGGAAGTAATCGAGCCAGGGATACATATTGGAATCGACAGGTCAATTAGCGCTTGCTTTGGGGGGGCCACTGGGGATTGCTACCCCCTCCACGCCAGCGCTCTGCCTGGCAGGGCTGTGGGGGGGCAGATGCTGCCCTGAGCTGCCTTGGGGGCTGCGGGTCGGGAGTGCGGGGCACTGGCAGGGCTGGGGGGGAACACTGCTCCCCCCACACCCAGGGCAGCCCCGTCTCGCAGGCGGGGCTGATGCGGGGGGAGCGGTATGCCTCTTGGCGCTGGGCCCTGCGGGTCCATCCTCGGTTGGTCGGGGGAGCTGGGCTAAGGGACTCGCCTAAGGTGTCTCGGGGAGGCGGTGGCGGAGCCCCTGGTTGCCAGGCCCGAGGGGTCAGGGCCTGCGCTGGGGTCCTGGGGGCTGCGAGCAAGGCTGGGAAGAGGCTGGACGGAGCCATGTGGGGCCCCTGCGGTCCCCAGGGGGAGTGGGGCTGGGGCACCAGGCTCTGCACGCACGTGTGTGCATGTGTGTCCTGGGGCTGGTGTGTGGGGCACGCCTGACCTGTGAGCCGGGGCGGGGGGCAGCATGAACCAAGTCAGGACAGCAAAGCTTCTCCCCCTGCCACCCCCCCCCCGCTGCCTGTGCTCGAGCCCCCCAGCCGCTCCCGCTGGGTACTTCCTGCTCCCCGTGCCCCCCCCCCCAGCCTCCCCGGCCCCTTGGCCTGGGCTCTGCAGGGCCTGGCAGCTGCCACGTGCCTGCGCGCCCGGTTCCAAGCTCCCCGGGGCAGGGCGGGGGCTGCAGCCCAGCCAGGCCCACTGGAGTGGGGCGGGGGTTGGGGTCCTAAGGAAGGGGTCGGGGGCTGCAGGTCAGGAGTGAGGGGCACCGGGGGGCGGGGGCTGCGGGTGGGGAGTGGGCAGCACGAGTGGGGCGGGCGGTGCCAGTCCCAGTCCCAGTCCCCGGCCCCGGCCCCGGCCCCGGCCCCGTCTCCGTCTGCAGCCCGGTCCCCGCGGCCCCCGACCGCTGCCCACCTGTCCCGCGAGCGCCGTGCCCGGGCGTGGGGGCACCCTGCCGGGCTGGGGGGCGCCCGGGGGCGCGGGCGGCGCTGACGCTCGGCGCGCGGGGACTTGTCTTGCAGGCGCCGTGCCCGGGCCGGCCCGGAAGGCGCTGAAGCAGCGGTTCCTCAAGCTGCTGCCGTGCTGCCGGCCCCAGGCCACCCCCTCCCTCAGCCAAAGCAAGTGCTCCCCCTCCCTTCCCCTCCCCGCGCCCGCGTCCCCTGCTCTGCCCGGGGGCTGCGCCAGGCTCTGTGCGCCGGGGGGGACGTGCCCGGGGCCGCGCGGGACGTCGGTGGCGGAGAACCCGGCTGGCTTGCCCCCTTCTTCTGCCTGCAGAGCATTGGCACCCCGCGGGGCCCGCCTGGCCTTAGGCGCGGGGTCCGGCCCCTGCTGCCCCCCGCCGCTCCGTGCAGGGAGGGAGGGGGCCAGGGCAGTGCCCCGGGCAGGGGGCTCGGGCACGGCGTGCTGGTGCTGGTGCTGGTGCTGGGGGTCTCGTAGGGGCTGGGGGTGGAGGTGCGTGGGTGCTGTGGACGGGCCGGTGGGCTGGGCATGGGAGGGGGCCCAGAGCCGTCGTCTCCCCCAAGCGGGCTCGGGCTCAAGGCCGGGCTCGTCCTCTGCCCCAGAGAGGGGCTGGGGGGGCCGGCTGGGGGCCGGTGCCCGCCTGAGCCGCCCCGTGCCCCCGCAGACAGCGTGGAGGATGAGCTGGAGCTGGCCACCGTGTGCCACCGGCCCGAGGGGCTGGAGCAGCTGCAGGAGCAGACCCGCTTCTCGCGCAAGGAGCTGCAGGTCCTGTACCGCGGCTTCAAGAACGTGAGTCTCTGCCCCGCCGGGCACGCCGGGCACGCCGGGGCCGGGGCTGGGCACGCCGGGCACGTCGGGGCCGGGGCCGGGCACGCCGGGGCGGGGCCGGGCTGACCGCGGCTGTGCTCTCCCCCAGGAGTGCCCCAGCGGACTCGTCACCGAGGAGAGCTTCAAGCAGATCTACTCGCAGTTCTTCCCGCAGGGGGGTGAGACCCAAGCGCTCGCGGGCCGGGCCGGGCCGGGGCGGCGCGGGGGCTTCACGTTTGGACCTTCATTTGCATACCTCATTTGCATACTAATAAGGGCAAGGCGGGTGTCGTGGGGCCAGGCAGCCCCAGAGTGGGGGGGGTCATGCACGATGAATTTGCATATTAATTGGGGCAGGAGGTAGGCTGGGGTGTCGCGTGGAGCCGGGCGGCTTCAGATTTGGGGTAATTTGCATAAGCCATTTGCATATTAATATGCTCAGGGCAGTGTGTCACATGGGCCAGGCAGCTTCCAGTTGGGGTGTATTTGCATAATGGAGCAGGGCAGGGGCAGGCGATGGGGCGGTGTCACGTGGGGCCGGGCAGCTTCGGGGGGGGGGGTCATTGGCACGCTGCATTTGCACATTCACAGGGCAGGAGAGGGGTGGCGTCTCACGGGCCGGGCACCTTCGGAGCGGGGGTCCTTTGCAGAATAGATTTGTATAATGGCAGGGCTCCGGGGGCGGGCAGGCAGCCAGGAGGGTGCCAATGCAATGCCCATGCCCGACGCCGTGTCTCCCGCAGACTCCAGCACCTATGCCACCTTCCTCTTCAACGCCTTCGACACCGACCACGACGGCTCCGTCAGCTTCGAGGTGAGCCCGTGCCCGGGGTGGAGGGGCACCTGCCTCCGCGTGGGGAGCCCCGGGTGGATGCCTGGGCTGGGGGTGACCCCGGTGCTGGACCCCGCGGTGGCTGGATGGGCCCTGCCAGGTTCTGCCCTGTGTCGTGGGGGTCCCAGCCGCAGGCAGCCCCGTGACCCCTGCCCTCTGCCCCAGGACTTCGTGGCCGGCTTGTCCATCATCCTGCGGGGCAGCATGGACGACCGGCTGAGCTGGGCCTTCAACCTCTATGACCTGAACAAGGACGGCTGCATCACCAAGGAGGTGGGCCGGGCACGGGGTGCGGGGTTGGCCCCTGCCCACTACCCCTGTCCTCCCCCATGAAGGGCCTGGGGGGACGGCTGGTGTGGCTGACCCCCGGGGCCCGCAGGAGATGCTGGACATCATGAAGTCCATCTACGACATGATGGGCAAGTGCACGTACCCAGCCATGCGCGAGGAGGCCCCGCACGAGCACGTCGAGAGCTTCTTCCAGGTGAGCGGGGGCCCCACAGCCCCGCCGCCCCCGTCCCCGAGAGCCTGGCTGGGGCTGGGGGGCTGTGCCCTACCTCTCAGGCCCTGACGCCCCCTTTGCTTGCAGAAGATGGACAGGAACAAGGACGGGGTGGTGACCATCGAGGAGTTCATCGAGTCCTGCCAGAAGGTAGCGCCCCCCCTTGCCCTGGTCCCCTGCCCGGGGCTGGCACCTGCTTGGGGGTGTTGCCCCCCAGCCTGGCCTGACTCGCCCCCCATCCCCAGGACGAGAACATCGTGCGCTCCATGCAGCTCTTCGACAACGTCATCTAGCGCCCGGCCCGATCCTGCCAGCGCCGTCCGGATCCTGCTTGCCCCCCGCTGCCCACCAGGAAGGGCCTGGGGGCACGGCCAGCATGGGGAGCACCCCCCCGGCCTGCCCCGCTCCTCAGGGGGGCTGGGGACCCCCTCCCCCTGCATCAGCTGGAGGCCCCGTCCCACAGGAGAGGCTGCCGGTGGTCCCAGCGTGGGAGTGGTGGGGGCTGCGTGCCCCCCCGGGGGTGCCCGGACGCTCTGGGGTTGGCAGGTGCTGCAGCCCCCACCGGGCCCTGAGCCGCTTTCAGCAGGGGAAGGGGTGGCCTGGAGCCCCGCTTGCGGTGTTGGGGGTCGTGGGGGGTCCTCCTCCTCCTCCTCGCCGTGCTGGAACCGGCCCCAGGTTTGGCAGAGCTCCCTGAAGATGCCCCTCGCTCCCCGCCTGCACCCCTAAGTCTTGCCGGTGCCCCTCGCTCCCCGCCCGCAGCCCCCTGCCCGCCCCGCCAACCCCGCTATTCCCCCCTGCCCCGTCTGGGGCCGGGGCTGGTGCCGTGAGCGTGTGCCGGGGCAGGAGGAGCCCTGCCCCCTCTCCGGGGCGGGGGCCGGACGGGACGCTGTCTTGCTGCGCTGGGCCCCGGGGGTGGCACTGGGTTGTGCGTCGGTTTGCCCCCGCCTGCCGCCCCGGCCCCCCTCCGGCCGCTTTGCGTTTTGGACTCTGTATATTTTGTATAATAAAAACGATCCCGAGGGAGTGGACGCGGGGTTGGAAACACAAATAAACTCCGGTCACGTCGCTATGCACCACCCCGCGCTGCCGAGCCTCTGTGCGCCGGGCGGGCACACGCGGGTTCTGCACGCCCGCACTGGGGGGGTGGGCGTGCACACGGGTTGCACCTGTGCACACCTGCTGCAGGGCCCGGGGTGGGGGGGCCCGGCAGACACCAGCCCTGCTGCGTCGGGCACCGGTGCCGGGCCGGGAGGGGGGGATGAAAGACGGACCCCGGCCACCAAGCCGGACGGCGGTGAGCTCTGCCCTGGGTCTGGGGTCCCCGCGCCCGCCACGACGCCTGGGTTGCGTCTTCAGCGCTGCAGGACCTGGGGTCAAGGGACCCTTTGCTGTGCCCGCAGCTCGAACCCGGTGCCCTGGTTTGGTCCCCACAGCTCCAAGCGGATCTAGAAGAGCTGGAGAAGGGCAACAGAGGCAATGAGCGCTATGGAGGGGTTCCGCGGGAGGAGAAATGGATGGGGCCAGGCCAGGAGAGGTGCTGGGAACGTCTAAGTCCGAAAAATAAACTAGGCCAGCGTTACACAGTATTTAGTGGTCTCCCCTCCGGGGCCGGGCCGCCGCTGGCCCTGCTTAGCTTCTACGAGCGGAGCCGCGCAAGCCGCACCGCCGCCGCAGCAGGCGGGGCGGGGCCTGCGCCTCCAGGGGTCGCCCCAGGAGTGGGCCAGGCCCGCCGCCTCCAAGACGAGCTGCTGTGTGAGGCCCGTCCTTTCCCGCATGCGCAGTGATACGCCGGCCGCCCTCCGCCCCTCCCCCAGCCGGCGCATGCGCGGCGCGCTAGTAAACATACCGACTCCCCTAGGGCGCAGGCGCCATCCCGCCGCCCGCGCAGGCGCACTCGCGCATGGTCGCCTCCCCCTCCCCCCTCGCTGCCCTCGCAGGCATGCGCAGTGTTTCGCTCCCCGCCGCCGCGCACGCGCGCCGCGCTCATTCTGCGTCTCCCCTCCTCCCGCGCATGCGCACTCCCCCCGCGCATGCGCGTTGCAGCTTGGCGGCCCTCGGCTTCCCTGAGGGGACTCTCGCGCCCTCCGCCGTCGTCTCCCGCGTTTCCCCGCTCCTCTCCCCTCCCCTCCCCCGCGGCGGCGGCCCGGCCCGGCCCGGCGCTGGCGGCGGGCGGCGGCATGGTGCAGACGGACGGGCAGGCGGCGCTGGACGAGCCCCAGGGCAGCCCCAATGCGGCCGGCGGTCCTGGGGCGCCGCTGGAGCCGTCGGGGGCCGCTGCGGCCGCCGTGGGGCCGGGCGGCGACGACACCGAAACCGAGGCTGAGGCGGCTGGCGGCGCGCGGCGCTTCCTCTGCGGCGTCGTGGAGGGTGAGGAACCGTGCTGGGACCCCTCCCCCCATTAACCCTTTGTTACCCCTCCTCCCCTCATGCCTGTCTGCTCCCGTCTTCAGTGTTACAGTGGGTGCGGGGGGGGTTTCCTCTCCCCTCCCCTCCGTCTCCTCCTGCGAGGTCCCTCGATGGCTTCCAGAGGCCCCCACTGTGTTGGGCTAAGCCTGGCTGGAGGCTCGTGGCCCAGCTCCCGGCAGCTGTCGTTGTGGCTGCCGCGCACAGGAGGTGTTGACTCGGATGCACAAAGCGATGGCGAGGGGTCGGGTGTGAAAGGCGGTGGGGAGCGGGGGAAGGGTAAGAGTAACCAGGCAGATGTGAATGGCTTCCAGAGCTTGTCAGGCGCTGCCGCACTAAGGTAGTAAGGCTGAGGGTTGAGGTTGCACAGAAATACATTACTATTGCCGTCGGCTGACATGTCTGGGCCTTCTCGTTCAAAGGAGTGCTGCCAGGTGAAATGGCTGTGAGGCAGGTAGAGGCACTCCTCCTGTGCAGGAGAACTGACTCAGAGGCACGCGAGCACAAGCTTTTGCAGCCTCCGGATGCTGTGAAAGGACAGTGCAGAGCAGCAGGGTGTGAAGTGGAGCGAGTGCTTTGAATAGGAAAGGTGGGGAGCGGGAGGGGGACGGCTGCCTCAACCTTATTCGCTTCCTTTGTTGTTCTTTTGATGCTAGTTGCATGTGGTCTGATGTCTCTCTGATGGTGTTTCGGAAATAGAAAGCATTGACTAAATGGCACATCATTTAGTCCCTCTGTGATTAGGTAGGCTGGCTTTCCTAATTTAAGAGGCACCTCTCCTTTCAATGCAGTTCTGTTGCCTATGAAAACCAAGAGGATTTGTCGCCTTACCTCGTTTGGTTTATGTACCACAACTGCTTCCTTCTGTCACACTGCTGTGCACCTATCCGCCATTTGTCAGGTTCCAGTTTCAGCCAGATGGAAGCAGTAGTACCCAGCTTTGCCGCTTTGTGGCATCAATCAGCCGAAAATTGCTCTTTTCAGGAAGTGTAACCCTTAAGAGCTGAGCCTGCTTCGAGGTCCTCAAAGCTAACATCATGGGGATGACTTTTAATTGGTAATTGCAATTATTTTTACCACGTAGGCAACTCTCAAATGATCTGTTCGAAATAGACAGAGAGCACAGACAGGCTTTGATCAATAGCCTGACATTTTACAATATTGACAGTAGGTCGATAGATGTGGAAGTAAGGCTTTTCACCTTCAGATTTATTTGCAGGGGCCTCTAGACTTAACTGTATTAATGGCATCATTCCACATCCGGAGTGGCCACGGTATCTGAAAAAGAGAGCTTATTAAATTTCAGTGTTATTTTAGAATTGGATCTGTTGCACAGACTGCCATCCTGAAGCTTTCTAATGTGAACTGCCCACTTTGTCACTAGAGTTGGCTCATGGTCCAAATTAAATTAATCTAAGGATGATGGGCAAGTGAGAAGCACTTTGCTCTTCCAAGTATTTTTTGTATAGAGTGGGCTGGAAGGAAGCACTCAGGTTTGGCATTTCTCCTGGAGTTTTCTGGCATGGAATATGGGCTATGCTAAAGCTTCCTTTTTGTCCCCCCCTTGCACTGTTTCTTACAAGCTGAGATTGCATCTTTAAAGCCTGAGTCTGTGCGCAGAGTGCAAGATGACCTAGTGTAGTGTTTTCTAGCTGATGTTGGCAATTTCAGGAATTTCATCAAATGAAAAAAGTGAACAAATCTTGACAGGCCACCTAAGCTGTCTTCCGTTTCATAAACGCCACTGTATAACTGTTTGAGCACCACATGCCCAGTTTCCCTTATTGTCCGTTTTAAAAGGTATTCTTCTACTGGTAAGTATTTTCAGTGCTGTTACAATTAATACTGTTTAACGGACTTTGAGCGCTGCATTAATTGGGTCATTATTACTGTTCAGAATGATTTTTCTAGTTATGCTGATTTGACTTGAGCAGATGTCCTTCACAGAAATTCAGATTGTATTCTTAAAATTAATTGCTTCACTAGCCAGAATCATTACTCTGGATAACAATTTAATTAGGGTATAATTCAGTTGAAAATTAAGGTAATTTTAGCATATTATATTTACACTGTTAAGGCAGGGTTTATTTTTGTCCACCAGCATTTTATGATGACTATAGTAAAAACATCTTTTTGACAGAGGAGAAAAAGAAAGAGGGAGGTTATGCTATAATCTCTGTTCTATGAAATGGCCAGTTAGGTGTGTGTTTGTTTATTTTTCAATTTAATTTCCTACAGGATTTTATGGAAGACCCTGGATTATGGAGCAGAGGAAGGAACTTTTTAGAAGGCAAGTCATACTTCCCCTTGGTGTGCAACATTCCAGCATAGTAAAACTATTATTTTTCACTTTGTAAGCCTGTTTGCACCTGATCTGGGGCAGTATTTCATGTAAAGCTATTCAAGGTGTTTACATTTTCCTCTTCATTTAGCTCTGGCTCTTCTGGGTTTGTCAAGTCACTCAGACTCACTCAGTACTGTAGTGAGTTAATACCATCTGTTATAGCAGTAAGTGTTCTCACAGACAGACAGATGAACTTAAACATTTGTTCCTCCTATAAAATGCAGGCTGTTTGTATTTATAGAATACTTGCCTAATGGAGACTTTTTCCCCCCAACTATAGACTTCAGAAATGGGGACTAAATACATACTTGTATGCTCCAAAAGATGACTACAAGCACAGGATGTTCTGGCGAGAAATGTACTCTGTGGAAGAAGCTGGTAATTGTTTTTATTCCCCTCTGCATTTTTCTTTAAATAGCTGCTAAATTAATCAGTCATTGATAAACATACTTGCATGTTTAATCATCATATCGCATTCTAAAGGGGAAGTGCAAAGCAAAGAAGAATGGCAGGAGAAGCAGCTTCTTCTTGCATCTCATCCAGTTGCCATCAGTGAGGGGAGTGACTAGTTTTCACAAGAAGCAGCAGCTCTGCATGTGTGTGTTTCTCAACAGCAGAACAGTGCTGTGTTCTTGTCAAGGGCTGCATCAGAGTTGCTGGCTTGCCATAGTGTCTCTTGGAATTCTTTTCCTTGGGTGAAGGAAGGCATGCATCCTAATTTTTTGGGCTGCTTTGAGTCACCCTGGCATTAAAATTAATAAGGTACCATGAAATTAAAATCATACTAAGCTTCCTTACCAGCATGACTATAAAAACTGTGACCATATGTCCTAGTTTGGCCAGGACAGTTTTGGGTTTCATAGGCTGTCCTGTCTGGTTGGGGAAAATGGGAACAAAAGTTGAGGATTGGCGCTACACTGAACTACTCCTGTCTAGAGCAGGGATCAGCCAGAGCAGAGCAGGGGGTGAGCGCTGCTGTGTGCACAGGCGGCTCCTGCGTGTGTAGTGCTCTGGGCAAACTACTATTTTAGCATCCTCCTATTTTAGCAGCAACTGAATGCGGGAGGGCAGGCTGCACTGGGCACCACTCTTCCTGCCTGCGATGGGGATCGGCCAGGGATGGGGGGCAGTAGCCTGGATTTTCTTTAAAATAAGATGGTCGCTCTACTGAAAAGAAAACTTAGATGAGTTTCTGAAAATGTCACTTAAACTATTTTCACGTTTCCTTCAGATTGGAATTGATCAGTTTAACTGTTTTTGCGTAGTCTCTACCTCCCTAGTTTTACAAAGCCTTTGTTGAAGCTTCCTGTACCTGGCTAACAAGGAGTTAAAACAAACAAATCCTAGTTCCAAAATGATTCTGGCAACATTGGAACATTTCTTTAATGTTGTGTTTGTCAAATATAGAAATAATGAGAAGCAGTTTCAGTGCTGAGAGCCAATATGGTGTAAAAACAACTCTGTTTGCCACATAATGTCCTCTCATTCTGCTAAGCAATTTTTAAAAAAATAGTGAGAAATGGGAAATAAAAATGATGCCAGAGCAACTATATGTTACATCCCTTAACAACTTCTCTGTGCATCTCTGCAACATAGCTCTGTGTCTGCTGTCACATTAGGAAATGTTAGTATATTTTAAACACTTAACTGAAACTTCTGAAGATACTTTTTATCAAGAGCAGTAACTTGCTTTTTATCATTTATAATGAGGTATCTCAACTTGCTTAATGTTAATATTTTCTAAAATATTTGTATTGAAATTTTAGAGCAACTTATGACTCTCATCTCAGCTTCACGAGAGCATGAAATAGAATTCATCTATGCAATCTCACCTGGACTAGATATCACCTTCTCGAATCCAAAAGAAGTGTCCACATTGAAACGCAAGCTGGACCAGGTGAGCCTTACTGAAATGCTAAAACATCCAGAGTTGATTCCTCTCTCTATACTTTGCACACTTGATTATTTTTTCCTGACAAATTTTGCATGCTGCATTTGAGATGTGAATGTCAGTGTTAGTCTCCAAAGTGCTATAGCAATGATATTTGTGCTTTCTCCCAAGAACAGCAGTCAGCCACAGTTTGGCACAGTTAGCAGGCATTGCGAGGGCTTCCTTAGAGACTGAATGCTGATCTAGACAGATTAGACGTCTGACCTGGAATAACAGTCCTTACTAACTTTGCATATCAGTTTCATTCTTAAAATTACAATTGGACCCTGAAATTGGTGTATTTCCAAAGTGATGAGGCTCTTTCAAGCCCCATTTCAGTGGGGCAGACCTAGCATAGTAGCTTGTTCTCAAAGTTCCTATGATGTCCTCTTCCCTTCACCCAGAGGCTGTGGCTGCATTCCTTGTTTTCCCACGGGATGCTCCTTCTGTGAAATCAGCTTTAGCCCTAGACTGGGAAATTGAAACAGATTGGCAGTCTCCATGGCCTCGTGTAAAGTAAAGTGTTGGGTTGTGGCTGCTTTCATTGGGAGTAGTTTCCAAGACATGCCTTTCCTTTACTGGAAAAAGTTTAGGATTTTCAAATTATGTTGTGGAAATGGAAGGATTCCAGCATTCAGCCCTCTTCTGACACAGTAATTTTTGCAGGATATTGTGGATTTGATTCAGGCTTTTATCCTACATGAAGGACTCTGAAATGTAGTTTTAGATTAAAAGAAGAACGATGGCTTGTCAAATAGGAATTGACTCGCTTATTTCTTGAACTCGTTTTTTTTGTGGTATAAGATATTGGCTGGTCTTTTTAAAGGAAAGCTAGCTTGACAGTTGTCTCCTGCTGTTTGAAGTTTCTGAACTGTTCTTTTCTCCTCTTGTCCTTCCTGCGCTAGGTTTCCCAGTTTGGCTGCAGATCCTTTGCGTTGTTGTTCGATGATATTGATCACAACATGTGTGCAGCAGATAAGGAAGTCTTTAGCTCCTTTGCTCATGCCCAGGTCTCCATCACGAATGAAATCTATCAGTATCTAGGAGAACCAGACACATTCCTGTTCTGTCCTACAGGTAAGTTAGCATGAGTAGTCTAGCCTTGATCCCTTTGAAATTAAGGAACTTTGTCTTACTGAACCCAAGTCAAATGCTCAACTTCCCTAAAGTAGTGACATAAACGTCCTCAGGCAGGCTGGAAACATTGACTTAAAAGGAGAGATTAAAGGAATTAAATATGTGTACTGGCCAAGTTCGCAGACTACACCAAGTTATGGGGAAGTGTGTTAATGCTTGAAGATAGGCTGCGGATACAGGCAGACCTAGAGAGTCTGGCAAGTTGGGCAGACCGAAACCAGATGAAGTTCAACATCGAGAAATGTAAAGCGCTCCACCTGGGGATGAACAATCCCCTCTACACCTGCAGGCTTGGCAACACAGACCTGACCAGCACTACAAATGAAAGGGATCTGGGGGAAATGAAATAACAGACCACAGTATGTACATGAGCCAGCAGTGCAATGCTGGAGCCAGCAAGGCTAACAATACCTTGGCATTCATCAATTGATGCATCTCCAGCAAACCCAAAGAAGTGATTCTCCCACTCTACTCAGCATCAGTGAGACTGCAGCTAGAGTACTGCATCCAGTTCTGGCCTTCACACTTCAACAAGGATGTGATAAAGCTTGAGGGAGTCCAGAAAAGAGCCACCCATATATTCAGAGACTTGCATGGCAAGTCATATGAGGAAAGGCTGAGGGACCTGGGACTCTTCAGTCTGAAAAAGATAAGGCTGAGAGGGGACTTTGTAGCAGCTTACTGCTACAGCGCAATGTACATCAAGGGCTTGGTGAGCAATTGATCGCAAGGGCACCCTTGGGGAAAACAAGGAGTAATGGTCACAAACTTCTGGAAGACTGTTTCAGGCTCAACATCAGGAAAAATTACTTCACAGTCGGTGTCCAGACTGGAATAAGCTTCCTCCAGAGGCAATCGCCTACCCTGGAAATCTTTAAGAGGAGACTGGATGGACACCTTGCTGGGGTCCCTGACCCCAGTCATCTTTCCTGCTTGGTGCAGGGGGGCTGGACTCAATCTTCTGAGGTCCCTTCCAGCCCTTACAATCTATGAATCTGTGTGTACTTGAAGCCAAAGGTTGACTAAGGGAATACAGTAAGTCAACAGGTATTAGAAGGGTATAAATGCCAACAAGGGGGTGGAGCCATGTAGTGTGATACAAGGAGCTTAATTAGGAGCCAGCCAAATTAAAACTTCCAAACCAAGGTCCACCATGAGTTGATGAAGGTTCAGACTTTTACAACTTTTTATTTTACATCGTTTGATGCAGTTATCAGTGGCAGGTGATAGTGTATAGTAACAGCCTGTCATTGGGCAGTAAGGTGAGTATTCAGAATCAGGATAGCTTATCTGTAGCTCCCAGTCCAACAACAGGCTGCTGTTTTGGCTTGTGTTGTTTCCTTACTGCTGTCATTGGCAGTTACTGGTGTTGCCTCTCGATGTCTTTGAACTTATTCTCATGTCCATGTTTGTCCACTCTTCTATATTTATATGTTTTTTTTAATCAGGTGCTGTTCTCTAGGGACTGCAGTCTTCATTTTCCACTTGTTGTATGTGCTACCAAATTTACCCCATTCTTTCTTAAAACTGTTGGCTTGGGACCTTAGCGTATGCAACACAAACAACACATCCTGTTAACATCTGAACATGTGGCTGTGCAGCGCGGCAGTTCTGTTAGATAAATTCATCTCATGCTGCAGGAGATGCTTCTGCTGCTATTACATAGAAACTGTTTTACTACATCTCACACGGTCCTTATAGTCCAATATCCTGTCTCTGACCTTTACTAGCACCATGTGCTTCAGAAAAGGTATAAGGAACCACCTGACTCCTGGCTGAAGCCCTCGTGAAAAAGGTTATCTAATAACTTCTCTAACACTAGCATTCAGGTCTGATAGCTCCAGGTGTTCATGTTGGAGTATTGCACCTTGTGGAGTTCTTGACCACAAAGTATGTAATAATTTCCTTATTGGCTGGGAAATAACCAGTTCTTAATTTCAGTGAATACCCTTTGTTCTTCCATTAAAAGGTAGCTGAACAGAAGCCTCCAGGAAACGGTCTCTGGATGGCTCCCTATCACTTAGATTTCCATGTCCCGCCTTATTGTTTATTTAGCAGAGAGACATTAATCTCAGGTGCTCCTCCTATTCCTGGCTGGACTCGGATGACCACAACATTAGTTATTAAGGCTTTGTGATTTTTTTTTTTTTTTTGCTCCATCTCTACTCGCCTGCTCTTCCAGGTTCATATATACATATATATCATTGTGGGCGAGATGGAGCCTGAACTGCCCAACCTGCTGCTAAGCTTTGGACACAATGAGTTAAACTGTCTCTTTTTTGGTTTCTTAGCTGGTTCTTTATTTGAGGCAGTAGATGGTTTGTTTCCCATGCTGGCTACCTGTCCTGCTGAATAGCCTCTTGCAAGAGGTCTTTTGCAAATCTGAATAAATGTCATTGGCGAGCTCTCTATCTGCTGTATTACTGATGTGCCTTGCTAATCGTAGAGAAGCCTGCGATTCCCCCCACCACCATTTTATTTTATTATTAAGATTTTATTCTCTTCTAGATATTTTATTCTATTATCCTTTATCCAACTTAACCAGCTATGGAGGGAAAGCTTACTGGCTTGTAATTGCCTGTATCACTCCAGAGTCTCTTATACTATAGATAAACAATTGCTATCCTCCAGTCCTCTTGAACAGTGGTTGATTTAAAGAGATAATGAAAATACATAATTGGCTAAGCGCAACCTACATGAGCTTCTTCTCAGTGCTTGGGTACATGCTATCCTGGTCTGGAGACTTACTGCTTCTTAAATCATTGACTTACTCTAGCACCTCTTCTTCTGACACATCAATGATGAACAGCACTTTGTCTTTATTACTCATTAGGCTGTTTGGGTTAAGTGTCTCCTGGTATCCTTTGTGGTGAAGAAATTATTAGCATCACTTATTAGCATAGCTTCACAGTAACGTCCTTGTGTCCCTTAATTGCTTCCTTCCCCAACCCCCTTTGTGTAACACCAGCCCTGTCAGCTTCATACTGCTGATGCTTGTGTTCTTTTTATATCATTTAGCTATCTGCATGTAAATCCATTTTGGCTTTTCTGCCTTCCATCTCCCATATTACTGTCTGTAATTTGGACTCCAGTTCAGCTTTATCCAGTTTGGATTGGCTTTCTAAACTTTTTCAAGGATTTGTTCAGCTCGCATACATTCTCCTAATCATGGTGTATCTGTTGCATTTCTGGTCCCATGTTGTGTCCTCCCCACCACTTCTTTCTTTTCTAGCAGCATGTGCACCATCATGGACTCCAGTATTGTCTTGGGTAACATTCATGCCATATCAAAGGATTTTTCACATATTTTACTTCCCTTTCCAAAGATCACTATTGCTATCTCTTCTTGGTACTTTACATCCCTGGTGTCAGACCATGTCACTGAATTGTGGTTTAGTTATTTGTTCAGCTAGTTTCTGAGCCTCCTCATATATGTTAAACCACCTGTAGGCTATTTCCATTGAGGTGAAGCACTTCTGTTATCATGATGGCATTTTGTATAATGTCAAGATGCTTATGTTCTTGTCTTGTGGTAGGTTTGCTTTTACAAGTGATGTTAAATGGTTTGCAAAGGGGGCTTAAAACAACCAAAAACATGCCCACATGCTGTCTTTTCCAATATGAAGATGAATTCAGTGCACTTATCCAACTACAGAGTAGCTAGTAAAAATGCTGCCTCCTGGCATGGTTGTCTTCATGTGAATGTTGCCTCTTAACAATTGTCACCAGCATTGAGATGTCTTTTCTTTTTTCCTCCTCTCCCCTCCTTCCCATCTAGAATATTGTGGAACTTTTTGCTATCCAAATGTAGCCCAGTCTCCTTATTTACGGACTGTTGGAGAAAAGCTGCTCCCTGCCATTGACGTGTTGTGGACAGGTAAGAATTGTGACTTTTGAGTTGAACACTGGTGCTGAAAGTTTGTTGTAAGTATTTAGTAAAAAAAAACATTATCCCAGTAAAATATCTTTGCTTTGTGTGAGTGCTTCTTAAATGCAGATTCTCAAACTGTCCATATTACCTTTTAGGTCCTAAAGTTGTATCTAAAGACATTCCAGTTGAGTCTATTGAAGAGGTTTCTAAGATCATCAGGAGAGCACCAGTCATCTGGGATAACATCCACGCTAATGATTATGATCAGAAGAGACTATTCCTTGGACCATATAAAGGGCGATCAACTGAGCTCATCCCCCGACTAAAAGGAGTTCTGACCAATCCAAACTGTGAATTTGAAGCCAATTTTGTTGCTATTCACACGCTTGCAACCTGGTACAAATCCAACATGAACGGAGTGAGGAAAGATGTGGTGATGAGTAAGTAAATTTGTATGGGGAACGTTAATTATCACTAGGGGAGGGGAAGAAAACCAGGCTCCCTGGTTTCAGTGTCAAATGATGCTGCTGTAGGACTGTCTTAATTCCTGCTTCCCTATGTCAGCACTTGGACTGATGCACTTATGCCTTCTCAATCCCTCCTCCTGTGGGGAGGAGGCATTTTAAAAAAGCAGCTTTTCAAGACTTAATGTCCTGGACTCCATTCCATGACCAATTCTGATACAAGGTGGGAGTTAATTTAGCAAAGAGACAAGCAGATATGCACGTTCTGGGCACTGCGAGATTAATCGCTGCAGCTTCCTGTCAAACTCCTTCTTTTAGAAAATCCTTTGTGGCTCAGTGGAATTTATAAAGCTGCTACTGGTGTTATTTAGCATTTCTATACCGTAGCACAGAACAATAGTTTGTTCACTTCTTTCTGGCTGGCCTCCAGTTTGTTTAGCTAGCTTTTGAAGCAGGGTTTGAATAAAATCTGTGGTGTATCTCTCTTAGCTTTTTTTTCTTATCTTTGATGAGTTTAAAGCTTGTGCAAAGTGCATTCCTTTCATGAGAACATTTTAAATGTCTAATTGTCTCATTGAAAGCTCAGATGAGTTCCCTATATGCTCTGCTCCACGAATAGGTCCTACTTACCAGGACAAAAAGCTTCTTTAGGTTGCATTCCTGTGTTGAATCTGAGGGTGACTACAGTCTTTTCCATTTCTTTCCTATATTGGGTGCAGCACTTCAGTTCTGCTTTCCAAATAGAGGTGTTGTGCCTGGCCCTGCTTGGGTGTCTTGGTCTAACCCTTGTAGTAAAATAGCAAGTAATGCTGGAACCTTGCATGCCCAACTGAGTTTGTCTCCTTGATTTGTTCCTGTAGCGGACACTGAAGACAGTACCGTTTCAATCCAGATTAAACTGGAAAATGAAGGGAGCGATGAAGATATTGAAACAGATGTCCTGTACAGCCCACAGATGGCTCTGAAGCTGGCCTTAACAGAGTGGCTGCAGGAGTTTGCGGTACCTCACCAATACAGCAGTAAGTTGAATTGGTTTGCTTTTTCTCTGCTTGTGGTCAGGGACCTCACAGTTAAGTGTCAAGGTTTAGGCTTCCTTGGGTTGTGGGAGTACAGGAAAGATGGAGACCTTGCTCTGGATGTTCTTGTATCCCCTTCATCAGTCAGAATCTACATGTTGCCCCAGCTGGATTGATTCCTTGGCTGCTCTCAGGAACAGCTATTCCTCCAGCACTCTACTGTCAAGTCCTTGTTGCGTTTGGACCCAAAATCTAGGCACATTCCACTATTCCTGCTAGATAAGAGCTTGGCATTGTGGGATCTTTTATTCCTGAGATTACTGGGGAGTTCTGTTTCTCTTGCCCTTGACCCAGGAGTCCTTGGAAAGGGTTCTGCATCTCAGAGCTCTGAGAGTGTGAACCCTGGAGCGGTCCAGTCCAGGATTGAGCTATGTCATTGGCTTTGGCAAGAATCTGCGATGAGGCCAAGGTCTGTCCTCTGTTTCCCTTTGTCCTGCATCCTTGCACAGCTGCCTGATTGTCAGGGTCTATAATGTTAGTTGATGGAGTTGCTCTCTCTTGCCTGGAGTTACTTAAAGCAGGGGTTTCAAACTCATCTGGCCTGCAACGCTGTTTGGGCCCACAGACCGGACCCGAGCACTAGAGCCAGCACACAGGGTCTGGGGCTTGTGGGGAGCCAGCACAGAGCTCGTGCTGCCTGAGGTATCCCTGCTGGACTGGCCCTGGCTGTAGTGTTTGGGGCTGGTCTGTGGGCCTGACCTGGACTGGCCCTATAGCCAGTTTGCAGGGCTGGTCCGGCGTGGTACTATGTCGTGTGCACCCTGGATTATCTCCTATGCAGTGTACACCCAATCCAGCCTTCAGGCTGTATCTTTGATACCCCTGACTAAAGGGACGCTTTGTCTCAGTTGTAGTATTCTAGTCCATGTAAGTGCCCATAGTGCCTTTTGGTATAGCATACAGTCTCAGTATGGCTCTGCAGAGGCAGTACATTCAGAGACCAGCAGTTCTTTTGCTGATGCTGTTCTTATTCTGTGTCATAACTTCATATTAATTAGCACCATTTGCAAATGATAACTAGTCTGTGTCTGCTTTCCTCCCACATTTCTCTGGTTACCAGCTGGAGAGGAGGGAGAAATCACCCGTTTGCCTCTCTGTTGCAGTAGGGCTAAACAGACTTTGGTTGGTCACATTTATGTCAACAACACTGCAAGGAACCGTGTTTCAGTTGCTTTGACGCCTGTCCACATGGAGAACTCCAGCTTGGATATTGGCGGGGACTGGAGCATTAACCTGCTTTTTTTTTTTTCTGGTCACAGGCAGGCAAGTGGCCCACAGTGGTGCTAAAACCAGTGTAGGGGATGTTGGGCCTCTTGTTGTACCATCCTCCCTAAATGCAGCAACTGTTGTCACCACGGTTTACCAAGAACCCATCATGAGCCAGCGGGCAGTACTAAGCAGTGAGCCTCCAGTACTAGTCAAGGAGGAAGAAAAGAAGCAGTCTGATGAGGAGCCAATGGATATGGTAGTGGAAAAGCAAGATGAGACCGACAAGAATGTTAACCAGATCCTTACAGACATTGTTGAAGCCAAGATGTCAGAGGAGCTAAAACCCATGGATACCGATAAAGAGAGCATCGTGGAGTCAAAGTCCCCAGAGATGTCTATGCAGGAAGACTCCGGTAGTGACATTGCCCCTATGCAGACTGATGAGCAGATGAACAAAGAGCAGTTTGTGCCTGGGCCAGCTGAGAAACCTCTCTACACAGTAGAGCCAGTGACTCTGGAGGATTTGCAGTTACTTGCTGATCTCTTCTACCTTCCTTACGAGCACGGACCCAAGGGGGCACAGATGCTGAGAGAGTTCCAGTGGCTTCGAGCAAATAGCAGTGTTGTTAGTGTGAATTGCAAAGGAAAGGATGCCGAAAAAGTGAGTATGACCAAGTCTCTTCCACTCCTTAAATCAAAATCGCTTTAATACAGGGAGATCTGCATCTCACTGACAGCTTCCAGGAGCCCAGAAGCTGCATGTAACTGGGCAGAAATGAAGAATGATATATCTGGGCATATAGGACTGCCAAAGTGATGGCACCCATTGCTTTTATTTAATGAATGAGCTGCAGAGAACAGTGGTTGTAGGTTGGAAGTGATGAATAAGTCATTGACCTCTGGTACATGCTTTTCCCGGTGGTGAGCTGTCACAATGCAGCTTGGTCCAAGGTGAACCGGTGCTTTTGATGGGCTGTGGTTGGTATCAGGACTTGGTGGGTCAGATCCAGTCTGTGGGCTGTAGGTTGTTGGTTCTTCAGTCTGTGGAGTGGAGCTGGAGCACTGCAGTCCTCCTGAGCCTTTGGAGAAATCGGTGTCTCTGGAGAAGTGTTTGACATGGAAGCTCTCTTATCTCCCTCCACAGATAGAAGAGTGGCGCTCCCGAGCAGCCAAGTTTGAAGAGATGTGCGGCCTGGTGATGGGGATGTTCACGCGCCTCTCAAACTGTGCCAACCGGACAATCCTCTATGACATGTACTCCTACGTCTGGGACATCAAAAGTATCATGTCAATGGTGAAGTCTTTTGTGCAGTGGTTAGGTAGGTGCACTGGGAACCATGACACGCTCGCAGATAGTGAACCTTCTTTGTTTTGCTGTTAGCCCACGGGGAAAAAAATAAAAACGCTACACTGTTGGGGGCCCAGGGTCTAATCTGACCCTCTTTAAAAGCTTTCTGGCCTCGCTGTCTGAAACCATGTTCTGTGCATCAAATTGGCCTGGTATTACAAATAAGAGAGGTCAGCCGCTGGCTGTTTTTTTTTAAACTGGAAGCTTCATTTTTCTTCTTGGGCTGATGAAACTTAAATCTCATCTCTGAAACGTGAGTGCTGACTTTTAACTTGCTCTGACTGAATGCACGCTGGACTCTTGTCATGGAACTCCCTCGATACCCTTTAATACGATTGGAAACGACACTATGAAATGTGACCACATCAGGCATCTGCTGCTTGCTCTGTCTTGATAACATTATTGCTGTCTTCAACAGAACAATTGCAGAAGCGACCTTTCAGTGGGCCTGGCCATGAGGAAGCCGATCCTCCCAGCCCTGTGCGCATGCGAGCTTTAGCGTAAGGCTATTCTGGTGCAAAATAGTTTGCTCGAACATCGTCAAAATGGCAAGGGGCAGAAATTGCTGAGCTCTTTAGTCAGATTTAATTAGAGACTTTTTATTCAAAGCTCAAAACTTCTGTTCACAGTTATTTTTGTTGAAACACATTTTTGGGGCCTCCTAAGTTGGCAGATAGCACCAGCATGGCCTGGGTAATTCTAGTGACCACATTTCACTTCCAGGTTTCAATCCAACTGTAAGGAATATGCTGTGGACTTGCTTGACATACACAGCAGGCAGCAAAGCTGATGGTCTCACGTCACAAATTTTGTAGGTGTCACAAAGTACACAGTCGGAAACCATAGCACAGCCTTGGTCTAGTTCTAGTGTTTGGATTAGTTTTAAATCCTGTTAACTTCTTGCCGGTTTAAACAGTAATATACTTTAGAATCAGAAAAGACTTCTTGTTCAAGTCAATCCTTTCCCTCCTACAGGCACTCCTATGCTTCATGTGGTTTAAATAGCCACTCCTCCCCCTATACAAAAGGCTCATCTCTTTTATCAGCTTTCCCACAAACCAAAGGGAGAAGAATCATTGCTTAAAGGTCTTGGAAAGACACCATAGCAGTTTGTGTGCTTAATGCAACAAAACTCCATCATAATGCAGCTTAAAAGCTTGACTTTGCTGTCTTGTATGTGTCAAAGAAGCACAGTGCTGGAACAGCCAGAAAGAGTCGTTTGACTCCAGTAGCTCCAGAATCATTGATTCAACACCTAGGCCAAACTTTTTTTAAAAGTGGGCCCAGATTTTGGATGTCTGTCTTGGGACTCCCAGTTTGGGTTTTGTTACTAAGCTCCTGCCCCTTCACTGAATTCAGCTGAGGTTGTGAGTTTTTAGTGCTGTTTGAAAGTCTGGGCCAGGCCATATCAAGTTCGGCACCAGAAATGGCAGCAATCCACATCAGACATCACCTCTGCAAATAATGGATCTGTTTTGTCTTGGTGTCAAAACATGCTTTTGGGTAGTAAGTACAGGCTGACTCCCCTGCTTTGAGCTGTGTGGGAGAAGAGGCAGTCTCCTTTTAAACAGCCTTTAGAAATTCAAAAGGGCTTCAGTAAAATGTGAGGGATCTTCAGTGAAGTGAATCTTTTTATAACTTCTGTTTGTAGCTATAGGTTAAAAATCCAAACAAATTAGTTCTCACACTGGCGTGCTCAATGGTCCGCTGCAAGTGCATTTTCTTAACCTCTCTTCCCAGTCCAGCTAGCATTCAGTCCCTTTAAATAGTGTGGCTGTACAGTACTATGGATTACTAATGACCTCTATTGTCTTCTTCCCCACTGTGTACAGATGGGAGAATCTTCAGCACAAGTTTCTACTGCTATTGGATGGACAGCGCCAGATGTTCGCAGCGCGTCGTCATTAATTAATTAAAAATGGAAAGGTTTTGTCTGAGGCAGATCAGATAGATTAGTTGTGGACTAGGTATGACCTGAAGTCACATTTGCGCAGCGACTAAGGCATTAACTATGTTTTTCATTTACACAGCTCTTCATTCACGCAGCTCTTTATTGTAAAAATTGGAAGTGCTAGTTATGCTGTAGTCTCAAAGGAGAGAGACAGATATGTCTTCCAAGTTATTGGCTTCACCATAGTTATAAAGGCTATCTGGTGATTTGAGGACTTAAGATGTGGGCACAAGCAAAATTCCAATCCTGAAATGTTTGGGTTCTTTTCTAAATTACTGTGTTTGCCAAAAGTTCAAACCTTTAAAAGGTATTACTAAATTATCATAAATATGTCAAACTTGGCACACTTTGGGACTCTCTGACTAGCACAACATACTTGACTGTACTGATCTGAGACTGTTACTTAAACAGGAGGTAGATTGCAGTCCACAAAAGGAAAGCATTAACTGCGCTGCTTATCTTATCAGAAAACTAGGCAGGTGATTTAGAAGTCTACCCACAGTATTCACCTATCTTTTTTTCTTCCATCGGAGATGTCATTTATGCTTGTTGGTATTGAAGGCGCGCATGCTTGGCCTTGGAACGGTTTTAACCTTGCTGATTCAAAGGTGATTGTCAGTAGAAATATAAACTGTGCTGAGCATTTTCATGGGGCCTTTTGTGGTTGGATATTGGTAGGAACCTTAGCATATCTGACATGGTTGAGGAGGAAAAAATAAGATGCTGTAAAGCAAAGCTAAAATGATCTGGCCCGCAGTGGTTTCCTAGGTACAGATTGGATTAATTTAGTTAAGTTTTGGCCTCTTCAGCCTGACAGCAGCATTGTAAATATATGGTCCAATTCCAGACTTAGGCAGACCCTCCTAGCTTTTTGCAGGGAGGCTGTTGTTCCATGCAGCTGTCTTACCTGTACCAGGTCCTTCATATTTATGCCAACCCTAGTTTTCTGACAAGATTAAAACGAAGAATTAAAATGTGACTTCAGACAGGTCTATTTTTTTTCCAAGGGGCTGTGATAATGGAATTTGTCTTTAACAGCTGTTTGACACTTGCTGTAGTAACTTAATTAGACCTAATAGCTTTCAAAACATCCGCTCTTCATTGAGAGCTTGCATCTGCCACAAAAACACAGGCAGAAGAATGTGCCAACAGCCTTGGGAAGCTTGCATTGTAGTATGCAGTACAGTTCTTGTGCTTCCTGGTGTGGGCCAGGGCATATTATTGTCTTTAAAGTCTTAATTGCTCTTGAGCCCATTATTTGGAAACAGCAGCACAGATGTTGCATACGGGCATGAGCACTTGGTAATTAAACATCTTTACAAGGTGCACAACATTATTACAGCCTCCCCCAAGCCCTGGTGTATAGCTCAGTTAGAGAGCTTTTTCCACAAAGTGTGTATTAGCTTGTTGGACATGTTAGACACCCAGGAAATCCCCCTTCTCGTAACGTTCTCCGCTTGGATCTGATCTCAACAGGGTGTCGTAGTCAATCTTCAGCACAGTTCTTAAGTGGAGACCAAGAACCCTGGGCCTTTAGAGGTGGTCTAGCAGGAGAGTTCCAGGTATCAATATGACTTCACAACTGAATGACATTTTCTTTGTTTTATGAGAAACCTTTTGTTGCACATCAGAGGTCTGGAAGGATTGGTCTGCCGAAGGCTTTCTGGTCCAAAGCCCATTAGCCTTACAGCTTGGTTTTAAAACAATTTTCCTCCCCTCTCTACAGTAATTTCTCAAGGAGATGCTGCCTGTCCCCCGCGCCCGCGAAGCGCAGCGGCTTTAGTTGTACATTTCACATTGTTTCTTTGCAGGTCGCACAGCATTTTTATCTGCGCCCGCAATTGCACAATGCGCGCATGCTTGTCTGCCGATGGGAATTCCATGAGCAAAACATCACTGGCACAAATCTTGGACCCTCTTCTAAACCGAGTGGCAACTGGCTTTCCTGGAAAGCTTTCAATTGGAGAATGTCTTCACATGTCTGCTTATGGAATGTTGGAATTTGTTCATGGATTTCTCAAGCGCTGTACTTTTTCCCCCCTCACAGGTCCTCTGTGCGCAGCAAATTGAATCAGCGCATTGCTTTTGGGATAAAGCGTCTCCTCTGGCCAGTTAACCCTCTTCAGACCAAACCTTTCCTCCTGACATTCTGTGTTCTGATACAGAGACAGTGTAGATGTGATTGGTAAAAATCTGTTAAAGCAGAAATAAGCTTAATATAAGCTCCATTAATGTGCCGCTCCAATTGCCTATTTTAAACAACCCCAATTGGATACTTGTCTATTCAGATAATGAGGTCTTTGCATTTGTAAAGCATATCAACCCCACCTTCATCTGGGGTGCCTGCAGTAACAAATGTTAATTTGGGAGTCTGCAGTGCACACCCACGAGTGGCATCTCATGCCTTGCAAACACTCACACAGTGTCTTTTGTTTTCACAGCGTTTGCTGCCTATTGATGGGGCAAATGACCTCTTTTTTCAGCCACCTCCCCTGACTCCAACATCCAAGGTGTACACCATCAGGCCCTACTTCCCTAAAGATGAGGTAACTGTATGCTTCTGCCACAGCTGTGAACAGCTTTCAGTGATGCCTTTGGTTGAGTTCTACCCTGACCGACTGCATCTCCTTTAGCTACACTGTGCACTCAGATCTTGTGGGACAGCACTTTCCATGCCAGCAAGCAACCCAGTCCTTTCATGAGACCAACGTCACACAAGTTTCAGTCAGAGCCACATGGGCGTGCGTGCACACACAAAAGTAGATACTGGTGTGCTCACCCAGAGTCCTAGGTGCCTTTTCTAGCCCTTAAGCCATTTTCTTTCTGAAAGGAAAAGTAAACTTTGAAACTTCAGAAGGTGTCAGCTCCTCAGTTACCCCCCACCCCTTTTCTGTAGGGAACTTGAGATTTCTAGGGGCTAAGTTGAATTTTAGAGATTGATGTAGCTTTGCAGAGTTTAGACTCTGCATGACTCTTCCCTGCCCCCCCACCCCATTTTGTAAGGTTCTGGCTGTACAAAGTTGCCCCAGCTTAACCAAAGGGATTGCTCTAAACCAGTACATACTACTGTGTGGACGTGCAAGTTGGAAATATAGGATCTACATGGAAATTTACTGTGAGCTAAACTGAGAAGACTCCAATTTAAACTGACATAAGTGCCAGCAAGTGTCTTGGAGCAGGTGGAAAGAGACAGTTAGCTGTGTTAGTCTGAAGTCAGGCAGAAGGCAGGGTAGATTTGCACCTTTATAAAATAACTAAATAAGATGAGAGAGAGAATGCACAAGGTTGTGCAAAGCCAAGTTCACTTTGTTAGATGCTGTGAAAAGAGCAAAGAGCAGAATATAAAGTGGAGTGAGTGACTAGAGCACAACAGGTGGGAAAGCAGAGGGGAAGAGGGAGTGCTGTGAGAGTGCTATGAACAAGCAAGGAACTCGTAGGAACAGAGGGGTCACAAGCTAATCCAGGTCATGGGATAAGGTTCTCGTCCCTGTTTAAACCAGACAGTACAATCCAGTCTGTGGGTGACTTCTTGTTTTACAGTTCCCTCTTCAAACCAGTTTTTAAAATTTTCTCCTTACTGAGAAGAGCCCTGAGGTCAGCAGTGGGGTAGGGTGTCCAGGGAAGCTGAAGTGTTCTGCCAACAGCTTTTTGTGTCTTTCTGCATCTGTTGTCAGATCGGTGTTCATCCATTCTTAAATATAGAGATCTCCCTGTCTGCCCTAGAGTCTGATGGTGGCTCAGATGATTCTTAATCCAAGTGACAGAGGGTCATGACTACCATGCAGTTAGTTGCTGAAACCACCAGGACTCTTGAAAATAATAACCCCAGGTTACACCTTTTGTTAAACTGTGGCAGCTTCTTTTTAGGGATTATGGACCTAAAAACATTCAGTTGCCAAGGATACTGCCGTTTGGTTAGGGGTAATGTAGTTATTAAGAAAGCAGGGGAAGGCAGGTTAGTTGGTAAACCTGCACTTTGGGGGAAATTGGAGCATGTGACACATACAAAATGTGCTTTGGAAAGTGTTTTTTGCCTTCTGAAGCAATTTAGCTTATTGCTGTTCACCCATATAAAACCCTCGAATAGGAAGGAATCTGTTAGGACACATCCAGCCCTGGGAACCTCCCTTATTTCAGCTAAATATGAACACGCTTACAGCTTAATGGTGCAGTTGATTAGTAATCCCAGACAGCAGGTAGTAATTAAGAAGCAGGATTAGAGCTCTTCACTGTTGTGACAAATATGGACCTGATCTACAGCATTCCTTTCTAGGCATAGGGCTTCCTTAGGAAGCAATACAGGGAGCTTTTCCTATTGAGAGAACTAACTAATTGTGAGAGATCACTGAAGTGTTGGCTAAATGTGCTTTTTTTTTTGTTGTTGACCCTTCTCAGCCTAATTACATGTCAGCACTTGATTGTGAAGCAGAATTTATTAATGGCTTCTCAACACAATATTACCAATTGTCTGAAGTGAGGTTGGGACCTAGTTAAATAACTCTTCTGTATCTGTTCTTAGGCCTCTGTGTACAAGATTTGCAGAGAGATGTATGCTGATGGAGCTGATCAACCTTTCCATAGTCTGCCAGATCTAATTGGAGACAAGTATGTTGGACAACTTTTATTCTTAATGACTTTGGATTATATTTGTAGCCATTATAATGTTGGCTTGTGGTGTATTTATATGACAAGGGTGGGCTTGAGAGCTTTAGGGGCAAGTGAGAGTATAGCGTCTCTGCCTTGAAGAACTAACTGTGGAAGGAAGTAGGACAATGAAGGAAAGAAGCTGAGTGGTGCCAGAACTTGTTTAACTTCTTATTTTCAGATTTCTTCCCTTATCTTTTCACTTTTTAGGGAAGTGGCATTAGGTTAAGGCTTAGAGGTTTCTAGGAAAAGCTTGTGGTCAGAGGAGACAGAGCCATGATGGTCTGGGCTTGGTGGGGGGGTGTGGGCAGTGGTAGTCCAGGCATAGAGATTAGTTGGAAAGAAAACAGAAAGAAAAAGTGCAAAGACGTCTGCAAGAATATACAACTGCACTCACAGGGTTAGAAGAGATCTCCCTTTTTCTCTGAAAGGTAGTGCTAAAGGGGGATCTCGCTTCAGAGATGGTAGTTCTTCCCGCAGGCATGCATATATGCTTATTCTGTCGTGGATTGCACCTCCAGGTCTTGTCTGCATGGGGGAACTGTGCAAAGACATTCTTAAAATTGGCTTGATTGGACTGGAGTTGTTGCCAAGAGGAGCTCGGGTCACATGAGGCTCCTGTGATCACGTCACTTGATGGCTGTTGTGATTAGATAAGTCTTCGCCTGCTTTAATTAGAACAGTAGAAAATGGGTTCAGCTGCTGAAGCCTGTACATTTGACTTCCCACCAGCTCACAAGAGCATACCAGTGGGAATCTTTTGTGTGTCCTTTTTGTAGCTGTCCTCTGGCCTTTTCTTTAGCCTCCTTTCAG
Source organism: Caiman crocodilus (assembly GCA_030014935.1). Lineage (NCBI taxonomy): Eukaryota > Metazoa > Chordata > Crocodylia > Alligatoridae > Caiman > Caiman crocodilus. The sequence continues at coordinate 25,625,247 of JAGPOW010002742.1, read as the reverse complement.
GGTACCTGTGTATTTAATCTAGTGGTCAGCTAGTGCTTTATGCCATAAGTGAGGTGTGGGTCATGGTCTGCCTTAGCAGCGCTCCAGCCCCTAGTGCCAGTGGCAGGCAAGGGAGCAGTGTGACTTTAACTTGCACATCAAAGTGTCTCTGACTTCCTGGACCAAATGACCAGGTATTACTTGCTGCTAGATTGACTGAGGGTGGCTTTGGCACAAATCCAGAGCAGGGTGCCTTGAGCACTGCCACCCACAGCCTGCCCCATATGCACCAAAGAGTTTTAAGACATGGTGCAGAAATGTGATGTGAGATGAGAGGAAGCTTTTCTCTCAGGGCCTGAACGGTTGTTGAACTAGCGCACAAGCTGTCCCGAGTGTTTGTTTGATATCTTGCCTAGTGTCTTTGCACTCTGGATGGCAGGGAGCAGCATATGGGAAGAGTCAGTGGGACAGAATAAGGACGAAGAAAGTTAGTAATAGGAACACCCAAAGCAGGTGGTCTCCTTCACCTAACCTGAAGAGCAGGCCTGGAGCTGAAGAACGGGAGCTGCTGGCATTAGCTGCAGCTTCCAAGGGCACGTGGCCCTGGGTGGGAGCTACTTGCCCAGTGCGGTGTGGGTGACAGCTCGGTCTTTACCACTATCCTCTTGCCTCTGTCATGTCTGGAAGTTTATCATGTATAACTGCGCTTGCAGTTCTAGCTACTGTGTGCGCCATTAAATTGATGAGAAGCCTTGTTGAAAACTCGGGCCTGTGATTTGTACAGTGGTTCTCAACCTTTTTTGGACCAGGACCTATTTGTAAATATCCACAGCCAGTCCTGACCCAGTGCCCCTTACTCTTGACCACTGTCCCTGCCCCAGTCCTCCCCTCTTCCCCCAGTGTGTGGGGCAGGGGGTGGGTGTGGTGGGCATGGGAGGGCCCCAGGCAGAGAATCAGGAGTACCTATCAGCTCTTTAAGATAAGATATTTTATCCCTATTAAATCACACCCATTTCATCATGTGTGGGTAGCAGTGACTGGGTACCAAATCTTCACTGGGCAGTCTAGTGGGGAGTGGCAGTCCCTTCTCCTTTGTAGCTAAATCTTTGGGGAAGACCCATTTAAACCCATTCCTTTATATCTAAGCAGTTCATTGACCTAATTGACACCTACCTTTGTTCTTGAATTGTTTATGCTGGGCTGGCCTAGACTACCCATTGAGATGTGTAACGCTCTTTCCTTTAGCTATGGCAGCAGTGACTGGGTTGGGCCCCTGAGGTTCTTGGTGATTTTAATCTGTGGATAAAAGTAGTATTTTGACTAAACTCCAAGGAGCATACATTGCAGGTCACATTTTGCCTAGCCTGTGTTGTAACTGAGTTTACTTCTCTCTCTGCAGGTTAGTGGGAGGTCTGCTCACCCTCAGCCTGGATTACTGCTTTGTCCTGGAAGATGAGGATGGCATATGTGGCTATGCCTTGGGAACAGTTGATGTGACCCCCTTCATTAAAAAATGCAAAATGTCTTGGATCCCTTTTATGCAGGAGAAGTACACCAAACCGAATAGCGATAAGGAGCTGTCAGAGGCAGAGGTTAGTGGTCCCAGGAGACTGAAATTGGGCTCCTACATCCTTGGCCGTTTCAATAGCAGGTGTTTATAGTCCATTTGCTTTAAGTGTCCATGTAATTAGAGGAACACACTTTAATTGCCCAAGCTTTTTGCCATGGGGATGGGTATGGTGTCTGAGCACTGTAAGCCAAAAGTGCATCTGCTTTTCAACTCCTGTTTCAGTTTGACATGTGTGGTGCTAGAATCGCTATAACAATTGCTGATAGCATCCATGTGCTGTCTGGTAACTACAAAATACCAAGGATGCTCCAAGCTGGAGACATCCCCAGCTTGGGAGGCACCTGTACTTGAAGAAATTAAAATGCTGTTTGTGAAGAAGGAATACCTTTAGATTTTTGCCAAACCAGCCTTCTACCCATTCTCCCGGGCACAGTGAAAGCCTCTTCAGAATGAGTAGATGAATCAGGTTTTAGGCAAAGGTCCTCTGAGCCTGCCCCGCTCAGCCATTAAAATCTAGGAACCATCTCGGCTGTGAGAGCAGCACAGAAAGAAGAGAGTAGTGCCTGAGGCTTGGATCTAAACCATGTCAGTGTCTCCACTTGCTCCTGGGAATGAACCAGGTAATCATCAGGAGAACTGGTGTAAAATGCTTTGGGCTCATAGGGCCAGGCAGGTGGTCTGGTGTGGTGTCTTGAGGCATAAAGCTGCATACAGCAAGGCCTACCCTGGAGAGAGGTGGTATCTTCATCGGTTACAGATGTGCTGCAAATGTAGCTGATGTCCAGAAAGTACCCCCAAGGGAAGCTTTGTCAGTGTCTCCTTAGAGGCAGACACCCATATGCTATCTAGCACTCTTACCCATCACCTTGGTACCAGATGTTCTCTGGACATGTCATTGTGCTCCAAGTCCCTGCTATGGATACATAGCAGAAATGCTGGCAGCAGCCCCTGCATTTGCAAAACTGGACATGTACTAATAATGCTGCAATCCAGATGGCCTTGGCTTGTTTCCCCCTCCTGCCCCCATCTGCTAGGTAAACAGGAGGGGTATCTGAATGGAACCATGCCCAAGAGTTGCTGATGGAAGTGCCCTCTGACCTGTCAGTGAAACCCTCATCATTCTGGTCTCCTCCAGGGTTGTGTGGCCAGCTGTCAGTCACGATAGCTATCTAAGGGGGTCTGAAAGAATCCCTTCACCAGCAAGATCAGCCCAGACTGGCACACCCAGGGTCCACTATTTATCCTTCTTGCCTTCACAAAAGCCAAGGGGCAGGGTCCAAATGTGAGTTAGGTCTCAAATTCCTCAGTGCACAGAGCCTGCAGTAAGCAAAGCTGGCAGAAATCTCAGGAAACCTTTGTCCTCTGCAAGTCTGCTACCCTGTGTCATCTCATTGGTCCTGTCTGCCAGAGTGGCAGGAAACTCCTTGCAGCAAAAGCCATTCTAGCTGAACAGCCTGATGTGTTCTGTGGAATAGGTTCAATTGGCAGCTGTCTTTTGAATTTCTCCTACCCTTGAAGGCTAGACTGTTCAAGAAGACTGGTGCTCTGGTTTGTGCTTTTGTCCTGCTTTTGTGTCCTTGTTCTGCAGTATAATATCTGTCGTGTGTGAAACTTGAACATGTCAAGTTATGCTCTGTAACCAAGCTTCAAAGCTTATTAGACAACTACAACTGGATGGAGCAAAGCACTAGTAGAAAATATAGTACAGACATGGGGATGGGGAAGAGTGGGAAGTGTCCAGGAAATTTTAAAGCCATTTGTGGCCTGGGGATGAAGTGGCAGGGGGGCAGTCGTCATGCCAGTAGATGTGTTTACCTCTGGTAAAAATTAAAATGGGAAAAATAAATAATATCTCTTGAGGGGAATTCTCTGGAGATCAGAAGAGCCTTCTGTTCTGTTTGAGGCCTGGGCTTCTTTGCCTGGAACTTACCAGACTTAATTCATTCCCCAAGACCAGCCAGCTTTCCTTGCCATAGCGCACCGGGCAGCAAAGTACATGTAGTATAACACTTTGCAGATTGTCATCTCTGAGGAAATTCTTCACAGGACATCAAGGACTGGGTTTTCTTTATCGATTTCCCACCTGCAGTGATAGCAGTCCTCATGGAAGCCAAGGAGGCTTGTTGCCGCTGCTCAAATAGTTGGATCCACTTGCTCAATCTTGCCCAATCTCATGTAGTTAAATATCACCATAAACCCACAGTTCGTAGGGCAGATGCACTCCCAGAGCTGAGCCCAGAACTAGTCAAGCTGCCTTCTGCCTGCTGTGGGCCTCCCCTTCCACATTTGCTTTCTGAAAGGAGCATCTGGGTATGTCCTTCAGCTCCCCCAGTCTCATTCTTCACTCTCAGTGCATTAAGGAGCCTGAGAGAAATGATGTCTCAGGGTGATCTCCTGGAGTTCCTTCAAGACAGTGGTTCTTCATCTACTGGAAGGTGGTGTCAGAACTTCATTGCAAGAAAATCACATTCCTGATTAGGAAAGGCCTCGGCTTAGTGTTCTTAGGGTCTTTGCTCACATCACAGGTATTCAAGAAGCTATCTGCTCCTTCTTCTGTTTCCCAGGAAGAGAGTTGGGGACTGTAGAAAGACTTTTCTCTGGCTGAATGCTTCATTATCTGAAGCTGGAACCTCAGCCCACGGGCAAGGCTCACTGAGCTGTCTTAGATTGTATCTTGGGCACAGTGACGCAAAATGACACCATGGGTCTGCCATTTCTTCATAATTCTTGCATCCTGAATGAGCAGCATTGCCCAGTGCTGGCATTAAGTGGAGTGTCCTCCAGCTTCCCAGAGCTGTCTCTTGTTTGGTCAAAGGCACACAGTGTCTCTGGAAGAAGCCATGTGACTTGATTGAGACACTGGACCCTTCCAGAGTGGATGCATATGTGATCAGACTAACCTGGTTCTTTGGCAGTAGAAGTTTTCACCTGAGAAGGGCAGGTCACACAGTAACTGGGAGACAGCTGCAGGCAGCAAAGCATTTCCGTTCAGGCTGGCCAGTTTGAGTCAGAGGAGAAGGGTCCTTGGCTCTGACAAGGCAGCGAGGATAGGAACAGAATCCAGCTATTGTCTCTGGCTGTTGTGTCCAGGTCTAAGAACTCTGTAAGAACAAAAGGTTAATTGGTTGCACTCTGTTGGGCACCCCACTAGCCATGTATGTGAGAGTGCAGGTTTGTACTGTCTGCTTTAACCTTTGTCAAGAGGTGATATATGGTGACAAGGTGGATTAGCCATCAGAAGTGACTGGAAATGAGCTCTCTTGCTAGCGAATGTTAACAGCCATTGGGTTCTTTTTTCAGGTGGGTTGCACTTGCCATATTAAGTAGGGTTTGAAGTTTGTCAGGCACTAGTGACACTAAAACGGGGAAATCTGAAATGCAGGATAAGTAGGGTCCATGTGCAGCGCAACACAAACTGCAAGGTTTGCTGAATTGCTTGATGAATGCAGGATGGCCACTGTCACCGTGCTCCAGCTTTCCACGGTTGACTCGTTGCAAAAACAAATTGGAACCGATCCGGGCAATGGCTGTGCAAAGAGGCACAGGATGAGCCGTACACTTTCCTGATCAGACCGGTGCTTATTCCCAGGCTGAAGATAATCTCTTGCGTGGAATTAGAAACCTGTCCTGCTTGAATACATTTCATTTTGTAGCTTGATGTACTGGGGAAGAAGGGGACTTCAGAGCAGTTGTAAACTGCTCAATGGCTTCTCATTAGCAGGCTTGGCTGCGAACTGTGGGACAGGATGGCCTTTACTGATTACTCTGCAGTGATTTAACTTTGGGTGTAGACTCTTTATTTTGTAACACTGATTAGGGGAATGGACAGATGAGCAAATTAGCTAACAAGGGCAGGCACCTAATGGGGAGCAGTTGATGCATGTTAACTTCCTGTGCTTGCAATCACCCTCTAGTAAGTACAGGCTAAACCAGAAACATTTTGCCCTGTTGCATTTGGGGTCAATTGCAGGCTTAAACGAGTGGTAAATATTCTTCAGGGGCTCCTGGTGATTTTTTTTAATTGGGTGTTGTTGGAGCACGTTGCTTTTAGAGGTGTACAGCCCTCAGGTTTGATCAGGTTTGCCAAATAAAATGGCCTGCTTTGTTCAGCAAACCTGATGAGATCAGATGGTTTAGACACAGGGTTGAGCAAGGGGTCAGAGCGGGTAACCTCCGGAGGGCCCTATGAAAAGGAAAAGCTGAATAACGATATAAAGACTGCCTCTCTCTCCTCTAGAAAATAATGCTAAGTTTCCATGAAGAGCAAGAATTGCTGCCAGAGTCATTCCTTGCCAACTTCCCATCACTGATAAAGATAGATATCCACAAGAAAGTGACTGACCCAAGCGTGGCCAAAAGCATGATGGCCTGTCTGCTCTCCTCTCTGAAGGCCAATGGTGAGTTCCTGCACATGGGGTCCCCGGGGGGCTGCTCTAGCGGTCAGTCCTGGAATCACTCGCTAGCACTGCCAGGCCAGCAGGGAGTTCTGGGGTCCGTGCTAATGCATTTTGCATGTACACGTCAGCCGGGGGAGCGGATTTCTGCTGATGCTTGAGACTGTTTAGATAATTCGTTAGAAATGGCTTTCACATCCCAGCTCTCAGGCTAGAAGACAACCTGTTGCTGTAGCCATCATCTTCCAAACGGAAAATGGGTAGAACAGAGGGAGCAATTTGGCTAGCTGAGGTCCCCATCTCTGCTGCTTTGAGGTAGTTGCACACACGTTTATTCCTCCCCCTTGGTAGTAGCTGATGCTACTTCCTAAGTGTGCTAGTGTGCACTGGGGCATAGTTTTGGAGCATCTGGAACACTCTGTGCTTGGCAGCAAGCCTTGCCGCACACCTGAGGCTTGTAGCTCTGTGCACCGTTCACGTACCCTCTTGCGATGCTGAGCTCCCAACCCGTGCCTCATTTCTGGTCTCTTCCATGTGAAACAGACCTGTAGAAGCAGCTTGACCTCAGACATTGAGGATGCAGCCCGCAAGCCAGAGTGGCGGCGTGCAGTCTCTTTGGGGAGGTGAGCTGTGCTGCCATAAATCCGGCCTGCCTTTTTGGCACGGCCTGGGCTGAGCCCGGGACTGGATCAGTAGCTTGATTAGTTGTAAAGGTTAGGGTAGAAAAAAGGGTCTAATGATGTTTGCAGAGTCTGTGCTTGTTATTACAATAACGCTTCTCCTCCGGCCTCTCTCTCGTCCTTTCAGGCTCCCGTGGGGCTTTTTGTGAAGTGAGGCCAGATGATAAAAGAATCCTGGAATTTTACAGCAAGCTGGGCTGCTTTGAAATAGCTAAAATGGAAGGGTTTCCAAAGGACGTCGTTATCCTCGGGAGAAGCCTGTGATGTGCGTGACCACGAACTGCTCTAATCCCATCATCCCCTAACGGTTGGGCACGTGGTGGTGGGGATCTTCATATGGTCTGGCTGCACAAAGGCAGGAGCCAGCCGGCGTGGTAGCAGGGGCTATGTGAAAATCACCCATCACGCGTTCGAGCTTCGACTCGTTGCTGCTGAAAACCCTGGCTTGAAAAAGAAACTGTGTACTCTCCTGGTGTCGTGCGAAGTGCCAAGGAGCCTTGCGTGGGCTGCGGCTGCTTGCCCCACGATGTGGCTGGTTGATGCAGTACTCTGTATCCAGGCATGCGATCAACAGCGACAGTTTATATCTGGAGCTACAGTTCCTCCTTCTCCCGCTCGGAGCTTAGAGCAAGGTGTGAAGGAAGAAGGGTGAAAGCAGGGTTCTTACCAGTGTAGTCAGCACATTTCAAGGCAAGTAGCAACAGTTGTGGTATTGGTTATCTCTTCTCGTTAAAGAATCACCGTTGTTACTTCTAACGACCATCGGTTCAAGCTCTGTAGGGACACGTGGCCTGCGGCAAAAGTCACTTGAGGACAGGCATGTACATTTCCGTGTATATAAACTCGCTGTAGGCTGATTAACCTTTTTGTTTACTGGTTTTGTAATTCATTTTCTTTTTGAGATGTGAAATGGTATTGGTCCGAGACGGCACTTTGTCAATGACGTAGAACCACAGCAGAGAGAGAATCTGTCTTCAGCGCTGGCCTTTCCAACTGTGCCTCATGCCCGGAGCTAGAAATGGACCCGCTTGGGATCCAGAAAGATGGCGCATTCAGAGGGCAGCTTCCGCTAGCAAAGCGGCCGCTGCCTGAGGCTGTCGTTCGCGGGGTGGCTTGCTGAGCTGGACATACTAGTGGCAGTCGCACAGAATCGGTAGATGGGCCAGGGGGGACCTGGGCCAGGGGCAGGATTTGTCCTCCAAGTCTCCCTCTGTTTCAAAGCCTCTTCACACCGGTGTTTGACTAAATCAGGGTCTCCAAATCCTGCACGTTTGTATGAGACTCTTTTTTTTTTATTTTTTAGAAGAATTGCCACAATAAGCACATTTTTACCGGTTCTTACAAGGGTTCCCAAGGTTTAACGTAACCGTGGGTGTTCTGGGCAGTCAGTGTTTTTACCCAGACCTGCTGTATTTGACTAATGTGGTGGAGTCGGCATGGTGACGGGGTCTGGTAGTGAGGTAGTTCCACCATTTGTGGAGTGATTTGATATTTCGTACAAGCCCTGCGTCTCTCAGAAGTACTCAGCCAGCAGTACTCGCCTACAGGACCTTACTGCTTCATCTGCTACTCTGGGCTGTGTTGAACATTGTCCTTTTTTAAAAAAAACTTTCCTCTCATTTTGGTCGTGAAATAAAGGAATTCAGGTCCTTATTTATGCTCCCAGCTAGGCTTTGAAGGGGTTTTACAAGCTCTGATGAATGGCATTAGACTCCAGGAAGGAGCAGCTACTGTTTGGCCTTCCAGTGCAGTCACGCACAGGCTCATTTGCAAACAGTGAATGATGTTTTCTTTCGATTATTATTTTTTAACTGATAGCGAAGTATTTCAGTTGAAACAAGCTCATTTCATTTCTTTAGAGAGGGAAGTACCAGGGGTATTGGGTCTCGGGGCAGTCAGAGCTGAAAGTCCCTGTTTCGTACAGCTTTGAGTGTGTGTAGAGTAGCCGATGCCTTGGTTTGTCAGGTGGAGCCATTCTTTTTTTTTTTTTTTAATGGGTCTGCCAGAGTCAGTTTAGTACTCGGTCTGGATTCATAGCATTACAGCATAGGATGCTTGTGGCCTTGTATCTTGGCTTTTAAAGAAGTTGCCACAATCTCTCTTCCTATGAATATAATGTTATAGAAGTTAGTTGTATAAACCTACGGGACGTCCGGCCAATACCATCACCCTAGGATTGTAAGGTGATACGTTGACATATCTTTCATGGTTAAGAATTTTCATTGAGGTTGGAATGCCACTTTCATTAACCTGTTTTTAGATGACCAGTATCTGTAGCAGAGAAAATGACCTGTAAAACTGTATTTGAAGACCACGCGAGAAATAGAATAAAAATTCCGAAGTGAATGTAAATGCGCGGTGTGTTTGGTGTGTGGCACTGCTCACGGGCGTGTGTGGGCACGGTCCTCTCCATCACGCGGCGGCGCTGGCCCTCCGTACGTCTGCTCTTTTCTGGTGGGAGGCGCTCCTGGCTTTCAAAGGGCGCTGAAATGGTGGTCTGCCCTGTGTGAGGATGAACATGTAGGCCCGCATTGCCAGCCACGCTCCGCCCCTCACCTGCACGGATCTTCACGTGGTACTTCACTTTGAAGCCTAGGCGGCTCTCATGGGTAAAGTGGGCAGCCTGCCCACTTGTAGGTATAACAGCTGCAAAAACCACGCGTTATATGATCAGCAGCAGCTTCTCCCTAGCCCAGTGCAGAGACACGCTTGCATGCTCATTCACGTGCGGTGCAAGTGGAGCTCTGGAGGCAGGGAGTGGTGGATGGAAAGCAGGCTTGCCAAGCAGCGCTCTGCCTGAACAAGTAGCCCTGCTCCTTGGGCCTTGCTGGCTGTCTTGCCCAGTGCTGCCTTTCACAGTGGCAGAGAACAGATGCCAAGAGAAAGTATCTTCAGGGCCTGTCTAGACTCCTCTTTCCACTGCCCCTCGTCCCTTCCAGCGCTGAGGCCTGGGAAGGCCTAATTCAGAGGTTGCAGCCCTTCCATTGTGTTAATACATGTTGGACATGCCCTGCACGACGGTCTCATTTTCTTCCGACCCCGGTTGCACTGCCGGTCCCTGCAGCGTCTTGTGGCAGAGATGCAGCAAGCTGATGTGGAAGCAGTGTGAAAAAACCTCCTTTGCGTTAGCTTGCTCCCCAATACATTCATCAAATGCATCTTAGGATCTGGTAGATTAAAACCCAGTCGCTTCTAATCACTGAGCCTAAAGGGTTCAAAGTACCTTGGTAGCAGTTGCTTTTCCAGCACCAGGACAGGCAAGTCGGGTAAAACCTGGGGCGGGAGGGGTGACTTCTCAGTGAGGAAATAATGGAGATTACAACATGACTCGCCCAAGGTCAAGCCGAAAATTATCGGCACCAGCTGGAGGCTCTGCGACTCGGCTGCACTGTCGCACCGAGTGGGATTGTAGACACGTTCCCAAAATCATCCCAGGCACTGAGGTAGGTCTGCTACAGGCGGGAGCCTTCTGAGCACGTAGACTCGCGCCTGTCTCTCCCGGGTAGTTCCGTGGTCCCGGGACGAGTGACGGCAGGATCCATGCAGGAGGAAGCAGGTCTGTTATGGAGCTGATCTCATTCACAGTGGCCGGGGTCAGGAACTCCTCCAAGTGGCTTGGAAGGCCCCAGAACACCTTCGTCTGGACTCAGACCACAGCACGCATCACAGCTGGGTTGGAAGCCACGCGTGGCTTTTCCCCACCACCCGCTCGTTTAATTTATCCAAGCAGCATTGGCCCTGAGCTTCATTTGGCGTGCGGAAAGGACCCTTTTCTGTACCGACTTGCCTGGCTTAGCTCAGCATGCCGTATTTCCTTGCAGACAGCACGCCCTGAAATCAGATGCACAGCTTGTTTTGGGTCTTTCCTGAGTAGCTGCAGAGAGGGAGCTGAGCCTGCTCCTTGCTGGGCTCTCCTGCAGGCCTTGCCTCTCCTTCCCTTACCGTATTTCTTCACGTGTGAAGGGCATTCTAGTCGCAGCAGTTTTTGAGGGGAAGGTGTTGTATGCAAGGCAGAGCAGTCAATAGCAGCGCAGTCCTTGCCCTCCAAGATGCTAGTGATGGTCATCAATAAGGCTGACTTCCTTACACTGTGCCCTTCCATTGGCAGTGGTGCCAGGCAGCGTAGATGGGCTCGAGAGCCCTGTCAGAATTGCCGGCATTGAGGCATGGCCCCATTTCTCTCCAGTCGTGGTTGCCCCCGGCCTCTTTGTAAGGCCACAAGCCCCAGTGACCTGTTGGAAGGGGGAAGCGCTTGAGCTCCATAGAGCAGCCCCGGTGACCCTCCCCAAGGCCCTGCACCGAGCTGACTGGGAAGCAGCGGATCCTGTTTTGATGCGTGGCTGCTCCTTTGGAGGAAGATGACTGAGAGGCCGAGGGACCTGGGCTTCTTTAGTCTGGAGAAGAAAAGACCGAGGCGGATTGAATAGCAGCCGTCATCTCCCTGCCGGGGGGCTGCAAAAAGTATGGGGCTGGGCTGGTCTCAGTGCAGGTAGGTGACAGGACAAGGAGCAATGGGCTCAGGCTGCAGCAAGGGAAGTGGAGGTTGGATATTAGGAAAAACTTTCTCACGAGGAGGCCTGTAAAGCCTGGAACAGGCTCCCCAGAGAGGTGGGGGAACCTGCATCCTTGGAGATTTTGAAGCCCATGGCTGGATGATGCAGGTGGAGCTGGTCCTGCTGGGAGCAGGGGTTGGATAGACGACTCCTGAGGTCCCTTCACCTTCGTCGTCCTTGATCCTAGGATGGACGAGGTCTTTCTGAGGGCAATTCAAGCACAAATCCCTCCTGAGCCCTGTTTGTGTTGGTCAGCCTGCACCTTGGCCCTGTCCGGCCCCCCCGCAGGGCCTGTCTTACCAGGGAGACAGCGCAGCTCAGGCTGGGTTTAACAGAGTTGAACCAGCGTGCATCATGGCTGCAGTGGCTTAAACTGGGCCTTTCACTGTCAGGAAGAAGCCACTCAAGGCCTCGTGCGTCGATTTATCCGGGCAGCTTTGTCCCCTCAGTTAAACCTGGGGTGCCTTTGTCATGAGAGCCGCCCCATACGGTCCCCTGCTTAGCACCACAGAGAAGTGGTGCTGGCTCCGACCCTCAGGGGCTTTAAGAGGAGACTAGATAGAAACCTAGCCAGGGTCGCTTGACCCCAGCATCCTGCTGTGAGGTTTTACCAGCCCCCGGCTGTTTCTGGGGCAACGTGTGCGCCCCGGCCTGGTTCGCGAGGGGCTTGAGCCCTGGCTGCAGGGCTTAGGCCATGCGGGATGAGATCCCCTGTGCCTTCCCCATCTGATCCCAGCTGCTGTCAGACAGGGCTGGACTAATCGCTCCCTGCTGGCCTGGCTGGATTTCATGTGGATCGAAGCGTCTCCTGTACCCGCAGGTCTGGACTACCCGGCGCCACAGTAATCAGCTGCCGCAGCCTCCCCAGACATAGCTGCATTTCGGTGAAGGTTGATCACTTCCTAATGGTCTTGATCGAGTCCGGGGCTAAAGGAATGCTGCTTGGTGGCAGGTTTTCCTTGAGTGGAGCGTCGCATTCCTGTCCGCTCTCCTGGTCATCCCAAAGACTGGCAGCACCTGGCACTGCCACGACACAGCCAGGCCTCCTCTCGCAAGCGTGAGTAGCTTCTTGCTCTCTCCCTCCATGCTGAGTTACCAGGATCTCTGCTCCATGCTGGGAAGAGGACCAGGGTGACCCCACCGCCCCACCTGAACCGGAGTGCGACGAGGTCCAGTCGTGGGAGCGTGTCCCTTTGCGGGGTCACGAGCATGTTCGTCTCCCCCACACCGGTGGGGGATCTCCCCGGTTTGGCCTCATCCTGTGTAGAAAGGCATCTCTGCTTGACAGGGGAGCGAGGTGGCAGAGCCCCGGGCCCTGCCTTTCCTGCTGCAGGCGCGGGGAGCCAGATGCACCCCGTCCCTCCCTCCCGCCCGCCCCGGATCATCCTGCCCTCTCCCCCCGCACACCTCCCTGGCTCCGGGCGGTGCAGGGCACCCCGTCTCGGCCCGAGGGGGAAGCAGAGCCCGGTCTCGCGGACAGGGCGGGCAGCTCCTGGGATCCTCCCCGGGCGGACCAGGCTTCTCACGCACCGCGGTCCCGCGGGGAACGACCCGCTCCTGGCACGGCTGCTGCGGGCGGGCGGGGAGGAGCCGGGCCGGCCAGGCGGAGCTTCAGCCCCTTCCTTCCTGTCTGTCTCCCTCCCTCCCTCCCGCGGTGCTCGGCGCTGCACATGGCCGCCTTCCTGGAGCTGCAGAGCCGCGAGTGGCGCCCGCCCGGCCCGCCGGCCCCCGAGGGCGGCCTCTTCGGTGCGTGGGGGTCCCGGGGATCCCGCGGGGGTCGGGACCATGGAAGGGGGGTCTCTGGGTCTGCCTCCCTCCCCCGCGGCCCCCGGCGTCTGTGGCTTTGCTCGGTGACCCCCGTGCTCCCCAGGCTGCGCCCTGACCGGCAGCGCCCGCTCCTTCACCTTCGTGGCGGACGAGGAGGATGAGGGCTGCGAGCATCTCCTGACCCTGTCCACGGTAAGAGGGCCTGGGGCTGGGCAGCCCTGAGCCCCGACGCCCATCCAGCCCGTGCCCGCTCGCCGGGCCGCGGTCGCACCCGCGGGTGCCCGTGTGAGGATGCCACACGTGTGTGAGCGTGTGCACTGCTCCCACACGCGGCCGGCCTCCAGCCTGGGGACAAACCTCTGCCCGCAGCTCCCCTGCTGGGAGCCGTGCCCGCGGGCTGCGGTCGCCCAGGCAGTGCCGTGCCCCGTGGCAGCTGCCCCTCTGCTCCCTCCCAGGTCTCCCTGGGGGCCGGAGCCGTGGATGAGTGCAACGTGGTGGAAGTGGTCGGACGCGACTGCGACGACCGGGAGATTGCCGTGCCCGTGGCCAACCTGAAGCTGTCGTGCCAGCCCTCGGTAAGGCGCCCAGGCGGGCGGGGGGACGGCGTGCAAGCGCCGCGGCGCGGCCGAGCCAGACCCCAGCCCTGCTCTGACTCCCCTCCTCCCATGGCCTCTTTGCAGCTGAGTTTGGATGGCTTCGCTCTGCACCCTCCCGTCACCTTCCGCTTGGCCGCCGGCTCCGGCCCCGTGCACTTGGCCGGGCAGCACCGTGTCGGTAAGGGCGGGGGGTGGGTGCCCCTGGGCGGGGGCAGCTTGTCCGGCTATCCCTCCCAGCACCGGCTGCTGGTGCTGACGGCCCGTCCGTGCACCTCAGTGCCCAGCACCGGTCTGTCCGACGAGGACGAGGACGAGTCCAGCGAGGAGGAGGAGGAGATCGCGCCCATCACGCCAGCGAAGCAGCAGCGCCGGAGGCTGTAGAGGTGAGGGCTGCTTTGGAGATCAGCGGGGGGGTCCCCCGAGCGCTGCGGGGACTCCCACCCTGGTCTCACCTCTGCCTCTCTCTCCCCCAGGAGCTGCTCCAGTTCTGACTTCGGCTTCCTCACCCCGGGGCTGGGACCTGGCTGCAGGGAAGAGCCTCCGGGGATGGGCCGAGATCCCTGCCCTGGCACAGGCCGGGGGGCTGTGCTCCCGGGACCAACGCCAGGACCCTGGTGCCAGGGGCGGGCATGGGGGCGTCCCCCTCCTCCAGGCTCCCTGCAGTCCTGCCTGGGGCCAGGCTCTGTGCTCAGTGCAGCCTTGCCCCCCAGGCCCGTGGGGAGGCTCTGGGGGGCTCTTGGGGTGCATCCAGGTAAAGCATCATCATTGCCTTCCCAACCTCCTGGCTGTGTCTTGTCTGCGCCTGCTGCTCCCTGCCCCAGGGCCGTCCAGGGGGGCTTTTGGGGGACTGGGATCTCTCAAGCTGGGCCCTGAGAGGTAGAGGTTTTGGGGGGGCTTGGCCTCAGACCCCTGGGTCTTCCCCAGCCCAGCCAAGGCTCTGGGGCAGGCCCCAACCCAGAGTCCAGGGCAGTGGGAGCCAGCGGGGTTGGCTGCTGAGCATTTGCCCCCCGCGGGGTTCCCTGCTGGGGCCTGGAGATGATCAAGAGCCAGGGGCCAGTGTGGCACCATTGCATCCAGCCCAGGGGGGCTGCTGTTCCCCTTGTTCCCCTTGCACATGCAGGGAAACTGAGGCACAGGGCAGGAGCCAAGCAGGCCCAGGCCTGGTGCGGGGCTGGCATGGGGGAATCTGTCCCTCTGGGGCCACGGCTGCCTGGCCTGGCTCCAGCGCTGCGGTTCCCCCGTGGGCCGCCAGGTGGCAGCCCGGCCACGCCGTGCCTGGGGATGCGCCGCGTGGTACCTGCCCCGCGGCTCCAGCATCCCGCGTCCCTGCAGCAATGCAGGCCTGGGTGCCAGGGCAGAGCTGTGTCTCCCTGCCAGGTGTGGAGCAAGAGCTGGGCCAGCACTGGGACGTGCAGCCCCCTGCCCCCGTCACCCTGGGGGGGCACAGGAAGGGGAGACCTGGCATGCAGCGCTCGTGGCTTGGACCTGTTGTGGCCCTGCTGCAGGGGGGCGTGTGGGTGCAGGGGTGATGTGTGAGGTGCATGCATGTATTGCGTGTGGGTACGGGGGGGTGCACATGTGAACATGGTTGCGGGGGGGAGGTGGAGTTTACAGATGCAAGGGTGTAAGGGTGTGCAAGGTGGGGGGGCAGGGGTGTACGTGCCTGTGCACAGGTGCACATATGCCCAGGGGTGTGTGCGAGTGCAGGGGCGTGTGTGCATCAGGCTGCGTGGATGCGCTGGGGTGTGCATGTGTCCTTGTCCCCCTCCCTGTGCAGCCACGGGGCAGGCTCTGGGGCACCTGACCTTGGCCCCTTCCGCCCCCCCCCCGGGGTCCCCGGTAGCCCAGGGCTTGAACCCCTTGGGGGGAAAGCAGCGCAGGTCCCAGCCTGTTGTGGGGGCTGCAGTGCCTGACCCTGGAGGCTCACGCTGAACCCAGGCTGCAAGGGCGATGCAGAGGCTCCGGCAGGAGGTGTGACACGCTGGCGGGGGATGCTCCGCACCCGGGCACTGCTGTGGGGTGTCCCAGGTCCCTGGGCTGTGCTAGTTGTGTATGGTGGGGACGGGGCGATGCCTGGGGCTGTGTCGGGGTGACTGTGTCGTGTGCCTCCCAGGTCGGACACGGGGTTTGTCTGGGCGGGTTTGGACGGGGCTGATCCTGCCTCAGGCTGGGCTGGATGTGACCCCGCAGCTCCCGGCCCACCCCGTGGCGCTGGGAATCCATGATTCGTTCCAAGCCGCCTGCTAGAAACCGCCTCCTGCCCCTGTGCCCCGCGGTGGCGAGCGCCTGGGTGGTGGTCCCGGGTAGGCGATGCGTCATGGATGAGCGAGCGCCCTTGGTGCTGCCGCAGCCTGGGCCCTCGCCTTGAGCCCGGGTGGATCCCGTATGACCCCGCATACAACTCGCCCCTTGGTCGGGGCAGGAGGACGGGAGGGAGCGAAGCTCGGCCCTTGCAGTAAGTCGAGGGGCCGGGGCTGCTCCAGGGTTGCACATCTGGGCAGGGGCACAACCTGCTCTTGCCGCATTTTCCCATTTATCGCGTGCACGCCAGCCTCCAGCACGGTTTGCAGGGTGCTGTACGTGAGCGGGGGAGCTGTGGGTGGATGCTGCCGGGATGGCACGTGGAGGGGCGGATGGTGGGGTGTGTGTGCAAAGGGGAGGGCTGCGGGAGGCTGCCAGGTGCGTTGTCCTGTGCGTGTCAGAGGACGTGCTCATGGCAGTGAGCCGGCGCGGGTCTAGCGTGTGCGTGTGCCTTGGGCCTGGCTGCGGGAGCCGGGTGCGGATTGCAGGAGAGGAGTGAGGGTGGGGAGGACGGGCTTGGATAAGATAAAGGGTCGGGGCTGGGGGCTGCTGCCCCGCCAGGGTCCCCCATCCCCAGAGTAGCGACAGGTGTGAGCAGCTCAGCAGTGCAGATGCAGGGGCAAAAGGGCACGCACACATGCACGCATGATACAAGCAGCGGGGGTGGATGGGAGACCCTTCCTTTGCAGCGGGGGCACGGCCTGGGCCTGGGCTCTCTGCGTGTCCAGGACCCCCCAGCAGCAGCCGGCCGTTGCTGGCCGTGGCCCCCCTGTACCCCGGGGGCAGGGGCGGGAGCTGTTTTGGGGCGACTGTCGTGGGGCTCCAAGGTCGGGTGTGAGGTTTGTCGGGGAGCTTGCATGGGGTTGATCCTGCCTCCGCGGGTCCCTTCCAGCTCCACTTGGCTAGGATCCCGTGCCTGCTGCCAGCCAGGCGGGAGAGCCGGGGACGTGGGACCAGGCAGGTTCTTCTGCTCGCTCCCTGGGAGGAGTCGCACCTGCCCCAGGGGCGGCAGGGAACGAGGAGCAATGGGCTCAGGCTGCAGCAAGGGAAGTTGAGGTTGGCGATTAGGAAGGACTCTCTCCCAAGGAAGCGCTGGAGCAGGCTCCCCAGAGCGGCGGTGCAGTCTCCATCCCTGGAGGGTTTGAAGACCGGGGCAGACCAAGCCGTGGCTGGGATGAGGCAGCTGGGGCTGGGGCTGGTCCTGCTTGGAGCAGGGGTTGGACCCGACGTGACCTCCCGAGCACCCTGCTGCCCTTGCAGGGCTCAGCCCCCCCTGTGGCCATCTCCACACTGGAGACCCCCGGCCCAGGACAGGGTTTCACCCAGCTCCGCTGGCAGCAGGCAGGTGGGGGCTTGGGCCTCCCCTCCGTGGCCGGGGCTCCCCCTCCCTGCACCCTCCTGCACTCGGGTCTTCTCGGGGCAGAGCCAAGTCCCGCAGCCCCCGGCTCCCTCCAGCCCCCCCCCCCCCCCCCCCCCCGTCAGGCCGGGCTTGATTTGCCGTCGGGGGCTGGTTGCAGCAGGTGGGCGCGTGGGGGCGGCGGGTGTGGATTAGCGTGTGCTGGGGGAGGGATGGGTCCCCGCGGTGTTTGCACTAGTGTCTTCCCCTGAAACTCTCCTTAATCCTCTTAATGTCTCGCACTGGCAGGGCCCACCTCGCACCTTCGCCCCAATCCACATGAGCCCAGCGCCGCCGCTCCCTCCTCCCAGCTCCGACCTCCAGTTCTTTTTGCCTCCGAGCCCCTTGTTGGGGGGGTGATGTGTGGCGGGTGGGGAAACCGAGGCATGGGGAGGTGAGGTGACCGGAGCAGGGCCACCTGGCAGGCCCGTGGCAGAGCCAGGCGTGTCCGCCAGGGGCCGGTGTCTCGGCTGGGGGCAGCCGCCTGCCCCGGCTCCAGACTGGCTCGGGCATGGCTGGTCCAGGGGCCTGGCCTCTAGCCCTGGCCGTGACCTCTGGCCTGGGGGAAGATTTGGGGAGACCTGTTGTTCCCTCAACCCCGCTCCCCACCCCCCAAAGCCCAGGCCCCCTTGTCAGGACTTTCCCTTTGCCCCCTGATGCCCCCTTGGTCCTGCCCCGGGGGGCACGGGGGCACCTATACGCCATGGCCAGCAGCTTGGGGTGTTTGTGGCAGGAGCCCGGGGCTGGGAGCACTGCTGGCGTGCGCGGCGTGCTACGTGCACACGCAGGGGCAGCCCTTGCTCGCCTGCGCTCCAGGCTATCGCTGCACGCTGGAGGGGGCTGAGTTCAGACGCTTCCAGAGTGTGTGTGCGCGCGCGCACATGCGCACACACACACAC
>JAGPOW010002742.1:25587001-25607012 GCA_030014935.1 Caiman crocodilus | reverse complement strand
GGGAGCGCCCGCCGCCGCCGCCGCACCATGCCGCCGCCCGCCCCGCTGCTCCGCTCGCGGTAAGCCGCCCCCGGGGCGGGTCGGGTCGGGTCGGGTCGCGGCTCGGCTCGGCTCGGCGCGGCGCGGCGCTCACCCCTGCCTCCTCTCTGCTTTCTCCCGCCAGGTTCCTGCACCTGTTCGTCCTCTGCCTCCAGGCTCAGGTGAGCGCCGGCCCGGCCGGGTGCCCCGGGAGGGACGAGGCGGGAAGGCCGGGGGCGGCGCGGGGCAGTGCGGTGTCTCGGAGGGCAGAGGAGAGCACCGACCCCAAGACAAAGGGAGGACTCGAGGGTGGCCCCGACCCGCGTGTCTGTGGGGACCCCAGGCAGGAGCTGGCGCGGGGTCGGTGCGGCGGCGCTGCCGGGGAGATCGCAGGTGTCGGGGGAGGCTCCGCGAGCGCAGCCGGGCGGCGGGGGAGAGCCAGGGGAAGGGAGCCGGGAGGGGCCGAGCGCTCCGCGGATGCCCCCGAGCCCCGACGAAGCGGGCGCGCCCGGACGCGGGGCAGAGCGCCGGCGGCCTCGGCTTGGGGCAGCGATTGCTTTTAAACCGTTCGTTCCCCGTTTCTTTTTCCGTGCGGGAAGCAGCGAGGCCGCCTTCGCGTCCCGCACGGGGCGGGGGAGACCGGGGGCCGCGCGCTGCCCCCGTCGGAGGCCGCGAGGATCCGTCTCCTCTGCGTTTGCTGGCATGTCTAGGGATGTCGGGGGAGGAAGGAAAAGCCCAGGCTGGTTGTGTCGGGAGCGGGCTCCGATGCCCCCGACCGGCCTCGGGGTAAAAGGAGCTGAGGAGAAATGCAAGCGGGGCTGGGGCCCGGCCAGGCCTCTTGCTTCTCCACGCAGGGAGCTCGGGGGCTGCCGTCAGCGGTCGCAAGTAGGTGGCTTGCAAGGGCCGGAGAAGGCAGGGCAGCGGGCGGGGAAGAGACGGCCCTCGTTAAAAAGGACGTTAGCAGCCCTCCGCGTGCGTAAATAACAGCGTGGGTAGATGGGCAGGGGGCAAATCCCAGCTCCCGTCTTGGCGGCATCGACCCAGGGCAGCCTGTTGCGTCCAGTGCCCTGGACGGGGCATCTCCCCGCCGGGCCGGGTGCAGGCGGCCCCGAGAGCGCAGCTCACGGCCCTCTAAGATGCCCCCGGAGGCCGGGGACCCGTGCGCAGCCCGTCAGCCCCTCCGAGGAGCAGAGATCGTAATGGTGTGTTGTATATTTTTTAATTTCCTAAAGGTAACTGTTCAGTCCCCACCTAATTTTACACAGCATGTGAGGGAGCAAAGCCTGGTGACAGACCAGCTCAGCCGGCGGCTCGTCCGCACCTACCAGCTGTACAGCCGGACCAGCGGGAAGCACGTCCAGATCCTAGACAACAAGAAAATCAACGCCATGGCGGAGGACGGGGACGCCCACGGTAAGGGCGCGGGCCGGTCCCGTGAAGGGCGCCCGCCTGGCGGGGGCTGGCAGGGCCGAGAGGCAGGTTGTTTCCAGGGTCGCATGTACAGCTAAAAAAGAAACCCCCTCCCACGTATGTGTGGAGTCCCCCGTCCCCGAGCAGACCCTTTCCGGGGGCACGGCTCTGCCCGAAATCCCACGCAGTCCTCGAGCCGGGGCTGGGGAGGGAGGCCGACTCCAGGGACAAGCGCCGTCTGGCGCCGGTCCGGCCCCGAGAGGTGGCTCCCTCATGGGCCGTGCGGGAGAGCGGCTCCGCGCCCGGGCGGCGCGCGTGCGAATTGCACGTTGAAGCGGTCGGACCCCGACGTGGGCACGGCGCGAGACCCCGCGGAGGTGGCAGGCCCCTCGCCGCACGGCGCAGCACCGCGCGCAGGCTTCGCGCCTGCCTCTCCTCGGAGCGGCGGTTTCCCTTTCTGACTCGGGGAGAGGCATGGAAACACCGGGCTTTTCTTTCCCCTCCGGCGCTTTGGCTTGGAAACGTTAGTGTGCGCTGACACGCTCGCGCCCCACGCCGCCTCGGCCGCCAGCCGCCGTATCCCAAACCGCCTCCGGATCAAAAGGGCGCGAGGCGATTCCCCCCGGCCCCGGCGCGCTCCCCGCGTCTCCGGCGCGTGTGTTTCTTAAAAGGCGGCTACTGCACATTGGAAACCACGACCAGGTTTAACCCAGGCCGGGAGGAGGCAGGGGGAGCTCCCGGCGGCTTGCAAACCTCTATTAAAACGTAATAAAAAGGGGAAGCATTTGAGGAGCGAGAGAGAAAAATGACGGATGAGCTAAACCAGGAGAGAAAAAAAAGCGAGAAAGAACAAGCCGTTTTTCAGATGTAAAGTTTGAAAAGGGCTGCGAGTCTGTAAATGTGAAAGTAGAGGTTCAGGATTGTTCTATATGAATCTCCAGAGAGACCCCCATGTCTGGAAGAGCGATTAAAACTCTTCTTACTTTCACCTTTTTTAACATTTCCTGAATACTTTCTGCTCTTCGCAGTCCAGTTAGGGGATCAAGTGTGTCTCGCTGCATTTTTTCAGCATTTACGTAGCCACTTTCCCTTCAACGTTTTAGCAAGAAACATAATTTTACTGGGATAAATCTGTCACGTCGGGAGGCGAAAACCTGAAGCTTTTTCCAAAAAAAAAAAAAGAAAGGAAGAAAGAAAAAGAAACAAACAAAAAAAGGCCCCGCTCGACCCGGCGACTCGCGGCTGCGCAGCCCCGCGCACGAGGCGTCCGGCTCCCGGGTTCGGGCCGGGGAGAAAAGGGCTGATTTATCTGCCCAAACGGCTGCTCGGCCCGCTCGGACGTTTTTACTGCCGCCTTCCCGGCGGGCCGGGGCTGGCGGGGATCTGCCGTGCTGTCGGGGGGACGGACCCGTCCGGCCTCTGCCCCGGCTCCGGAGCGCGTCCCCCAGGTCCCTGGCCGGGGTGGAGCCGGGCAGGGCTGAGCCCACCCCGTGCCCGTGTGCGGGCCGGGGGCTTGCAGGGTCCGGGTCCTGCGCGGGGAGGCCGGCGCAGCCCCCGGGCTATAAATCAGGGCTGGCTTTTGAAAAGGCAGAAAGGGAAGAGGTGCATCTTTGAAGGCCTGCTGTGTGCTGCTCTCCCGAGGCTTCCCCTGCCCCCTCCCTCCCTCCCTCGCTCGCTCGCTCCCGGCTTCCTCGCTGGCAGCCGAGGGGAGGGAAATCGATGCTCTCTAAACCTCCGGCTGCCCCTCGCATCGATCCCGGCCCCCGGCGAGGGGCGGAAGGGACCCCGTCTCGTCTCGGGGCCGAGCTGCGTGCGTGGGCAGGACGGGGGCAGAGGGCGACTCGGGTCCCCCGCTCCCAGCCCCGGGGCACCGAGCCGCTCCAGGAGCCGCGGGCACGGGCTGGGTCTGTCGGGGGCGTTCGGGACGGTTGGGGTAGCTACCGCTATCGCGGATGCCGCCGGCTCCAGGGTCCGCGCAGGCCGTGGTGCCCTGCCCCAGGCCCAGCACGTGGCGCCCTGCCCCGGGCACCCGCCAACCATTGCAAGGCAAATGTGCAGCGCCGTGCGCAGGCCAGCCCTTGCAGCCCGGGGGGTTTCCCCAGCATGCCAGGTCGGGCCCGTTGTCACAGGCGAAGCGTGCAGGAGGGAGAAGGCACGGGCCAGGCTGGGCTGCGCTCTCAGCCCCTCCGCACCTCAGTCTCCTCATCTGTGAAATGGGGGCTGTTTCCGCGCAGGGGGCTGCAGCCCCCCGGGCAGCACTGAGAGCAGCTGCTGTGTTCAGGAGCCCGGCCGGGCACCGGCCACGGGGCACACGGTTATGTCAAGCAAGCGGGCACAGCGCCGTCCCCCATGCCTTCGACCCCGGCGGGCGCTAGGTTGGCACGGACAAATGCCCTCCGGGCCCGGACAGGTCTCCTTCCCTTCACCCTGGGGCCGGGAGGCACCCGTCAGGATCAGGCCCGCGGGAGTTTCGGGGCTGGGGCGGCACCCGGACCCTTTGCGAGGCCGCCCCCCCGGCAGCGCGGCTCCGGCTCCCGGGTCCCGGGGGGAGGAAGGCGACAGGGCTATTTATAGGCGCACCGTCGACGGGCGAGTCGCCTCGCTCCTACGGCAGCCGGTCGATGCCTCCATTAAGAAGCTGAGACCGGATCAATGCGCCCTCCCGGCGGGCGCGGCGGTGACAGGCGTTAGCGGGCGGCCGTCCCCGCTGCAGAGTCACCGCGGCCCCGGGGACGCAGGCCCCTCGCCTGGGGGAGGGTCGCGGCACCCCTGCCCCCCGTCGGTGCCCTCGGCTCGGCTATCGTGCCCCGCGGTGGGGCAGCTGTGCCCGGCCCGGCCCGTGACCTCCCTCGTTCCCCGCAGCCAAGCTCATCGTGGAGACGGACACGTTCGGGAGCCGCGTGCGCATCAAGGGGGCCGAGACGGGCTTCTACATCTGCATGAACAAGAAGGGCAAGCTCATCGGCAAGGTGAGGGCGCTGGGTGTGAGCGAGGGGCGCCTGCTCTGGGGGGGCGCCGGGTGGCCCGTCTCCCCCAGCCCCGGTGCCCCGCCGCGGGCAGGGGCCAGTGGCATTTGCAAGGCTCTTGCAGCCTGGGCTTGGCAGGGCCGGGAGAGGTCACGGGCAGTGAGCACGTGCAGCGTGTGATAAGTGTGAGTGCCACGAGTGTGAACAAACGAGGAGCCTGGATGCATGTGCTCCCGACCCCCCTCCCGAGCACGCGCGTGAGCCATGTGGCGACCGGCCATGGTCTGCTCCTTGCCGGGCAGCCCGTCCCGTCGCCCCGCTCTCTCCTTTCCTGAAGGGGACTGTGAACCCCGCGCACCCCCATGGCCAGCCGGCGCTCTCCAGCCCCGTGCAAGCCCCGAGGAGGGCAGAAGGGACCCGGCTCTGACCCCGCACGGGGCAGCTGTGATGCCCCCGCTCCCTGGGCCCTGCTCGGCGCTGGGCTGCCCGCGCTGTGATCCCGCAGTGCCGTGGCCGGGGGCAGGCCGCGTGCTCGGAGCTGTCCATGTTCAAGGCCTGGCGGCGATGGCCGGTGTTGCTGGGAGGGTCTGGGCTAGCGGTGGGTGAGCTGGAGGGTAACCCCGGGGCTGGGGCCGTGGACGTGGGGACCCCGGCTCCACTTGGGAGCGGTGGGGACGTCCCTTTGGGCTCCTGCCTTGCTCCTGGGGCTGGGTTCGTTTCCTGCACCCACCTAGCGAGCATCTCCCCCCACCTGCCCGCTGCGACACCTGGCTTGGCAGGGCGGGGAGGTGGGAAACGCTGCCAGCCCTGGGCAGCATGACCTTGGCATCGTCCTTCAGGGGGTCGCGGCAGGACCAGAGCGCGGCGGCGCGAGGAGCGGCACAGGCAGGGAAGGGTGATGCCCGTGGGCTGTTCACGGGGTTTACGTCAGCTGGAGGGCAGTGGCTGCAGGATCAGGCCCCTCGAGGTGACCCGGGCGGCATCGTCTGGGGCTCAGAGTCCAGACCCCGATCGATGTCCTGACCTTCGGGTGGGCCCAGAGGGGCTTGCGAGTGCTTAGGAAGGACTCGGGGGCCTGGGCGCGAGTGATGGGGGCCGTGGAGACGGCAGCGCTGCAGGGAGCTCCGTCTTCACCTCCTGTCTTCGTGCCGGGGGACCGCAGAGCAGGCTTTCAGTGGGAAGGGAGCGAACTGCTCCCGTACCGGCGCGGGCGGCGGGACCCAGGAGCGCTGGGGTCATCCTGCCCCCGCTGCGAGCACGGGTGGCCGTCGGCTCCCGCGCAGGCTTCGGGGCAGCAGGGCACGGAGCGCCAGCGCTGCCGGCCCGGGGCTCCCCTGCAACGCCCCAGCTCCGGGAGTCAGGGGGTGACGTGAGAACTGAGATCTCCTTTCCAGAAAAACCCAGTGGTTTCCAGCAAGGAGGGCTGGGTCTTGGGAGCCTGCGGGTCTCCGAGCCGCTGGCACAGGAGGGCAGGGCTAGGATGCAGAGAGACCTGGACACACTGGAGGGTTGACCCGAAAGAAATCCCACGAGGTTCAGCTAGGACAAGTGCAAAGTGCTGCACTGAGGAGGGAGCGATCCCCTGCACCGGGGCAGGCGGGGGGGACGGACTGGGCAGCAGCTCTGCAGAAAAGGCCCTGGGGGGGCAGGGGACAAGGAGCTGGACAGGAGCCAGCAGTGCGCCCTTGGTGCCAGGAAGGCGACCAGCATCCTGGGCTGCATGGGTAGGAGTGGTGCCAGTGGATGGAGGGCAGTGATCCTTCCCCTCCGTTCAGCCCTGGGGAGGCCACATGTGGAGTCCCGTGTCCAGCTGTGGGCCCCACTGCAGAAAGGATGTGGGCACACTGGAGAGAGTCCAGTGCAGGGCAATGGAAATGGTTGTGGGCTGCGGGACAGGACTGGTGAGGAGAGGCCGAGGGACCTGGGCTGATTTAGTCTGGAGAAGAGAAGACCGAGGGGGATTGAATAGCAGCCTTCACCTCCCTGCCGGGGGGCTGCAAAGAGGCTGGAGCTGGGCTGGTCTCAGTGGGGGCAGATACAGGACAAGGAGCAATGGGCTCAGGCTGCAGCAAGGGAAGTTGAGGCTGGATATTTGGACAGACTTTCTCACGAGAAGGGCAGTGAAGCACTGGACCAGGCTCCCCAGAGAGGTGGTGGAGTCTCCGTCCTTGGAGGTGTTTGAGACCCAGGCAGACAAAGCCATGTTTGGGATGCTGTAGCCAGGGCTGGCCCTGCTTGGAGCAGGGGCTGGACCGGCCGTGACCGCCTGGGCTCCCTGCCACCCCCCTGCCCTCCCTCGCGTGATCTCGGGATCTGAAGGCATCTCCCGGCGGGCGCTGACCCTCTCTGTCCTGCGTTTCCCCCGCAGAGCAACGGCAAAGGCAAGGACTGCGTCTTCACGGAGATCGTCCTGGAGAACAACTACACGGCGCTGCAGAACGCCAAGTACGAGGGCTGGTACATGGCCTTCACCCGCAAGGGCCGCCCGCGCCGCGGCTCCAAGACCCGGCAGCACCAGCGCGAGGTGCATTTCATGAAGCGCCTGCCCAAGGGCCACCACACCACGGAGCCGCACCGCCGCTTCGAGTTCCTCAACTACCCCTTCAACCGGAGAAGTAAAAGGACTAGGAACTCCAGCCGCCGGGCAGGGCCTTGACCGGCCCGGCCGTGCCCTCCTCTCCTCTCCTCTCCTTGCCGTGGAGACGGGCGGACGCAGAGCAGAGAGACTTTCCCGTACGGTGATCCCAAAAAAAACGAGGGGAAAAACAAACAATAAAAGCCGGGATCTCGTTGTTTATAACTTTTTTTTCTTGCTTTGATTTTGGTTCTTTTGTGGTCGGAGAAAAGACCCAGACAGACAGACAGACAGACAGACGGAAGCTCTATTTTTGTATTGCCGGCGCTGGAGAGGACCGGACGAGAGGCTCGCGGAGGGGGTGCCGCGCGCCAGCGTAGCTGCCTTCTAGCCCCGTCGCGGCGGCGGCGGCGGCGCCGCCTCCGCTATGTTTGTAGTGCTAGGGGGAAAGCGGGGATCGCTGGGGTTTAAAGCGAATGAACGGGGGGCGGGAGGGTATCTGGGACCAAAGCGCTGCTCGAAGCAGATGGGTTCGTGCGCGTCGGAGCAGGCGGGGTAGGACCGCGCGCGTGGCGAGGGGCAGCTCAGGCCGGGATGCTGCTCCCGTCTCCGCCGGGGCGCGCGGTGCAGGGCGATGCCTGCCCGCGTCGTCCGAGCTCTCGGGCATAACTAGACCCGCTCCTTTCGCCGAGCGAGAGGGTCTTGGATGCTGCTTGGATCCCCCCGCGAACCGGGGCCGGGGGACCGGCTCTCGAGCGAGGTCCGGCCCGGAGACGCCACCTCGCGCCCGCGACGCCCGCCTCGGGATGTCCCCGGGCACCTCGGAGGGAGCGGCGGTGCGCAGCACGCGGGGAGAGATCTATTTTTCTCATGGAAAACGTGGACTTTTTGCTGAAACCTCAACTTCTCCATTCTCGGTGCACCCAAAAGCTGAAAAGTTTCCACCCCAAAACGTGAAGCTTGAGATCGTTTGGGCATTTCTGGCTGGTTTTTTAGTTGTTAGAACAGGTTTGGTGTTCGGACCCTGCGTCTCCTACGTCCAGGCCTCAGTTTCTGACACAAGAAAACGCTGTTTTTGTAACAGGCAGTTTCCAGGGAAAATTGTACATTGTCCAAAGCCCAAAGTCTTGTCCAAAACACCCCAAACTGCCCCGATCCGGCTCTAAACCGAGCGCTGGGCACCACCACCGCCCTGCAGCGGGTCCGAGCACGGCGCACGCTGCCGGGGGAGCGGAGCGGACACCGGAGTGAAGCCGGAGCCCGGGTCCGATCTCTTTCTGATTGCTTGGGGTGTCTTGTTTTGTTCTTTTATTATTATTATTGTTATTTTAATTTCCTCGAGGACTTTTTGTTGCGTGTACAAATTTGAATATGAGATCATTGAAATATTTATTTAATATGTGCATTAAAAAAACGGCATTAGCATTGACGCGCCTGTCTGATTTTGGGGGGCGAAGGCGACGGGGAGAGGTGTGGCGTGGGGGTCTCCGGGCTTGGACGTGAGGGTGGAGAGGGGCAAGGCCAAAAGCCTGGTGTGAAGGGCATCGGAGGACCCGTGCGAGACGGTGGCCAGTGCTTTGTGGGCTGGAAAGAAGGAGCCCTTGGGTCCTTGGCATTTTGTGCCCCGGGGAAGGGTTTTGTCCCCGGGGACCTTTGGGAGGAAGGCAGCGGGGAGACTCTCCGAGCCCGTGGGGTTTCTCTTTCTCCCTCCGCATCTTGTTCTGACTCTGAGGCGGCGGCTGGGGGGCAAAGGCGTCCAGAGCACCTCCTTGCCCCTCTGCCAAATGCACAGGAGCCTCCCGCCCGGCTCCCGGGGTTAGCTGCACCGTGCCAGGGCCCCGCTCGGGCGTCGTGCCCATCCAGCCCGGCCCGCGCTGGGTCGATCCTGAGCAGAAAGGCGCCGCACGTCGGAGCATCCCGCCGCGGTGGCCGGGCTGCCCGCTGCTGCAGAGGCCCGTGGCTCCGTGGTCTCTCCTGCTGCCCTCCCGCGGGGGTGCAATGGGTCGCGGCCCCCCAGGCTTTTGGGGCTCGAGTGCCTCAGGGCTGCGGGCGAGGGTTTGAAGCAGGGCACCCTGGGGTCACGGGGTGCCTACGACGGCAGGGACCGGCACAGCCCCGGCACCTCGCGTGCCCCGCGCCTCTTGCTAACGACCGTCCTGTTCTTCGTTACCCGGCGTCTTGCTGCGGCGCCCGGGTGCCGGCGAGGGGGTGAACGCGCGGCGGCCCGGCTCAGCTTGGCACCCTTGTTCCCAGCCCTGTGGCCGGTGCAATGGGGCGGACCCCCTGCTACCACCCCCGAATAGGGGCACGCACTCCCCCGGAGCCGCCTGCGGCTCGCTGGGCTGCCGGATGCCGTCCGTGCACCGTGCTGGCTGGGCCCGGCTTCGCCCCCACGGCGCCTGGACCCCGTCCTTCCCGAGCCCAGAGCAGACCGGCCACGGACCCGGAGCGCGACACCCCTTTGGATGCCTCCCTTGCCCGTGGGATGGGGGCTGGCGCTGGCCCCGGTGCCGTATGCCAGTCCCTGGCCCCGGGCAATGGGCCCAGGGGGCTGTTTATTGCCTCAGGGTCAGCTTTCAAACCTCTGCCCCCATCCCCCTCTTCTAATTAATGCTGGGGACGAAGCCCTGGCTTTATTGTGGGAGGGCCTGAGGCTCCCTGTGGGAAAAGTCACACCTTCTGAGCAGCTTCTGATGCCCTGCGAAGGAAGGGCCCGGCCAGGAAACGCTTTCATCTGGGACATTAATTACACACGTTTCAGTTGTTTGAGAGCAATTCCTCTCCGGCGAGGAGGGGCGGGGGTCTCCGCCGCGCTCTGCAAAGCCCCCTCCTTCCCAAGGGGGTTATAGCCCCGCGAGGACTCAGCGGGGGAGGCCGCGGCTATCCGCCTTTGCCCTTCTTCCAGATCAAACGGGCTCCGGCGCCCCGCATCCTGCCAGGGGCTGAGCTCCCTCGCCTGGCGCCGAGCACCCGGGGTGCCGCCGTCCTGCCCGCAAAGCTTCCTCGGACGGCATCTGCACCCTCCGGGGCAACAGGCGTCGATGTGGGGTGGGGGTCCGGGCAGGGTGGAGGAGCTCGCGGCCGAGCTGCAGTCCAGGGATGTGGAATAAGGCGGTGGTATCTTCACAGCCCCTTTCCCGGCCGTAGTGATCACACTTAGCGCCTCGGTAGGCACTTTGCATATTCGAAGCGCCTACGCGCTGGGCCTAATTAGTGACACCCGGGCCCAGCGGCAGGAGTCGGTCCCCGGGCCGGAGTAGCGCTCGCCACGTGCCAGTTTGCTAAACGGAGCCGGGCACTGGTGGCACGGGGATGTCGTGCCGTGGCTCGTCCCACGCTGGTCTCGGGCTGCTGGGGTTCGCCGCGTCCTTCCCGGCCTGTCGGGGGTCGGTTTTTCCGACACCGCCGCTCTCTTCCCGAGTCCTGGGTTCACCTGCAGCAGTGGGGCCCGCGCCCGCCCCGGGAACGGGCCCTTGGCCCCGTCCGTGACTTGTGGCGCTGACGGGCGCCGAGTGCGAGGCTCTGCCGGCCGGTGCGGACTCTCGGCGCTGGGGTGAAGGATGCGTCTCGCTCAGCCTCTCTGACGGGAGAGGAGGGATCAAAACCCTCGTGAGCTGTCCTGGTGCAAGCCAGATCCCCCGGGCCGTGGCCTTGATGCTGCCGGGGTGCGTGCCCCCGCGCCAGCGTCTGTCCTCGGCTCCAGGGCATCAGCTGGTGCTTCTCAGGAGAAACCGAACGAGGGGAACCAGGTGCGCCCAGCCTGTGGCTGCATTTCCACGCGCCGTGGCTTGGCCTGGCTGGAGGTCGCGCCCGTGCTGCACTGGGGCAGGACGGGATTCCCCCTGCTCAGACTGGTTTGCACTGGGGGGTTGCTTTCTTTTGCAGCACGGGCATGGCCCGGCCTGGGCTCTCTGGAGCACCTACAGACAGCCTCGTCCGGCAGCAGGACGTTGGTGGCCACGACCCCGGGTTTCCCCGTGGCGGGTTCAGGGGCGATGTCGGGGCTGACGGTCGTTTTACGAAGAGGTTCAAAGACGGGTTTGCGCAGGGCTGGGCTTGCCTCAAGCCGGGGTTGCACTAGACGTCCTCTCGGCAGGTCCCGTCCAGCCCCACTGCTCCAGGATTTCTACGACACGAGCTTGCCGCCCTCCAGCTACCGCCCCGGGCCGTGCCGGGAGCGCGGTGCTTGCACGACGGGCCCATTAACGCCATCACTGTCGCTGCGTCTCTTACCCCGGGAGACCCGGTCGCGGACCTGGAGCCCGTTGCGGCTGCGGCACAAACACAGTTTCTTCCCCCAAACAGGTTGTGACCTCCACGCGAGGTGACGGACGGACAGACGGACATGGGCTGAACAGGCAGCGCCGGGCGCCGCGGGAGGTTCAGTGCCGGAGCCTCGCGGCGGCTGAGGCTTGGTGGAAAGGGACCTGCAGGTAGGGACGGGGATGGAGCCCACGGTTTGGGGTGGCGGGGGTGGTACGGCCCTGCTGGGCGTCAGGTGTGGGCTGAGGGCCCGGCGTGAGAAGCAGCTGGGCAGGAGCCCTTTGTTAATGGCTTGTGAACTTCCCTTTATGGTCCCCATCAGTAGCCCGGGCTGCTGGTGGCCGCTCAAAGCAAATTGCCGGAGCGGCGGTCTCTGGAAACAGCCCCTTGAAATCAGTTGTTGTCACAATTAACAACCAGTTTGGCCCCGGCGCAGGCTGTTAACCATCAAACGGGGACGGGGGTAATGATTGATTCCTGGGCTGCTGCGGCTGCCGGGCAGGGGCAACCCGTGCTATAAAATCCCATCCCAGTGGCCCGGGGAAAGCAGCTGGCTCCCGCCGGGAGGAGCAGAAGGGGGTCCCCGCCCCAGCCCCTGGCCCGAGCGACGCCGATCCCTGCCGCGTGCTCTCTCGCTGCCCACGGGATGCTCTGCTCCTGCGTCGAGGGTCCTGGTGCCCGTGGGACCTCGTCGCGGGGCGTCTGCGCTGCTGACGGAGGTGGCTTGCTCTGTCTCGTGGCGGGAGACCCTCCGGACACCTCCTCGCATGAGCCGGACCAGCAAAGCCGCGGGGGGAGTCCGGTGAGAGGAGGCTTTCCCCGCTCCGGGGCTTGGTGGCCCCACGAGAACGGAGCACGGCTCCGGGGCACGGCTAGGACGAGGCCGGGGAGCAGGAGAAAGGACCTCGCAGCCTCCCTTTGCTCCCCAGGGCCGGTTGGGGTTGGCGGTCCTGGCAGGCCCCCGCTCGGCACCTCGCCTGTCCGTGCCCGCGGCCGGGGCGGAGGAGACGGCCACCTGCGTGGTCGGCGAGGACAGGACGGGGACCCCTCCGGAGCACGTGCCCGGCGCGGGCCTGGTGACGGGGCCCTGCAAGACTGCCCAAATGCTGAAGGGACTTAGGCGGCATCAAGGGTATTGAGGCTCCTGAGACTGGTTTCATTTGATTTCCCTTTTCAAAAGCAAGGCAGGGCTCCAGGGTCACTGGGGTGCAGGCTCCTAAGTCACTTGGGCGCCGTGGCAGAAGGCTGGGCCCGGGCGGTGCCGCAGAGCTGGACGATCCGGGTTGTTTTGAAGGCTGAGCTCGGCTCTGCCACCTTTCGGGGCGGAGATGGGGGCGTCCGCAGTGGTGTTTTTGGCAGGCCCGCGAAGTACAGGGTCGCGGCCCTGAGGCCGGGCCAGGAGGCGCGGAGGAGGGGTCAGTCGCGGATCTCCGGGCTCAGCGATGCCTGGAAGGTGATTTTTTGGGCGGTTTTGCTGAGCGCAGTTCATCTCGCACGGAGCCGTGCTGCCTGTCCGGCTTCGGGCTAACCCCAGCTCTCCCGCCTCCGGGCCCGTTGCGGGGTAACCCCAGCTCTTCCCTACGAGGGTGGAGCAGTGTCCTCGTGTCTCATCCTCCCCGGGGTGACGCGGTCCTGGCGGGTTCCTTGGCATGCACCGTGCAGCGGTGTGTGTCCGTGGGCCAGGACACACGGGCGCTGCCCTCTTCCCCCGGGGGACAGCCACGCGTGGCACCTCGCCTGTGCCAGGGGCAAGCGCGGGGAAGCGGTGGGGTTTCTCACCCGTGTTGTAGGGAGAACAGAGCAGCTGCCACGTGCGGGGTCAGTCCTATGTCCTACACCCAGAATGGCTCCCAGCTCCGTCCCACGTGGCAACGGCCAACGTGGAGCCCCACGTAGTGTAGGCCCAGCCTGGATTATTTTTGCCCAAGTGCATCGCTTTGCACTTCTCTACGTTGCGTTTCGCCCTCCGTTCGGGTGTCCTTTTGCTCAGTCACGCCAGCTCCTTCGGCAGGTGCTTCCAGCCCACCCTGAGGCTTTGCAACCTCAGTCCCCCGTGTCCCTCGGTGAGTTGCCCCGTTGCCCCGGTTCGATGCTGCTTCCGTCCTGCGATGCCTTTTGCTGCTGGGTGACAGGACGATCCCCCTGCGCAGCCCGGGGTCCTGCAGCCCCTCGCTGCAGACGCGCCCTGAACGGAGCCGCGCTCTCCCGCGACCCCTCTGCGCGGCATCCGGCTGGCCCGCTGGGGCCGGGGTGCTCGGAGGGCGGAGGTGGGAAGGCGGTGAGGGTAGTTTTACGGGGAGTTTAGACGGTGGGTTTGTCTGGGCAGAGCTGATCCTCCGGCTAGATGTGAGTTTTGCAGGTTCCTGACTCACTGCTCTTTGCAGCGTGACCTGTGATTTCCTACCTGTCCGCGCAGCACCCGGCGCCCACCTGATCCACCACGACAGCAGGGCTCAAGAGTAACGGGTTCCTCTCCAGGGACCCCTCCATCCCCGCTGGCTGCCCCCAACGGAGAGGCATCCGTCCCAAGACCGAAGGCCCAGCAGCGGAGAGGGCCCCGTCGCAGGCCTGGTAAGAGGCACTCGTTGCTTTGCGCTCTGGGCTTGGGACGGCTCCTTCGATAGCCCTGCGTCAGCTCCGCTCTCTCCCGGCCGCCCTGCGATCGCCGTGAAAATCATGACTTCAGCGCTGACGCTTTCTGGGACCTTCTCCATTGATGTCTAGGTTTCCAACCACCCATCTTCGCCTCTCCAGGCTTTTCTTGGTAATGGTGAAGCCCAGAAACTTCGCTGCGTAGATGAGTGCTTCACCCGATAACGAGGTTATCCATGAGCTGGGGAGCGCGAGAGGGCACCGGAGACGAGCGACGACGTTGGTGAGGCAGCTCTGCAGCTGGTTCCTGCCCAGGTTTAATTTGCGCGTGGGACACCGACGCTGCGAGGACGCGGCGCGAGCCGTTCAGTCCGCGTGGAAGCGCCGCCCGTGCCCAGGAGCGGTGTCGCGTGCAAGCGCAGGCCGTCCAGAAGCAGCGACGGGCAAACCGCAGCCTTCGGCAGGTCCTTGCTGGAAAGAGACGAGCACCCGGAGCGTCCCTCCTTGCTGCCGCAGCCGCTTGGGCTCTCGCGGCGGGGGCAGGGACGGCCGCGCTGCCCTTTGATAAAGCGCTTTCCGGTCCGGATGTGTGCGATGGGGGAGAGCAAAGCCCAGCGCTCAGCCTTCCCGGGGTTTCAATCTCCCGACACCTTGGGATTTTCCAGACGTGTCAAACTTGCAGCCTCGCTCAGGCGGATGACGGTGGCACGAGCAAGTCATCCCACGGCGACGTGGGCCCCGGCCGCGGGTGACCCGGTCTTTGGAGAAGCCCAGATTCGGTTCTGCGGCTGCGGTACGGAGCAGGGAGCTGTGCGGGGTTTGCATTCGTGCAGCCGCCCCTGCCTAAGGGTCAGCGACGCTGCGCGCCCCAAGGCGTGGGGGTCTCCCAGGTTTCTGCTCCACGTGTCAGGGGCAGTTAAGCCTCCCCCAGAGGTGCTGGGGCTGGACTGGGCTGTGCCCATGCTCCTGCTGGCACCGACCCCGCAGGGTCCCGGCTGGAGGGTCTTGCCCCCGCGCTCAGGCTCAGCCCCGCCCTGCACTGGGGCAGGAAGGGATTTTTTCCCCTGGTCAGACTGGTCCAGACTGGGGGATTTGCCTTCTCCTGCAGCTGGGGCACAGCCTGGGCCTGGGGTCTCTGGAGCGTCTATTAACAGCCTTTGCAGCAGCAAGGTGGTGGCTGGCGCGGTCCCCTCGGGGCAGGAGCGGGGGTGATGTCTCGTGTGCGGTCAGGGTTGGCAGTGGTGGTTTTGCTCAGAGTTTAGGCTATGGATTCACCTGGGCTGGTTCGCACAGGGCTGATCCTGTCTTAGGCAGGGCTGGACTAGACGTGACCTTGGCAGGTCTCTTCCAGCCTGGCTTCTCGGGGGTTTCTGTGATTGCACGGTCGTTACTCAGCCGTTGCTCATGACATCTCTGACTGTGGTGGCTTATTCTGGAGAGGGCCGACCCCAGGCCCCCGCTCTGGAACAGCACAGCCACTACGGGACCGCTGATGTCAGTGGACGTTGGTTTGGATCCTAGCTGAGCCCCTTCCCAGAAAGACCAGTGAAAGCCGAAGGACTCTCTGGAGACCACGCAAGATTGGGTATGTGGGAAGCTGGGCGAAGCTGGCAAGGGAGCAAAGCCGTGAGGAAGACCATCAAAATCCTTTGGAGCAGAGATGCCGCCCCTCTGCCCAGTCAGACCCTCGGTCCGTGTCCGCAAGATGAGCTGAAAGCACCGGGCTGACGTTCCCCGCTGAGCGTCTAAATGCCAGGACTGGGGGAGAGAGAGGTCTTTGATGCCCATCCCAGAAGACAACAGGTGTCATTCCTGGGCTCCGGGAGTTGGGAGTCCCAGTGCTGGCGCGGCGGCGAGCGCCCGGCTCTCAGTGCTGCCCTCCAACGTGCGGGGAACAAGGGCCTGACCCATCCGTTTAGCGAAGCGGCCGGGCAGATGCACGACGTTACAGTCCGCCTCGAGAGCATCAGCGCAGCAAACCTGCCCGGGTGCGCGGAAGATGGCAGACGACCAGATCCAAGACCCTGAACGTGCAAAGCTGCTGGACGGCACGGGCTGACTTCCCTCCTGACTTGTGGGCTTTGCCTGGCCCACTCAAGCGTTGGCTCTCGCAGTTGTCAGGACCTGCTCCTTGATAGCTACCCTACACTTTCCTTCCCTTAGCTTCGCTTTGTACACAGCTTTTCCTAGTTATATGTCACAGGATCATAGGGACCTCACAGGGGTATCAGGCCAGCTCCAGGCCCTGCTCCTAGCAAGATTGCCCTTGACTAAACCATCGCAGCCAAGCGTCTGTTCAACTCGCTCTGGGAAATGTCCAGGGGTGAGAGTGCCCCACCTCTCTAGGCGCCTGCTCCGTCGCTGGGCCACCCTCAGAGCCAGAAAATCCCTCTTAATATCCAGCCTCAGTTTCCCCTGCTGCAGCTGGAGGCCATTGCTCTTAGCCCTTTCTCCTGCAGCCACCAAGGAAAGCCCGTCTCCATCCTCTCTGCATCACCCTGCAGGGATGGTGCTCAAATCCCCCCTCAGTTTTCACTTGTCACTCCCAGTACCCTAATCACGCCTCGTCCCTGCGTGGGGCTGATGCCTGCACGCAGATGCACTTGTGTGGGGACGTCGCCAATAGCCCCATGCTTGAGTCACAGAATCACAGACCAGGAGGGTGGAAGGGAGCTCAGGACGTCACATCGAGTCCCAGCCTGAGCCCATTGCTCCTTGTCCTGTATCTGCCCCCACTGAGACCAGCCCAGCTCCATCCTCTTTGCAGCCCCCCGGCAGGGAGGTGAAGGCTGCTCTTCAATCCCCTCGGTCTTCTCTTCTCCAGACTCAGTCAGCCCGGGTCCCTCGGCCTCTCCGCACCAGTCCTGTCCCCCAACCCACAACCATTTCCATTGCCCTGCACTGGACTCTCTCCAATGTGTCCACATCCTTTCTGTCGTGGGCCCACAGCTGGACATAGCACTCCAGATGTGGCCTCCCCCGAGCCGTTCCACATTTCATGGTGAGTCAGGCGATGGTGGCCCATTGTGTGTGAGCCCCACGCCGGCCCCAGCAGCCTTCGGAGAGACCTCCTCTCCGTGACGTCAAAGGATTGCCACGAAGGAGCACACGCCTGGAGGAAGAAGTGATGTCCTCCGGTGGCCGTGCCCTTGGGCGGCGCGCGCTCGCCATTCACAGCCCCGGGTGGTGGGAAAGCGGCCTCAGTAGCAGCGTTTTAAAGGGGCATCGTTCCCTAGGCTCAACACTGGGTTGAAAAACCAAACATTGCTGCAGTCCATGGGAGGGAGTGCGTCCTAATGATCCGAGCAGAGGATCTGTGGGTAATTATCTGGCTGGAAAATAAGGATAATGATGCTGACCTACTTCATAGTCAAGTCTCTTGGGGGTAATTGGGTAAGTTGCTGGTGGCCTTCGGAAGCTTTTCTAGGGTCAGAGGGAGCGGGGCTGGAAGGGACCTCATGCGGTCACGTCTGGTCCAACCCCTGCTCGAGGCAGGATCATCCCTGACTAACCCAGCCCAGCCAAAGGGCCCGCTGACCTGCTCTTGAGACTCCCAGGGATGGAGATCCCACCACTTCCCCAGGCAGCCTGCTCCAGTGCTCCACCACCCCCGCGCCAGGACGGTCCTCCTCGTCTCCAGCCTCAGTTTCCCCTCTTGCAGCTCTAGTCCTGTCCCCCTGCGGCCATCTCCATCCTCTCTGTCATCACCCTTCAGGGACTTGAAGAAGGTGATCAGATCCCCCTCAGTCTTGTCTTTCTGTGGATGAACGGTGCCACGCACCGAAGTCTGGATAGTGGCCGAGTAGGGTTTGCCTGGTGGAGACTGCTCGCGGGATTATCAGGGTTTTCCTTAAGTCGCAGCGGTGCCGGAGCCGGGCTGGCCGCAGCGGCCGGACCCCACGTATTTTGGGCTCTGCACCAGCAGAGGGAGCTCAAGTTCATTAACAAACCCTAATTGCGGAGCCGCGCCTGAGCAAGATGGGGACACACCTGGAGCCAGGGGTGCGGGGCCCAAGCCGGAGCCACCTGGAGCAGCCGGACTCCTCTCTGGAGCCCGGCCTGCGCTGGAGGGACGTGGGTGACCCCAGACCTTGTCCGCGCTTCGCACCGCAGCCCTTGGAAAGGAAATCGAGTGCAGCCGGAGGAGGTCTTGGCTGGGACCGAACGGCCCACATGCTGCAGCTGCTGCCTGGAGCCTCTGAGAAACTGTGAAACCCGAAGACGACGGGCCTGCGAGGATGCGAGTCTTGCTCGGAGAACGTGGGAAAACGTGGCGAAGTCGTGTCGGGCTGAACACGGCTGCCTGCCCCGGCGATCCTCCACGCGAGGCAGGCCAAGCAGGATCGTCTCGACGCTGGGTCTTCATCCTGCTTCGCTCGGCCGGCTCATCCCGTGCTCTGGAGGGGAGCGGAGATCCAGCGGGGTCTCGCCGGGCAGCGGATCCTGGCCCGAGACTCGCCTCGTCTCGTGCAGACTCCCAGGCAGACGGCACTGCTTCGTCGCCAGCGCAGGGACTTGATCCTGGGCTTCTTAAATCCAGGGGGAGCTTTTCCATTGAGTTCAGAGGGCTTCGGGCTGGTCCCGGCTCAATACGCTGCTAGACCCGGGCGTGGGAATCGCAGGCCTCGCGGTTCCCAGGAGGCCATTTGGGGCGCCATCAATGCTGAGACCTTCTCCCAGGACTCAAACCCACCTGTGCGAGCAAATGGGGTAGGATTGGACCCACGGGGGCCCTAACCCAACCACCGCTGAGGCCAGTGGAAAGGCTCCCAGTGGCCCAAGCCAGCTCGTCTTACAACGTGAAGTACAGAATGGGCAGTTAGGGACGGTGCGCGTGTGTACGTGGGTGTGGAGGGGGTGATGGGGGGACAGACGCAGACGCAGACACTTAGGCCGGGCTCTGCGGAAAGCGGCCGCCAGTCCGTTCCCAACCCCGCTTTTAAAGGGAAGGTTAAATTTCTCGGAGATAAGGAGAGCCGGAGCGCGCTGGAATGCGTTGCCGACCCCCCCGGAGCTCATCCCTCCGATAACAGCTGTTGTGCTGGAAACCTAATGCTGATGAAAGAGTTAAAGGCTGGTTGATGGGTGATATCGGTGACATACCTCTGAACTGAGCCTGCTCCTGGGGTGAGACTGCGGACTGGTGTTACTCAATGAATAGAGGCCACTCCAAGGGAGTTTTCCCTTGAAAAGAACGGGGTCAGGGAGCCGCTTTGGGGAACAATGCTTGCCACCGGCTAGCTGAATTTCTTACAATCACACACCATACCCCCTGATCAAATAGCTCCTTTGTCAGCCTGATATAAAAACATGTCATACAATGATGATCTGGAAGAATGACATGAGCCTGCCTTTCAAAGAGATCAGAAGGGCTTGTTGTGCACAAAGAGAGCCCCCATCAGAGTCAAGGAAGGAGGTGCGGGGGGGCAGGGGGAAACCCTGGAGAATAAAAGGGGCAAATGGGAATAAACCGCAATAACAACAACTGCAAAGAGGGCACGCCAGAGACTCTGGGGCTGGGCTGCTCCGCTGCGTCCCCAGGCTGCGGCGGCCAAGCACGAGCGCGCTGAGTGTGTTGCGGGATTAATGGGAAAGTCTTTTGGGGCAGCCTTTGGGGTCCCATCATCGTCCTGCACTCGCACAGAAGGAGTTGTGGGCTGGGAAAGGGGCACGCAATCCAACGGCCAGGCTGCCACCATCTCCGAACGGGTCTCAGTGCCATCTCCGTGCGTTCCCACTGTAGCGCTCCCCCTTCTCTCCTTCTACAGAGCTGCTGTCTTGATGTCCATCCTCCCGGCTCTGTTGGCTGGGACAGCCGTTCTGTTGTGCTCCCAAATCCCTTTATCTCAGGCATTATTTTATTTAATAGACTTTTGCCTTTTGCTTTCCATCTTTTCACCCTGGCATCTCCAGAGGCAGACTCGAAATCTTGGCTTGGGAATGGGGGTTTTTCCCCTGGGTCTTCTCAGGTGTTCAGGAGAGTGACTCTTTCTTGCAGACCTCCCAGGAAGCCGCAGTGCTGGGGTGTCTACCCCAGTGGTCCCAAATCATGGCATTTGCCTAGAGCGATGACAGCTGCTGGGTGCCAGGCAGAGTCTTGAGGTTCTGGAAAGAAAGGATGAAATGTTCAGCCCAGCTCGGTGCTCACAAGTAGGCAATCAGGAGGATTCATTTTGGGGACACAAGA
>JAGPOW010002742.1:25520599-25562252 GCA_030014935.1 Caiman crocodilus | reverse complement strand
TGCAATTCAACACGGAGACATGCAAAGTGCTGC
Source organism: Caiman crocodilus (assembly GCA_030014935.1). Lineage (NCBI taxonomy): Eukaryota > Metazoa > Chordata > Crocodylia > Alligatoridae > Caiman > Caiman crocodilus. The sequence goes on along the minus strand of JAGPOW010002742.1, from coordinate 25,562,219 downwards.
ACCTAGGGAGGAGAAATGTCCAGCACACCGACTGCCTCGGGAATGACCTGCTGGGTGGCACGGAAGCGGAGAGGGATGTTGAAGTCCTAGGGGTACAGCCCGTCCACCACTACTCTCTGGGTGCGCCCCATCAGCCAGTTTAAAGTCTAGAAAGATTACATCCACAGCAACACCATCATCCAGGGATTTAGTTACCTGGTCATAAGAGACAATCAGGTTGGTCAGGCAGGACCTGCCTTTGGTGAACCCATGCTGATTGCCCCCGGGCATGATCTCCTCTGCAGCCCCCCACAGACGTGCTCCTTGGTGATCCTGTCCAAGAGCTTCCCGAGCACCGAGGTCAGGCTTACAGGCCTATAGTTACTTGGGTCCTCCTGCCTCCCCTTCTTGAAAATAGGGACCACATTAGCCAGCTTCCAGTCCACCGGCACCTGGCCAGATGACCGCAAATGCTCATCCAGCCGGGCCAAGGGCTCCGCCATGACCCCTGCCAGCTCCCTCAACACCCCTGGGTGCAGGGCATCTGGACCTGCAGATTTAAAAATATCGAGCCCTTCCTGAAGATCCCGAACTACATCTGCACTGACTGAAGTCTTGATAGAGCTATCCCCGAGATTGTCCCTACCTCTGGTAGGTGGGATATCCCGGCCCCTGTTCAAGAAAACAGAAGCAAAGAAACTGTTAAAAATATTAGCTTTCTTGTCTGGCATGGCCACAAGATTACCGTTTGTGTCTTGCAGGGGCCCTACATTGCCTGGTACAGCTTCTTGCTCCCAGCGTACTTGAAAAAGGACTTTGTGTTGTCGCCTGAGCTCCATCTCTGCCTTGGCCTTCCTAATAGCCCCCCACACTCCCGGGCCAAGAAGGAGTACTCCTCCTTGGTGATAGCCCCTCGCTTCCACTGGTTGTACGCCTCCCTTAGTCCTCGGGCATTGCTGAATGCCCTTGCTGAGCCCAGGGGGTTTCTGAGCGCTCTTACCCCCTTGCTTCTCTCAAGGACTGCTAACCTTCGGGCCTGGAGGATCGCTCCATTAAGGTACGACCATCCCTCGTGGGCTCCCATCTCCTCTACCTTCTGGGCCCTCGGTGCCTCCCCCACAGTCTCCTAAGCTCGCTGACGTTGGCGCTTCTGAAGTCAAGGGCTTTAGCCTTGGTGTGAGCCCTAGACGCCCTGCGTTAGATAGTGAAATCCAGCAGGTGATGATGGCTATTGCCCAGGCGGTCAAGGACCTGCTGTCCCCTCACCAGGTCATCCGCCATGGCCAGGACCGGGTCCAGCAAGGCGTTACCCCTAGTGTCTGACCCGGTGTGAGCCTGGCTGAGCTCTCCGCTCCCACTGCAGCTGCGGGCCACGAGCTCCCCCTTTCATGCTGCGCTGGGGAAACAGCACATCTTGGCATTCGTTTTAAACGGTAATAAATCCTGAGTGACTTTCTCTTCTCCACTGAGTATTTTGGAAACCTCCCCCTGTCCCCCTTCCAGCGTCTCTTGTCTAAGCTGACCAGGCCTGGCCCCGTCAGTCTCTCCGCATTGGGAAGCCCCTCGATAGCACTCATCACCCTGTTGCCCTTCTCTGCGCCTTCTCCGGCTCCTCTAGACCCTTTTGGAGCTGCAGGGACCAGAACAGGGCACCGGGTTCAAGGTGTGGATGCACTGTGGATGTATAAAGGGGCATTGTGACACTTTCTGTTTGATCTACGAGTCCCATCTCCAATAATCCCTAGCATGTTGTTTGCCTTTTTGGTGGCTGCTGAGCCCTGAGCTGATGTTTTTAGTGACCTGTCCCCAGTGACCCCCAGATCTTTCCTGTGTGGTAGAGCACCTTGTAATCTGGGCCTCACTTGGAGTAAGACTTTCAGCTCTGGAGGAGCAGCAAGCTTAGGCGGGATTAAGTGCGTGTGCCCACAGGGTTTTGAGGAACACCCTCGTAGCCAGGCAAGTCCGAGCCCAGCCTTGTGCAGCCTCCTGCCACTGCACAGGAGGTAACGGGGCTGTCACCCCTTCCGTCTTTCCCAGCCAGCAGAGCTTCGGCCTGTTCTCTCCAGTTGCACAGCTCAGCATCACCAGCTCGTATAACACGTGCCGGATTGATGGTCGTGGCTCACTCCGTCTCTGTTCTTCTCCCTGCAGAGCACCTGGCATTCCCGTGAAGGAGCGGGTGAAGGTCTCTCAGAACTGGAAGCACGGCCGCTGTCGCAGGGAGACGCTGCTGAAATGGAAACGCAAGCAAGTGGCCCATTTCTCCCCCCTTGCGCCCGCGGGTGGGCGGTAGTGGGGTTGCTGCTGGACCCTGACACCAGCTGTCCCTCGGATCTGTAGGGCCTGGCCAGTGAGGCTGACCAGTCGTCCCTGTCTCTGCTGCTCCTGGCCGGCCGGGGTGAGGCAGTGCCTGCTTGGTATCTAACCCAGATGCCAGATGTCAGCTCTGTGTAAGGAGCTGCTCCGATTCTAGCCCGGGGATTCCTCCTTTCGGATTCCCCGTGCTGCCCTGGGTGGATGCAGCAGTCACTCAGGCCCCAAGCTCTGGGCAATTTGCTTTCCAAGCCTTTCTGCTTCTCTGCTCATCCCTGCTGCCCAGCTTCTGACCTGGGGTCTGCCTTGCTGTCTTGATCCAGTGTGCATTTCCCTCCTCCTTCCTGTCCCTCCGCCGGGCTCTCTTCTTTTATCTGCCTCTTGTCATGCATCCCTCCCACCCCCCACGCACACCTGGCCTGTGTCCATGAATCCTAACATATTTCAGACTGGGGAGGGAGGCTCAGGGAGGGATTCACCAGGTGCACATGCCATGTTGATGAGCTGCGATTGTGGTGCTTAACTCCCTGTGTGCCATGCCGTGTGCTGCGGGTTTGCAAAGTAGATAGCGAGGCCAGGGACTCGTGCATTGTTGAACTGAAGGTGTTGCAGCAGCTGGGCAAGGACATTTGAGGGGGGCTCCTTTGCAGCAGGGGCCTGTCTGTAGCTCTCACCGGCCCATGGTGCTGTGTTCAAGATGGCGAGGTCCACCCCAGGGACAGCTCTAAGGCAGCCAGGGCTCATTTGCTCCCTGTATGTGGCCCTCACTCTTGCTGGTGAAACTCTTGCTTTGCCAGGGGCCTGAACGGCTCTGGAAATGTGAGACACCCCTGAAGAGCTGGAAGTGCTTTTCCCACGCGGAAGTGCAGGCTCTAATGCCACCACAATTCAAACCACTGCCTCCTAGCCCAGATTTCCAATTCTTACTTTTCCTTCTGGGCAAAGCAGCGTGAAGAGGTGAGATGCTAAATGGCAGCAGAAGGAAAAGCGCTCCGGCAGCCAGCACGGGGAAGCTGGAGATTCGCTTGCTCTCAGGAAGCTGCGTGGGAGTGGAGGAAGGAAGGGGAAATCAAAGCCCACCTCCAAACCCAGGCTGCTGCTGCAGAGATGCTTGGGTCAGACGTGCTAGAGGCCAACATGGGAGCCCCTGCGATGAAAGCCAGTCAGGAGCCTCCAGAATTGGGCTGAGAAGCCCAATTCCACTTAGCTTCTGTGTAGATACTGGAGCTCATTCACAGCAGCCGGACAGCCTGGAGACCCTGGCAGGGCCTATGTGCTGTAGGGGCTGGGCAGCCTTTGGGCTTCCTCTTGCTGTCCCCAGGAAGCCTGTTAGTACCACTGAAGCCAGTGAGCGCTGCAGTTTGAGTGCAGAGATGTTGCCCACACCCGTTCCCATCTCTAGGGCCTGTTCCAGTGCGTGCTCCATGTAACAGGAGCAGAGCGCTCGGGCGACTCTTCTGTTGCGGCCTCTGTCACCGGAGCGCTGCAGAGCAGCTCTGCTCGTGTTCGGGAGGGTGTCGTGCCAGTGCCGGGAGCTTGCAGGAGTTCTGGCTGGTGGGCCACACGTTAGCCCTGCACCTCCTCGAGTGCCACTCGGAACCCCTCGCCCTGCCCAGCCTGCTGCTCTGCTTTCTGCTCCCTGCATTGTGCTTCCGGCCCCCTCTGCTCTTCTGCTTTCTGCTCCCTGCCCCATCTGCTGCTCTGCTTTCTGCTCCCTGCCCTGTATTCCTCACCTAATCTGCTGCTCTGCTTTCTGCCCCGTGTCCTATCTGCTGCTCTGTGCTGCCCATTCCCTCCCCAGTCTGTCACATACCACACACACAATCTTCTGCACCATGGGGAACCTATGAGCCACAGGTTGGCCACCTCAACTTCGGGGGTGACTACCCCATGCTAGCGGCACGACTTAATGAGGATGCTCCCAGGCCTGCCCTGCTTGTGGGTCCTGGTGTTTTCTGGGTTGGAGTAGGGACATCCCACCTGGGACACGTTGCTGCTGCAGTGTAGAGCCCTGGAGGCGCGGGGCTGGAAGGTTCCTCTGGAGGCCATGCAGTTCAACCCTGTCTGTAGGCAGATGCCCAGAGTCCCTGCAGAGAGCTGCAGCTCACACCTGTGTGACGCATGGTATTTCATACCCATGCCTCTAAATCCCTTCGTCACTCTTCCCCACTCGTCTCCTTCCTGAAGGCCTGGCTGGAAATGCACCCCCAGCACGCACTGCCTCTGAGAGGGAAGCCTGGCTTCCCGTTCATGCTGCTGTACTAAGCACTGCTCCTCCACCTCCAGGACACTGGCAGCTCCCCCTTGCCCAGCGCTGACGCATATTGCTGTCTTGGTGTCCAACCTGTGCTCTTTCATTTGTTCTGCAGCTTGATGCCCTGGATGCAGCTGGATGGCGAGTGTTTGTACCTGTCCCAGGCGGAGGACATCGGGGCGTACCGGCTTCGCCCCGACAGGGCGGGCATACAGCGCCACCCCCACGCCATCTTCTCCGGCCACCAGGAGGATGTGTGCCGTTTTGTTCTCGCCGACTCGCACATTGTCAGTGGAGGCGGGTACGCTGGGGTGGAGGCGCGGTGTGGGTGGCCAGTTGTGGGTGGCCCAGCTTCCTCCTTGCTTTGTACAGACCCGCTCCGGAGGTCAATTTTGTTCCATCATGTTTAACCTGTTGGGGCTCCTGGGGGTGTCTTAAACGTCTCTGAGTGCTCCTGTGACCTCAGGTTCAGGGCTTTCGTTCTGCTTCATCCATCTTTCTTCCTAGAGCGGTGACTGTGTAGACAGCGCACCTAGGCTGCATTCGAGGCCTGGTAGCTACAGCTGTGCACACAGGAGACTGGTTTTATCCAGGTGGAAACAGCTTGGTTATCAGATCCACAGCTTTTCTACCAAAGATACTGCAGCATCTTGAGTACTGGATCCTCCTTCCCCGAGTGCATAGGGACACGCTCCGAGGCTGAAACCCAAGCTGGGACGTTTTGGAACAAGAGCGATGCATTGTAGTGTCTACAGCTTCTGGCAGAGTAGGGTAGGAAAGAGTTTCCAGAGAGCAGTGATGATCAAGCCTCTGGATTCAGTCTTGCTCCAGTGCTGCAGATCTTGCTGCTGCAGATCTTGTTACTCCACACCCTTGGATTTGGGAACCGGGGTTGAGAGAGAGACGGCTGGAAAGACAGGAATTTTTTCTCCGCTAGCGTAGTTCAGTAGTCCAATAGGTTTTTTTTTAATCCAATGACCCTTTGTTTCCAAGCTGTTTTACACCTTTTTTTCTTGGCATATATATTGTTTTGACTATTACTGACTACTTACGTAAATGAGTTTTTACTATTTTTTTTAATACCTTTATATGCCTAAACGCATCCATCCCATACACACCTGCAGATCTTTTTTATTACATACATACCCTTCTCCTTGCACATTCTTTCTCTTTCTTCATTTTTTCTCCCCACTACGACTAACAGTGCTGAGGCTTTGACAAAATTTGTAGCTGCTTGCTCAGCTTCAACCAGACAGTGACCTTGCAACACCTCACACAAGGGGTCAGGGAAAGATTTGCATCTCCCCTACCTCCTTGTGTAGCAGTGGGTTGGGATTCCAGTGTATTCAAAAGCACTAGTGAAAGTGGCTGTGTAGCACGGTCCTTGGGACACAGGAAGGTCACAGGGGTTCACAGGTGCTGCCATGGGTGGACATGGGGGAGAATTGGGTAGAACTGGGCCCTACTGAGCAAATGGTGCGGTGGAAGGACCGCAGTGCCTGTGCAGTGCTGTCAAGCCCTTTGCCTTCCCTGCCAAGCACTCACTGCCCCCTTGCCTGCTCGGGGCTTGTTTTACAGGGATGGCAATATCATCCTCCATGAGATGCATGGCTCCTACAGTGTCAAGTTCTCAGCACATGAGCAGGAAGTGAACTGCGTGGATTTCCGAGGGGGCATCATCGTGAGCGGGTCACGGGACAGGACAGCCAAGGTGAGAAGGGCTCAGGTGCCCCTTGCAAAGAGCTGGACCATGAGGCAGATGGGGTGTGTGTTGGGGGGGTATGTGTGACTAGAGCTAAACCTTCACCCTTGTGCTCCTCCATGTGGGGAATAAACTACACCTGGAGGAGCAGGCTCTGGAGAGCCTCTTGCCATTGCCTCACCAGGGAGGAGGTCCACAGTGAGTGGGGAAGCTCGCTACTTGTCTGAGAGGTGAGGGGAGGGGAAAAAGACTGAGGGGGGGATTTGATAGCCTTCACCTCCCTGCCGGGGGGCTGCAAAGAGGATGGAGCTGGGCTGTACTCAGTGTGGGCAGATACAGGACAAGGATCAATGGGCTCTAGTTGCAGCAAGAGAAGTTTAGGTTAGATATTAGGAAGAACTTTCTCATGAGGAAGATAGTAAAGCACTGGAACAGGTTACCCACGGAGGTGGTGGACTATCCATCTTGGAGGTTTTGAAGACCTGGCTAGACGAAGCGCTGGCTGGGGTGATCTAGTTGGGGCTGGTCCTGCTTTGAGCAGTCAGTTGAACTACATGTGATTTCCTGAGGGCCCTTCCAGCCCTCATTTTCTATGATTTAATGATTCTATGAAAATCAGTGGGGCTGGTTCTCCTTGGAGATCGTAGGAGAGTCAGGCTGGAAGGGACCTCTCAAGGTCGTATCTAGTCCAGCCCCCTGCTCCAGGCAAGACCGGCCCTTCCTAAACCATCCCAGCCACGTGTCTGTCCAACCTTCTCTGGAAAACTTCCGAGAATGGGGAGTCCACAATTTCTGTAGGTGCCTGTTCCAGTGCTTGACCCCCCATATCGTCAGGAAGTTCCTTCTAAGTTTACCGGAGGTCCTGGGGTTTGGCTTTGTCCCTAAAATGCTACTGGAACAGCCTTTTCCTTTTCATGCAAGTCTCCTAAACATCCCAAACAGGAGATGGGGGGGGTCTAAGTCTGGTTTGCTCTTCCTTACTTAGGTAGTGCAGGAGTGATGTTGTAGCTGTGATGGTCCCAAAATTATGAGAAAGAGACAAAGATTTATTTGGGTGATCTCTTGTATTGGATCAACTATATAGCTGAGTTTGTGGTAGACAAGCTTTCAAATGCAAGACATTCTTCTTTAGGCTTGACATGCATTCAGAAGCTTGTCCAACTCGATCACCGAAAAGATTCCCTTTTTTGTATAAACCCCGCTGTCTCCAACTTGCTGAGGTGAGGACTGACTTGCTTCTCACGCACTCGTTGTGCTCATGGATAATTCTCCAAAGCTCCGACTACTCTCATCTCATGTATCCTGAGTAACAGCTCCTGCCACTGTCCTTGAGAAACTGTTCTACCCTCTGATAAGTCTTGTTGCCTTGGAGTCTCCGTAATACATTGGTGCTCTTCCCATCACGGTGCACCATGGAGAAAGGCTATTAAAAGGGTATGTTTCATGATGGAGCAACCTAGTTGATTGTGCCTTCAAGTGGCTCACCCTGGAACCACGAGCATTGTACAGCTCTCAAACGCATCATTCATTCGAGGCAGGGGGGACTCCATCCATAAGGAGTACTGGACTGGCAAAGCAGTGTTTCACCTGCAGAAGTGTGCCAAGGGAAGATCTGTCCAGCTCTCTCCTAGGGCTCGGGAGTTTCTTCTCTAGATTAGGAGAGGTCTGCCAGTGAAAACACAAACCAAATGAGTCCCGTGCCAGTGCTATTCATATGCCAGGGTCTCAGCTTCTTCTAGCTCCTTTGAGCAGAGTTCTGCTTTTAGCACTGGAGGAGCATGAAGGGGCACTGCCCAGTCACTGGCCACACCAGCCTGGACAGTATAGCCCAGTGGTTAGGACAGTATTGGCTCCAGTGCAGGTTTCTGACGTGATCTTGGAAAAGCCGCAATCTCTCTGTGCCCCAGCGGGTAACAGCGCTGCCCTCCTGTCATGCTGGGGGCTGTACCATCCCTCTGTGCTGCTACCAGGTGAAATGTAGGACGGGCCTGCTACTCCTCCCTGCTAGCCTCTCCTGACCTGGAGAAGAAACTCCTGAACTATGGGGGAGTTGGATGGACTTCTCCTCTTCAGCTGAAATGCAGCTTTGCCCATCCAGCGCTCCCTGACGGACAGAGTTGGGTCTATTTTCACTGCAGGGCTGGTGTGTGGGAGGGCAGAGGGGGCAGCGTGTCCTAGGGAGCGCTAAGTGCAGTGGCTGTATTGAGGGCTCTGCTGAGTGTTGATTAGCGCTAATCTCTGAATAGCTGCTAATGTACATTCCTTACTGATAGGCACCAGATAGCTGCTCCCAGCCATATTTTTAACCTGCAGGAGATAGGGGATGCCTCCAGAGTTAAGCTTTTCTGCTGCTTTTGCTGACACTAGGTGTTAAATTCCCCGCGGACCAGAATAGCCTGCAATCCCAGCATTATCAACAAACAAACAAATAGGCCCTCCCAGCTTTGAAGTCTTGAAGTAAAAGGCTGGTGCTGGGCAGAGAAAGGGAGAGGCAAAGTCTTGGGAACTGGAGAGGAGGGAATGGGGGGGTATTGCAGCAGTGCAGGGTGTGCTTGGAGCCCAGTAAGGGTGCAGTGAGGCAAGGGCAGTACATGGGGGGGGGGGAGTGCATGCATGGTGGAGGGGATTCTTCCACGCTGCTGCAAAGAGCAGGGCCTCCGCTCTTCCACTGTCTGATTCCTGGATGCGGCTTTTGAACCCGGGGTCCAAGGAGCTGGGTGGCTCAGACTTGTTTGGAGAAACACTGATGATATAAATGGGGAGCTTTCCAGTGTGGTGTGAGACTGGAGGAGTGCTCCCTTCTGGCTTGCCCTGGCAGTGGGCCTGCCTGGTTTGATCAGTCCCTGATGTGCTCAAAGAGCTGTGTGCGCTCTGGGGATGACTCTCCGCCCCAAAACACTTGTGGCACCTGGTGCCAGGCAAAGGATGAGGGCACTCTGGGGTCCCCATGCCATGTGAGGTGCCTGCTGCTGTTGGCAAGAGACTTTCCTTCTTTTTTCTTTAACTATGAGCTTTTTTGGAAGAGGACAGTGGGGAAGGGTCTTCTCAAGCATAGACTTGTATCCTGCCCCTCCTTCTCAGGCACTGACACAGCGTCTCTTTCTGTCTCCAGGTTTGGTCCCTGTCACCAAGCAGAGCTGGCCAGTGCTTGCACACGATACAGACAGAGGACCGGGTCTGGTCCATCGCCATTAGTCCGTTGTTAAGGTAAACGAGTCTGTTATTAACTACGTTAACACCCTATGTAGCTCCTCCCGGCTTCCCTGTGTCAGCAAATCTGTCCAAGGTCCTGGTGTGATGTTCTAGGGACCTGATACAGGCAGGAGCAGGCGGGGAGGGAATCTGCAGACTGCAAGGGCCAGGGGTCTTGGGTCATGGCTCCCCTCAGCCATGTGGCTCTTCATAACAGTGAGTCTGTAAAACTGGGTCCTGGCTGCTCCATAGCAGCTCGGGCAGCGAGGCCAGCTCCTCTTCTGAGTATGGCTTTGTTTTGGGCGCTGAGGCACTAGTGCTGTAGCCGCTCAACTGAGTGCTGTAGCATCTTCTGCTCAGGGGAGGGGGAATGACGCCAAACACCAAAGAACGTTTCAAAATGAACTGTCTGTGAACTGTCCCATTGTGTCTGTGCCGCCCTCGCCTCTTCCTAGGGAGCCTTCTTTGCTCTCCGTCGTCTTCAGGAGCAGCAAAACAGGGCTGCTGCCTGTGTCTGGATGGTGTTTTGTGACCAAAGTGGTACCAAAGCACTTGGTACAGGATACAGCACCATGCTCACAAGAGTATGTTGCAGCCTTTTATTCGTTGGCCTCTGTTCACTGTTGGGATAAACTCACTCTAGTTATGCTTTTCCCTTTGGTGGATGTGCCGAGGGCTGAAATTCAGGCCAGCTCCATACCCAAGCTTTCCCTTGGACACCTACTTTTCCTAGATTTCCAAGAGCTGGAAAGTGCTGGGTGTGTTTGAGGAGACGATGGGGGCTGGGGTGCAGCTTTCTATCCCTGAGCTGTCACCAGTCACATGCACAGTGCCATATGTGGGAGCAGGGAGCCCCCCTCCCTGTGCAGTCAGCGGGGCCCATTGTGGGGGCTTCTACTTGCAGTGGCCCTGCTGCCGTGGTGGAGCCACGTGCTGCTTCCTCCTCCTAAGTGATGACCTCTCGAGCTGGCCTCTGGTCAGGACAGGGCTGTCTCTCCCCAGTGCGCACACGCTTTGGTGCACACTCTCTGTCACAATATTTACCTAGCAGCCTTTTCCCCCCGCTGGGTGATGAATGGGAGCCGCGGTGCAGCTACCCTGGGCTGGCGGCCTCGCAGCGCGCTCAGTTTACAAGGCCGTGGCTCCCTCTGCCCCCACCCAGCTCCAGGACCCTCCATATCTCTTTTAAGAATTAGAGGCGATTAGCCACGTCATTAATTCTTCAATTTGACGGCTGATATAGCAGGCCCTGAAACACACTGCTGACCCCGTATAATGGAAACCTCGCTCCTTAACATATTGATGATGGGAGAAGTTAATTAAAATTCCACAGAGTGAAGGTGTCGGCTAACCTATAAACCTGTCGCTTCCAAGAACAAATCGCTGCCCTCGGAGAGGAGAGCACATCAGAGCAGGAGGGCAAGGGGGGGTGGATGGAGAACAAGGGCTGGGGCAAGGGGCAGGGAAATGAATTCTCCCTAATAAATATGTTGTTTGGTGTCTAACGAGGCTGCGGTCAGAAGTAACCTCCAAGCTCCAGCAGTGCCAGCTCTCGGGTCCTTGCTGGGCCCCTGCCCCCCTCCACCGTCTGCGTGGGATGTTCCCTGTACACTTGAGGGCCTGCCTGTGTTGCCTCCCCACGGCCGGAGAAGACCTGCAGGGTGAGGGATGTTGCCTGGGCAGTGCCCTTGTACAGTCTAGGTCCCTTGTGCCTTTCCTCTTGTTCCAAAAGTTCTGCCTAATTCTCTCCTCTCGTGTATGGCTGTGATCTGGGAACCACTTCCTGGCTGTCCTGGCATGAAGCTGATGGAGATCAGAAGCTGGCTTTCCAGTGCGGCGCCTGGCACTGAAGAACATGCAGGCCCTTCAGTGGTGCAGTGCGGCTCTCGAGCCGTGGACAGCCGCAGTGCCCAGAGCAGCCCCCAGCCCACCTGTGTGGGATGGCTAGGGTACAGGACCAGCTGGGATTCAGTGAGGCTGAAATGGTGGAGCCCCTGCCAGTAGGGAAAGTGCTTTGAGAGCTGGAACAACCAGGACTTTGGTTTCTCCTCACTTTTCACCATGCAGCAGCCCCCTGCCCCCTGGTCTGAGACTGGGTCAGGAGCCACCTGGCAGCTGCTGTTCCCTGCAGCACCAGGGCTTTCCAGACCCAGCTCTGCATTTCAGTCCATGCTTTATAACTCAGCTGCAGCCACTCTTATAAATCCCCTCCCCTTGAGGCACCTGCCTTTGAAAGAAGAATCAAGGTATGGACTAGGGATGGTTTGGCCTTACTCGTAGCAGGGGCACGGCCTCTACCTGGGATCTCTTGAGCATATATTAACAACCTTTGCAGCAGCAGGATGTTGGCTACTGTGGTCCTCCAAGAGACCTAGGGAAGCTGTGTGCTCTCCGTCACTGGAGGTGTTCAAGGAGAGGTTGGACAGCCCCTGGCCAGGGATGATATAGCTGCATTGATACCTGTGCATCAAGCTGTGGGGATTTACCAGACTTGTGAGCTGTGCTGGGTGCCCCCCACCCCTGTTTCTTCTCCATGTGTCAGGTGGGGTTTAAGCCCCCCCCAGAGGCACTGGTGCAGCCCAGGCTGGGGATGGGGACAAGGCTGTGCCAGTGCTCCTGCTGGCACCAACCCCGCAGGGTCTTGTCTGGAGGGTCTTGCCCCTGCGCTCAGACTCAGACCGACGCTGCACTGGGGCAGGAATGGATTTCCCCCTGGCTCAGACTGGTTCAGACTGAGGGGGGTTTTACCTTTCTCTGCAGCGGGGGCACAGCTTTGGCCTGGGCGCTCTGCAGCATCTGTGACCCCCTCTGGCAGCACCAGGACATTGGCTGCGGCCCCCCCGTCTCCTGGGGGCAGGGGACAATGCCTGGGGCTGTCAGGGTTGACAGTAGTTTTACATAGTCTGGATTATGGTTTGTTTGGGCTGGCTTGCACAGGGCTGATCCTGTTCCAGGCAGGGGCTGGACTAGATGTGACCTCTGCAGGTCCCTGCCAGCCTCACTGCTCCAGGATGCGATGATTCAGGTGGTTCTGCCTAGTACGGGAACGCTTGGTACCTAATTCTGCTGCCCCAGGTACCTGTCACTGCTCCGAGCACTGTGGACGCTCTGACAAGCAACACGAGTATTTCACATTCTCTGCTGAGATATAGCTTTGCCACCTGCACCTGTAGCTTCTCTGTGAGGCTTTGCAGCCTTCCCTCTGCCTCCTGCAGCTCCTCGTGACTTCCGGCAGGTCCGAGGACCTGGACAGGGACAGCGAGCGTTCTCCGAGCCAGCACTGCTGAGATGGGAGGTTAGTTTTGGATTCGGAGACCAGCAGTATTCTCAAGCCAGGGACGGGGCCTAGAAAGCAGTGCCGTTATGAGGAAGGAGAGTGGCTCTGCCTCCTGCAGCTCCTCTCTTGTTCTTCAGGTTGCCGACAGGTGAAAATGCCTCCACTTATGCTGCACTTCTCCACGGATCCCGCCCCAGTGGGCAGCTGTCCAAAACCCTGTCCTCTCTCGTGGCAGGATGGCAGCCTGGAGAGGAGCATCAGCAAGAACAGGGGGAGCAGGCGGCAACCTCCCGAAGCCCAGTTGGCATCAGTCCTGCCCCCTGCTTTGCTAGCTGTTCAGTGGTGAGGGCTACTGTCCTTGGGCACGCTGGAGTTGGGTACTGGCGACATTCGGCATTGGTGGTGCTGGGCCTAGGGCTTGAGGAGAGCTATGGTGTTTAGGATGGGTAATCTAGCGCCGCCTTAAATGCATGGAGCTGCTAGACTTTGCGCTGTTCTGCCAGGGCTTGTGCGGAGGGTATCAGAATCCGTCTCTTCAGCTGGGGAAACCCATGGGCTTTCCCATCCTTTCCAGGTGTGAGGTCTCCTCCTCATGCTGTTTAGGTCTTCATATGATGCGTCTCCATTGCTGAAGAAAATCAAGGAGAGGCTGGACAGCCACTGGTGGGGGATGATTTAGACGCAGCGATGCCTGTGTTGTTGTACTGGGGGATTTCTTTGCTGGTTGCTCAGCCCCCCCTTTTACATGCATCAGGAGGTTTTGAAGCCTCCCCCAGATGTGCTGGCTGGCTGGGGCTGGGGCTGGGCTGTGCCAGTGCTCCTGCTGGCACCAACCCCACAGGGTCCTGGCTGGAGGGTCTTGCCCCCGTGCTTGGGCTCAGCCTGATGCTGCACTGGGTCAGGAAGGGATTTCTCCTCTGCTCAGACTGGTCCAGACTGGGGGGTTTTACTTTCCTGTCTAGCAGAAGGCACGGCCTCTGCCTGGGATCTCTCAAGTATATGAACCTTTTACAGAAGCAGGACATTGGCTGCTATGGTCCCCCTGCTTTCCCTGCGGCAGGTTCAGGTATGATGTCTTGTGTTGTGTCTGGGTCGACTAGTTTTTTTTACTGATTTTGGACAGTGGGTTTTTCTGAGCTGGTATGGATGGGGCTGATCTCGTCTCGGGCAGTGGCTGGACTAGATGTGACCTCTGGAGGTCCCTTCCTGCCCCACTTCTCTGGGATTCTTCCCTCCCTCTGAAGGTTCAGGACCACTGTAGGTGGGTCTAGGATTTTGGAAAGCGAGGTGCAGGTGATGCAATACATCATTGCACAGAACACCTATTTAAGGAGAAACTAGAAGTCTTGCTAATATGCTAGGGCCTAGCACTCTATTATTCAGTTTAAGATCAAATTGAAACCAGATATAACTATTGGGATGTGCACTCATTGCTAGATTATATTTTAAGTGTAATATGGCTTTGCCTGGCCACTGGCTTGTGCTCGGGGAGCTTCCCAGGTCGGCACAAAATGGACCGATGCCAGCTTGCAAAGTGAGTGGAAATTGCTGGGATTTCCAGCAGAATGGCTGCCTCTTCATGCTTCGTGCCTCCCAGCGGTGTGGGAAAGCAGGGAAGAGAAGCTACCGTTGTGCCCCGTTGGATTTGGGGCTGGGTTTATGGAGAGAGCGGGGTCTGCGCCTGGCGTTTGTGGCTTCAGAAGACAGGCGTTGCAGTGTGTGTCGTGGTGCCTGAATGCACCACTCTTTAGGGGAACCTCATTGAAGCTCTGGTCTTTTTTTTTTTTTTTCCGACGAGAGAGATTTGTCAGACGCAGCAGCCCCTAACGTTGAATTATTTCCATCTTCGGCAAATCATTTATTGAGCACAGAGTACTGAGTCTTCATGTATCAGATCTAGCTCCTTCTGCCTGCGTCTGTCTTTTGAGGTTTACTTTCTAGCCTTCCAGCAACTGGGGTCAGGGAGGATCTTTGCTTTTCACTCTCAGGCCCAGGGAGGCTTGGGGGTAATACAGGTAGAAAGGGATCTTCCAAAATGCTGCATATCGTTGAAGAGGCAGTCCTGAGCCTGCAGGGCGAGACAGGCACGAACCTTCTGTAGATGCAAGCGTGCAGCTGCAGAGTCAATGTGGCGTGGGCCCAAGGGACTGACGTGCTGGTCCTGGGGCGTGAAATGCTTCATTTCCAGTTGAAAAGCAAACCCCGAACTCTCCGAAGTCTCATAGAAAGGTTGACTGATTTATGGTGAGCGTTGGATGGAATATCCATGGAGTGAAACAGCCTGGTCCTGCAGCTGATATTTCCACAGCAGCCCGCGTCGATCTCACGGACTGTGCCGGCGTCTGAATTGGACCATTAGGGCCATAAGGTGTAACCTGAGACACAAAAACAAGGCTCTCAAGACTGTTATTTTAATATATCAGCTCTTTTCTCCCTACAAACTAGATCTTTATGGAACCGCAGGGGAAGTGGGGTGGAGCAGAGGGGTCTGGACCCATGGTGACGCCTAGGCTGAAGCACCTCTTTTGTCCCTCAGTCATCAAATGCATGTCCTAGAATCAGAGGACATGAGGGTTGGAAGGGAGCTCAGGAGGTCACATCTAGTCCAACCCCTGCTCCAAGCAGGAACAGCCTCAACTGCATCATCCCAGTCAAGGCTTTGTCTGGCCGGGTCTTAAACACCTCCAGGGATGGAGACTCCCCCACTTCTCTAGGTAACCTGTTCCAGTGCTTTACTAGCCTCATTATGAGGTAATTTTTCCTAATATCCAACCTCCCTTGCTGCAGCTTGAGCCCATTGCTTCTTGTTCTGCCACTTGCCTCCACTGAGACCAGTCCCGCTCCATCCTCTTTGCAGCCCCCCTGCAGGGAGGTGAAGGCTGCTATCAAATCCCCACTCGGTCGCCTCTTCTGCAGACTAAACAAGCCCAGGTCCCTCGGCCTCTCCTCACCAGTCCTGTCCCCCAGCTTGCGACCATTTTCACTGCCCTCCCTGGACTCTCTCCAACGTGTCCACATCCTTTCTGCAGTGGGGCCCGCAGCTGGACACAGCACTCCAGATGTGCCCTCCCCAGTGCTGAGTAGAGGGGAAGGATCACTGCCCTCCGTCTGCTGGCACCGCTCCTACCCATGCAGCCCGGGATGCCGGTAGCCTTCCTGGCACCAAGGGCGCACTGCTGGCTCCTATTTAGCTTCTTGTCCCCTGTTCCCCCAGGTCCTTTTCTGCAGAGCTGCTGCCCAGCTCGTCACCCCCCCACACATACTGGTGCATGAGATTGTTCCTTCCTCAATGCAGGACTTTGTCCTTGTTGAACTGCATGAGATTTCTTTTGGCCCAATCGTCCAATTTGTGGAGGCCACTCTGAATCCTAGCCCTACCCTGCAGTGTATTTACTACTTTCCCCAGCTTGGTTCATCTGCAGACTTGCTGAGGGTGCGCTGCATCCCATCTTCCAGGTCGTCAGTGAAGATATCAAACAAAACCGGCCCCAGGACCAACCCTTGGGCCACTCTACTTGATACTGACTGCCAACTAGACATAGAGCCATTGATCACTACCCTCTGACTGTCCTTTGGTCAGATGCCCAGTGTGGTTTAGAAGCCCGTCTTCCTCCTCCATTGCGTGGTGGGCTGAAGTGGACTAGGAAGCCGGGGTGCAGGTACACGATCCTTGAGTGACATGTAGAGAAGTCTGCAACGATAGTCCTTTGTGTGTGTGTTCATATCAGCATGAGCTCCACCTTGGTGCATTAGGGCTGCGTGCAGCAACGAGCCTCTCAAGATCAACGTGATCCGAGAGCTCCAGCATCTCTTTGTGGAGCGAGTGGGAAGGTGGGTGCCCGGGAGCCCCGGAGCCTGCAGGAGCTGGCTGGCAGCATGCAGCTTGCAGGGCAGGGGTTGCCTGCCAGAGCCTCTGATGTCTGGTGAAGCTGGCACAGCTTTGCTTGGGCCAGAGCCGTGGTCCTCCATGAGGGAGAGCAGGGCACTGGTGCCAGGAGCCTGGGGTTGAGGAGCCTGTCCAGTGATTCCCTAGAAGCTGCTCGCTCTTTGTTCTCAGCTCCGCTCTTCTTGTCAGCAAACTTCTGTGCTGTGCTGGTTGCCGCATTGGGTTGGGAGGGAATCCCACTCCCACCCCGCTTTCTGGTACGTGTTGGGGTTTTGAAGCCTCCCCGAGAAGCATTAGGTGTTTGCTGCAGCCCAGGCTGGGGATGGGGACTGGGCTATGCCAGTGCTCCTGCTGGGACTCAACCCTCAAGGGTCTGAGCTAGAGGGTCTTTCCCCTGTGCTTAGGCTCAGACTAATGCTGCTTTCGGGGCAGGAAGGGATTTCCACCCTGCTCCGTCTCTTAGCTGATGTGCACTGATGGCATTGGGCGGGTTCGCATCCCTGGAGGTTCATCTCCACGTGTCCCCTTCGGGATAGGATCTAGTAGCACAGACTCTGGTTACCATGTGATGCCTTAACCTCAGAGCCCACGTGGTCATTGTCGGGCAGCAGGTTGTGTCTACTCCTGCCTCTTGCATCCGCCACAGAAGGGCTAGCAGAGTCCCAAGGAAGCATTGCCCAGCGGAAAGCAGCTCTGGTGTAGTTGAGGGAGCAAGTAGCCCAGGCAGTATCTGCAGGTGCCCCGATGCTCGTGGCTCTGTGTAGCTGCATTCAGTGCTCTCCTTCATCTCAGGCTAATGGGCAGGAGGCCTCCCTGTTGGTTCTTCATTGCCTCTCCCTTCAGGGGTGAACACGCTCTCCAAACACCTCCCCAGGGCTCTGACCCTGCTCACCCTGAGTCGCAAAGGACAGCGTCGTTTTTGGAAAGGTCGAGTCTTGCTCCGTTTCCTTCGTTGGTGTGTGGTATTGATTCTCCATGTTGCACTCCCGTGGGAGTGAGCATATGTATGTACGTGTTCCTGCCACTCCCCAGCACGCATGCACCTACAGACGCACGCGAGTGTTTTGCTACCTTCCTTCCTTTCTTTCGTTCCCTTCTGCCATCCCTCCCTGGGCTGAAAGGGTTGTGCCAAATGCAGCCTTTTGGTGCTACCCTAATTCGTAGGATAACTGAGAATCCTAGAGCTGTGAGTCACATCCTTGAGCTTCAGAGGTCCCATCCAGTCCAACCCCCTGCTCAAAGCAGGATCAGCCCTTTCCAAACCATCCCAGATGCATCCATAATCTATACTCGTCATAAAACTACCATCAACTTTGACACGGCACAGGACATCACACCCAAACCTGCCACGGGGGAAGCAGGGGGACCACAGCGGCCAGCATCTATACAAGGTGGTTAATGGATGCTGGAGAGGTCCCAGGTAGTGGCCATGATAAGTCTTGTGAGAGTACCAGGTTTTGGGTGTGGATGGATTCTCCATAGCAAGGGTGGAGGGGGTTTGTCCTGCGGGACCAAGAGCTGAATTTGAGCCCATCTCTGACTTGTTGGAGCTGCAGTTTGGCCCCTCTCTCTGGCTGCTCAGGAGAAAGTCTCCCCCGGAGCCCGGGGACAGCCTCTGCCCTGTGCTGCTCGCGGTGAAGGAGATGCGCCTGTGTCGGCTTCTCCTGCCTGTTGCTCATGGTTGTGGGGGGGCAGCGGCGGCCTGGCCCCTGGGTTGTGTTTCCACTTTGTGATCTTTCTCCAATTGCAAATGTACTGGGGGAGCAGGTAATTTTCCGGGGCCCGGGCTGCTGTTTACTTTTGCCCGGCTGTGCAGCACGCCTTTGTTTTTCCACCTTTGATCAGCGTCCTGCCGACAGATAATTTAGCAATCGCATCCCAGGGTGGAAGCGCGGAGTTAATGTTAAAATGAGTTTTTTCCTTCCCTCCTCTGGCTGCCGAAGCGGAGCAGGGGAGAGGGGAGGCGACGGAGGCCATAAATTCTCGTCCCCGCGATTCTGCGCCTGGCCGAGAAGCGCAAGCCTCTGATGTCTCTGCTGCACTTTCATTAACATTTAAATTAAGGGTTTGTTTTCCAGGCGGCTTCAGCGTCGCAGCCCTTTCATGGCCTGACACAGGCGAGGCCGCGCTCCCTCCAGCCTGCGCACAAGAATAATGATTTGCCCTGTTTTTCTGATCTCCCTCTGGGGGAGGGCAGCGACCTGCCGGGCTGGGCCCAAGGTTCAAAGGGAATCGGAAGGACCTGCAAAGGTAGAGGGGCATCAGGCTGCAGGGTCCCCTCTTACAATTAAAGAGTGTAGTGCCTGCTCCCCTCCCCTCCTGCTCAAAGAGGGAGGCGATGTGGGGTCTCTGCTGCTGCACAGAGCCCCAGGTGCACATGCCTGTCACCTGCTTGGCTTCCTTCTCCCCGTGCAGTGGGCATCGATTCACACCTGGAAGCAGAGAGCCGCAGTGTCCTTAAAGAGCAGCTCAGGCTGCATTGCATTGCATTGCATTGCATTGCATTGCATTGCCTAGGGCTGAGCCCCACGGTGGGTGCTCTGACATGAGGGCTTGGAGCTTGAGTGGGCAGTGTAGGGAAAGACTGTGGGAAGTTCTTGGGGCCTTGCCGGAGGGATTGTCACAGGGGAGGAAGTGCTTCCTTGTGTCCTGCACTGAGGCAGGCTGGGGTCTGCCTTCCCTGCAGTGTACCCGGAGGCAGGCGAGCTGCGGCAGCCTGTGCTGATGTTATCCAGACTGAGCGGTGCCCAGGCTAGCTTGGGGGTCTGCCCTGCCGGCAGTCTGCGGTGTTGGCTTGGCCGGGGCGCACAGCCAAGGGGGAGATGCCTGCTTGGGAGCTCTGCTAGCTCTTCTGTTGCAGACGCAAGAGGCAGGGGAGGATGTGGCTTGCTGCCCTGCAACAGCCAGCTCGGGCTCTGCGGAAAAGTGACGGGAGCCTGGTACCAGATCCCATCCTGTGGAGAGGCACCCTCAGGGCAGGGCCTCTGGGGAGGCGAACCAGTCCAGTGGGCCCTGCGGTGGTCCCGGCATGTGGTATCATCACAACAAGCACCTGTTAATTCTTTGGAGTTCACCTGACGCCCCAGCCATGACTTCCCAGGATGCTGATGGGTCCTTTCTTTGTGCGTTGGAAACGCTGACCTGTGGGAGGGCCTGAGAGCACCTAGCTGGAATTGCTCGTGCCACACGCCCCATGTTGCTAACCCCTACAACCGCTTGCCCTTCTTCCTCTGCAGAGCTCCAAACTCTCTACCAAGAGAGTGTCATTGCTTCCTTTTGGTAGCTGGGGAAACTGAGGCAGAGGAAGGGTGGAAGCAACTTGTCCAGAATCACTCAGCAGGGGCAGGGGCAGAACTGGGGATGCCCCATCCTCCTGAGTCTCAGCCCCATAGAAACGGTGTCTTGGAGTGAGTGGTGTGGATGCATGGCAGGGCTGCGTCTCCCCAGCGTAGGGCTGGCTTTGAATTTGCTGCCAATTTGCAGTCCTGGGGTAGCCCCGGGGATGTGTAGCACCAAGTATGAATGCAGAACCAGGTGCAGACCATGCCCCCAAAGCTAGTTTCTTTCTTTGCTGGGTAGCAACAGCAACAGGCTGCTACCCTCCAGCAGCTGGTCAGCGGTGGTGCAGAGCGGGTAATGGGCCGAGCTCGTGTCCCATGGGTTACGTGCACAGTCCGAGAGCAGGCAAGGAGAACACAATCCAAGAGCAAGGAAAACAATCAGGCTCATGGGGAACAGAAGAGCTGCCATAGACTAGGTCAGACCCCAAGTCCGTCCTGCCCAGTCTCCGGTGTGTTCACATGGCAGCAGAGAGCAGAGGCTGGAAGGGAGAAAGGGATTTTTCCCCTGCTCCTCTCTCCCTTGCAGCATTGAAGGTCCAGGCAGGTCTGATGCAGAGGCCGTGCCCCGCACTCCCTGATCAATAGCTACTGATGCCCCTTTCCTCCAAAAGCGTGTCCGATTCCTTGGTGAATCTGCCTGAACTCTCAGCTGCCAGCGCATCTGGGGACATGCGCTCCACCCTTGAATTACAAGCGTAATTCATTACAAAAGAGGGTTGTGATCTTAAAATAGTTTGCTGGTTCCTGCAGATGCTGGACCAGGAGTGGGTCTGCGGAGAGCAGTGGCCGGGCAGGCTGGATGCGGATGGGCATTCCCCGCGTAACCCGGCTGTATGGAGCAGGAGAGGGTTGCCATCCTCCGGGCTGCTGCGTCTGGTGCCATGTGGGGTGAGCCCAGTGACAGTGTGCCTGGGGGCACAGAAAGCCTTTGTGGGTTGCTACCATTAATTTCTTTCTTTGCCAGGCATAGCCAGGCATGAGTCTTGGGATGGGGCCTGACTGCAGTGCCTCCACGGCCCTTGCTGTTCGGGTTTCCTGACGCCGTCTCCATCAGTCGTCACTGGCAGTGCTGCATGTATGCGGCCACCCTCCATCTCCTTTTGACCTTGCAGACTTGTCAGCACTGTTCAACCAGCTCTGCAGAGTTGTGCCCCAAGCGCACGTGCTGGTGAGAGCCTCCCTTGAGGTCAGTGAACAGCATGTTGGGTGTAGGGGGTGAGGTGAATGCTTCGCACCCTCCAGGACTGAGCCCTTGGTGCCCAAAATCACTTGTCCCAGGCAGGTCCCTGCACTGGTCTATGGAGCACTTAGGGTTTAAACACCTAAGACACCTAGGGCCATGATGCCCGCACGATTCTGTTGACTCTGGACAAGCCGCCCTGAGTTTATTCCTGCCTGAGGCTGCCAACCCATAACTCCCCCCGAACTTTTTAGTTTGCAAGTCCCACTGTATTTACGGGAGAGGGGTTGGGGGGTAGGGAATGGGATGCCTGCCCCTGTTCCCTGCCCCCCAATGGCTCCACCTCCCCCCACATTGTTTCAAAAGGCCTTGGTGCATCTTTGATTAGGTGTAGGTCAAAAGAGTTTCCACATCGTGACCTTAATAACTGGGGTTGATTGGCAGGCGGGCTGCGGAGAGGGAGCAGGCAGCCCCTTTCATCTCCCTTAGTGCCGCGCGGGGACAATGGGCCAGCATATTTTCCTTGTTGTTCCTCATTTGAAAGGGTCTGGTATCTCTACTAGGTACCTGTGACATGGGGGTCTTGATTGGGGTCTCATAAAGGGCCCTGTCAGTGTGTCCAAAGGCCAAGAATACAAAGGCGATCAGTGGGTGGGGGTCTCAGCTGACCACTGAAGAAGGGAGGGGAGGGTCCTGGAAGCAGTGGAGGGAGAAACAACCCCCGATGGGAGCCCTTAAAGGGGGAAGGCAGGGAGGCGGTGGCCCAGTTTTGTCCCGAACTCATCAAGCACATCTGCAGAATTGTCGCCGCCGCTGCCTCCCGGTTTCAAAAGAAAATGATCGTTTGATAAACCGTCCTGATTCACCACTTTCTCACAAGGGCGGGAGACCCACCTCTGACCTCTGCGATTCCACATTGCGCCTGCCTTTTCTTCCCCCCTCCAATTGCTGGAAAAACTTTGAAATGCATCCCTTGCTTTCTCTCCCTCCCTCTCTCTTTCTTTCTCTCCCTCTCTCTTTCCCTTGCCTCTTTCCCCGCTACCCCCCTCCCCGGCTTTGTCAGAAGCGGGCGCGCAGCTTTGGAGTTTAGGCAAGTAATTAGTAAAATCTTTCTGCAGCGCAATCAAACTGCAGCGCCTGAACCGGCATCTTCCCACCATTTACATACTCGCGGGCGTTCGAGAAAACAGGTGGCTTTCCCAGTGCATGGCGGCCTGTGAAAATCATTTGGCAGGCGGGGAGGGGAGGAGGCCGGGGACCCGCTCGCTGCTGCTAACGATAGGAATGCGCATGAATATATTAAGCCCATTCCACACAATGCTCGTATTTTCCGACGGGGAAGAGGCATCTCGGCGATGAAAGGCAGCAGGCCTCTTCGCAGCGCGCTTTCCCACTCGGGGGTTGTCCACATGGGCCGGGGAGGGCGGGGGGAGAGGACAGGGGGCCGCGTCTCCGAAGAGTAAACCTTTGTCTCTGCTGCCCACTCCGCGCTGGGGACCGCGGGGCGCCGAGATGAGGGCGATCTTCCCAACCTTCTGCCCAAGCAAAGACGCTGGCCGTCGTCATCACAAATTGATAACTTCTCAGAGCCGGGGTGTCTGCCCGCTCCCTTCCCCTTGTTTCTCTGAGTGACTCGGCTAGAGCCATGCAGTCGAGGGGCAGAGCTGGTCCTTCCTTCTGCTTTCATGTCGCGTAATTGGGTTTTTTCAGTTTGCTTGTGTGCTGTGTGAGAGGAGACCTTGGGCCTGGCCCCCGGGGCACAGGCGCCTGGGTTGAGAAGGAGTGTCCCCCCCCTCCATTGACCTCAAGCACGTGCCCTCTTCAGCAAGGCTGGATAGGAAGCATCCTGACCACCTGGCAAGCCTACGAAGGGCATCAGCGCCGAGAAGGGAGAGGAACTGTGTGGGGTAACTGGAGGTGTTGCGGGGGAAACTGAGGCTAAAGGCCTTGAGGTCTTCTGCCGGGACGTGGTGCAGAAGGACCAGCGTGCGCGCTGGGCTCGGCCCCTGTCCGGGCCCTGCCCATGTCCTCACAATGCCAAATCTCACGGCGGCTGGCAGGAGTCTCCCTACAGCCGGCCCGGAGTCTCCCATCCCCGCTGTGGAAGAGACCGAGCTTTGAGTGGCCCAAACGCCTCTGAGCGCCAGCGGCTCGTACGCCAGTGCTAGGCCCCACAGAGGCTTTGCTCCCAGTCCCACCCCATATGAAAACCAGGACCCCTTTGCTGGTGATCCCAGTTGCCGGGCTGTGATGCAGCCCCCCTGACTGGGGACCCCGGGCCTTCAGTGCAGTGGGGTCTCCTCTGCCTAAAACAATAGAAATGAAGGGCAGTGGGATTCAGCCCTTCGATTCCACGCCTTCACCCAGGCCGGCGTTGGCCCCGAAGGGGTTTTCACTCTGCCAGAAAAATAACCAACGTCCCAAATGGCCAGGAGGTTTATTGTGTGAATGATTTCCTTCAGAAGTTCCCTTTTCCCACCCCTGACCCTCTCTGCACTTCTTAAAGAGGCAGGGGAAGGAAAAAAAAGCGGTGGTTTTTGTTTGGGACGGGGGTTAGAAAGGTTGAAAGGGCCACGCAGCCCTCTCGTAGGGGTGTCTTGTCAGGGCGCGGCGCGGAGGGCACAAACAGATCATAACCTTTGGATGGAAATGCGCTGGAGGGCAGAGATGAAAGCCTCCAAACAAATTAGATACATCTATGGGGGGTGCTCAACTGGAGAAAATTAGCATTTCTTCCTAATTGGAGTGCAGGGCATTCCAGTACAGGGTTTCATTACGGGGAGGAGAGGGCATTGGGCCTCTCAGGGGATTTTTTTTCTCTCCTCCTTATTTATTTCTGAGAGCTACAATATATTTGGGAGACATTCGGGGTGCAGGGGAGGGGTTTGGTCTGATTTAGGGTGTATATCACTTCTGGAACCTGCTCTTTGCACCTTGAGGCTTCAGACTCGAGCACGTCTCAGTGGTTCAGAGAAGGTTTGTAGGCTTGGTGAGAGAGGTGTGAGCGTTTGGACATGTGTGTGGACTGGGAAAAAAAGAAGCGGGTTATGTGAGTGGCCGGCATAGTCCTTTTGCTTTCTGCAGGCAGGTGTATTGGATCATCTCCAAGCGCAAAGGAACGCATGCCCGTTCACGGGTTACGCCTGGTCCGGGGTGGGATGATGCTGCGCAGCCAGCTCTGCAAATGAAAACCCTCCTGAGCACAAGATTGAGGGGGCTAGAATCATAGAAACATAGAAAATGGGGGTGGAAATGACCTCAGGGGGTCACATCTAGTCCGACCCCCCTGCTCCAAGCAGGACCAGCCCCAACTGCACCATCCCAGCCAAGGCTTTGTCTACCTGGGTCTTAAACACCTCCAAGGATGGAGACTGCACCACCGCTCTGACTAACCTATGCCAGTGTTTTACAACCCTCCTAGTGAGAGAGTTTTTCCTAATATCCAGCCTCAACTTCCCTTGCTGCAACTTGAGCCCATTGCTCCTTGTCCTGCCATATGCCCCCAGAGACCAGCCCAGCTCCAGCCTCTTTGCAGCCCCCCGGCAGGGAGGTGAAGGCTGCTATTCAATCCCCCTCGGTCTTCTCTTCTGCAGACTCAATCAGCCCAGGTCCCTCGGCCTCTCCACAGGACTCCAGATGTGGCCTCCCCAGTGCTGCACAGAGGGGAAGGATCACTGCCCTCCATCTGCGGGCACCGCTCCTACCCATGTAGCCCAGGATGCCGGTCGCCTTCCTGGCACCGAGGGCGCACTGCTGGCTCCTGTTCAGCTTCTTGCCCCCTGCCCCCCCAGGTGCTTTTCTGCAGAGCTGCTGCCCAGCCTATCCCCCCAGCCTGCCCCGGTGCAGGGGATCGCTCCCTCCTCGGTGCAGCACTTTGCACTTGTCCTTGCTGAACCTCATGAGATTTCTTTTGGCCCAAATAAGATAAACTGTAGGACCCTGGGATTGCAGGAAGCTGGCTAGTAAAGTGACCAGTAATGAGGCAAAGGTATGGGTTAGGGTGAGTTGTTCAAGGTTAGAGTAAAGTGGTACTTTACTTGCCCTAGGCCTGAAAGCCCATGCTTCACATGCTGAGGTTGGAGATCCAGCCTGGGACAAGGTTACGGAAGCAGGCTTTGAGCTTGGTCACTTGAATCTCCCTCAGCCAGAGCGCTGCAGTCACCAGTCTGTTAGTCTGGACCCAGCCAAGACTGTCAGTTTTGATTTAGATGGGGCAGACAACAGGCTTTGTGGATGTACAAGCTCCAGTCTGACCAAGCCTTAATGGGAAAGGTACTTGCATTGCAAGGTGCGGGGGGTGGGACTCAGTGATGGATGGGAACCATCCTAAATGCTGTAAAGCAAGTGTAAGAGGCAGGACCATGGTCCTCTTGTCCTAGCTGAAAGTCTTTCTCCTGAGAAACATGCTGGTTGTTGCAACCTGACAGCTACAGCCCCAGTAGAGGCTCAGATGATAAACTACTTAGTCTGGGTGGCTCCGTATGAAAGCAGACAAGCAAATCTACTTTGGGAGTTGCCTTCTGGCTCTGGTGCTCTGCTCGCACAATGTGCCTGGAGCAAGTTGCACGTTCGCGTGCCAGGGGAGTGAAATGCTGGAACAGAGTCCCCTCGCGCGGTGCTGCCAGCAGAAGCACGGCCTGTGCTGGAGAAAGCAATGCCACACAATCCCTCCCGAGCACGGTTCAGACTCTGGTTTCTCCCTCTCCCTTGAAGCCAGCAAGACCTCAAATTCAGACGCAGGGCACAGAACATGCTTTGACTTTGCGTCTGTGGAGACCAGCTCCGGTCCTAGATTGGTGTGGCAACCCTAGTGTAGATCAGAGGGACCGGGGAGCTGCGAGGCTGAGCTCTGAGGCTGACCCAAAAAGAGGGAATGAGACAGGCCTTTGGGGTTTCTCAGGAAAACTGTGTCAGGTATTTCCATGCTGAGCCTTCCTTCTGTGGGTGGGTGGAAGGGAGCCGGACGCCGGCATGCTGACTTGCGTCCTTCACGATGCCTCGTTCCCACGGCAGGATCTGTATAGGAAACCCGGACGTGAGCAGTGCAGTCGAGCTGACCGGCCTGTGGAGCAGCCACCTTCATACTCGACATCTTCGCACAGTCTCACGCAGCGTGGGTGCAGTTGGTCCAGTAAAAGACGGCACCAAAACCCCTCTTGCTTCTCATGGATTCCCCAGACTGTTGTAGCCATGAGGACGCTTCAGCCCTGCTGCGCTGCTGGCACTGCGGGTTCTGGTCACTGAATAATTTGGGCCCAGGTATTAGGTTCAGCCTTTCTAATGTCGTCTGCCCCATCTAATTAGTAAACCCTTGCCCTCTTCCCCTTGAGATTGCTGTACATGCTTCATTTAAGCCCTCCCTGTCCATCAGAGAGGGTTTGAAATGAGTCCCTGCTATGGTTGGTAGACACGGGCTGCTAATGAGGAGAGAGAGCCCATTTCCTCTCAGGAGAGAGGGTTGTGCCAAGGTGATGGATGGCCTTGGAGATTTATTAGCCTTGGGTGGGGGCAGGCCGGGGGCCGAAAAACCCAACAAAGCAGCTTGCTTCCATCAAAAAAAGAAAGCAAAGAAAAACCCAGCCATCCCCTGTGTCCACCCGCTTCCTCCCTCTCCCCCAAAAGAGAGAGACATCTACGAGATGATCAGAAGAAGCAATTAGCGGATCAAAAAACGTAGCACGGGACTGCCCTGGGATTCTTACTCCTGACGGCTCAAAGTGAAGTGCAGGTGCATGGCCTCTTGCACCTGTGCTGTGTCACTCTCTGCTTGGCACGCTGAACGAGGGCTGGGGATGCTGCAGGGCTCGTTTCCTCAGGCGTTCTCGTCCAAGTCGTCCCTCTTGTCCCGTGCATCAATCATTAGGGCTGCCTGGTCCAGAGCCATCCGTCTTTCACCCCCGGCCTTGCCAGGATTCTGGATCTCGGGGCACAGACCTGAAGGGAGCTGGGAGAGCCGCACCCCACACGTGGAAGCCATAATCTGTACCGCCTTTCCTCTTGAGATGTTTAAAGACCTTGAGAACTAGAGCTCGTGGAGGTCACTAGCACAGTCAAGTCTTGGAGAAAGGTAGGATCGAGGGGTTTGAATGCAGGACTCAGTCAGGAACTCCTGATTCGTGGTCCCAGCAATGATGCTAGTTTCGTCTGTTATAGCAGAGGAGCTAGTCACAGAAATCAAAAAAGACAATGAGGGCTGGAAGGGAGCTCAGGGGGTCACATCGAGTCCAGCCCCCTGCTCCAAGCAGGACCAACCCCAACTACAGCATCCCAGCCAAGGCTTTGTCAGGCCGGGTCTTGAAAGCCTCCAAGGATGGAGATTCCCCCACCCCTCAGGGTAACCTGTTCCAGTGCTTTACTGCCCTCCTCGTGAGAGAGTTTTTCCTAATATCCAACCTCAACTTCCCTGGCTGCAGCCTGAGCCCATTGCTCCTTGTCCTGTATCTGCCCCCACTGAGACTAGCCCAGCTCCGTCCTCTTCGCAGCCCCTCGGCAGGGAGGTGAAGGCTGCTATCAAATCCTGCCTTCGTCTTCCCTCCTCCAGACTAAAACTCCTGAGTCTCTGCTTCGCTGGACTTCTTTTTCCCGAGCTGTGAAGGAGGAGTAATTACTTTGCAGAACCATGTCCAGGACTCAAATCAAATGGAGAATAGCCCTTGTTGGGTATGGTTTGAAGGCCTGGGCAGGTGAAAAGCCAAGTGCTAGTGGGGAGTGAATGTTTTATAGGCAGCAAAACTGGGGCAAAAGATACTTTTAAGCTAGTTGGACTAAAGGTACCAGCCAGGAGTCTGACCCCTAGTCCATTTCTGACCTTGATGTGTTGCTGCCTTTCAATCAGAGGAGGGCTTGCATGGGATGATAGGACTGCCGATGAAGGAGGATATCTTTAGAGTGCCAGAAGAGATGGGTGAAGGCTGGTGTGCTATGTTGGCATCAAGAGGGGAGAAATGATTGGTGACAATGAATGGGGAAGGCTGAATTTGGGCTCAGGGGAACAGGGGTCTGTCCAGCTGGAGGAAGAGCCAGAGGCTCTTTCAACTCCTAAAATACCTGCCATGTAGAAATCCAATAGATGTGACTGCTGCCGTTGATTTCTGGGGTCGAGTAGCCATGAACAGGCTGATTCAGGGGGCTCTGCTCTTGGCCAGTGATAAATTAGGAGCTAATGGGTCAGAGCAGAGTTCACGTGCTGGCAGCCCACGGAGGCTGCAGATTCCCCGGGGTCCTTCCAGGGTCCGCAGAGAGGCGGCCTGAGCTGATATTCTCTGCCGTGCTATATTACACCTGACTCCATTACAAGGACATCTAGAGGACTGCAGAGTCAGACCCTCCCAAGCTGGGAAAGGTCCACGAGGAAATGGCCTGTGCAACCTTAGTTCGACCACCGTGCACGTGTGAGTTAGGCTATGGCCTCTAATTGTGGTGCCGCACACTCTTATTTCCACGGCTCTGTTCTTTGCAGGGGGGCCGGCTCTGGGTGTCTGTCCTGATGGAGGCTGTCTCTTGTCCTGCTTGCTTTGTTGCACAAGTTATGGGAGCGAAGCAGGCAGAAGCTGGGATCGTCTCACAACAAAGGCTGACCGATGTCCTGGAGAACTGGACCTCTCCCTCCCCCTGCTCTAGCCCAGGGTGCTGGGGAAGCTGCTTAATCTAGCATCCTTCAT
The DNA here is from genome assembly GCA_030014935.1 of Caiman crocodilus. Lineage (NCBI taxonomy): Eukaryota > Metazoa > Chordata > Crocodylia > Alligatoridae > Caiman > Caiman crocodilus. Next base: position 25,533,434 of record JAGPOW010002742.1, on the reverse strand, counting down.
TTTCTGGGTGCCCAGGGCCTGGCTTGCCCTGAGCATTCACAGCTCTGTCTGAAGTCCGCGGGTTGGGCTTTGTACAGAGATCGTGCTGCTTGCTGCTACAGCCTCTGTGGAAAACCAGATTAGCAGATGCTTTTGACCACAGCCTGTCCGTGTACCAGTGCTGCCTCTTTGAAAGGAGCAGTCTGCACCTCCCTGACCTTGCAGGGCTTTGGGTTCATTGTCACAGGCTGCGCAAAGCACCAAGTTGCTCTAGTCGGAGCCTCGGAAGCCTGGTTGTGGAGGCAGCGCTGGATTAGTGCGCAGGATCCAGGGTTTGGGACTGTGTGTGTTTAAACATACGGTGGACCAGCCGCCTGCGAAGGAGTCCTGGCCAGACTGTGCGGAGATAAGCCTGGGCTGTGCCTGCAAGGTGACACGAGCAAGGAATAAAGCAAGGTGACACGAGCTCCCCCAGTTTGAGCGCTTGGTCCACAGCGTTCCTGGTCGCCGAGATCCTCAGAGCAAGCCGAACAGTCAGATTGTGCTGCGCGGCGGCGTATCGACCCCGGCGCGGGTCATCAGCAGGGCCAAAACCTTTTGAGCCACCCACAGACCTTTGCCTCTTGAGTTGAGGGAGCCGCTGATAGCAGTAGTAGGTTGTCATCATCTTCGTGAATTGGCACTAGAGGGAGATGAGGCCGGCGCTCTGCCGGTGGGTTTCTCTGGGGTTTGACAGCAGAGGATGGCGATGCTAGAGGTGCCCTCGGAGATCAGGATGAGCGTGTGGTCCCGTCGCCGCCGACTCTTCCCTTCCGTTCAGATCCAGTTAGCACGTTCGTTCTGGTTTCCACGTCCCAATCTCTTCCACCAGTCCCAGGCTCCTTGTCCAGCTGTTCCTTGTCCTCCCAGCTCCTTGTTACCACCTCCCTTCCTCAGCCAGTCCCTTCTTCCCACTTGGTCCTCTCCCACCCCTGCTAACCTAATCCCACCCCCCAGCTCTTTGTCCTTTGTCTGGGGTCTCTTTATTCGACGAGGCTGGTTCTCCCTTGGTCCCAGTCTCTGCTCTGGCACATCTGATCTCAGTCCTTCCCCCGACCTACTCCCCTTTTACAGCCAGTTCAGATGGTCTTCCCTCTCCTCAACCAGCGGGTACAGCTTTTATCCTCTCTGCTTTCAAGCCAGGACACTTCCTCTTCTCTGGGTCCAGCTGGAGGGTCTTGCTGGAAGAGATGGGCTCCCTGATTTCAAGCTGGCATGGCCTGCAGCAGCCCAGAGCTGTAGTTGCAAAGAAAAGCCTCATAGGGTAGATGCTGGGTTATATCCAGTGTGGACAGGTCCTTGTGACTGAGAAGACGGAGGGGGATTGAACAGCAGCCTTCACCTCCCTGCCGGGGGGCTGCAAAGAGGACGGAGCTGGGCTGGTCTTACTGGGGCAGATACAGGGCAAGGAGCAATGGGCTCCGGCTGCAGCCAGGGAAGTTGAGGTTGGATATTAGGAAAAAACTTTCTCCCTAGGAGGGTGGTGAAGCACTGGGACAGGCTGCCCCCAGAGGAGTTTGGGAATCTCCAGCTGTGGAGGTGTTGAGGACCCGGTTAGACAACCGGGCTTGGCTGGGATGCTGTAGCTGGGGCTGGTCCTGCTTGGAGCAGGGGGTCGGACTAGGTGACTCCTGAGCTGCCTCCCAACCCTGGTTGTCTGTGATTTCGTAACCGTCAGCTGCTACAAGCTCAGAGCAGAACGTGTGAGCATTGCAGTTTCTGTGGCCAGAGTCCACAACTTCGCTAAATTTGGGGGGGTTTTCTCAGGGGCAGCAGTAGCCCCAGCCCTGACCTCATGGCTGTTCAAATCTCCCCTCTTGGGGCCTCTAGAGCTTTTCAGCCCAGGTCACCACAGCGCGACTTGGGCAAAACACTTGCTCCTGTCTTGTTCTCAGAAATGACTATGGCTGAAACCTTTCAGAAACTGTCTGGCCTGGGGTAGACATCCAGCTTGGCATATTTCGAGCCATCTGGTTAAATTTTGGCACGGTCTCACCTGCTCAGAACAGCATCTATTGACAGGAAGCATCAAGCATCGTTAACAGTAGGCGATGCTGCCTTTGGAGGTCCCGTCCAGCCCTACTTGTCTAGGAGTCTGTGATTCACCCAGCTGCGTAGGCCACCTCCACGCTGCTCCACAAAGCAGTGGAAGCGGAAGGCGGCTGCATCCTCGTGCTGTCCAGGTGCCTGTCTTTCTGAGTTGGGAGACAAGCTCTCGGTGGAGGGCCTGTCCCGGGTACGGCAGCTTTCTAACGGTGTTGCCATCGTGCCCTGGGTTGTTGGTAGGACCAGACCTCTAGCAGGGGTGGGGGTACGGTGTAAAGTTGCTGGCTGTAGAGCATGCTGACTGCATTTTCTTGGACAGAGGTTGGCAGAGTCGCGCAGTCCAGCTCTTCCCTGGTGCTGTGGCAGGAACCTGTTTTTGGCATCCAAACTTGATCTCAAGGAGACTCTGGTTGGCGGCTCCCTCCTCATCCGTGCCCTGAAACTTCGAACAGCCATTCCTGTTGAAGTTAATGAGCTGTTTTGACTTTCAATTTAGACTGACCCTACATCTTGGTCTAAATGTCTGTCTTGACATTTTGATCACAGAAATGCTGCCGTCCTGATCATGATGGGGCACCTGAGATGGGGGCTGTCCTAGCAAAAAGGGGATGCTGTTAGGAGCGTGCCGCGGCTAAGCTCCGCAGCACCGGTGGAAGAGGGAAGCTAGGGCTGGTCGGGTCGGAGCAGGACAACTTGGGCAGTGATTTCGTGGCTCGGTTGAACTCAGACGAGGCTTTGCTTTCCTCCTCCACAAGATGCACCTGTGTCTCCATGCCTCACCGTCCCAGGATACTCCTCTGTATGTGTATATATAGAAGTGCGTGTGCCTGTGCGCGCGCGCATGTAATGTATACGCACACTTATCACCTTTAACCTCTCCTGTTGTTTTGCTCCCTAAGACCCTCTTTGAGCCTTATTCTTTCCCTGCTGGATAAGAATAACTCCTTGAGACTCCATCCGGGAGCGGCGGGGATGCTGTCAGGCACAGGAGCGGAGTCGAGCCCTCCGACTCCAGCTGACTGAATGTTTCCCCCGCAGACCTGGCGTTAGGACAGCCACCGTTACGTTGCGTACGAGTCGCTGCCCGGCACTTCCCCCTGTGTCAGGGACACGGAGCAGACAGCAGTAGCTGGGCACAGGAAATTGTCCTCCTGGAAATCCTCATAAATGTATTTTTTTACTTGGGGGGTTTTTGGGGTCAGAAGTGTTTCCCGAAAGAGGGGAATTTTGCCAACCCCCCCTCCCCCAGCAAACAAATAGACCCCAAACAAAAGTGTGTTCTGGGGCAATGGGAATCTTCCCTGTCAGCTTAAATGGAAACGTTCGGGGGCTTTTGGAGGTGCTTTGGCAAACTCAGGAACCATCATTCCTCCCCTTGGTTTTGTTTTGCTGAGTCCAGCACGTCTGAGGGGAAAGGTCTGTCCGCGCTCCTAGACTGCTTTGAAAGAACACTAGAAATCCGGTCCCTTACCAAAGCCGAACGAGGAGGGGGAAAGCTGCCAAAGTTGCAACCCTGAGTATGGAAAACCACATGATATTAAACAAAACGGTTGGCTTTTCTTTGCACAATTCTCTCCTGATGCTTTCCATCACTGCCTCTTCTCCCTGACTGCGAAGGTCGGGGACTTAAGCCTTGTTTAATGCAGATCGGGGAGTCTCTGCTTGAATAGCGAAACCCAGCTGGTCCATTTTCCCCTCCGTCTCTGTGCCCTCTCGGTTCCTGGTTCTCTGGCACCAGCAGGAAGCTCTTGGCATTGATTTAACAGACGAGGAGACTCGATTAGATGTTTGCCCTCCTGGTAACACTGACTTCAGCGAGTGCCGGGAACGTGCAGTCAGCTGGGTCCGTCCCTGCACTAGGCTCTGCAAGAAGGATGGCGTAGAGTGTGCGCTCCTCCAGAGTTGCGTTGTTTCGGGTCATGCTGCTAATCATCCAGCTCGATTCCCAGGGTCCTCCCTCACCCGCCAGCAACGCCGTGCTTGCTGGACCATGCGTCAGGTGCCTCTGCCCCCCAGCTGGAAGAGCTGCAGGAGTGTTGCAGGACAGACTGCGGTTCCTTTCTCCTAGGCCGTGCCTCATCTGTCCTCCGCACCCCTGGTATGGGGCGTTCTGAGTGAGCCTGACTTGCCCGTGCCAACACTCAGGAATTGCATGGATGTGCAAGAGGACATGCTTTGAAGGCCTCTTTCCTCTCCCCACCTTCCCCACTGGTCCGTGGGGCACGAGTGCTCCGTCTCCAGCCTGCCTGAACGGCCGCAGGGATGCTTCTTGGGGGGGTTAGCACGAGGAGGGGCTTCTGCTAGACAGGGGCTGGGCTTTTGAGTCGGGGCATTTTTTTGGGGGGGGGGTCAGACTAGTCGGGGTCATTGGCCCAGATGGTTAAAGCTCCATCACTTAGCAAGTCCGTTCCATGTAGGAAAGACCAACACGTCTCAGAGAAACAGCCTGGCTTGTGGATCTGGGTTGGAGCCGCTTTGCAGCTTATCTGCCGTGACTGTCACTGAGTCCCGTAAAGCAAGGACAGTGCTCGGAGGAGCCCATAGCGGGGGGGCCTTTGGACCCCAACCCTAAACAGCACCAGCAGAGCCGGAAGGAGGGAAGACCCCGGCCAGCCTGGGGAGCTGGAAGATGATCTCTGCCCCAGCTCACGGGGGTGGCTTCAGAGTCCAGTCCCTGAGCCACAGGCCCGTCTGCAGAGGTTGCAGGTCTTTGCACAGGGGAGAGCAGGCTGCAGGCCGGAATTTCTCTCCTTCCCCTTCCTCCACTCTCTCTTCTCTGCTTCAAGGGCAAGATGCTTCATCTTGAAACAGGCAAACTCTTGATGGAGGCTGCGGTGCCGTTGGGGCCGCTTGGCAGCCAGCTCCTCCATGCTCTTGGTGTTTCCACCTCTTTTCTTGAGGTGCGCCCCTGAAGGGCTCCTCCAGCCCGCTGCACGCTCCTCGGTCTTCTCCTTTGCCCCCTTATTTTCCAGGGCACACAGGCCGGGGTCAGGCATGGACAGCCATGGGAGCGTCCAGCCTCGAGGTGCCCCGGCCGGCCCGTCCTATCCCAGCCCTGTCGCCTCCTCTGCCTCGGGTCCCCCGAGAAGCCTTTGTGCAGGGTTCCCGCGCGGGGTGCCCTCCCCGGCATCCCCCGCCGTTCAGTGGCGCTGCCTGAAAGACCCTCGGCTAATTACGCCAGGCTGAAAATTACCACTTTGGCACGTCCCCCCGCTGCTGGGGCCAGTTGTGCGGGACGTCGTTAGAGGGAACAAAGCCCCCCCGCCGAGCGAGGCCAGCCCCAAGTGGGAAGCTCCAGGTAGGAGCATGGAGTGAAGGGAATAATTACCAGCTTCTCCAGGTGAAAGCCCCGTTAAATTTCAATAAGCCAATTAGAGCTGGGGGGGACCACAGGACAGGGACACCCCCGCCCCAAGAAGCGATTCCCACCAGGTAATTAGCAGAAAGCATTTGGGATGAGGAGTCCTGAAGCGGCTGCTTAGAAGCTGCCCCCTCCCCACCCCTCTTCCCCTTTGCTTTTCTCCTGGGGTGGGGAGAAGGCTGACAAAACCCCTTGGTTTCAAGGCCTGGTTCCCCCAGCTCTTTGTGTGGCCTGAATGTGCTGTGGGGGGGTGCGAGGGGAACATGACAATACAGAAAAAGGAATCGCTGGAGCTTTACACCTGGGCAGGCTTTGAAGGGAAGAACAAACCAAACCCCAAGGCTGTAATTCAGAGCCTTTTCTAAGGCTGCCTGTGTGGCCCCTGGGGGCCACGGAGGCAGGAGGGGGACCGGGTGCAGGGGGTGCACCCGCAGCGGGCACAGGAGACGCGGCGCGGGAGGTGCAGAGCTTGTGCGAGATGGGTGCTGGGTGCGGAGGGATGTGGGGCTGTGAGTGAGCTCTGCCTCACCCCATCGGGGGGAGCGAGAAGCTTGGCAGGTGTCTGACCGGGGGCTCCACACTGCTGCCTTTCAGACGGAGCACAGGCCGTTCCCTTTGGGAAGGAAGAGGAAAGAGGGGAGCTCGGGTTGTCAGGTCCAGGAGGCTCAGGGGGTATGTGGAGTCCTGCTTTCACAGTGCCCAGACGAAGCTGGGGAGTCAGTCCTGAGAAAGGAGCAGCCTGTACGAAGGCTGGCGTTTGCCTGGCGGAGAGCAGAGCCGGGAGGTGACTAGGGCTGGGGTTGACGTCTTGGGGGCCTTCCCAGCCCGTTCCCCAGCTCCCGGGGCCAAGGCCAGTCTTTAGCTTAGTTAGTCTCAGGGCGGCTAGGATCTGGAACCAACTTCCAAGGGAAGCGGTGCTAGTGCCTACCCTTTGGCTACCGGTCCATCCTTTCAGGCACAAGCCTTTAACGCGGAGCGGAAAGTGTTGCAACGTATGACAGTCAAGGAGCAGAGTGCCAGGTAGGCTGGCAATGAGACGCACTCCTTCACCTTGAATGGGGCTTCCCAGCCAAGTGCCACGACTTCGTGGTCCAGCCGGAAGCCGGAGCGGATTCCTCTGGCGCAGGTGCAATTCTTGTGTTCTTAAAATGAAACCAGGAGGCGGTGGGTCTAAAATGAACAAGAGCGAGTGCCTTTTCACGCAGCGTCGAGTCCTGGGGCTGTGAGGGTGGAAGGGATCTGGGGAGGTTGCATCTAGTCCAGCCCTTGCCTGAGACAGGATCAGCCCGGTGCCAACCACCCAGGTTTCCTGCTCCGTTGGCGGGGTTTCTGTACATGCTGCCCAACCCAACACCCAGTGAAGATCTCGAGTGTGGCTCGGTTAAGAGTGTGCGTTTCCAAATGCAGTAACATATCTGAAAGAGGATTGCGGGGAGGGATTAGCTGCCGAGGGCAGGGGTAAGGAGTAGCAGGGCTGGGAGGCAGAGGTGGAGTGGCAGAAGCAGAGCGTGGGTCGAGGCACAGCCGGAAATCCTTTCCCCAGCCTTGGGGATATTTGAGACCCCTCGGTGCTGTGAGAGGGGGCGGGATGCGGAGGTGCCCCTAGGTAACGGCTATTCCATGCAGGAGACGTTAACTCCTGCAGAGCAGCTCAGAGGCGTGATCCTGAAGCCTCCCGTCCCGCCGATTACCCGACTCCGCTTGTGTTGCACGTGGCAAGACTCTTCTGCCAGGAGCAGCAGGTTTCGTGAGGGCTGGTCCCAAGGGATGTGGGGGGGTCCCGTCACCCAAGATCCTGTCCAGTGGGATTGCTCTAGTGCGTCGTCCTGTCTCAAAGGCCCACACACAGGTGTGTGTGAGGGGAGGGGTGGGAGTGCAGAGGATGCTCTGAACTGGAGCAGGAAAACACTGGCAGTATTGCAGCCCGTCAGCTTTGGACTCCACATTTGCTCTTGGAAACTTCCTGCTGCATCCTTGGCAGTGCAGGGGACTGCCAGCAGGTACGGGGCCGTGCGCTCCCCGGAGCAGCGGGCTGTCCCGGAGCAATGGCTGAGGACGACCGAGCTCCGAGTTGGCGCGGGCTGGGCGAGACGGCTCGGGTGTGAATTCCCAGCGGAAGCTCTTTGTGCCCTGAGACTGGAGGCATGAGGGTGTTTGCTAGTCAGCCGGTGGGAACAGCGCTGGGATCCAGTCCCACGCACGACCGGGAGTCTGGCCCGGCACCTTGGAGAGCGCGAGGGGCAGGGGACGAGCGGTGAGGAGGTCAAGACAACACTGGCTGCCGTAAACCAGGCCGGGTACAGTGAGGTGAGCATTCCCGCCCAGACCAGCCTGGAGCCCGACCTTGGATGAGAGGCGGCTCTGTTCCACCCAGGCCTGGGCGCGACGGCGTTTCCAGCCTCTCCACAATGCTCTTCTCAGTGCAAAACGGCCAGCCCCGCTTCCTGGGGACCCGCTTCGCAGCCCCCCGTCGGGCAGTGGGCTGCGTGCCAGCGGTGCTTGGCCTGGCTCTCCCCGCCCGTGTCACCGGCGCGGCTGGGCGGGGGGACGCGGTTGTAAATTTGGAGAGCTCTCTCGGCCTCCTTGCACGCGCTCTGGGAGTCCCAGAGAGGGTGCCCGCGGGGACTGGGCCCGGCGCTTCTCTGAGCTCCTCTGTGCACAATTTACGAGGCATGTCAGAGCACGGCGCGGCCCCGGCCCGGCTCGTGGCTGTGGAAATGTTGCCCACAGGAGCCTAGGGCTTCAGGGAGCGCGGCTAACAGGCCTCTCATTTGCTGGGCTGTTTGCAGGACAGGCCGTGCCTTTCGTCACCAGCCGCCACCGCCCTTTGATGATAAACGGCGCAGGAGCACGTTGCCAAGCACATCAGATTTCGCGATTGGTACAGATGGGGGGCAGGTCTGCAGCGGAGACGGTGTGGCCTTCTTCCTTGGATCTCTCAAACGTATTTTAACAACTAGATTCGACCTCCGCCGCTCTGCTTCTCTAGCATTTCTGGGAGCAAAGCTGGACCCCGGGGCGTTGTCAAGTGGGACGAAAGGGTGCGGGGGCTGTTGCGTTGGAGGAGGGGGTCACAACTGGACTGGGATTGTGGTGCTTTGGCAGAACGGGGGGGAGCTGGGCTCTGCCAGGTCAGAAGTGCCCTGGCACAGCTTGGGAGGGCAGTGCGATGGCGCCTGCCTGTGGTGCTCTCAGCCCCTCCGTGGTGCTCTCTTCTCCTAAACAGGGTTTTTCCCCTTCTGTACAAGAGACGTGTTGCTTTGCAAACAGCAGCTGCCCAGACTTCAGGGCAGCCCTTCGTCCTGTCGGCACCTACACAAACGACCAGAGCTTCGGCACGTCCCGTCTGCTGGGCATGCTCCCTGCCGGGAGGTGACAGGCAGGTGGGCCAGGGCAGGGTCCCCAGGGGCTAGAAGAGGGATATGCAGTCCCATTTGCTCAGTCTCCCTCTTTCTGGGGCTTCCAGCAGTTGGAAGCAGGATGGCACGTGGGACAGCGTTACCTGATGGGCTCTCCCTGCTGTTTTCAGTAGCAAAACCTGCATCGACCTTACTGGGACCCATGGTGACTGGGCTTGTTCCACTCTTGATGACTGGTGATGGAAATCCCTTCTGTGCCACAAACTTGGCCACTCTCTGCTGCCAGAGGATTTGTTCTCAAGCTGCCTGTGCTTCTGCAGGGGGCACGTCCTGACGCCCTTTCTTGCACAGTCTCATTACCTGAGCCCCCGTGCACCTGCTGGGTGGAGCAGACTGGCAGGTCCTCCGATGTGTTTAGGCGCCCAACTCTCTCTCATTTATTTCTGTGGGCACCCAGTGGATGTTTAGTTGTGTCTGAGGATTGCGCAAAGCCCTTCCAGCGTTTTCATCAGCCATCCTTCAATGCGAGGGTGGTCTCCACCGTGGCTCATTGATGGGTCTCAAGGTGACGCAAGAGTCCAGTCCTAGAGCCACAGATCCATCCACAGGAGTTGCAGGTCTTTCTGCAGTGATGGGGGATGAGCCTCCAGCTGCTGAGACCCCCTCCAAGGTCCCCCAGCTCCGGACTGGATCTAGTGGCTGCCTGGACCAGATGCAGCACGCAGGCCGTAGGTCTCTGACCCTGCCCCAAGTGATGGAGGAGGAGGTGGGCAGCAGCACGTGCACATTGCATCTTACATCGGTGTTGGTTTCTTAGGTAGGTCCTTGGGTGCAGCCCTGCAATAGGGGAGCTCTGTTCCAGCCTGCTGCATAGCACATGCACAGGCAGAGGTGCAGAGTCCTCCGCACCGATCTCCTGGCAGGATGGAGCCCAGGGCATGCTGCTCCCCTGTCACACGTGGCTGTTGGATGTGTTGCTGGTGTGAGCAGCACCCAGTCCTGCCTCTCAGCCCAGCCTGGTCTGCACACACTTGGTTTTTCAGCTCTCTGTGCCAAGGCAGGTGCTACTCCCCGCTCCCAGCCATGGGAGCCCTGGAGCCTGCCTCCCTCAGCACTCTCCATCCACCCCAGCCATTGCTTCTCTTTGCTCTGACTTCATCCTAGTGAAGGAAAAGCAGAGCTTTTGGATTGTCCAGTCCAAAGGAATCGGACACGTGCTTGGAGGAAAGAGGCATTGGCTGCTATTGAGCCGGGAGTGCGGGCACGGCCTCTGCATCAGACCAGCCTGGACCTTGAAGGCTGCAAGGGAGAGAGGAGCAGGGAAAACCCTGCTGGGACCCAGCCACTCTCCCTTCCAGCCTCTGCGCTCTGCCACCACGTGACGCGGGAGATGGGCAAGACGGCCTGAAGGCCTGAGCCGGTCAGTGGCAGCTCTTATATTCTTATGAGCTAATCCGCAAAATGGAACAATGCTGATTTAGGCCTGAGCCGGCAAGCGGCATCACCACCCCCCTCCTGCTGTGCTGTGTGCATTGGCCCTGTTGGAAACGCTGCGTGTTGGAGTCCGCGGCACAGATTCCCCCCCGTTCCCCTGCGACCTTCTCCCAGTGCTGCTGCTTTGCAGCTGCTTCCCCCCCCATCCCTGCACCAAGTTTGTGTGACCTCAGCCCTCCCGGGCACGGTAGGAGTTGCCTCGCATAACGATGTCGAGGGCTGAGGCAGCGGCGAGAGGATGGGACACGTTCTAACGATTCGCCCCAGCAGGCTGTGCATGGGGTGGGGGGCGCGGGGAGGACGGGATGTCGTGGCGGGGGCCCCACAGGTGCCGACAAAGACTTTGACCTTTGCTGCTATAATATCAGTGTTTCACAGGCAGGGCGGTTCGGTAACCCACTTTCAGCCCATCAAAAATTGATTTAATTGCAATTTTTTCCCCCAATTAGGAGCACTGAAGCTTGACTAATTGGAGTAATAGAGAGTAATAAGGCTCCGATAAAAAGCCTTCCTCTGCCTCCTTTGTATCTTGTGTCATTGCCTGTCAGAGGTCAGAGAGCTTGCATATTCTATTAGGCCGAGTTGCCTTCATTTGGACAAATTAGTTTACCCAACAGTAATTAAAATGCCAGTGCGGGTCGGGGAGAGCTGAATGCAATTGATGGGCACGTTGGTGAAGGGGTTGACAGCTCTGGTGGCCTCCCTTGCTAGAGCGTGTCGGTGCTGAATCAAAGGGTACGCTACCCCGGGCCCGCGCGGGTCCTCTGTAGCACCGCGCGCCGCAGCCCCGCTCCTCCGCGCTCGCCGCCCCGCGTTCCTTTCTGTTCCACCCAAGTCTGTTGTCTCCCGTCCCCGCGCCGGCTCTCTTTGTCACTGGGTTGCCAGCCCCTTCTGTCTGCCCCCCGCCTTCCCCGCTCCCAGCTGCCGAGCAATAACCGCTTTGTTTCCCGGCTGGATGATTCTCCATGTGCAATCATCTCCAAAACCTGACGGCGATGCTGGATCCCAGGCCACGGGGCGGTGGGGCCGGGAGCTCTCACGGGACAGCTAGATTCAGCTCTTTGGGTGCTCGGAGTCTGCAGTGGGACGGGGAAGCGACCTCTGCACCGGGCAGGGGTGGGCATCGGTGGCGGGCGAGACAAAGGTTAGGTTTGGATGCTGGGAAGGACTCGAAATGTCTTAGCGGTGCTTGAGTGTCTGGGGGTGGTGCTGGGGTGGACGAGGAGAAGGGATGTCTGCCTCCGTATGCGCCAGGAACCCCAAAGCTCTGCAGACGCTGTGCTGGATCCACCTCTGGGACCTTTCCACAGCGATGCTCCGTGGCCGTTCGGACCGATTAGCCGAGGCCAGCGTGGGAGTTGAGAGGCAGGGTGAAGCCATCCGAGCTGGAGCTTAGCCCGGGCACTCCGGGAATTGCCCGCCGCGCCAAGGGATCCCAGGAGACGACTCCTTGAGCAGGGAGCGCAAAGGGCCTGCTGTCTTGGGCTCGAGTTTGGAGCTAGATTTCTGGGAGAAATCTGTTTCTCCCCGTCCAAAATAACCTGCGTTGGGCGCACAATTTTCAGGAGAGTGTGATCCAGGAGGATGGGCATGAGGTTGGTCTCGTGTTGTCAGGGCTGATGGCAGTTTTATGGAGAGTTTAGAGGATGGCTGGTTTGGGCAGGGCTGATCCTGCCTCGGGCAGGGGTCGGACTAGATGTGCACTCTGGAGGTCCCTGCCCTCCCCGTGGCTCTAGGATTTCTCTATCATTTCTACAAAGCTTGTGGGCTCCACTTTAAAAAAAAAAAATAAGCAAGATTTGTTGGAAGGAGAAACCCCCCGTTTGACAGTGGTGGTTGGAGTCTGATCCGATTTCCTCAAGGGCAAAAGATGACAAAAGAGGAGAACGGGAAGTTGCAGCTTCTGGTCAGGTGCCATGTCTTGCTTTCAGCCTCGCTGCTGGAGAAAAGCAGGCAGCGAAGGGTCTTGCCAGGCGCTCCAAGACTGCAGAGCTGGACCAGCACTGGGCTGCTTTAGGGAAATGGCCCTTAGCCACGTGTCCCGTGCTGGGATCACTGCAATGGTGTAGAAGAAACTCCTTAAACTCCTGTTTAAACAGAAGCTGCAAAAGAGGGAAGAATTTTAGTGGGGAAGCACAAGCCCGGTATGGTGGGGCTGGGCAGGACGCAGCTGTGGCAGATGGAGATGGGATGTCTCCTTGGCTGTCCTCTCGCCTTTGGGTTGCCAGGACTGGAGCCGTGATCATGGTGGGCTCCATCCTAGGAACCCAGGATGGGCCAGCTCGCTCCTTTATGTATGTGTACTGTGTCCAGCTGTGGGCCCTCCACGACAGAAAGGATGTGGACACATTGGAGAGAGTCCAGTGGAGGGCATTGGAAATGGTTGTGGGCTGGGGGACAGGACTGGTGCGGAGAGGCCGAGGGACCTGGGCTGACTGAGTCTGGCGAAGAGAGGACTGAGGGGGATTGAATAGCAGCCTTCACCTCCCTGCCGGGGGGCTGCAAAGAGGATGGAGCTGGGCTGGTCTCAGTGGGGGCAGATACAGGACAAGGAGCA
>JAGPOW010002742.1:25509914-25520499 GCA_030014935.1 Caiman crocodilus | reverse complement strand
GCCTTCACCTCCCTGCCGGGGGGCTGCAAAGAGGATGGAGCTGGGCTGGTCTCAGTGGGGGCAGATACAGGACAAGGAGCAATGGGCTCAGGCTGCAGCCAGAGAGGTTGAGGTCGGATATTAAGAAAAACTTTCTCATGAGGAGGGTAGTAAAATACTGGAACAGGTTACCCAAAGAGTCTCCGTCCCTGGAGGTGTTTAAGGCGAAGGTAGACAAAGCCTTGTCTGGGATGATGTAGTTGAGGCTGGTCCTGCTTTGAGCAGGGGATTGGTCTAGATGTGACCTGAGGTCCCTCCCAATCCTAATTCGTTCAATCTACTTCCAGAAGAGTTTTTCTAGCCTCGCTGCCCTTCTCTGAATGACCTTCATTGCTGCTATATCTGCTCGGGGCAGAGTCATCACCCTGGTGCGTGGTTTCCAGATAAAGCCTCACCGCAGGCACTACAAATTCCCACCTCATTCCCTGTGCCTCCAAATGCTCTCTCTTGACTGTGGAGCTCTTCACTGAGGTGCACGTGGGGGCCGCCAAGTTCAAGCGGTTGATTTAAAGTCTGGGAATTGTTTTTCTCCTCTCCAGCGTGTGTCATATTGCCTTTACCCCTGTTATAGTTCATTGACCATCACGTGACTCCTTCCCCCAGCACTGATTCTGCTCCAGGCCAACGGGCCAGATGAAGAGGCCTCAGGACTGGAGCCCTCTCTGTGCCGACTTCGGCTTGTCGCCTCCTGATCTGCAGGTGTTGAGTCTGCACGAGCTCCCTTTGCTCTCTGGCCTTCAGCCGTCCCTCCCTCTGACCCCTGGATGGATTCTGAGAACCGAGAAAGGTTCAGAGAGCTCATCCCACCAGAATGAAATACTTCCAACGTAAGAATAACCCCATTTTTAATAGCACGTTCCGTGACAAAACGGAAAAGATACGGAAGACTAAACAGTACAGATAAGGTGCATCAAGCAGATGACTAAAATACACAAAGTGCACATTTATCTCAAGGCGTAGTGGTCTTATTAATATTTGAAGGCAATTTAATCTTCAAGTTGCTAAGTCCTAAAGTCTTAAAAAGCATCTAACAGGTGGCCCACTAGTTGGAGACAGGACCTTCATACCTCAAGTCAGTCCCAAGGTCACGGTGAGTGTTGGAGCACCTTAGATGCTGTAACAGCCTTCCTCCACCCTGCCCTGTTTGGCTAGCTTTGCACGCTCTGCCAGCTGAAGCTTTGTCTAGTCCTTAATATTGGTTCCTCAGCTCTACCCCTTTTTCGCTTTCCCTCCACTGAGCCCTGCTTTATGGTGCTGGCAAGGGAGTCCGGGCTTCTTGCAATGTGTCCGAACCACCGCAGCTTCCTTCGTCGTGCCACCTCCAACAGCGGTTCATAGGTTCCAGTTTCTTGACTGATTTGCTGCTCAACAGACTCCTTGGTCTGGTGCAGCCATCTCCTGAAGCAGCGCGGTTCAAGCGCCTCAATTCTGTTCTCTGAACCTTCTTGTGAAGCACCCATGCCTCATAGCCAGAAAGCGTCCTAGAGGTGCTGGCAGCGTGCAGCAGATGTCATTGTACCTTTGGTGTAATATTGCTGCTCATCCAGATCTTCTTCAGCTTTGCTAGTTGGCTGGTGGCAGTGCCTCTTCTAGTCTTGACTTCCTTGTCAGATGTGAAGTCTGCTGTGCTGGAGGCTCCCAGGTACTTAAAACTTCCCTTTCTAGTTTTTCATTGCTGGTGGTGATCTTGGAGGTTGTTATCACTTTGCTTTTCTCAGTGCGGATTTCCCCAGGTCTTTGCAGTTGTCGAGCGTTTCTGTCTTGTTGGTTATAGCCGTGTTGGTCTAAGGATACAGGCAGACAAGGAAAGTTCTTGAAGCTCTTCAGATATCCATGCCATCAGCAAAGCACAGGTTGCTGATCTTCTTACCTAGGTTTCAGAAATGAAGCTGCTGTAGGGTGCTAACCAGCTATGCCTGAGGGTGGGTGATTTGGCAAGCACCTGAGTTCAAGACCAAAGAGCAAAAGTCCCAGAGTGGAGCTGGTTTTTATGCTCCGCTGCTTGGCTTAAATATTAAAAAGCTTCTGAAATAAAGTAAAAAAATCATATATAAAAGCTATTTCTAATAAATGCAACTCAAATTAATATTATTCTGTCTATTTGCATTCCCTGTATAAGCTTTATCTCATCTAAAATGAGCTTTGTCTGTCACCAGAGCTCTAGATGTGCTCAAGGAGACCTTCCAACATTTCCCCTTGTTTTCTCAATCCATCTTTTTTGACTTTCTTAAAAAGTGTTTCCCACCTTGTGGCAGACTCTCATCTGAGCATTTCCTTCTCCTGTTCTTCTCTTAGCCAAACTATAGTCAAGCAAATCCCAGCAATGCTGCTCTAGCCTATCCTTAAACAGTTAAAAGCCTCCTGTAGTCTATGCTGCCCTGGGCCTGTTGACATCTTCTTATATCCCGGAGCAGCGGGGCTGGAAGGGACCTCCAGCGACCACATTACATGGTGCATCTACAGGTGCGCTTTAATGTGCTTCAGCCCCCCCTCCCCCTGACATTGGTAGCAGAAAGGGGAAGGGGGGCATAATTTCCTCCTGGCCCCATGCAGCGGCCAGCACAGCCCAGAGGCCTGGGAAGTCCCTGCAGCAGAGCACGGGCATCGCTGTGCCTAGATCATCCCCCACCAGCGGCTGCCCATCCTCTCCTTGAACCCTCCGGTGATGGAGAGTACGCCCCTTCCCTGGCACCTGTCCCATAGCCTCCCTGCTCTGACAGTGAAGCCGTATTTTCTGATCTCCAGTTTAAACCTCTTTTGCTGCAACTTCAAGCCGTTTGGCCGCATCCTCCTCTCTGCAGCAAGAGAGAAAAGGTGTCTCCCTTGTCTCCAGCTGCAAAGGTGCCCCAATTCCTGTTCCTCATGGCAGAGCTGGCTTTTACCTTACTGCAGCTTGCAGGAAAGATCTGTCTGTCACACGTGGCCCATAACCGTGGGCGCGTGTGTGTGGGGAGCGGATGTCCCTCCAGGCAGTGGCAGCCCCTGTGAGCAGGCGAATCCCCCCTGGCACGCCACTACCATGGCAGGGGACACCGCCAAGGGACCTGCTGGGTGCTGGGCAGGCCTCTCTCTGCACCCAGGGGGAAATGCATTAGATAAAGCTTCACGAGGCCCCACCTCGGTGCAGGTTGACTAAGAGCTGGAGCAAGAGGAGCACAGATGGTGCCGGCGGTGAGGATCACCAGTGCGTGGGGATTAGAGCTCCCTGTTCCTCCCCCTCTCTCTGCCTATTGACTTACCTCTGTGCTAATTGAGACCTGTGGCAGCAGTCAAAGGGGCTGGCTGCATACCTTCTGCGGGAAGGGGGGAGGGCTCAGCAACGGGGCTTTCTCTTCTTGAGTTTTATTTTTTAAAAAAAAGGAAAAAATCCTAAGACCCCAATTGCCTGCTTGACTGGTTCCTTGGCTGCTATTATGTTTCTAACCACAGTAATTGGCTTTACTAGTTATTAATGGATTACGTGGAAGTTGGGGGGTGGGGGGCACAACCCAACACCTTGCTTTGTACTTCCAGACTTCAGTGGTGAAAACGTTACTCGTGAAATCGGGGGCTGAGTGGTCAATGCAGCTCCTTTGTGCAGCTCCGGCTGACGGGCCTGTTGTCGCCTCCTTTCTCCCCGCTGAATGGCAGGATGGCGGGGGGGCCTGTGCCGGGCCGTGTTTCAAACACAAGCTCTCAAATGCCTCCTCCTAGTTTAAAATGAGCTGGGTGACAGCAGCGACTTCAGGCTGCTTGCTGGCCCTATGGTCACCGTGTAGACCTTTCGTAGGCCTCGAGCATGTCCCTGTTGCATTCGCCCTCCCAGCTGCCGGTCACTCTGTGGCTTTGTCCCAGACCGGGGATGAGGATCTGGGTGAGAGTGACCTTGGTGGGGTATCTCAACACAACGGGGCTCCTGCAGCTTGAAGCTCAAGGTTGGGCCTTATGTCACTGACCCTGGCGCGTGCCCACCTTGTGTGCCGGTCTGCACCCCTTCTGCCACCTCCCCGAGAACCTCGTGTTGTGGTCCCGGCTGCAGCTTTCCTTGCACCCTTTAATTTATGTGCACCCCAGCCATAGCCTTGCAAAGTCCTAGGACCTTCTGCTCAACCCTCTCCTGGCCTTGACCCGGAGGGAGGTGCTGGCCAGGGGAGTCGGGGTGACTGCGGTCTGTCTTCCTTTCCCTTGGTGGGGTTTCACTGGGTAGTACCCGCTGGCTCCCTAGATCTATTCAGGGGGCCGTGGGTTGCTTGGCACCCTCACAAATAGCCTATATCCTGCGCTCCTGTTCCTGCTTTCTCATCATTCGAGCCACACACTCAGTTGCACATTTAATGGCCTTTGCATGGAGCTTGGAGTGCTGGTGGGCCTCGTCTCACCGTCACTTCACAGCCGGTAGCCCTGTCCCAGCGAAAGACTTGGGGCTGGTGAGGCAAGGGGGGGCTCCTGGGACCAAGCAGCCCATTCACCTGGCAGGGCTGCTGACCTGGCGCCCCAGCAGCAGCTGAGCAAATCCACATGAGGCCTAGGAGCTGGCTCTGAAAGGCTGTGAATGTGCAGCTGCTCTTTGGCAGTGCTTCTAGGCGTGATTGTGGGGCAAGAAGCAGGACCTCTGGGTAGAAAGGAGCCAGGAGCCTTGGCCCAGGTCTCTCCATCAGCATGGAGTCCTCTTCCCCATGGGCAACAAGGATGATGAGTGCTATGGAGAGGTTTCCCTAGGAGGAGACACTGAAGAGGCCAGGCTTCATCGGGTTAGAAAAGAGACATTTGAGGGGGGACATGAATCATTGAAATTTGGGTTGGGACGGACCTCAGGAGGTAACATCTAATCAACCCCTCTGAACCCTCTGCTCCAAGCAGGACCAGCCCCAACTACATCATCCCAGCCAGCCATTATATTAACAAGAAGATTTGCAAAATACTAAATGGAGAAAAGAAAGTCACTCGGGATTTATTGTTGGCTATCACCAGACGAGAACGGGGGGTCACTGCATGATACAAGCAGGACGGCAGTTTAAAACTAACCAAAGGAAGTTTTTTCCCTCCCCAGCTTGGAATGAAAGTGGGGAGCTCGTGGCCCCCAGACGCGGTGGGAGCGAGTTCACCCGGGGTCGGACACGCGCTTGAAGGAAAGGGACATCGGTCGGTATTGAGCAGGGAGTGCGGGGCACGGCCTCTGCATCCGACCTGCCTGGACGTTGAAGGCTGCAAGGGAGGGAGGAACAGGGGAAACCCTGTTTGCACCAGGTCCAGCCTCCGCTCTCTGCCCGGGTGACACTGGAGACTGGGCAGGATGGACCCGGCTCTGACTCTGACCCTGCACGTGGCAGCTCTGATGGAGGAGAGGCTTTGAGCCCTGTGCTAATGCTCATGTCCAGAGGGACTAACCTGCTCAAGCCATAACCTGCAGGACTGCAGCTCAGTGCGGGCTTCCCACACGACTGCCCGCACACTCGTTTCTGACCGGCAGCCTCTGCTCTTCCAGCCCCGGTTCCCTGCTGTGTTGTGTCTATGGAGCGGTGTCTTCCAGGTAACACCGCTCTTCATGCTCCCAGACCAGGCGGTGACGGCCCTTCTCTGTTTGTTTAACAGCTCGTTCGTGACTGGGACCGCTTGCTGCGGACACACCTCACCTCTGCGCATCTGGGACTTGGAGAGGTAAGAGCGGCTTCGGGTCTCCGCGGGGTCTGCTTTGGGTTTGGGTGAGGGAGGGGAGCCTGCCCCAGAAAGAGACCCCTGGGGCAGCTTGTAATTGCACCGTTATCGTCTGGTTTGCCAGTTTGATCACTGCCAAGCTGCCCTTTTTGTCCGTGACTCAGTGAAGGAGACCTAAGTGCGAGCGGTGGAAGAGTGGAGAGAGCTCCGGGGTGGGGATAGAGTTGGCAGCTGGGGTTGGATGTGGCGAGGTGGACAGAGGAGAGGACGAGGAGCGATTCTGTGTTGGAAGAGCGGGGCCCCGTGCCCGAGAGTCTCTTCCTGTCTCTTGCCCCATCCTGTCTAAGTGCCCCGAGCCGTGGGGCGTCCACCCGATCCTCTGGGGTCGTGCTTTGTGGCTATAGCTCTCTGGCTCTCGGGAGCTGTTCTGGGTGCTCAGGTTCATCCCGGCAGTCGTAGCAGGACCACGGAGCCCAGACCTTCCTCACGGACACCAGGGCCTGGGGGTTGCCAGCCGGGGCACCTGGTATCGCGGCTTCTCCTCTTTTAACCGAGATCGTCCCTCGAGCCGCTGAGCGTAGTCGGGGTTTCCTCCCGTTGGCCCGGGTTTCTCCAGCGCCGAGGGGCGCGTGCAGATGCTGTTGGCTAAAGTCGCCGGGGCAGGCACAGCTCAGATCAGCCCGACAGCCTCCCTGCGCCACTCCAGTCCCTTTCCCCTCCCTGCTCTGCTTTCTGCTCCCTCCTCTGTGCCCCCATCGGATGGGCTTCTCTGCTTTCTGCTCCCTGTCTGCCACTCATTTCCCCTGCCTGACCTGCTGCTTTGCTTTCTGACCTGTTCTGTGCTCCCTACCTGATCGCCTACTCTGCTTTCTGTTCCCTGCCTTATGCGCTGCTCTGCTTTCTGCTTCCTGTCATGTGCCCCCTGCCCCACCTACTGCTCTGCATTCTGCTCCCTCCTCTATACTCCCTGCCCACTCTGCTTTGTGCTTTCTGCGCCTTGCCCCATCTGCTGCTCTGGTTTCTGCTCCCCACCCTGATTTGCTTCTCTGCTTTCTACTCCCCATCCTATCTGCTGCTCCTGTCCCCTTCCCGGTCTGCCACGTGCCCCACACAGAGGCAGACGGTGCCACTTGTGGGCCCCGTGTCACGGGCTGGCCACGCCTGGCCGACAGCTTCGTGGGCATGCAGAACGGACGGTCTGGTCTCTGTTGCAGCTTCTGCTCCCGCTCCGGGGCGAGGTGGGGCCGGGAATGAATTGTCCCGTCTGATAACCCGTGGGCCTCTCCGGCTGCGAGCGGCGAAGGCCGATGGTCTCGGCCTTGAGGCCACTGGAGGGGGGGGTCCACGCGTCAGCCCTCTGACTGGAGGAATCTGGATGCCCGCGGGGTCAAATCCTGACACGCATCCCAGCTGAAGACAAATTTGTGGCTGTCAGCCCTGGGGCCTTTGTGCTCCGATGCCTGAATAGCGAATATCTGACAGGATTACCAAACCGCAGCCCAGCTTTACATGATTAGCGTGCTGCGCGGGGGGGCTGCGTTCGGGATGCGGCGCGCTGTCGGCACGGGGAGGGGGCAGGCCCAGATGACCGGGGTGGGTAACGTTTGGGGCATCAGCAGGCCTCTCGTGCTGTGGCTGGGGTGCACTGGCTGCAGTTGGAGGCCGGGGGTGCCCCGTGCCGGAGCCAGCTTCTGCGCCTCTGGCCTGCCCATCTCGGCCTTTCCAAGGGGAGCACAAGGGAATGGGATGGGGAAGGGGCGTAAGAGCATCAGAGCTGCCCTGGGCAGGGTCAGACCCGGCCTGCCTTGCCCAGGGTCCGGTGACACAAGGGCAGAGAGCAGAGGCTGCAGGAAGAGTGACCTGGGTCCCAGCAGGGTTTTCCCCTGCTCCTCTCTGCCTTGCAGCCTTTACGGTCCAGGCGGGTCTGATGCAGAGGCCGTGCCCCTCGCTCCCTGCTTTAAAGCCACCAAAGACCCTTTCCTCCAAGCCCGTGTCCCATCCCCTTTGGATCTGGCTGCTAGCTTTAAATCGCTGGCCTCCTAGCTTTTGATGTAACCCTTCGGAGATCTCCCGTGCCCCTCCAGCAGCTCTCCCCAGGTCCTGCTCCTGGACGAAGAGGCCAGAGAGCGCGGGCGCCGGATGCCGAGGTGACAGGGCCTGTGCAATCCCCCGAGGGCGAGAGACGAGCTTTGACAAGCTCCCCGGGCCGGAGCCGTGACCTCCTGCGCTCATGAGCTCCTCCCGGTTCCTCTCAAATAGAGGCATCTGCCAGGAGCCAGTGGACGGGCCGCGGGGGCGGGGGTGTTCCTCTCCTGAGGAAGCCCGGACAGATAATAAAGCTGTGTAGAAAATAGGATTAAGGTAATGAACAGGCACGGAGGAGTTTGATCTTTCAATAACGCCAAAGCCTGACTGACAGGCAAATCAAAAAGCCGGGGACAATCTCGCCAACGGGCGTCCACCGCCGTGGCTGGAGTGTCAGCCCAATTCTTCCCCCTTCACCTGTCACAGCTGGAATGCAGCGTGCCGCTGGACGGCTTTTCCTTTCCCGGGCCCTGTCCGCGGGACGACGGGGTGGGGGGCCTGCAGAGCTCCCCGAGCGGGCCGCGGGCACAGAGCGAGGATGGCCGGGGAACCTGGCCACGGCACGACGGGGCGGTTCGTGGGGCACGGCAATAGGGGATCGCAGCAGCTCTTGCTTTCTGCGTGAAGCATCTTCCTGTTCAGCCCCGGACTCCTGTCCAGAGCCCATCAGCCTCGCTCCCCTGAGCAGAAAAGCAGAAAAGCATGAGCTTGGGGATGTCGGACACAGGTGCAGCGCGGGCAGGGAAGCCCTCTCCTTGCCCGGAGCCAAGGAGGAGGTCTGCAGAGCTCAGGAGCTGTAGCCAAGTGTGGGAGCACCAGAGGCTCTCCCCCAGCGTCTGTGCCCGTCATCTCCCCATCCCGGCTGGCCCCAGCTGGCTCAGGGAGCTGGCGATCACAGGTGACATGCGTCCTCAGAGGCTCTGGCGATGATGGCAGCACCTGTGCAGTGTTTTCATGCAGCGGTGCTGGGCCAGGCTCTGCCAGGCTCTTGTATCTGAGAGCAGCATGCAGGCACCTGCCCCTTTCATCTGTGCCCACATTGGGCTTTCTCCTCTTACCCCGCTGGGCCTGGGGTGTCCCCGGGATCAACCGGGCATCTTATTGCCCATGTTTTCCAAAGCTCGACGCCATGATTTTTTTAAAGCTGAGCTCCAGTAGGCTCAAGGCAGGGGCACCAAACTCACGTGGCCACGTTGGCTGAATGAGTGGCATGGGACCAGTCAGTGGGCTGGACTGGGCCCACGGACCCCCTGCCACCATCTGCATGGCTGATCCAGTGTACGTGGGACCTGGCCTGAGCAGGCTGTATGGGTGGTGCAGCCCAGGACCTGGCACCATGGGCAGCGATGTCCTGGATCCGCACATGGCACCAGTTCAGCATCACCTGTGAGTCAATGGGCCAGCGGAGGGGCTAGGTTATGGGGCTGCGTGCTTGCCGCCCCATCTCTACAGCGTCCTGGTCTCTCGGGGCAGGGATCTTTCTGGATCTGCAATGTGCGACACAAAGATTTACCACCAAATAACCTCTGGCATCCAGACCAGCTTTGTTCCAGGCCAGCAGAGCTGGTGGCTGAGGCTTCTAGCTGCTCTTCGTGCTCTGACGTCTTGACCTGTCCCTCTGAGGAGAGTTTCCTGACCTGTGCAATGTATGGACTGGGGTTGGGGGAAGACATTTGGGGAACACTGTCCTCCCGACCAGCTTGTGTTTTCCAAGTCTTCTTCTAGGCTGCATCCTTGGGCACAGATGCACCGTCCTGGCACCGGTGTTTTCTGCTCCCTGCCTCCAACCTGACTCTATCGCTGCTCTTGTCCCAGAGGTGTTTTGAAAGGCTTGGCACATCCCGCGTGTCCAGCGCTATGGGGAGGCACGATGGCTCCCCCGACCATTAGAGAAGCTGGGGAGTTGCTTCTGTTGCTCCCAGGTCTGGGAAGAGCCAGGAGAAGCCACTGGGGTGTCGTTTCCAGACACGGTGCTTTTCCTTTGGACCGGACTTCGGGGTGGTTGAGGAGCCTGCTTCAGGCCTGGGAGGACTGATGGCGGGGGTCTGGTCTGTCACCTGTCCGGCTCCCATGGACTTCTTTTGCAGGACACTACGCCTCTGTAGGCTCATCGCTGCCTGCACCTGCCTTTCTGAGCCTTCTCCATCCAGACCCCTTCCCAGAAACCCCTCTTCCCACAGTAGAAACACCTTGCCAGCCCCTTGAAGGTCTGGGCACTGGATCTGTCCTCTGCGTCCCTGTCATCCCTGCTCATTCAGGTGGCAAACTCCGTGGGGCACGGGTCAGGACAGCTTGTGAACTCGGCTAGAAATCTGGGCTCTCCAACCCTCTCCATGGAGCGTCAGGGTCCAGGCGTCCTGTGCTTCCGACCTGGTTTGGCCATCCCCATGTCCCACTCGCTCTGGACATGTCGCACTGCCCTTGGCACCCCCATGTCCCGCGGGACCATCCCCACATCCCGCACACTCTGGACCCGTCTTGTCCCCCCCCGGGGCATGCAGGGCCATCCCCATGTCCCGCACACTCTGGACGTGTCACGCCGCTATCGGCACCCCCAGGGCACACGGGGCCATCCTCACGTCCCAGCCGCTCTGGACCTGTCACGCCTCCCTCGGCACCCCCGGGGCACGCAGCTTTTGGGGCTTGTACACACCGAGCCTTTGCAACCAGCTGCCTGCTCCCCTCCACATACCTGAGCCCTTTCTTCTGAAAGCATTTGTGTCAGCTCTTTTTCTTTTAAGAACCCTCTAATTTCTCTCCCAGTCCCCTCCATCTCCCGAGCCCTTTGAAATCGGCTTTACACCGTCCCTGACACCAAAGTGACACT
>JAGPOW010002742.1:25488966-25506490 GCA_030014935.1 Caiman crocodilus | reverse complement strand
CAAAATTTGCAGAGGTGCTTCCTAGTTTTAAGCCTTTCTAGAAACTGCCTTAATGCAGGAGAGCGGGCTCTGCGTGAGCTGCGCGCCCAGCCCTGCGCCAGCTGTTCAAGTCCATCCCAGTCGTTCAGAGTCCCGTGCAGCTGTTGACAGCTTGCTCCCCTGTACTAAGTCCCAGGGGGTCTCCGGATACCTCACAGCAGGTGTATTGGGGTGGGGGGTGCTCTGATGCAGAGGCGAGGACCTGATGTGAGGCATTGTCAGCGGAGCAGGGCCTTTGAGCTGGATGTCTCGTGTGGGTGGAGGTGGTTGTGGGGGCACACACAGGATAGTGGAGCCCAGCCTGGCATGGTTGGGGGCACAGGCTGCCACAGATCTGCAACCTTTCAAGACCTCTAGTGTCTTTGCCCTGCTGATGGGTTACCTTGGCCTCCGGCGGAAAGGCTGGGGAAGCTTAGTCCTTAGCATTGAGACTGGACGCTTTAAACCACAGGGACCCATTCGAAACCAGGCCCAGGCCAGCAGGGCTGCGAGAGCTGCTGACATGAAAAAGGGTGCTGGAGGGACGTGGGGAGGCTGGAGATGGTGCAGAGCTGGGCGAGCAGCGTGAGAAAGGGCTTGGGAGAGAAAGCGTCCACGGAGAGCGAGAGAAAACGAAGTCCCTTCAGCTGGGACACAAGGCGGTGGAGAGCGGGGCCGTAACATCTGCCGTATCGGAAGGGCTGCCGAAAAGAGGAGGGCGAACCAGTGCGTCTCGCCGTGGAGAGCAGGATGGGAGCCCCAGGGTGATCCCAGGACAGCTGTCCTAGGTATAAGCCCTTCTCGGACCCAGCGGTGACACGTCTGCCTCCCTGCTCTCGTGCCCTCGGAGCTCTCCTTTGGCCCCGTCCCGGGCAGAGCGTGCGACCCGCTTCCCCGTGGCCTGGAGGGAAGCCCTGGGGCTCCGGCTCGCTGCGGCCGGTGGCTGTCACGTTGCCTTCCTGGACCCGATCAGCGCCATTTATCTGGCTTCCCGTCTCCTGCCGCCACGTATCCCAGCCTTGGCTTCAGACTAAACCTTCTCGTGGCAGCCCCTGGGTCGGGGACACGGCCCGGCCCTTTCGGTCCCGTCCAGACGCACCTTCGACGGCAGCTCCGTGGGCATGGCTCGGGTTCGTCCCCACGACGCGAGGCAAAGCCATCTTTGCTTTGCCCCCCGGGGCCAAGTGAGGCTCAGCAGACGCAGAAGGGAAGAAAGGAGGCGAGGGAAGGAGGAACCCCTCGGCCGCCACTCATTTCAACAGATGGCTTTGTTTGGATTTGCCTTCTCCATTTTTTGTTGTCTGCCCGCTAAAGGAGACCTCCAGAGCGGTGCCACACAGCCGCCCCTTCCCACACAAGTGGTGCGAGAGGGTTCCCTGCCTCTCCTTCCCTCTCTGTTTTCTCTCTCTCGCTCTTCCCCCAGAAATCGCAGTTTGCGAGAGCCCCCCGGCCCCGGCCCCGCCTGGGGGAAAGAAAGCCAGCGCGGCATTCTTGACATTCCTGGCAGAGAAAGGGGTTAAACGTCTGAATTTGGGGGTCACCGTGTTATACAAATTGCAATCTAATCGTTTGTACAAGAACACACGTGTGCTAAGAAAAGGAGCCCGGGACAAGACAGACAAGGGGACAGACAGCTTGTTTTGTCCTTTTCCCCCCGAGGTTTCGGCCCATTGTCGGGCCCCATCTCTGTCCCCTCCTCACCCCCGCGAGGGAGAGCCTGGGTTTGATAGTTAAATTGGTTCGTAAAGCAGAAGGGCTTGGTGCCATTTCTGTTTGTTTTCCCAAATAAAAGCCCCAGCGGGGTCCCCTTTGCACTGTTGTGGCTTTATTTGAAGGAACTGGCTTTTTCCCAGAGCCCAGCGTGTCAGTTTATCCTCTGAACTTAACCTTAGGGGAACCCGGACAACAAAAACTCACAGGGTCCCAGAGCAGGAAAGGTAAAGAAATTGTATCTTTTTATTGGACCATTTAAAGTGTGTGTGGGCCCAGCCAGAGAAAGCAGAAGAAAAGACGGCAGATCTCCACTCCCCGTCCCCACCGCCACCGGCCTCCGCGCCCCCGCCAGCTCTCGGGCCCTACGGGCTTGGGCTGGCATCGGTGAAAACATCCCCCTGCGCCCCGCGTGCTCCCTCCCTCGGCCTGCGTGGCTCCAGCTGTGGCCCTCGCGTGGAGCGAGCCCCTGCCTTGCCCTCCCTGCAGGCCTGACGGCGTTGGGTGCACGCCCGAGCCACCTCTTTAGCTCCCAACCAAACGCGCCGGGCCGCGGTGGCTCCTGTCTTCACGCCTCCAAGCTCTCCTTCCCCTTGGGAAGGGTTCCCCCTCGCCAGCTGCAGCCCCTGGCGCTGCCCTTTCCAGACCCGCCTGCAGCGTGTTCTTCTCATCCGGGCGCGATGACAAGAGCCAGGCAAACGCTCCGCTCTGAGCAAGCGTTAGATGAATTTTGCGTCTCTGCTCGGCCTCAGCTGTGCCGGATTGATTGGCTCAAGCAGCCGGATCACTTGGACGGGTTTTATATACGTGCGTGTGCATCTCTGTGTGTGCAATACATATTTAGCAGGTTGATCAGGACTGCTTTGTTCCGAGTGGTTGATACTTGAAATCCTGTGGCCCGGCCGCATTGGTCTGCTTTAATTGGCTGTGCAGCTAATGCGGAGTCATTTTCCCGTCCCAGATGGACGGGCATAATCTCCAGACTTTGGTTTCCAGAGCGAGTGCTCGAGTCTGCTCGGTTTCAGCAAGTATTCTGCCCCCGAACGCTCCCGCCAGCCAGCGCTGTCTGCTGTGTGTCCGTAGCGAGTAACCCCAGCAGGAACGCTGGGGAATCAAACTAATTAACAGCCCAAACAAGTTGCAAATCAGTTGCAGCGTGAGCCCAACTCTGGTACAACTTCAGATACCATCTGGATGTCATGCCCTCCGCGACTGGGCTGGCACCAACCCCGCGGGGCCCTGGCGGGAGGGTCTTGCCCCTGTGCTCAGCTCGGCCCCGCATTGCACGGGGGCAAGAAGGGACTTCCCCCTGCTCAGACTGGTTGTACTGGGGGGTTTGCCTTCCTCTGCAGCGGGGGCACCGTCTTGGCCAAGGCTCTCTGCAGCGTCCGTGACCCACCGGCAGCAGCAGGATGTTGGTGGCCGCGGCCCCCCTGTATCCTGGGGTGATACCTGGGGCTCTGTCGGGGGTGACTGTGTCGTGTGTCTCCGAGCTGGTTTGGACGGGGCTGATCCTGCCTCAGGAGGGGTTGGATAGACGTGACCCCCCGCGGCGCTGGGGTTCCAGGAGAGCGGACAAGGACCGAAGGAGGCCGAACTGGATGCAGGGAGGTTGGTGTTTGCTTAGTTCGGAGTTGGATAGAAAAACCTCAGGAAATCTGAAGCATTGTGATCGCGGTGTCCAGCTGTGGCCCCCCGCTACAGAAAGGATGTGAACACATCGGACAGAGTCCAGAGGAGGGCAACACACATTTTTAGGGGGCTGGGGGACAGGACTGGTGAGGAGAGGCCGAGGGACCTGGGCTGATTGAGTCTGGAGAAGGGAAGACCGAGGGGGATTGAACAGCAGCCTTCACCTCCCTGCCGGGGGGTGCAAAAAGGATGGAGGTGGGCTGGTCTTGGTGGGGGCAGATACAGGACAAGGAGCAATGGGCTCAGGCTGCAGCAAGGGAAGCTGAGGTTGGATATTAGGGAAAACTTTCTTCCCGGGAGGGTGGTAAAACACTGGACCAGGCTACCCAGAGCGGCGGTGCAGTCTCCGTCCTTGGAGGTGTTTCAGCCCCGGCTTGACCAGGCCTTGTCTGGGACGATGCAGCTGGGGCTGGTCCTGGTTGGAGCAGGGGGTTTCACTAGATGTGACCTCCCGAGGTCCCTTCGACCCTCGTTTTCTGTGATTCTGTGGATATCCTCCTTATTCCTTGGAAGCCTGGAGAAAGCCTCTGCTCCAGGACCGGGACATCCCCTTGGGTTCAGTTAGACTCCCAGAGCCGCGGGGCTGGAAGGACCTGCAGAGGTTACCTCTAGTCCAACCCTGGCCTGAGGCAGGATCAGCCCTGTGCAAACCAAAGCAACGCTGGAGGCCAGAGCACAAGGACGTGGGAATCCAGCCCCGGTGGGTGTTGATCGGGGGCACTGGATCCTTTACGTCAGAGCCCAGCTCTGACACGTCGGGTCTCTGATGCGTTTCATCCTTGCTGCCGTCGCTCTCCCCTGTCCGGGAGGGCCGCGCTCCCCCGGCTGCTTCTGCTTGCTGATCCCTGCGAGCCGGCTCCATCCCGACCCAGCATGGGGGAGAGACACCGAATACCACTGAAAGGTGACAAAAATAATCGCATAAAAACAGTTGCGTGCTGCAGGGTCTAGAGAGGAGGGAAAAGCAGCAAAGGATCCTCCTCGCCGTCCGACCAGAATGGATGGACATGAACGCCTCCGGCTTTTGGGCTTGTGCGGTAGATGCCTTTCCCAGACGCATGAACCTCAGCAGCGGAGGAGCGGGGATGTTGCATGCGAGCAGGCTGTCTCTGTGGCTGAGCTCCCGTTAAATCCTTCCAGGCACCAGTCAGCACCTTGGGGCCCTGGACGCCTGGCCCGCTGGGCTCACGGGGCAGCGAGGGACGTCCAGCGCTCGAAGGCGGAGGCTGAACAGTTTGCAGCGACTGACGCCGGGCACCTGCGGAAGAGAGGCCTTTGCAGCCTGGTGCTCCAGGTGCTGGGTGCATCCGTCCCTGGGCCCACGTCCTCTGCCAGCAGAAGCTAAACGCCCGCGGCTTGAGCTTGGGGCAGGAAGGGCAGGGTTTTGTGGCCTCGCGCACTTTGCAGGACGAGCTCAGTGCGGTGTTTGGAGGAGGGCAAAGGAAGAGCCTGCAGGGAAAGGAAAGAGGACCTTCATTTCGTGTTGGGTTTGGGCGGTGACCGGCCGTCCGGGCTAGCAGCCGTGTTGTTCGGGGGACAGAGGGACGTGGAGCAGTGGTCTCCGCCTTAGAGGGGTCCCTTGCTCTGGCACAAGGGCCCTTTGTAGGGCTCCTGCCGCATGCTCACGCGGGCCGGGACCTCGTTGCAATACATCCGCCGCGCCTGCCTTTCCCCTGCTGCGCTCCCCGCTTCGGCGTCCTCTCTGCGTGCCGGATGGCTGTAGCGCCGGGGCGCTCGCACCCCGGCCTGCTCTGCCCAGGGCGATGAGAGCCGTGTCTCGGGCTGGTGGTTCTCCACGTGGGAAACGAGAGGTTTGGCCTTGACTCTCTCTTCTCACAGCTCAAGCGGGCGTGCGATCATGAGAGCTTTGTCTCGCTGGACGGGTCCTGAACCCTCTGGCCGGACGGGCCTGGGTTATCCCTTCCAAGCCCTTTCTCCTCCCTGGTTGGGGCAGGGGTGCCAGGAGAGGAGGAAACCTCCCACGTGTCCTTCTGAAGGCTCGTGCTCGCCCCGGCAGCTCGCCGGATGTGATCGCGCTCCGACCTTGCCCGCTCCCCGCCGTCAGCCATCGGCGCCGTCAGTCTCTCGTCGCCCCCAGGCCCCGGGGCAAGGCCGGCCGGGGTCGTGGCAGACAGACCGAGGTGCCCCATGCTGTCTGACCCCAGCCGTGCCCCGCGTGGGCGCTGGTGAGCGTTCAGAGGGCGCCGCGTCCTGGCACGGAGCAGCAGGTAGGGCTCCCCGCGCTGATGCAGCCGTGGTGTGACCTGTATCCACATCACGAGAAGCGGCTGTCCGGGCAGGGAGGAACTCCCCCATCCTCCTACCGTGGCGCATCTAAGGCCTGTTGAAGCACTTAAGGACTTCTCTCCCCATTTCACAGCTGGGGAAAACTGAGGCACAGAGGAAAACTGAGGCAACCCCCCTCCCCCATCTCGGCCCTCTGCCTGAGCTTCGAGCCCAGCCATGCCTCCTCCGTGCCCGTGCCCCCGACCCGCCTACAGGTGCTGGGGCCGGCGTGGCAGCCTCCCCTGCAAGGGTTAAGGTTGCAGAGGCGGCGGTGGCTGCCGGGAGTCCAATAACCCGCACCCCGGGTCCGCGGCGGGGGGATTAATTCGTGCACTTGATGTTAAAGCCCGGGCGAGGGGCTTGGCCGGGGAGGGGGGGCATCGCTAGGGCCGGCCGGCCTCTCTAAATGGTTGCTAGGGGCCTGGCATCGGGGCCGGTGTGGCTGCCCACAGTCACGGTCACGGAGGGAATTACACAGCCACAAAGAAATTGTTCTTCTCCATAATCTGCTCTTTGGAGGGCGCCCGGGGAGCCGGGCCGGCCCCGGCGCTGTGATCAGGGAAGCGTGCTGGCCGTGCGGTCCGGGCCGGGCCCTGCCTTCTGATCTGGGGGGGACCCCAGCGCCCCGGCTGCCTAAGCCTCTTTCCCACCGGTCCCGCTCCCCGGACACAAAGGTGTTTGCTTGTTTTACCAGCTCCTGGGACTCCATCGCGCCTTTGTGTGGTCTTTATCCCCCCGACGAGGCTTTAGCCCAGATTACAGATGGAATTAAGGCATTTGGCGAGGGTGGCGAGCCACCGCGACACGGGATCAAGCAGCATAAAGTAACCGAAGGACCGGGGGGGGCGGGAGTGACCCCACCGGCCGGGCCCATGCTGTCGGCTTTCAAGAGCACTTCATTGTCCCGAGAGCCCAGAGCCTGCCTCAGACGGCGGCCGAAGCGCAGGTGCTCCAAAGGTTTATTGTGTCCCTTGGGATTAGAGCCGGGAGGGGGGAGCGGCAGATAGGTGGCCCCCCCGGCCGCTGGGCGGGCGGGCTTGGGCCGCGGGGAGGCTGGGGGCCGGGCCGGGCTTGTCCGGGGCTGTGTCCGTAGCCGCGTGACGTGACTCGGGTGCCCGCAGCACCCAGCTTAGCATCCCCGAGCCCGCTGCCGTCGGGGCCCTGCCTGCCTCGCCGTGTCTCGGCGCCTGCGGGAGCCGGCCCGGGTGCTGCTCGGAAGGAACCGCTTGAATCCGCGCCCGGTGGCGAAGCTCCAAGACGTCGAGGGTCTCTTGGGGCAGGGCGCTCAGGGGTCTGTGTCGCCCCGTGCCCAGCGCGGCTGCCTGGGGCAATGGCACTCTGCAGGGAAGAGCACGTTTCGCCACCCCCCGTAACTGTCCCCACCTCGTGCCAGTTCCTCTCTGTGCCGATGCCCCTTTCTGCATGTCTGCCCCGTCCAGACACCTGCAGCTCGCGAGCTCTTGCTGCTCTTTGCTCTTCCCTTCTCTAAGGGCCAGATCCTAGGATCGTAGGACCGTCGGGCTGGAGGGGACCTCACGAGGGCACGATGCCCCTTCGTACATCCGTGGTGTGTCCACACCTTGGACCCGGTGCCCCGTTCTGGTCCCCGCTTCTGCGAGAGGATCTGGAAGAGCTGGAGAAGGCGCAGAGGAGGGCACCAGGGGGATAGGGGCGAGGAGAGACTGCCGGGCCAGGCCTGGTCGGCTTAGACGAGGGACGCCGGAGGGGGGCCAGGAGGAGGTTTCCCAAATACTCAATGGCGAAGAGAAAGTCACTTGGGATTTATTACTGACGGTCTCTCCCGGGACAAGAATGGGGGTCACCGCATGGCACGAGCAGACCAGCAGCTTAAAACAGACACCAGGATGTCGTTTCCCACAGGTTGGGATTAAAGCAGGGAGCCCGTGGCCCCCCGACGTGGCGGGAGCCGAGAGCTCCCCAGATTCGCACGGGGTCGGACACACGCTCGGAGGGAAGGGGCATCGGTCGCTAGTGAGCGGGGAGCGCGGGCACGGCCTCTGCACCGGACCTGCCTGGGCCTTGAAGACTTCCAGGGAGAGAGGAGCTGCGGAAAACCCTGCTCGGACGCAGGTCACGCTCCCTTCCGGTCACCGCTCTTCGCTGCGGAGGTTGGTCAGGACGGACCCGGGTCTGCCCCCGCGCAGGGCAGCTCTTCTGTCGTGACGCCCTGCGGAGGTCTCTCCCAGCCCCACTCCTCCAGGGTTTCTATGATTTTTCAATCAGCCTTTCATTTCCTGCCTTTCTTACCAGGCAATTCAGGGCTCAGCGAGGCCCGTTCTTCCCAAGCTGCGCTGCCTCTTTCCCCCTTCTGCAGCATTTCAACCCGGGATGCGGCTGGCCGTAATACCCAGGGCCTCTTTACACGCCCGCAGCACTAGCGGGTGGGCACTGGAGGGGTTTTGTGACACTGGTGTGGCAGGGACCAGTTCTGGGCCATGCTGAGTGCCCCCTCACCCTGTCTCTTTCCAGCGGGCAGCTCGAGACCAGCCTAGGAACCGACTTCCACCGCGGTGCTGGCGTCCTGGATGTCCTCTACGAGACGCCCTTCTCCCTGCTTTCCTGCGGCTACGACACCTACATCCGCTACTGGGACCTGCGGGCCAGCACGCGGTAAGCCAGCCTGGGGCACGGGACGTAGGCGGGCGCCAGGAGCTGGGTCTCTCCGGTGCCCATGCCAGCAGCTGGCTCCGAGGTAGCCAGGCGCCTTTGCTGACTCCCAGCTTTCTCCCTGCCCTGCAGGAAATGTGTCCTGGAGTGGGAGGAACCCCACGACAGCGCCCTGTACTGCGTCCGGAGCGACGGGAACCACATGCTGGCCAGCGGCTCCTCCTATTACGGCGTCGTGCGGCTCTGGGACAAGCGGCAGAGCCGGTGCCTGCAGGTGAGGCCAGGCTGCGGGTGAGTGGGGCTGGATGGGGGCTGCTCCCGGCTCTGGGTCCCAGATCCCGGTGTGACCCAAGCTGGCAGGGAGCTCAAGCCCCAGACCGTGACTGTCCTTCTTGGTCCTCCGCAGAGCTTCTCCCTGTCGTCGCCCACCAGCAGCCCCATCTACTGCCTGCGCTTCAACACCACCCACCTCTACGCCACCCTGGCCTCCGCACTGCACGTCCTCGACTTCACGGCCCCCTGACGCCCACCCGGCACAGCAGGACACTCAGCTCAGGGACTGCCGGGTGGGGACGGAGGCACGTGGCCCTGGACACGTCTCACAGGGATGTTGGCTGCTGGAGGGAGTGTGGAGGGGGGCCGGCAGCCTCTCCCCCACCTGCCTTAGACATCAATAAAGACCAAGGGGCCTTTGCTCCTTTCAGTCTGTGCCAGCCGGGTGGTGTGGCTGGTTTGGGGTTTCACTTTTCTCCTGGTGGGACGTGGCGCCTTGGGGCAGCGGGAGCCCTGTGCTGGTGCTCCAGGACGGGCCACGCAGGTGCCAGGGGCACAGATCAGCCTTGGGATCATGGGCCCTGGCAGGCAAAGTGGAGCCAACCTCTCCACTGCTGCTCTGTAGCGCCTTATGGGAGTTGAAGTAAGAGCCGGGAGCAGGGCTGGGACGCACACGGGGAGGACGTGTTTACGGGACTCAGAACAGGCAGGATGTTCACTGCACCACGCCGAGGGTCTGAGACCCGCCACGGGCTCCAAAAGCAGCAGCCCAG
Organism: Caiman crocodilus; assembly: GCA_030014935.1. Taxonomy (NCBI): domain Eukaryota; kingdom Metazoa; phylum Chordata; order Crocodylia; family Alligatoridae; genus Caiman; species Caiman crocodilus. The sequence continues at coordinate 25,497,110 of JAGPOW010002742.1, read as the reverse complement.
GCCGTGCCTGCCTGGCGTTTGGGTCCCAGGCAGCTGCCTCTGGGCCCCGTGGGGAGATGGCGAATGTACAAGGCCAGACTGGGGGTCTCCAGGGCACTGCAGGCTTCCAGGCATCTTGGCCTGGAATTAAATAAGCTTTGGGATTTGCTTTTGGCTGGAACCAGCGCCGACCCCTCACTGGAGCAGGGCAGTGGGCAGGAGGGGCTCGCTGTGGCGCTTGCCTGGTCTCCAAGCTGCATGGGAGACTCTTGGGAGCCCCAAAGTCGCACTGAAATGATGCAGATGGCGGCGTCCTGAAGTGTGTCGGGTCTCAGCATGCGGCTCTTCTCTGGGACCTGCAGCCTCCCTCTGCTCCGAGCTGAGCATCGCTGTATTTCTGGGCAACTGGGGCACGGAGGAGGGAGACCCCGGCCAGGCTCCAGGACGTGGTGACCCCCGAGAGCACCTCCGGGTCGATGATCACGCTGTTCCATGATGCGGTGGGAGAATAAAATGTCCCTCCTCCCTGCAGCCACCGCCGGCTCGCTCCTTCCTTTCTACCCGAAGGAGTCTAAACTGGGGTCCGCAGGGCTCTCTGGCTTGAACAAAACTACCCGGCCCTCGAGGTGTGGCTCAGAGGGTACCGGCCTCACACCAGGCAGAACCAGCTTTGAGCCCTGTCTGGCCGTAGGGTTGCCGGGCCAGCGTGCTCCCGGGGCAGATGCCCCACGCCCCAGCCAGATGGGGGGAGGTGGGATGTGCTGCCTGGGGTCACTGCTACCCTCTTCCCCACCATGTGCTCTGCACAGCTCTGTCCTTGCAACACGATGTGCGCTCGGTCCCCTGCTTCATACTGTTGCTGGCCACTGAGCTCAGAGGCAGCCAGATCCTGGCTTGGATCTGGGGCCTTGGCTGATGCAGCAGCAAAGCCCTCCCCGAGACCCACCTTTGAAAGAGTCAGGCCCAGAGTGCAGGAACTGCCTCCAGCCCATCCCAACAGGTAATGGTGGGGGCTTCCCTGGGGCACCCAGACGAGCCCTAGGCCTACCCCAGTGCCCAGAAACCCTCCACTCTTTGGGGTCTTGGCCTGTGGCAGCACCCAGGCCCCAGGGCTCTCGCTTACGGTGCCTTCCCCAGGCTGGCAGCATGTGGCACCTGTCCCCACACTCTGACGGGAGGCGGGTCCCAAACAGAGATCCCTGCGGCATCTCACACCAGGCTGCTTTTATTAGAGAGAGATAGGGAATGAACAGCAGGGCTGGGGGGTGCCCACGGGTGCCTACTGGGTCTTGCACTCCCCATCCCCATCCCCATCCATCGCTTTGATCTTCTTCAGCTCCTTCTGCAGCTCCTGCTCCGCAGCCAGGATCTCCTTCGGCTTCTGGTACTGCAGGATACGGCAGCCTCAGTGCCCCGGCCCATTCTGGGATCCTGGCCCCGACTGCCGCGGCAGGATGTGCCCTCTTTTTTCGCCCATCCTTTTCTACCCCCGTGGCAGGTGCAGTATGGGCTGGGGTGGGGAAAGGATGGGCAAAAGGAGCCCCCATGCTCCCCCGGGTGCTGCAGCCAGGAGGTGGCTGCTCCTTCTGGGCAGCGGGTGAGTCCCTGGCTCCTGTCCTTGTCCCCTGCAGAAGTGGCCTGTCCTTATGGGGTGGCCACGGAGCTGGGACACGTCCCAGGCTGGCAGTGTTGTGAATACTGTCCCCCCAGACAATAGGAGGAAGGGGGTGGCCGAGCTGGCCTTAATCCCTCCGCCAGACTCGCTGGCCTATCCAGCTGGGGCCAGGCTGTGGAACCAGCGGCCCTGTGTGGTCCCCTGCCAAGGCAGGGTGACCACCAGGTGAGACCCTGCTCACTGTCTCAGGTTCCTATATGTAAAGCCAGGCCAGGAGCCCAGCCAAGACCCTACCGTGATGATCAGGGTGTTGTTGGCATGGGTGAAACTCAGGGCAGAAGCTTCCAGGGGCAGCTGGTACCGGTCCAGGTCAGGAATGGAGAACTTCTTGTAGTACCTGCGAGGAGAGAGGCAAGGCGAGGCTGAGCGAGGGCATCGCCCCTCCAAGCACCCTGCCCTGGAGGTAACGGGGGAGTGCGGAACCTTCCTGTGGCAGGAAACCAGAAGGGCCACTTGAAAGCCGAGGCTGGACAGGGGCCCAGAAGGAGCCACTGGCCCCGAGCTGCAGGGAAGGGGCTGCACAGCTACCAACAGGGCCCAGCACGTGGGGAGGCTCTTCCAACGTGGCCTCACCGGTGACCAAGCCTGGTCTAACTGCCCTGCTGCGTGACCCAGTCACAACGTGGGAGTGCTCGTGTCTTCCCGGAGCCACTGAGCTCCGCAAGGTGAATGCATTGCAGGAAAACACATCTCCTGCCAGCCACAGCCCATGGAAAGCTGGGCCTGGAGCTTCCTGCCACATGGAGGGGCCCCTCTGCACCGCATCGAGACCTCTGCGCGAGAGCTGCCTGGGACCAGCGAGGCTGAATGGGGTGCAGCTGGCTGGCCTCCCACAATGTACCCCCGCGCCACCATGTCCCTTCCCACCGCCCACAGAAGACAGTTGCACGGTGACCCAGCACGGCAGCTAGGAGCATTTCACCTCGTCTCAGCTCCCAGCTCCTGCCTGTGGCTCTAGTCTTGGCTACTGTTATTTTTGCTTGGTTAACTGTGGCCCATGGATGCGGGGGCCTGGGCCCTACCCCCTGGATCCCTTCCCATCTCCTTCTTTGCCTGTGGGCTCCGCTCCAAGCGTTCAACCCCGCAGCCCCCTACGCAGGCTGTGCTGTTCCCTGCAGGGATCTGACATGCACCCGGGACCAGGGTACCCCGCATGGAGCAGGGGGCTCTCTCTCAGGGTGGGCTCCAGGCCCCCCCACGCAGAGCACACAGCTCCTTCCCCCTCAGCACAGTGGTGCAAGGAGCTCCTCTGCCTGGAGCCAGCGACTCCGGGCACATCCAGCTACCCCTGCCTGAACCGCGGCGGGTCCGTCTTTGGTGAGCCTGGATGCGAGGGGAGGAATGCGAGCTGCCTGTGGCCGCAGGGCTTGGGCCGGCGCGAGTCGTCACCGCTGCCAGGCTGCGGGAAAGGTGGCAGGCGCGGATAATGAGGGAGATGTCAGAGGTTAAACAGCAGAGATTAGATGAGCACAAAGACACATCGAGGAAGTGTTAACTTCTTACCGGCCAAACAAAAAAAAAGAAAGCCCAAGAGGCAGGACGCAGGGAGGCCCCGGGAGCCGTCAATGGGAACGGCAGCCTTCTGCCGCCCCGGGACTGAGGGGCAGGGAGAAGAATGGCTCTGCTCTGTGACAAGATCAAAGGAAACCAGATCTGCCAGCCGCCCCCCAGCCCTGTAACACGACCGCTGCCTCTCCCGCAAGAATGGGCCCGGGCTCGGCGCTCGGGAGGCCGCTTCGCCCACTTGTTTTCCCAGTTTACTTTAATGGATTTATTTTGCAGTGAGAGGCTTTAAGAAAATCCCACTTGAGCAGCCTCTGCCGGGGCCCGAGGGGCCGGGAGTGCGCAGCCGCCCTTGCTCGACTGCGGGGGTCTGGCTGCCCTGGTGTCTCACTCCATGGCTGTGGGCAGCCCTGGTGTCTGCTCCGTGCCCGCATGCTGGCAAAGGAGCCATTTGGGCAAGCTGCTCCTACCCTGCTGGTTGAAAAGCCACTTTCGCCAGCTCCCCAAAAGCTGAGCGCCAGCCCTGGGCACCGCATCCCCTGCCCCTGCCGTCACGCTTCTTTCCCGGCTGTGGTGGCAGCCGAGAGGCCCCGTCGACCAGGGGCAAGGGGTAGAAATCCCCAGACTTGGCTGAACTCCCAGGGTCTTTGCTTCTCTTCCATACTCACATCGCCTTCCCTAGGCCTCTCCTTTGGCTGTTGTCAGCTCGTTCCCAGTCAAGTGGTGGCTGGCCCAAAATGAGACCCAGATGAGCTGATCTGCAGTGATGGCCTCATCCTGCTCCCTGCTTCAGTCAGGACAGAATTGGGCACTAGGCACCAATGCCAGCTCCTGCACCATGGTCACAGGGGGTGCACCAGCCTGCTCCACGACTGGCCGTGGCATCAACCACATCTCTCATTGCTCGTCCCTGGAAGGCTTCGCATAAGAGCAAGGGGGAACTGCTAGGAGCCTCACGCGAGCCTGGCAAAAGGCTGCCGCAACTGCCCTCACGGGCCGTGCTCAGAGCTGCAGCGGGGACGGTCCCAGCAGTTCCCAGTGCCTTCAGGAGAGGGGCTTCAAGCATTGCTGGGGCTGGTCCCAGGCAGGGCCGGGGCACTTGTGCCCCTGCTTGCCACTGCTGACTGCCATGACCGCACCAGGCACTCGGGACCAGATCCTGCCTGCTGAGCGCACGATGGACTCTCACTGCAGCCAGTGGCTCTGCGGTAGGCTGCGGCACCTCCCCGGTCTCTGGCTGCTGCAAGCAGAGCCAGGTACTAAGTCCTTGGTGCCAAGCTCTCGCTGGCAGCCTGCATCGCTCGAGAGAGATGCATTCAGTCTGGAGCACGTGGCCTGTGGGCTTGTGAGCATGGTCCTAGAGAACGGACCCGAGCCTAGGGGAGTCCCCTGCTCTGGATGTCCCTCGAGCGGGTGAGCCAGAGGCGGGGAGGAGCAGGCACAGGAGTGGGCAGCACCGAAGGGGCCGCGGGCAGGGTTCGGCTGCAAGTTGGCAGGTGAGTGAGGCCCTGGGGCTCCGGGCAGACGACCCCAGCATCCACCGCTGTCCTGGGACCGAGGACACCCCACGGCCATCCCTAGGCCTCGGCTTCCTGCTCCCCAGGAGCCCTGCCGGGACCTGTCCAGTGCCGGGTGGATTTGTCGCCCTTCAGCCAGGAGAAAGGAGCCGCAGTTGTTTGCCAACAGCTCCACCTACCGCCAGCCGCGAGGATCCCGCCGGCCGAGGGGCCAGGAAACCTCATTGCTGGGTCTTGACCGAAAAGCGCCGGTAGGCGTGGCAGCCGCTCACACCCCTGCGTGTCACCAGGCCTTTTCACGCGCAGAAAGTGCTGGAGTTTCACACTCGTAGCCCTCTTCTGCATCCTTCCCTTTGCGCCCTCACCCTCCCGGCCGGCACCTCGCCCACAGGGGTCGCTCCCCCGACCACCTCGGCCTCGGTCCGGGGCAGTCGTCGCAGCGGCCCCCGGTGCACTGACGGGCTTGCACCGGGGGTCGCGGGGATGGCCAGGCCTCCCGGGGGGAGATACCGAGCACGGAAAGGACGAGGCGCCTCGCCGTGCCGGGACCATCCGCGCTGCGCTGCCCCGCGAGTGCCACGAGGCAGCATCACCAATGCCCGCCCCCCGGTCGTGGCAGGGGAGAAGGACACGGGACGGCCGACCCCGGCCCCCCACCCCACGCGGGGCTCACTGACTTCTTGTTGGCGGTGCGGACGACGCAGCTGCGCTGCTCCACCGCCACGCTGTACACCTCGGCCGGGTAGGGCAGGTTGCGGATGCGCCACTGGAAGCTGCTCAGCGTGTCCTGCCTGGTGAAGACGGGCTGCGGCGAGCACGGGCGCGTCAGCGGGGGAGAGGTGGCCGTCCCCCCCCCGGCACCCCCCTGCCGGGCCCGCGGGCAGCGCCTCCCCGCGGCCCGGGCGCACCTACGTTGCAGCCGCTCTCCCGGATGAGGGGCGCGGGCGGGGGGGCGGCCGGCTCCCCCACCTCCACGGCCCAGTCGCCCGCAGCCCCCAGCGCCGTCCGCTCCCGCCACCGCCGCGCTGCGGAGGACATGGGGGGGGCGGGATCAGTCCGGTCCGGTCCGGTCCGGTCCATGCCCCCCCTCCCTTGCCCTCCCCGGCCCCTCACCCAGCAGCCGCCCGCTGTCCGCCTCGTACTCCTCCACCAGCTCCCGGCCCGCGCCCAGCGCGTAGTGCACGCTCCGCCGGCCTGCGGGGAAGGAAGGAAGGAAGGAAGGAAGGGGGGGGTCAGCGGGTTTGGCCCCCCCGGATCGGGCCCCGCGGAGGGGGGGGAGGGGGCGCTACCGTCCCGGACGAGCGCGGTCTTGCGCGCGCCGCGCAGCGTCTCCGCCCAGCCGGGCCCCGCCGTCCCCATGGCGACGCGCGCGGCCGGAACCGCTTGCCTGACCCGGAAGTGCTCGCCTCGCCTCCTCCCGGAAGTCCGCCCGGAGTGACCCGGAAGTGCCAGCCCCGCCCAGCTCCTGCTGCGGCTCCCCAGTAAGTGGTGGCGGGGGAGGGAAGGGGGCATCGGGGGGCTGACCCCCCCCGGGCTGGGACATCAGGGGCGTCCTGCCCCCCCCCCCGCAGACCAGGGGTATTATGGGCTTCTTGCCCTCCCAAACCTGGGGCGTTAGGGGCCTCCAGGGCTGGGGTATCTCCTTTCTCTCGTGTCTCGTTGCCTTGCAGTGCGCGCCGGGGGCACGCGGCAGCCTCGGCCCATGCTGCCCGCCGGCATTGTCAAAGCCTTTCCCAAGAGGAAGAAGGCGCGGGATGGGGCGGAGCAGGTCCCCCCGAAGATGCACAAGGAGCCGGAGGCGGGGGGCCCCGAGGGTGAGTCGGGGGCCGCGTCCTGCCTGGCGGTTGGCGTGAAGGGCAAGGGGCCCTGGCCCGGCCCCTGCAGCCACGCGCGTGACTGGGCTCCCCGGCCTGGGCCCCTGACGGAAACCAGTGCGAGGCTGGCGCGGGTTCCCTGCCCGGTGTCGCTCTGGGCTGGCTCGGGCGTGACGTTGCCGTGCTGCAGGTGCCAGTAACGTCCGCACCCTTAGAGCAGAGCGTGAAGCGTGCGGCCCATGGTTGCATCCTGCCCTAGGAGGGCCGAGTCTTCCAGGGCAGGGCAAGGGGGAGAGGCCCGTCGCCGAAATCCAGGCTGTGGTTCCCCGTTGAGGGCAGCGGTGAGGAACGAATGTTGGTTGTCGGTTCCTGCGGCTGTTGCATCTGGATTCAGCCCTCCGGGATCTCGAGATCCAGCTGGGAGAGTCTGACCCCGCTGCGTTGGAGGATTGAGGCAGGGGGCCTGTTGCTTGTGCGAGCGACAGAATACCTGCTCTTCTCTTCTCCTGGGTTTCTGGAAGGCCAGACCCGACCCTGTTTTGGATCTGGACATGCAGGATGGGCTCGTCCCTGCTTGGTGTGGGAGTTCCCACGTCGTTGAGTCTCTCTGCCTCCTCTCCGCAGACTGGCTGGCATCTGTCGTTGCCTACGTGGTGCCGGCAGGCCTGGGCCGGGCCAGGGCTGAGATCTTCCACAAGCACATCGTGCGGCATGGGGGCCGTGTCTGCAGCCAGCTCTCCCCAGAGGTGACGCACATCATCGTGAGCGAAGGCATGGATGGAGGCCGGGCGCTGCGGCTCCTGCGACTCGCTGCGCTGCCCCCCAGCGTGCAGCTGGTGACAGCCGCCTGGCTGAGCACGTGCATCTCCGAGCGGAAGCTGCTGAGTACCGCGGGCTACGATGTCTTGGTCCCAGACAGGTACGTGACCCCTGGCTAGTTCCCCAGGCTGAGTGGATGGGTTAGTAGTGCTCTTCACTCAGAGATCAAATGAAACCTCACGGCCCCTCGAGGTCACTCCTTTTGGAGATGGCAACATGTCTATGTAACAGCAGAAGTGGGTTGTCCTGAGGTGGGTTTAGAAACATGGAATCCCATGTGGGGCTAGAAGGGACTTGCGGGGGTCCCAGATACTCCAGCCCCTGCCTGAGGTAGGACCAGCCCTGTCTAAACCTACCCAGACAAACCCCGAGTCTGACTTCTGAGCAGCGCAACACAGTCACCCGGGCATAGCCCCCGGATACTCCCTCCCCCGGAAAAGCAGGGGGGCCGCAGCCACCAACGTCCTGCTGCTGCCAGGGGGGTCAGGGGCTCTGCAGAGAGCCCAGGCCTTGGCCGTGCCCCCGCTGCAGAGGAAGGCAAACCCTCCCCAGTCTGCACCAGTCTGAATGGGAAGGAAATCCTTTTCTGCTCCAGTGCAGTGTCAGGCTGAGCCTGAGCGTGGGGACAAGACCCTCCAGCCAGGGGTTGGTGTCAGCAGGAGCATTGGCACAACCCAGCCCCATCCCCAGCCTGGGATGCAGCAGCACCAGTGCCTCCAACACATGGAGCAGAACTGGGGGGGGAGACAACCAGCGCAGCCCAGAAGCCTGGGACGCCCCCACAGCAGAGCATGGGCATCTAGACCATGCCTAGATCATTCCCCACAAGTGGCTGCC
>JAGPOW010002742.1:25443218-25453534 GCA_030014935.1 Caiman crocodilus | reverse complement strand
GGCTGGGGGCTCACACCACCCCCCTTGGCCCCAATTCCCCGCACTGAGGCAGGGAGTGTCGGGGGGTTGGAGAGGATGGAGCCTGCCAGGGGCCTAAGTGACATGGCTGAGGCCGTGCGGGGAGGCAGTGGCACGGCAGGGCAGGGCAAGCCTGTCCCCAGAAGCTCCCGGCTCGTGTCCAGCACCTGGTCTGGTGCGCGAGGCCTCAGGGGATCTGCTGCAAGGACGGGGCCAAGGGGCCTGGCAGAGCCGCAGCAGGGCTTGCACCTCCAGAGAGAAGGGAACGGGTGCTGCCGGGTTGCCCCAGGGCTGGCCGGGCTCCCTCCCATGCCTGCCCTGGGTGGGCTGGGGCTGCGGGTCGGGAGTGAGGGGCACCGGCAGGGTGGACGGGGCATGGGGTTGCAGGTTGGGAGTGAGGGGTGGGAGGCAGGGTCTGTTGGTCGGCAGTGAGGGGCACTGGCAAGGGCTGTAGGGGGTCTGCTCCCACCCCCAGCCCCAAGCAGATGGGGCTCTGGCTGGAGCCGCAGGATGGGGCACCCGGATGCCTGGGTCCTACCTGCTGCTCCGCCATGCTGAGCCTCCACTTACCTTAGCTGCATCGTGGCTCCTGCACCCCTTCGATGGCTCCGCGGGGCCCATCGTCTGCAAGCTGCAGGCGCTTCGAGCCAGGGCCCACGGATTTCAGCTGTGACCAGGGCTAGTCGCCTGTCCCTGGCTTCTGGATCCGGCCTCGGGCATCTCTGCTGTGCCCCAGCCTGGCCCAGGGCAGCCGGGTGGGGAGAGCGGAGGGCGCGGATGCAGGGGCAGGAGGGGCCTGGTCCTTCCCCACCCCTGGATGCGGCCACTTCTGGGGTGGAGCAGGAGCTGGGGCAGCCCTACCCCGCATGGGGGCTGGGCAAGCCAGGCCGAGGGCATGTGCTTGGGACACTAATTAGCAGCACTAATTGGGGATGAGTCGGGATCTCGGCCCCCCTCAGCCACCTCGTGCCCAGTGGCCTTGGGGGAAGTTGCTGCTACATCCGTGCAGGGCCTCAGCTGCCGGCGCAGGCCGGAGTCAGGCCCAAGTGGATGTGCGGCCCGAGGCCTCGTGCAGCTCCACGAGGGCGAGCAGGTGGGCGAGGAGTTGCTGTGTGTGCACACATGTGCACATGTATGTGGGGTGGGAGGGTAACAGGGTGCTAAACTACAAGATTGCCATGGGTTGATGCCAGGGAGTGTGTGCACATGTGTGTGTGCACACGTGCATGTGTGCATGCTGTGTGTGTATAAGCAGGGAGGGTAACATGGGAGGCTGGACTACAGGATGGCCAGTAGCTGGCCTGAGAGTGTGTGTGTGTGTGCGTGCGTGCACGCACGTGTGCATAAAATACAGGAGGCTGAACAACATGCTTGCTGTGGGTCGGCTCCAGAGAGCATGTTTATCTGTGTGTGTTTGCACTCTGTGTGTGTGCGTGTGCAAGCAGGGAGGGTACAAAAGGAGTCCGGACTACCTGCCCTGCCCAAGTTTGTGTGCGTGAGTGTGCAAACAAGGACTGTAACACAGGAGGCTGCATTTCAGAATTGCCATGGGTTGGCCACAGTGTGCGTGCACATGCATGTTGCATATATGCGTGCACGCTGCGCGTGTAACCCGAGGCTGCAGCGCAGGAGCCGGCCCCAGGGGAAAGGCCGGGCTGGAGCCTGTGCCCGTGCCCCAGGCAGAAAGGAAGGGGTGGGGAGATGAGCCCAGCCTGAGGCCCAGCTCCTGAACCCAGTGCCTCGGGCAGGGCCCAGCTCTGGGTGCAAGGTCTCTCGTGCAGGCCCAGCTGGACCCGTGCGAGACACTGCCATGAGCTCGTTTCTAGCTTTGTTCCTGGACCGTCCGAGCGACAGCCGCCCACTGCGTTGGATGGGATGGAAGTGGGGCTGGCAGGGAGCTGCAGGGTCACATCCAGCCCCGGCAAACCCCGCGCGCAATCTTGGAGCTGCTTGGCAGTCGCCCGACACAGCCCCAGGCATCGCCCCCACCCCTGCCCCTGGGATCCGGGGTGGGGGGGCGCGCCGTGGGCACCAATGTCCTGCTGCTACCAAAGGTCACGGGCGCTGCAGAGCCCAGGCCAGGCCGGCCCCGCTGCAGAGGAAGGCAAAACCCTCCAGTGCAACCAGTCTGAGCAGGGGGGAAATCCCTTCCTGCCCCAGTGCAGAGGGGGTGAGCCTGAGCGCGGGGGCAAGACCCTCCTGCCAAGACCCCACGGGGTTGGTGCCAGCAGATGAAAGAGCAGGTTGTGTGTAGGGGGGCCCACAAAGTGTTAAATACAGCCGCAGATATAAAACCAACAGCCGGAGTCGGGGGCTGCCGGGAAGCCGCTCCCAGCGCTACAGAAAAGCACCAGCCTCGACGATTTCCAAGCCCCCGCTGGTGCCAAGAACGGAGCCAGCAGCGAGAGCCATGGCAAGAGCCTCGGGGCCGGCTCGTTTTCTGCCCACCCCAGGAGCTTCGAATCAGAGGGGGCTGCCCCGTAACACGGAGAGACCGACCCGGCGCCCAGCCAGGAGAGGGGCACCTCACCTAGGGACGGGTGCCGGCCGCGGCCTGGTCCCAGCACGGATGCCAGGATGCCTCAATTACTCCCTCATTACCGAACAGCTGGGGTCTGATTAGCTTTCAGAAGACATTTGCGCTTCTCCAACCAGGATCTGGCCACGTGCCCCCCTCGCGTGCCGGTCTCCTCTCCCGCGGGGGCGAGACGGGTTGCAAATCCTGCGTGCTGTTTGCCCGCGCGGTCACGGGCGGCCCCGTGGCCCAGGCGGGGGCTGTTCCCCCGTGAGCGGAGCAGGCCGCGCACGGGTTTGTCTGCGGGGCGGTTGTTGCAACCGGAGTCAGGCCTGTTTGTTACTGGGGAAGCGTGGGCCGAGACCCGCCGGGCCAAACTAGAAGCCTGCCTGGAGAAGGAAGCGTAACGATCGTCAGGAGAAGCTTGACCAGGAGGTCCCGGGGCTCGGTGCGGCCACGGCCGAGTCCTGGACGAGGCTTTTGGTGGTGCGCGCTTCCCCGACAGCATTCACCCTCAGTGCCGGAGGCTCCTGAGAACCGAGGTTTGGAAAGAAAACCATGGAGCCGCAGCGTCCTCTTAGAGCTGTATTTAAGTTATTTTCCGAACAGTTCAAATAAAATAAAATAAACATAATTAAAAAAAAAAAAATTTATATATACCACACGGTTACCATGAGCCTAGCTCGAGTGGACATTAGTACATGAACTACACATCACCGGAACGGCATCACGAAATCCAAAGCACTCGTTACGGAGGGACCTAGAGAACGACTAGAGCGGAGGAAGAAATGGAAAACCGACGGGGCCGTGCTCGCTCGTCCCCCCAGCACGAGCTGGATGCAGCGCGGCCGGGGGTCGGAGAGGCGGCGGGCTCCCGGGACAGCCGGACGCTTGGGGTGGCCGACGTCTTCTTGCGCTGCGTTGTTCTGCAGGTGGGGTTGGCAAAGGGCAGCCCCCTGCACGGAGGCAAAGCAGCGGGGAGACCCCCTGCTCGGGCTGGGATGCGACGACCAGCCCGAAAGCGTCGGAGCTGGAACGGAGCCGCTCCGCGGGCCCAGCAAGGATCCGAACGCGCCGCAGGGAGCTCGGACGGGCGGGAGAGCAGAGGATCGGGTCCCTTCTCCAGCCCTGACAGCTTCGTGCAGGGGTTGCCGAGTGCCAGGTTGGCAGTACCTTTCGGCGGCGCGGGGGCCACGGGGAAGCACGCTGCTGTCGAGGTTGCTGTTGCTCCGTTGAGCGGGAGGGACCCTGCTCCGAACCCCAGCCGGCAGGCAGGAAAGCCGGAGAGGCCGCCGGGAAGTGTCCTCCCTTCCCGGAGAAGCGGTGGGTGGGGGAACAGGAGGGCAAAGCTCAGCACGTTACATGCATCATGCCTGCCACACGGGGAGCCCCGGGGAGCTCACTCCTGCTCCCGAGACCGGGAGGACCAAAGGCCACGCGCCCATCAGCTAACGCCAGGAAACACCGGTTTCTGCAGGGCTCCAAACCCCCTCTCCCACGCTCGTGTCTTTCCAGCCAAGGGCACAAGTTGGGGCCGGCGTGTTTTCAGCATAGTCTCCCCGTCATATGGGACAACCTCCCCTGTCCCCTTACGCCCCTCGCAACTCCCCTCGTTTACTGCGGGCCTTCAGGCCGTCAGCAATGCCCCTCACCCTCACCAGTCAGCGCAAGAACAAGTGCTCGCTAAATACGACTTGAAAGGGGAGGAAGGAAACCAGCGGGCATTCGGGTGACGGACCCGGTGCTGAGCACCCATCAGGCTGATCGTGGGGCAGCCAGGGCCCGGGACGGGAGAAACAGGCATGTTGCTTGAGCGTGCAAAACTCAGCGTGAAAGATCCTCTCCGTGCAAGAAGGAGCAGGGCGGAGGCAACAGGGCAGGCCAAGCTGTCTTCCACGTCAGAACCAGGCTTGGGGCATTTCTTCACTTGGGGAGACTGGAGGTGTCCGCTCGTGAGCCCCGAACCCCTCCGCTCTTGCAGACGGGCCCATCCCTGAAAGCCCGGGGGGGAAATGGAGCTGTTTCCCGCTGGCCCAGCAGTTCCCAAGCTGCCCGTTCCTGCTTGTATACTTTCAAACGGAGCTGCTTGCAGCAACACAGCCAGCCGCTGCCTGTTGCCCTCAAAGCGGGGCTGGGAGTCGTGACGGACTGCCCCGCTCTCCGTCTCACGCCTCCCTCGTGGTCAAGGCGGCTGGGAGCTGCGGGACAAACAACAACGCGGGTGCAGCGGGGACGTTTCGATTCAGAAGTCCACGGGCACGTCTAGCTCCTTCTCTCTTCCCTTCTGTGCTTTGTAAAACCCTTGCGTGTCCTCCAGCCCAGCTGGGCGTCATTCGTTGAATCCATCGCAACGCCTCACCCCTGCACGCGGACGGTGAGCGGGGAATTGAGGAGAGCCGCCGTCTCTCGACACACAGGCCTACTTACCAGGCGATTTCTTCAACGCTGACCAGAAAAGCAAGTCAGACCAGCTCACTTCGGGTTCAAGTCAGACCAGCTCACTTCATCACCCTTCGTAGACATTGGAGAATCATTCATCATTCTCTGGTGGTTTGGTCTCTAAGTACCCTGACATCGCCCCTTCTCCAGAGACAAGCATCACGGCCTCAGGCCAAAACAGACTGCAGCATTTGCACCGTACCTTACCTATACAGCAGAGTTAAACATCCCTGGTACCTCTTGAAACACACTGTTGGGTGTCCAGATGAGCAGTGGGGCTGAGCCGAACCACGACGGTTCGCTGTGCCTGGCCAGTTCCAGGTCTTCCAAAGTCTTGGAAACAGAAAGTCACTGCCCAGAGACCCAGGTGAACCACGCAGATCCCCTGTAGTGTCCACAGAGTCGCTATTTTCTAGTGCAACCTGTGACCAAAGGACAGAGGCGGACGAGAGATGCGGGGCAAGGAAACACTGTTGTGGCTGCAGCTGTCGCCGTATACATGATGCCCACGTGCTACCAGGCTGCAGGTGGAGCAATGATGGGGGCCACAGAAACGACATTCAAGTACAGCCAAGGACAAGACTGTGCCCTCCAAGCAGTTGGGAACAATTCGTGATGTGAACGCAACTCCTTCGATACCCCCTGCCTCGATGGACCAGGGTTGCAGGGTGTCCAACGACTGCGACCAGCCAGTAAAGACTGCAAAGTTCGCCCCCGAGAGAGGCGTCAAGGGAGAGCGATTGGCTTGACACAGAAGTCCTGGGTCTCTGTGGGCTGGGGTCACTGCCAAGGTCACCGAACAGAGGTGACTTCCTTTGTGCTTCCTACGACAGCAGCGCAAGCGCGGGGGCAAGGGGAGCGAGTGCCGCTGTCTGCACTGGACCTCGCCAGCGCTGATATGGTATCTGGGCCCTCTGAAGACGCGTGGGTGTTTCTGCCAGCACCGAGTCTCATGCTCTTTCTTAGGGCTGTTCTGGGAGCACTGTTCTCCACGTCTCCACCATTGTCTCCTCCTTTGGGGGACTTCTGGCTGTTGCCAAAAGGGTGCTGGCTACTGGGACGTGTCTTCAGGGTCTGTGGGGCCAGTTGCTTATCCAACATCACCGGTGGAAATGCGGTTCCAAAGCATGGCGGTAACTGGACTCCTGGCAAGGTGAAGCCGATGGGGACATGCACATAACAACCTCCCAGGTGCAAAGCGCCAAGCTCAGAGGGGGCCAGATGCTGCTTGGTGGTGCCTCCCTCCCCTCTACCCCCACAGGACAAAGGGCCCTTCGTCCTCAGCGCTGGCAGGACAGGTTCACGTCTGCGAGGGGAGCGAGGGTTGCTCCATGCTGGCAGCGACAGACCTGGCGCTCCTAAACTTGCTCCAGGGTAATCTGTCAGCCCCTTCGCTGCGGCTGGAATGACTGCGGAGATTATTTCTGCTTAATCTTTCCTGATCCAAGCATGGATTCCTTTCCTGGCTGCGGTGGGGGAACGCGCGGTGCCCTCCGGCTGCACCGGCCCCTGAGACGTGGAGAATCGCTGCGTGCCCGTCGCATCAGAGGCGTTTCGATTCTCGCAGGTCTCAGCTGGAGTCGGTCCTGCTGTCGATTATCCCTTGTTCCTAACACTGCAATGCTGGGTGCGTGAAAGGCCGAGGGCGCGTGCTGTGCTGGCTAGGGGTTCGTGCGGCTCGCCGGCAAAGGCAGGCCATGCCCCCGTATAAGCCAACAAGAAAATGCACCCATCTGCCTTTGCCGGCATTGCTACCATTGGCCCCTGTCCAAACCCGGCCAGCCGCGCTGCACGTGCAGAGTGCGCACCACCGCATGCAGGATGGGGCCAGCTCCTCTAAGACCGAGCCGGTGGTGAAAGCAGTGGGGAGAAGGGGTGTGTGGAGGGCTCGGGAAAGTGCCAGTCACTGCTCCCGGCTGCAGCCTCAAGCATCTCCCTGAATAACAGAACAAGTTACAAGCCAGGCGCAAAGTGCTGCCTTTGGGGTACAACCCGTGGGAGTTCAAAGCAAACCAAGCCTGTGCTAGGGTACAGACCATGCCTTCACCAGCGAAATACTGCCCTCAGGTCATCTCCCCCTGCCTAGGAACTGCGTCCCCCCCACCAACCCTCCCAGGAAGAGTGCTCCGGACTCGGGCAGGCTTTGCCGGCCGTCCTGCAGGGCGCTGGCCACACGATACGCAGAGGAAGCTTGTAACACACATGCAGCCTCCTCAGGTTCGAGAGACGGGCGAGAGCGGAAGGAAAGATACTGATGTGGTTCATCCAAGGGAGTGAATTGCAGGCACCCGCTCTCCACCCAGACAGATCCGCAGGCAGCCACAGCCAAACGTAGCGGGGACGCGGGTCTCCTCTCAGGCATCGCTTTAGCTGCTCTTCGGAGTCAGGTGCGAGATGCTCTTATCAAAGACCGACGATGATACCTAATTATATGTCCAAGCAGCAGCCCCTTCCCAGCCTCCTGACCCGGCAGCGACTCTCTCTGCAGGGTGCCCAGTGACAATGATTCTTCTGCTTAAGAGCAAAGCAACGAAGACTGGCAACACCTTAAATATTTTTATAGGACATCTGTGCCTGCATCTAGAGAGGGAAAAGCGGGACATGGGGGGAAAAGGGAGAAAGAAGAGGGGAGGTTTAAAAATGTTAATTGTTCATGAAAGATAAAAGACGTCTTCTGATATAGCAGCACTTTAGCAGTCGGCCGTGCTGAGCAGACCCTGTCTGAGATCGACCGCACGCCAACTTTGTTCCAGAAACGAGTCTGAGAGCCTCTTTCTTCACAAGGATTCGTTACGTGGAGAGTTCGTTTGTCCTGGCATTGGCAGATAATTTAAATACTGCAGCTTAAATGAGTCCTGGGGGGAAAAAAAGAAAAAGAAAAGAAGCAAGGGGAGGTTTCCATTCCCTCCTCGCCATTGTCCGGATAACCTGTGCTTGCTACCGGTGCTTTGTGAGGGGGTAGAAGGAGCTGGGCTGACAGCTGCAGAGTCCAGGATGAGCTGTGGCATGGTGCTCCTCACGGGTACCATGCTTGGGAACAACCTTGCCAGCAACGGGTCAATGCTTTGCCTGTTTTCTGAAGTTGCTAACAGCAGCCTCGAGTGGAGTGCGCTCGCTAACCGCAGCAAAGAGTCCTTGGCCTCCGAACCAACACGCAGCCCACGGCTCACATATCAAACCCAGCTACACAACCGCTTGGGTGTAGATTCAGGTCCTCTCCGTAACAGCCTCAGAGCGACAGCGCTCCTGTGTTACCGCTCAAGCAGCGGTTCTCAACTGGGGCACACAGCACCCTGCCATGCCTTGAGATCCTCTTATGGGTGTCTGCGCAGTATCAGCACAAGGAGTGCAAACACCTGCCCACAAAAGCAACCCTGAGATTCCCAGTAGGGATCCAGTGTGTCAAATCTGGATCTGGTGTGTCAAATCTCTCCGGCCCTGCTGTGTCTGTCTGAGCTCTCTGCAACAGAAGAAAGGCTTTAGTATTTTCCTGCTGCCAAAAAACACAAGGAAAGCAAAGAGCTGGCATTTTCCGGGGTGGTCTTCAAAGCTGAGAACCACTGGGCTAGCAGGAAAGCACTGGCCAGGCCATGTGTTGTGTCAAGGCTGATGGCAGCTTTACTAAGAGGTTAGATTATAGATTTATATAGGATGGTTTGGACAGGGCTGATCCTGCCTCAGGCAGGGGTTGGACTAGATGTGACCTCTGCAGGTCCTTCCAGCCCCACTTCTCTGGGATGTCTATGATCCTACATGCCTACAACACATGTGGCTAGACTGGGCCTTGTTAATAAATACTGCCCATAATATACTCCCATGCAATTAGGCCAAACTCAGCCTTCAGCTCCTCAAGCACTGGAGACACTCCTCATCCTACACTGCTCATCTCCAGCTGGCTGCAGGGAGGACAGCGTGGTTGCTGCCTAGGAGGGAAGGAAACTGATACTCCACGACTAAACCCTCCTGCTTGAGGACGACAGCCCCATGACAAGCTGCCCGCATCCCCTTGTTAAGCACGAGATGCTCCCTTGCCCTTCATTTCTGGATGCTGGTGGCAGCTGGTTTAATTGCAGGCGATGCTGGGCAAGAGGGAAACTGTTTTTCTGCAGTGCTCACAGGAGCCACTTGCAATACATACACATCCTAGCATGCGGCCCCTGATCTAAGCTACCAAAGCAATCCACTCCCTGCCAGGATGCACCAGCTCCTGGCCACCCAAGGGCCTGGACACATGATGCTGAACGTGTGACATCCAGTCTCATTTACACTGGGTATGACAGCAGGGTTCAGAGCACCAGATATTATCCATGCACCAGGCTACAATGACCGCCCTTTGCTGTTAGTTGAGGGAGAGCCGGTCACTGCCCACCTGCCTTGGGCGAATGGGTAACGTGGGACGGAGCTGTCGACAAATGGCTGTGCCTACAGGGTGTTATCTCACATTTTTCTCAGGCTAGTTGTACACCGCATTCAAGAAGGCTGTAGAGCACGTGTTCACTTCTTTCCAGGGGCATGCGGGACGGATCACAGAGGAGCAGCCTTGGTGGCAGAGAAAGCCCTTGCTCGCCGGGTAGAGAGAGCAGATGGTAGACACAGCAGGGCACGGCAGGGTGAAATCCTGCCCCTGCCACTGTTACCTGGTGCTAGCTCTCAACCTTTTTGGCCTAAAAGGAGCCCCTCCGTAACCTTTCTGAATGTAGAGTCCAGCTAAATAATTCTCGTCTGGGTGCCCTACATTCAGGACCGTTACGGGGGCCTTTGAGGCTGGCCTAGCTTGTCCCTCCAACCAAACGCTCGCCACCCCCGGGGCCACGGCTTTACCTGTGCAAGTGTGAGGTACGGCGTAGCGTTATTTATCTGGAGATGTAGGTGTACGTTCTGGAGGGCGAGCGGGTCGACTCTGCTTGGGCGGCCGGGTCGTTCAGGAAGTCCCAGATGAGGATCGTGTCGTCGTGCGAGCTGCTGACGATCTGGAACTCGTCAAACTGGAGGCGAAAGACTCTCCCAGAATGCTCCTGAACGGGAGGTTAGAGACACCGCGTGTTACTTGACATACCGCCTGGGAACGCCCCGAGAGGCTTGAGTTTGGGGGGGTGATTGGTTTTTCGGCGCAAAGCCACTGGGTGCATATGACCTGTGGCTGGGGCTGGGAATTCACCCCACTGTATACAGTGGAGGCATTACCTCCTATGCCCCGGTACATACGCCCTGGAGAACAAGTCGAGCTGTCCTCACAGTGCAGCTCAGCTCTGCTTTATCCTCTTATCTCCTACTACACAGCTTAGCATTAACTCTGGAGCGTTTCCAACGGCGGCATGCTAGAGCGGATCAAGAGACAGTTCCA
>JAGPOW010002742.1:25416650-25436498 GCA_030014935.1 Caiman crocodilus | reverse complement strand
CAAGGGTGCAGTCCGGCAGCCTCACCCATCGTATGCTCCGCTGACTATCCTCTTGTTATCGAAGCGTATGCATCTCACCAGCTCCTCGTGGCCTTCCAGGACTCGTAAGCATGCCCCGCATTCGATATCCCACAACCTGCAAGAGAAGCAGCAGCAGAGAGAACATATGAAGATCGACTTATTTTGTGGAAGTGTTTGGACTTTTATTGGTCAACGGATCCTTGGAGACAAAGATAACAAAACCCACAAGGAAGGAAGGTACTAACTGCATTTAGGACCCTCACAACTCTCCACCTTTTGCAGCTCAGTTGCAATGTGGTTTTCAGAGGTGACCCTGTTATGTCACCTTCTGCTAAGGCAGAAGGAAGTCAGAGGACTTGGCAAAGGACAAAGCCGGGACACTCTATGGTCAGCACTGCTCCCCACCCTGCTACATCACACGGCAGCTCTGGTGAGGGGTGGAAAGCTCCCCTGCTACAAAGCATATCCATCCTCCAAGGGACACCTGCCACCTGAGAAGAGCTCAGCGAGGCAGGACGCTCCCCACCGAGGCGAGCTGTGCTGTCTTAGTGCCTACAGCTGCTGGGGGAACGATTCAGCAATGTAAATATTTTAAGACCAGACCGGCCCATTAGATGATCTAATCTTACCTCCTGTATGATATGAGCCAAAGAGTTTCACTAGGTTCTCCCTGCATTGAGCCCAGTAACTTGTGCCTGCCTCAGGTATGTTTGGAAATGCCCCCACTAGTGAACTAAAGACATCAAGGAAGGGAAAATCCCCCCCAAAATCTGATCATTTGTACCAATGACCTGATCACCTCCACAGGGAAAAAACTCTGTCATATTTTTAAGCTGAATGTGTCTGTTTAAAACCTCCAGACATTAATCTAGTGGTGAGAAGCATAACAAGAGCCACAGAGACTTTCAATTCTCTCCATGAAGATACTCATATGTCACAATCAAGCCAACTCTTAATCTTTTTGCAAAGCTAAACAGATGAAGCTCCTCCAGTCTCTTACTCCTATGCATGTTTTCTGCTCCAAACATTTTTACACGTCTTCGCTAAACCATATGCAATATTTCACAGCCCTTTTTCAAATGCTGCCCCCAGAACTAGACGCAGCTTTCCAAGTACTGGCCTCACCCAATACTGTAGGGAAACACAAGAGAGCTCAGGACTTCTTGAAGGAGCATTTTTATCTTGGGAGAATAATTTAAAATAGAAGCACTTTTCACATGGACGTTAAGTTGAGAGGCCTCTTAGAAGTATTGGAGAAGCTGCAATAACTCCATTTGTGGTAGCGTTGGGGTGACGCGTGGCTGTGATGGCCCCAGATACATGCGAGAGGCAAGGATTTTTGTGGGTGATATCTTTTATGCACGTGGGTAACATACAGTACATAGTTAATCCACTAAAAGGTAACCTACTATGCAGATTGTTCAGAACAAAAAAGACATCACCCGCAAAAAAAATCTTTGCCTCCTGCAATAAATCCATTTTTGTCAGCTTAACTCAAGATAAAAAGCAGTTACCTCAAAGGAAACTGGTTCTTTGGCACGCACCATCCCTATATCTCCCACGTATGGTCTGTAGGCATGCTACGTGCAAGAGATGGAAGTCTTCATGAACAACGGCATACAAGAAGGCTACCCATTGCATGCCCTCCTGTGCCCACAGCTGAGGATCTGAAGGGCACAGGAACTGATGTTGCTACAACTGGATCCAGTTTTGCTACAACTTGCTACAATCTTGCAGCTTTGTTACTTGCAGTACTGTTTGGCTACAACTTGCCACAACCCTTTTTGCTCCACCTGGATCCTGCTTGACAGACTTTCTGGGAGCGAGAGGAAAGATGCTGTTCACGGAGTACAGATGGATAGTACACCTTGAAGAGCCACGGGTATCGTGGGGTCAGTAAATGTGAGTTGTCCTTTGAGTGACCGTCCCCTTCTAGTGACTCACAGACAGGAACGCGTGCTGGATGGGGGCTCTACTGAAACGAATGCTCAAGCAAGAGCTTGGGAAGCATGAGGTTTGAAGAAAACTGGCAGGTTGATCAATGTGAAAGTCAGAGACCACTTTAACCCAAGAACTCTGGCAGAGCCTTGTAAGAGAGACATTTTGTCCTTGGGGTAGTAGTCAACGGCTTTATGCCTAGCTGGTAGCCGGTATCAAGAGCAGTGCCCAGGGGTTGGTCCCGGGGCTGGTTTTGTTCAGTATCTTCATTACCCATCTGGAAGATGGCACAGAGCACACCCTCAGCACGTTTGCAGAGGACACCAAACTGGAGGGAGCAGTAGATACACTGGAGGGTAGGGCTAGGATTCAGAGTGACCTAGATACGTTGGAGGATTGAGACAAAAGAAATCTCATGATGTTCAACAAGGAGGAGTGCAAAGTCCTGCATTGAGGAGGGGACAATCCTGGGCTGGGCAGCAGCTCTGCAGAAAAGGACCTGGGGGGACAGGGGGCAAGAAGCTGAACAGGAGCCAGCAGTGTGCCCTCGGTGCCAAGAAGGCGACCGGCATCCTGGGCTGCATCCTGGGCAGGAGTGATGCCAGCAGATTTAGGGCAGTGATCCTTCCCCTCTACTCAGCATTGGGGAGGCCACGTCTGGAGCCCTGTGTCCAGCTGTGGCCCCCAACAACAGAAAGGATGTGGACGCATTGGAGAGAGTCCAGTGGAGGGCAACGAAAATGGTTGTGGGGCTGGGGCACATGACTTGTGAGAAGAGGATGAGGGAACCGGGCTGATTGAGTCTGCAGAAGAGAAAACCCAAGGAGGGACTGAATAGCAGCCTTCACCTCCCTGCCGGGGGGCTGCAAAGAGGACAGAGCTGGGCTGCTCTCAGTGGGGGCAGATACAGGACAAGGAGCAATGGGCTCAGGCTGCAGCCAGGGAAGTTGAGGTTGGATATTAAGAAAAACGTTCTTTCTAGGAGGGTGGTGAAGCACTGGCACAGGTTATGCAAAGAGGTGGTGGACTCTCCAACCTTGGAGGTGTTAAAGACCCGGCTAGACAAAGCCTTGTTTGGGATGATGCAGTTGGGGCTGGTCCTGCTTGGAGCGGGGGCTGGACTAGATGCGACCTCCTGAGGTCCCTTCCACCCTCATTTTCTGTGATTCTATGATGCTGTAAAAATTGATGCTGCTGCAATGGCCTGGATCCCTTTACTTCTTCTAACTTGGTGCATACTCGTCTCATTTTCTTGGTCTGAATGTCCAGCTCTGCTTTCCTTTCCACAGCTTGTCTGGAGCAACAAAACACTCTGACCTTAGAGGCTCAGATATTAAGATTATATTGACATTGGGGGTTTAAGTGCCTTAGCTAAGCTTGATGTGCTGGTTATTTAGTAGATGTAAATTTGTCTACTTATGGTGAGGGGAGAGGAGTTGGGCTGATTTGCAGCTACTGAAGATAACCCCTAAATACTCACCCCAATCACTGATTTCCACAGGAATGCATTAAACTCTAATTTCCTTGCTTTTCTGGGCACTCTTTGGACTTGGATTTGTAGAAACTAAATAGCAAACCCTCCACTCACAGCAGAGGAGACTGTCACCTGTCCTTTTACCACCCTCCCATAGATGCCCACCCTCAGCCAATGTCTGAGGAAGAACTACAGGGTAAAGGAGCAGGTAATGCCTGTTACCTGAGCAGGTCAGGTCACGCCATGCCTTCAGGAGGACCCAATGTGGGGTTAGTGACGTCACTGCCAACCTCAGGTGCAAGCCTAGCACGAGCTATCTGCCCACTAGGGCTGCAGTCAGTGTCAGCCTAAAAGTAACTGTATTCCTCTTTAGGATTATCAGGGAGGCCATCCTTAACAGACTAGCCAAAGGCAACATCCTGAGGGATACCCAGCATGGGTTTGTTGTGGGTAGGTCTTGCTTGACCAATCTCATTTCCTTTTATGACCAGGTGACCTATCACCTGGACAAGGGGAAGAGATCGACGCTGTATACTTCGACTTTAAAAAAGCCTTCGATCTGGTATCCCATGATCACCTCTTGGCTAAACTGGCTAACTGCGGCCTTGATGTCACCACAGTCCGCTGGCTGGGGACCTGGCTCCGCGGTCGGACCCAGAGGGTGGTGGTTGGCGGGAGCCAATCGTCGTGGTGCGCAGTCACCAGTGGGGTCCCCCAAGGCTCTGTCCTAGGGCCTATACTATTTAACATCTTCGTCAGTGACTGTAGACTTTGGTGTCAGAAGCAGACTGGCCAAGGTTGCTGAGGACACCAATCTCTGGGGTAAAGCGTTCACACCTGAGGACAGGAGGGCGATCCAGGCAGATCTGGACAGGCTCATGAAATGGGTGGACGAGAACCTGACGGTGTTCAACACTGAAAAATGCAAGGTTCTCCACCTCGGGAGGAAAAACCTGCAGCATCCTTATAGGCTCGGTAGTGCTACGCTGGTTAGCACTACAGATGAAAGGGACTTGGGGGTTGTGGTTGATCACAAGGTGAACACGAGCCTTCAGAGCGATGCTGCAGCTAGTAAAGTGAGCAAAACGCTGGCTTGCATTCACAGATGCTTCTTAAGCAAATCTCGGGACGTCATTGTCCCGTTGTACTCAGGCTTGGTGAGGCGTCAGCTGGAGTACTGCGTCCAGTTTTGGGCTCCACAATTCAAAATGGATATGGAGAAGCTTGAGAGGGTGCAGAGGAGAGCCATGCGCACGACCAGAGTTCAGGAAAACAGACCGTACAACGACAGGCTGAGAGCCCTGGGACTCTTCAGCCTGGAAAAGCGCAGGCTCAGGGGTGATCTGGTGGCCACCTATAAGTTTATCAGGGGTGCTCACCAGGATCTGGGGGAACGTCTGTTCACTAGAGCTCCCCAAGGGATGACAAAATCGAGCGGTGACAAACTCTGTCACGACTGATTCAGGCTGGACATAAGAAAGAACTTCACTGTCCGAGCCCCCAAGGTCTGGAATAGCCTGCCGCCGGAGGTGGTTCAAGCACCCACTTTGAACGCTTTCAAGACACATTTGGATGTTTATCTTGCTGGGATCCTATGATCCCTGCTGACTTCCTGCCCTGGGGCAGGGGCTGGACTCGATCCTCTGAGGTCCTTTCCAGCCCACATGTCTATGAAATCTATGAAATTATTACTGTATGGACATGTATTTTCGCTGAGCATTACAAGCGGTATTTTAGGTAGTTTTCTAAGTGCTGTAATATTTAACTGTTCCCTGTTCCAATTACTTTCTGGAGCTGAAATCCATGGCGCGGCACAAAGAGAACAGTTTTTCCTAATGCCAAGTGCAAAGTCTTCTCACCATATGTAAGGTCATTTAATAGGAACAATGCAACTTAATAACCTCCCACTTGGCTCTCTCAAAGAAACAGGGAGACGGTGCTCCCTCAGCCCAGCTGTTCCCTTTCACTCAGTCATGCCGTCAAGCTGAGAGACAGCAGAATTTGGCTGGCGGGCCCGGGCTGGATCGCTCTGTGATGTCATGCAGAGAAGCATCACTTCCTTGCAGGGTTCACAGAGGGGAAAAAGCAGGCTGTAGTGGGGGAAGGTGCTCTGGCACACGGCGGTGTCAGTACACAGCAGTGACAAGAGGACTGGAAGCAGATTGGTGTTGTTTCCAAGTTTTACCTGCAGGGGAAAAGTCCGCCTATAAAGCAGCAGGTGGAAGTTAAGATGGGGAAAACCCTGGCTCTCAACTGCATAATCTGACCACTTAGCATAATTTAGGATCCCGTTCCAGTTTGCTCAACAGCCCTTTATCAGCAGGTACGTTCCCCTACCGGCAGCTGCACGATGGATTGAGACAATCCCAGCTCTTGGCATGAAAAGGGTTACGTCTGAGCCTGCTATTAGGGCAGCCCGAAAAGTGCAAGAGGGAGCAAAGTGAACATCACGCTCTTCACCAGCTGTTCCAAACTTACGAGATGCCAAGTACCACAAGAGGAGTTTGGCGAGAGCTCAGGAGGATTTCAGAGGAGGATTAAACGCCTCTTATTGCAAATCTGACCCTTTAACTAGACACACAGCCCAATTAAAGTATCACAAGAGGACAGCGCAGGAAGTGATACTTGCCAGCTCTTCGCACACCAAAACTGCCTGAGTAACTCGACTCGTTGATTAGGATTGTGCCCCTGAGACGCTGAGGATTAAAGACAATGCAGAATAAAGGCTTTGCAATATCCCTCCTCAGTAGTTCATAGCATTCAGCATCAGAGGCAGCACAATTCCAGGAGATGCTGGCACAGCCCGTTCTGGTTATCTAATGTCTGCAGGTACCGAGGGAATTAAGACAATGACCTTGGTGTGAACTGAGACGACCGTGTGCAGAGCGCTGCGCCGGGAGCCTGCCTTACCTGATGGTGTTATCGGAGGAGCCGCTCACCACGAGCCGGTCTCTGTACTGCAGGCACGCGATGCCTCGTTTGTGTCCATTTAAGGTGCGCACAAATTCGCAGGTACTCGTGTTCCAGACCTGCGATGGGGAGCGGGGAAGGAAAAAAAAACCCACACAGGGACTAATTATTAAGTGGTAACTAACAGAAGCAGGTACCTGCTGTGTGGGAAATGAGTACATCCGCCAGGTTCAAAGCTATGATGCCGCGGTCACAGTCAAATTCAAGATGTTATTGTTAACAGAGAGAAAATTGCCTTTCCAATGACATTTGGCTATGGGTTTCAACATTTAATAGTTTAGGTCCCTCGTAAAGGAGATTTTTTTTTTAACACTGAATTTTATCAAAGCTAGTCCCTTAGTCTCAGCACTCTCAACCCGAGCCTCACTTTATGAACTGGATTTTTCCTAAGCTTTAACATCCCAGCTGTATGTTCTGGGGGATCTGCTCATTACTCTTGGTTAATAATAAAAAGCCTCTGTCACTTCTTACCTTTATAGTCCTATCACCCGACGCCGATACAATATACTTGTCATCGAAGTCCACTACGTTGACGGCGGCCCTGTGTCCGACCAGGACCCTTCTCAGGGTAATGTCTGTTGGAGACGCCATATCCCAGACGGCGATGGACCGGTCTTTGGAGCACGTCACCATCATGCCGTTGTTGAAGCGCAGGTGCAGCACTGCTTCGCAGTGGTGAATCAGTGTGTTCAGCATCTCGCCTGTATTGACATCCCATACCCTGGATGACAATGAAGTGAGAGGTTGGGGTGGAGGGAAGAACACATTAGGTTTTTCAGCAGAGCACAAGAGAGAGACTATCTCTGGCTGTATTATACGCATTTAACTTGAGCTACATTGAGAATCTACTGAATATATTATGGGGAGACGTATTCTATAAACCTGTTGATTACCAATACGTTTAAGGAGTCCGGCAGCCAAAAACCTGCAATGCAGTTACTGCCATAAAACAACCCAGCTGGAATAAAGCATTGTATAATTAAGTGAATTTAGTGCTGATGAAGGTACCAGATTGACAGCCCTGGAGACTGAAGCTCCCTGTTATCAAAGCCTGCAGCGCACATCTCATCTAGGCATCTTTTCCTTGACCTGCAGGGTAGAGGCAAGATCACTTGAAGTGGCCTGTTTAATCTTTGGTCTCTCTCTGCTGGGACTGTCAACAAGACAGATAGTTTTCAGACAGCAGGAGAAGCTCAGACCATGCTTTTGTGTTCTGAACAAATCCAAACGGGCCTGTGAAGAGTGATATAACAAGGTTGAATCAGGTCCTAATGGAGGCAAAGCATTTACCTTGTGCACATCTGTACTTAGATAACCATATTCCTGGAATGCATGTGAATGGTGCACAGAGTTTTCCCAGGTAATTTGCTGTGAATACGAATAGCCTATTACACTCCAAGGATCATTTGTAGTTAAAAAAAAAAAATCCAGGTACTTGCTCAATGGAAGCAGCTCACAGGATTTGTGTGGTGCACTTTAAAGTGAAAAAAAATGACAATGTTCCTCTGCTGCATCCTGTTTGCCAAGCTCCTCACCTCAAGGCAAATTTCTTTACAGAGGTTTCCTGTGGCGCTATCATGCCCTGAGCCCCAGCTATGCTAAACTCCAGCGGCATAACGGCTGCATCATCAAATAGCAAGAGACTCTGGAAATTGAGTCCCTCCTCCCTTAACGAAGCTTGCAATTAAAACCGGCAGGGATGTCAGGGAGGGGAGAAAAGTCTTTGTGCAACCCAAACGGTTATGTTGCACGCTCCAGTCTTGTTGCCCCTTCTGCTTTGTGCGCTCCAGTCCGCAGAAGCTGGGCTGCCTCGGCGTCTTGGGGACCGCGTGAAGACTGCCTGCCGACAACCGTTCACCCTTGTGTGACCCACCGGAGCACCCTTGCTGCCTCTGAGGCAGCCTGCTTTGAAACAGCAGAGAGACACCTGCCATTTGGTGCCTTCCACAGGGACAAAACCTGCTTTGCCATTGCCAGAAAGTGAAGTCGCTGCTCCCAGGGGACATTTAAACAGCAGCAGAGTCCAGCAACAAGGCCGACTCCATCACAGGCCAAAATGTGCTTCCCCTGCCTCTGTTTACCTCTGGAAATGCTACGGAAAAATAAGATGCATGACCAATCTTGCAGTCGCACCTTCATCCTGCCCATTCTTTTAAGTCCAAAGTACATCTCTACGGTCCCACCCCGGCAAACCCCACTCTGCTTGCATGCCTGTCTGCAGCCCCTACCACGCTATCCTTCAGACACCTGTGGTATAAGTGTGCAGTCACAAAGCATGCCCTAACACAGTGGGCCCAACCTTTTCCTCCGGTGGGATGGATGGGCAGTGCCTGGCCTGTCTGCAGGCTGGATCTGGCTGATGGTCCTGATCTGACACCTGGGGCAGGTGTGGTGAGGTCCCATCGGGCCACATGGAGGGGGTAGGGAGGCAGCCTGGACCTGATCCAGTCCTGTGGTGGAAGAGGGTTTGACCTGGCCCAACCTGGCTGTGTTTAGTTGGTAATTTGGCAGTGGAAAGGAGTGGCAGTATTAACTGCTGCAGCTCCCCCACTGCCAAATCTCCCATCTTGTGGGGAGCTCCGTGGGCCAGATGCCATGGCTCTGCTGGCTGGATTTGGTCCACAGGCTGGAGGCTGAGCACCCCTACCCTAACCTGATGAAATAACCCCATAGCACTGATCTACCCTGTTACCCACCAGTGCCAGGGAAGTGAGGAACACTTGCCTTGGACTCTTTCTGTGCCCTTCCTCACCTCTCCTCCCTTCCTTTCACCCATGATTTCCTTCCTGTGCCAAATTTGCATTTGCCCATCCCTGCACTCCCGGTCTCCCAGGCCAAACCTACATGACCTCCAGGCCCTGCCAGGCCTGCTGCACGACCTGCCCACGTGCAAGTCAAATCCTGGAAAGGAAGAAATGCAGCTAGTGCAGAGTGGCTCTGAGCACCAGAACGGCTCCCAGGCCCCTTGGCTTGGCTGTGCTTCTGCCTGCGTACTGCTTCGAGCCGCCACACTGCCCCTCTTTCAGAGTTTGGCATGTCCTGAGTGGGAACAAGTGGATGTGGCTTCAGCTTCTCCACTCCATTAAAGGAAGCAACTGCTTTGGGATGTGACTCCCAAAGGCCTCCGGAAGTGGTGAGGGGCGGCAAAGCTGAGCAGCAGCTGAAGGAGGGGCGGCAAGAGCCTAGCATGGGGGACTTTTTTAGCTCCTGGAAAGCGTGAAGCTTTCCGTGGTAACCCTGGGGTTCATGAGCGTATGCATGTTGTAAATAGCTTACGTTTTATTGCAGGTGACAGAGCACAGGGGCCAGCATCTAGGCAATGGGGCTCTGGGTATGAATCTCAGGCAGCAGTCACAAATGCCGGCAAGCATCTAATACTGGCATATGAACTGGTGGATCAGATCACCACTGCGATGGCCAGGACACAGAGAGGAGGTAAGCTATCTTTTTGCATAAACAATTACGTGGCCATCATGAAGTTGCAGGCTATGCAGAAATACACCAGGCTTAAAATGGACGGCTGGTGGAAAGCGCAGAGACTT
The DNA here is from genome assembly GCA_030014935.1 of Caiman crocodilus. Classification (NCBI taxonomy): domain Eukaryota; kingdom Metazoa; phylum Chordata; order Crocodylia; family Alligatoridae; genus Caiman; species Caiman crocodilus. The sequence goes on along the minus strand of JAGPOW010002742.1, from coordinate 25,426,553 downwards.
CTGCCTGCAGTATGCAGAGGAGCGAGGGCTGTAGACAAAAGAGCTGAGCCATTAGAAAATCAGCAGTGTGCAGATGGGGCTGCCAAACAGAGCAGGGGAGGGAGGTGGAGTGATGTGTCCGGACAAGGGGGTCCCTGAAACCGGGGACAGGAGGGATAAGAGTCCGTCCATACATCCAACTGGCAGAACTGGACCGAGCCTTCCTCCTCCTCCTCCTCCTCGTCAAAACTAAAGAGATCTCTGCAACGTGCCTTGTGGGGTCCAGGGACATATTTATAGATACAAAAGGGAAATGAAGTACTCTGGGCAAGTAGCCAGCCTCCAATTTGGCCTGCCAGCTATGGCCTGGAGACTGACAACTGCTTTTCACCCAGTTCAGCCTTTTCCTTTGCGAGTCAGTGTTTAGCACAGTGCAGTCCCACCCTGTCTCCGTGCTGATTCATTTCTACAGCCAGATCTCCTGGAGACACGCGGCATAAATTGTGGCCTCGTACGCATGGCAGGAACCGACAGACCTCCCAGAGCCATGAGACTGTGTAACACCATGGGCGAGAGCTGGATTGCAGAGTTATTGGCTTCTCACTACGATTTCAAAATGAGCTTGGGTGACAGCTCTCAGCAGGCTGCAGCCATGCGAACACGAACCCAGATGCAATTGTTGCCGGAAAGGCTCAGACTCAGGGTAGAGCAGAGACCTACCAATAGAGAGAACCCCAACCCCCTAACCAAGGTACCCTTCCCTCTTCCCCTGCCATGGGGAGACTGGGTCCCATGCTAGCTTAATACACTGAGTCCCTAAGCACAGGCATTTCCATGGCACAGGCCTTAATTTCCTTAAGTGCAATGGTTACAGCTGTGGACACTGGCCTCTGGACCTAGGACTAGTGACTTTCACATCTGGAGAACAGCTTCTAATGCATCAGGCTGGCCTTGGTGGGGACACAATGACCAAGGTCATGCAGACACAGTGATGAGGACACAGGGTTCAGAGAATGACAGCCTGGCTACAAACCTTCCGCTAAAATTAAGAGAAGATGAATGACGAAACCTTCTGTATTGCTTGGAAAATTTCAGCCACTGTTTTTCAACAGAATCTTAGTCAAATGCAGAATGGTCGCTCTAGCCCATCTTAGAAACTCCTAGGCCTTCCTGAACTAGCCCTTTCCCTTCGGTAGCTGCGACAGCTCGAGGGGACACTGGCTGTTACCTGACCCAGGCACTCTTAGGTGGAAAGGTTTGCAAACCACATCCTCAAAACGGCTAAATGGAGCATGTTTAATTGAAACCTTTTCAGTGCCAGGTGAAGCGGGACTGCGAGGGTCAAACGCAGAAGCACGTACCTGACGGTCGAGTCAGAGGAGCCGGTAATGATCACCCGCTCGTCATACTGCAGGCACAGCACAGAGCCCGTGTGTCCGGTCAGGATGCGCTTGCATTCCAGCGTATTCTTATCCCAGATCTAGGACAGCCAATGTTCACAAACAGCTTGTTAAGTAAGATTTTCATCACCGGGTAAACGATGCATGTTGCTGGGCTGGCTCTTTTGTTTTTTTATTACCGAGTGTTTTACCCATATTGCAGACAGAACTTCCTTAGTGGCAAGGAATGCACTTTCTATTCCACAGGCGCTTTGGTGAGAGATAAAACACTCTTAATATCTCTGGTTTTAATATGAATACAGGCTTTACCCTTCTCATCAGGGAACAGGGGTAGCCTGTAATTACTGGAGGACCAATAATGCTGCCAGTGAAGTCCATTCTGGAAGGAGGCAGAGCATTTCTTGCCAGATAAGTTAGATTGATGCACGTTTCTGGAGGGAGGCTCATCTACCAGCACCAAAGAAAAGCACGCCCAGGGTGGAAAGCTGCCTAAGGAAGTCTCTGGGCAGCTGCTCCCTCCTTTACCGGAAAGAGGACACAAGCCTTATTCCCGGGGCGGGCTGTCCCCGCCCCAGCACTGCCGCCCCGGGGGACGCTCACCTTGATGGTATTGTCACGGAGGCCACTGACTATCTTCTGATCGTCGTACTGTAAACAATAAACCCCTTTACTGGTTTCACTCCGACAGTGGATTCTCTGTAAACTGTGCCTGCCGCACCGCCAGTTGGACTCGATCGTCTGGGTTGGGGATGAGAGAAGAAAAACAGCAATAATAAATCATGGAGCCATTTTTTTGTTTGGGTTTTTTTTTTTTAATTAGAGAAAATACTTCCTTTTAAACATCTCCCTCCAGAAAGGGCCATTAGACTACATCGCAGTCTCCCCAGGGGAGCAGCAATGGTGGCAGAGTTCTGGCTACGGCTGCTTAGCATGGCACAAAGCGCTGGAAAATAGGCTGCGGCAAAAGGGCTTGTATTGCTCCCTGGAAAAGTGGATGAGAGGTTTCTAATGCCTCTAGATCCGGTGGATCCTTTTGGACTCTGAAGAAGAACAAAAGCCAGTGTGCAATGGAGCAGACCCAATCACCCTAGCACAGAGCTCTCAACCTTGTTCGGCTCAAAGCACCCCTCCTTAGCCTTGAGGCACCCCTCAGAAAATGCCAGCTCTTAGTTTTCACTCGTTTTTTAAAGCTGGAAAAATAATACAGCGATTTTTCTGCTGCAAGGAACTCAGGAAGACCCCACCAGGGCAGCGTTTTTTTTAGATGCTATGGATTCTTATTTGAAATCACTGGGTTTAGCTTGTGAATCGTATTTGCACGCCTGGTTGAGATCGCTGCCCTAGCACCTGAGCACCTCTCCTGCAAGTGAGCCAAGCACAGACAGGAGTTGGTACCTTGCACATAACTATATCTAAGGCACCAGTGCTACGTGTTTGATGCTGTTCACTATGAGCCCTATGGACTGCTGTCTCCAACAGCGCGTTCCTTCCCAGATTCAACTCATGGCATGCACAGACACTCGCTCTCCCAGGAGAAACCCTCCTGGGAGTGACTTAACCCTGGTTGCTCCCAGGCTATTTTACTCCTGGAGCAGCCATTTTTAATCTGGGAGAAAAAGCCAGAACATCTGGACACTCCTGGTTTCTCCTGGGAGGCCACTGGCTCCCCCAGGAGAGACCGAATGCCTGTACATGGCCTCTGCCAACTTACTAAGGTCTCATATGTTCTGCCCTGGGTTAAAAGCTATGGAACCGAACCAGAAAAAAGGCATGAACTCTGCCCAGCTGCTGCTAGGGCATCACAAGTGTGGGCAGCTTCAGTGTTAACATGTCTGACAGAATAGCCTGATTCACATGGAGGAGGAAGGAAGACAGCACAAAATGTTTTCCAAGAGCCCCTGATCTCAGGGGTTCTGCACACATCATGTGCATAGCACAACCAACATTTAACACTGATTTGAGGATGCGGGGAATGTTAACATAAAATCAGAAAGATTAACAAAAGCCCACCACAAAATAAAGCTGTGTTTCTTACCTCGATGTCCTGTATAATTTTGGGATAAAGTGCTCTATAGAAGGAGTTGGGTGGGGCATTGCCATCGGGAGGCTTGTTTTTAAATAGATACTGTCCCCTGGAAGAGAAGGAACACGGTTGCAGCAGGTTTGGGCAAAGGTTTCTAAGGTGTTTTACAGAAGCGGGTCTGGAGCTGTTTGTCAGCATAGGGGACATACTAGCGCTCGGATTTGGCTTGTTCAGCTCGGGCACCATCTGACCCGAGCACGATGGCAAGCCCCGGCAGATTCCTCAACGGACACTAGCAGGCACTAAAGGAAAAGGGGATGTGTTGTACATACAGGGCAGGAGTTGCTTTCATCTAAGAGGAAGGCGACGGTGGCTCGCATAGCCCCAGCTTGGTTCCCTATAGCACGTGGCCCTTAAAAGAAAGTCCTTGAGGGAAGAAAACTAAGAAAGCCGAGGGACCCCCACGCTGTCACCTGCTGAAAGCTACTTTGGCAGGACTGACATCTGCTTTGGTTCGTGGACGTTTTACTGCCGCTACTCGATTCTGGGAAAGCACCGTTTCATCAGTGGCTCCCGTCCTCGTTTCAACCCCGATTTGGAATACACAGATCCCAAGCTAGATTTTTGCTACAAAAAAATCCCGTAAACGGCAATCACTTCCCGCTGTGTAAAAAACTTTAATTCCTCATCCTGAAGTTAAGAAGCCACCAAACACGGTGTGGAAGCTAGTAAACCCCACCATGGGCGTACTAACTGCTGCTTTGCCTGGCAACGTGCCTCGCAAAGTGGAGATAGGCACAAATGCCTCTGAGTGTAATCCTGGCATCAGAGGCACGGAGTTTATGCTGGGCCAGCTCTCTGCTCCTCCCTCCATTGCTCCATTACAGTGTAATTAATTGTTCCAAACCTCCACGTGCATCTCTTCCCTGGCCCTTCCGCTCGCTGCACCTTGAAACCAAGTTGAGGGCCTGTGCCTTAGACGTGCTGACAGAAAATCCAGCCCCGTACAAGCAACCGATGGGCACGCAAGGAGGATGGCCTATTTCAATGCCACGGGCAAATTAATTTCAAGCAAGTTTTGAGGCCAAACTGGCTTCTGCTTGGGAATTTTCAGGGATTAAAAAAAATGAAAAAAGAGAAAAGAAAAAAAAGTGTCTCAGTTCTCAAGCCCCTGAATGTGCACATGTGTGCAAGTAGGTAGTTGTGCTCATGGGTCCCATTCACAGCAGGCGGATGCTGGCACGGCATTCAGGAGAGCGACGGATCAGAAAACTGATGCTTCACAGACTTACTAGGGGATACTGGAAGCTCCTGTGAAGTGCAAGCGCTCTTCACAGGACAGAAAGCCTGCATCACGATCCGGAAGGTGACAGTCACCCCTCTGACGGCCTTCGCGTGGAATTAATTGTTTGTGGATTAGCCAAAGAATTGCTTGGTCTTTCCACAGTCTCCCAGGTGAGTTCTGTATTATGAGCTGAGGATAACAGGCACTCTGTCACCTGCAGGTGGTGATGACTGGCAGACTCAGGCAGTATGCCGTGTTCAGCTATCTGGACAGACGTGAACTGTGCCTGGACTTTTTTTTTAACTAAATAATATGCTTTTCTATAAAAACACGGGCCAATCCATATGGCTGCATTGCTTCCTAGCAAGCTGTCACTGCGGTCGACGTCTGTGGGGCAGGGTTTGGGTTCTCCTGCAACAGGCACCAGGAAGTGAGTGCAGAAATCCAGCGGCCCATGCACTGAAGCTAAGTGAGAAGCTATGAGCAAATAACACCAGTCATCTATCATTCTGAACTGTCCACCTATTCACTTCCCTGTGCCATTCATAGCACTGATTACAAGCTATAAAGCTCTATATGACAGAGACCCAATTAAATTGGATATTGCTTGCTAGCCTTTCTCCATCACTCCACTGTGCCTGGGGAGAGCCCTTCGCAGCCAGTCAGAGGGTATGCTCGATGGGAGCCCGCGCCTTGGGATCTCCATCACTCCAGAAGCCGAGTTAAACAACACCCAGGTAACCATACCACCTCGGGGAAGCAGCGCGAGTGTGGCTGGCTGGACTTCAGGATGAAAAGCTGGATTTTATAATTGACTTTTGGACACATCCACTATCGATGTGACCAGCAATAGAGGCAGCAATATAGATCTGGAGACGGAAGCAGGATTTCTCCAGAGTCTCCCCCCGGCATTTGCAGCTAACAGCCGCGGGGGCGAGGGCTGCGCTCCCGATCGCTGCAACGTGACTGGAAGCAGATCTACATAATGCTTGTTTCTAAAGGACGTTTCATAAGCATGATTTACTCGTCTTTATAATCGGAGGCAAACAATATAACAAAATTAACTTCAAAACGCATAAGAGCTTCGGCTTGCAACTTTGTATCTTTTTCTTTTTAATAGCAACTAAAATGCCTGAGCTGTCACTTTTATCTTGTTTATGAAATATTCATACCCAGCTTTCTTGCTGCCAACATCCTAGGGACACCCTTGGAAAAGAAAATTATGTATTAAAGGGCTTACCCCAGAGAGGGAAAGTTCTAATGAAATGTTAGCAGAGCAGTTTCAAACTTGAGCAAGACCCACATTCGGCTAAGGCTATTCCAGCTGATTATTAACTAATCTATCTGCATTTCCAAAGTCCCCTATCCTCCGCGGTACCTACCCTCCGCTTCCAGTTTGAGAATTAAACGGATACCTAATAGCGAAAATGTGCTGAGGAAAACAAACAGACCTATCAGGAAATACTAATTCACGCCACGCGCGTCCCAGCGCCCGCCCTGAAAAATGCTTTTCTGCTCTGAACTGCTGACTTGTTTGGTGCTCCTCTTAGGCAGAGACAAAAAAGGGATGCAGGCTGGGCACCCGGCGTCCACACTGCGTATCACTGCCGTGGTGCAGTGCCAACACAATGAGGAAGGGGAAAATGGCCAAAATGGGTTGCAGAGTCCCCCCCAAAAGCCCATTCTCCCCAACCTTTGAGTTTGCCGTAACCAAACAGCAGACTGGAAGCCAGTGATACACTTCAGTGTGCTAGTGACCAAGTCCGAATGCGGCACTAAAGACACAGCACCTGCTGCCCTAGATGGGTAAGGAAGAGCTGCAGAGGCAGGTCCCTCACCATCCTCTCCTCTCCGCTAGCCCCCTCCATAGCGAGTCCGTCCTGACCATTCTCTCGATAAGCTTCTTCCACAGCATGCCGTCGGACGTCACTCGGTACCACTCCTTACACACCAGCTCGGCGGCGCATAACGACTTGGCATCCAGGTACGACAGGATGTTCTCGGCGATGTGATCCAAGCCCCGAGCTGGGAAGGGGGAAAAAAAAAGAACGAGGGTGTTAGTCACTGGGCAGACCCTCCTTGCATGCCACGAAGATGTTGCATGCAAGATACCGTTGCCTATCCAGCCTTCTGTATGCCAACCTGGACAAAAGGTACGGGAGGGTATTAGCTGCTAAGTTCAGAACCAAACACGTTCTCCCAACTTCTTTTGGATAAAACACAACAAGACATTAAAAATAATAAAGAATCCAAGAAGTCATTCCAATCTATTTCTATGGGTTAGCACTAGGGGGAGATTCTACGGATGGCATTTCCAACTCAGCAATGCAGCCCCCAAAATATCTCTATATTAGGACCATTTCTCATCTCGCTGCTACAGCTGTTCTTGTGTTCCAACGGCTCAAAAGCTGTTTTTGCTAAAGAAGTAGCTTTTAAACGTAATGAAGAAAAAAAATATATATTCCCAATGTGTACCCTGAAGGGTAGTGGTACTTTTAGACATGGGGGAGGGAAAGATATGCAGATGCACGGGGGGAGATATAGTGAAGGAGAGAGAGACTGAAGGGAGTGAAGCAGGTTTGCCGGTATCATTTATTTCTGTGGGTGGAGAAAGACATGCACCCAAACAGTATAATTTGCAATTATTTCCTAACGTGAAAACCAGAAGAGTTGCTTTGTGTTTCAACAACGCTGGAGCAAAATGGGAGACAAGGGAGTGAAAAATGAGAGGACCAATACGGCTGCAACCTGGATACCTGACAAATGAAAGGATGCTGGCCCTGAGAGATATATAACAGGATAAGGCTGAGATACAGTCTGGGGGGGAAGGGGCTCAGCTCGTACCGCTTAAACCGGACGAGTTCAAAATTCACTACCACCCACGCACGCCTAATCGGCAGAAAGACTTCAGAGGAACAAGGCATCTACAAAACAGGATGTTGCACTAATAAAGCTGCTCTTGGCCGCTGTCCTAATTCACAAGTGAGACGGCCACCATCAGAAGGTTGTTTCTCCTCGCAGGTCACATTTCAGAGGCTTTACGGAGACCACAGTTAAGGGAACCCGCCATCCCTCGGGCATCGAGCCCTGCCCAAGAAAAGACCAAGCATGGCAGATTGGCATGACATGCACATTCCATCTGCTCCATAATGAAAACCCCTACACATCCGGTGCGGGATCAAATACTTCTTTTCTTACTCTTAAAAGCCCAGCCTCAAAGATGGAGCTCCGCTTGTTAGCAATGCTGGAGGAGGAAGAAGTAAATGCATTTTGACGGGCTGAGTCACATGCCTCTCTTTCCGCAGACGGAGAGAGGCGCATGTCAGCTGATTCTGACCCGACTCCAGGAGACACGATGTGCGCTTCTCTTTGCTCGTTAAGAATCTCCCAATCAGCTCCCCATGCGTGCAAACGAGATCCCGAAGCCTGGCTCGCTGTCTTCTTTCGCCCCTTTTCTGAATATCCTCAACTTTGAAATAGCTTTAAAACACAGCCGTTTGCAGAGAAACAACTAGGGGGCAGGCTGTGCCCGACTCTCTACTGCCGAGCACTTGAGGGACGGGCAAACGGGGGCACCACATGCCAGAGGGAGAAAGAGGCCCACCATCTCTTGCCTATGGAGGGGGAAAGTCTCATGACCATACAATTTTAAATACACTTACAGCTTTTACATAAAACTTCAAAGGAAGTGTTTGTAAAAGAGACTGGACTGGCAGCGCTGGGGGCTGCAGTCCTCTATTTAATCACCAGAGCGGTGCAGAATGGACAATCCCCCCCCAGCTCTGGTCACATCTCGCAACACATCACAACCCTCCTTAGGCAGACTCCTTTCCAGGGACCAAAGGCGAATTGGGGCCGGGTCTCCAGCGAGATGGGAGACGTATTCAAGCGCACCGCATGGCACTTGTCCCATGCCCACCCCCGTGGAGGAGTCTGAGATTTGCTGGAATTTGGCTTGAGGAAAAGGAGGAAGGAGCACAGAAGTGGTCTTACAGCGAGCAAATTCTGTTTTCAGCAAGCGGCATGGTTACAAATTGAATTGGCTAATTCTCGTTTCCAAAAAAAGGGCATAACTCATGTTAGAGCATCAGCAGCAGAGCTTCAAAGACAAAAAATGTCTTTTACCAAATCATCTGATAAATCCACATGAAATGCAATTAACGTCTCACGGTGCCAGAGCCACTTCTCTTTCATTTTAGCGCCGGTTTAATAAAGACCGTGGCAAAGGAGTGGGTGTTTTCCTTGAGTTCACAGAACACCCCTCACTTATTTCACACACAAAACCCTTGTGAGAGAAATGCATGTATTGTATATGAATTATGTAAGTGTTCCCAGAGATGTGAGGTTTTTGGGTCAGGACTTCAGAGATAAGGTGGTCTGAATTGCACAGGAATCTGAACTCTTTCAGGGTATCAGTGGTACGTGGGGGTGTTTTTTTGGGATGGTGAGCTGAGAGAGATTGGAAGTAGAACAGGAATTTAATTTCTAAGCATTTTAGCATTTCTGTTTCAGAAGAAGCTATGCAGCATGTGAGCTTGGGTTTATTTCAGATAACCTGACACAGCCACGATTTCAGGTTAACACATTTTCTTTCCTCTCCAGAGCATTTCCTGGGATTTCTGAAAGCGGTTACCAACTGTTCGGAGACAAAAGTGATCACCATTCTTGCGAGCTGCCCAGAGATGAACAACCTCCTTCGCAGGCAGCCTCCTAGAGCCTCACCTTCCCCTCTCCTTCCGGGAATCCCTTCCTGCCCCTGAGGTGGCCAGTCTGCTCCTGCACCTCTAAGGAGACCCAACATCTGTTCAACTCTTTGCCGCTTGCTTCCCACCTTAAGGCCACGTGCACTTTGCAAACGTGCAAATGGATGCATAGGGATTATTTAAACGCACAGCTCCCTAACAGTTGCTTAAATACTTAAATGTCATTCACAAGAGTGCAGGTTGTAGCTGTGCTGGTCCAAAGACGTAGGCAGACAAGGTTCTTTGGGCAAAGCTGATATCTTTTATTAGACCAACTATAAAAGTGAGCTGGTTTAATATATCACCTTTACCCAAAGAACCTTGTTTGCTTACACGCCATTCAGCTATAGAAATGTGCTTCCTACTTGCTAAAAGGTGCATCTCTGTCATGCAAAGGATGTGCAGTGGGTTATGGAGACATTTTAAAATCCCTCTGAAGCTACTTCAGCTATTGGCCCAGCTTTTTCCTAGAAA